>CM071856.1:14505648-15105648 GCA_036507275.1 Sicyos edulis | reverse complement strand
TGAAGCCTCGCCAGCCTTGGATCTATTCGCCTTGTGCAACTTTGCCCCACAAAGCCGCAAGAAATAGTCGAAGCACATCGCAGCTCTGCACTCGACCTGCATGCCCCACGCGCATCCGTGAGCAGACCCGTCCACTCGCCCCTGCTTGTAAAGGCCCAAGTTTTCATTCTGATTCTCTAGGTTCGTTTGGTTTTTCCTTCAGTGGTTTGGTTGGGCCGTTAGGGCTATTTGAGCCTCCAAGGGCATTTTGGTCATTTTGCCCTCAGGGCCAGTTTTGTTGCTTAATCAGGGTTTCGAGATTGTTTCTGCCATTTAATGAGTATGGTTATTCTTCGGTTTTAGGTTGTAGAACTTAAAGGGCATTTTGAGAAGTTTGGAGTTCTTTTCAGTTAAAAGAGAGAAAATAAGTTTTAATTGTGTGTTTGCTGGGACTCGAAGGGAGGATTGACAACGGATTGGGAGCTTTGCTTTAAAGAAGAAAATAGGATTTAAATGTGTGATTGCTAGGATTTGAACTATTGATGGACAAGTCATTTGGAGACTTGTTTCAAAAAGGAGAAATAAAGGTGAAAAAGGTGTTGTCGCTAGGACTCGAACCTTGTTGGTTTTTCATTTGAGTGGCTTGGAGGTACTTTGTGAAAAATAGAAGAAAAGGCGCCTTCCCTAGGACTCAAAGGCGGGTGGCCAGGGAGTTTCAATCAACAAAAAGGAAAGGGTATTGCGATCGATTCCCTTCACCTAGCCGCACGAAAAAATGCTCTTCTCCTTCTTCCTTTTGTCGATTCCTTCATCTCCCATCTTCCTCCATGGCCGAATCCACTCCATCTCCATTTCTTCTTCTTCTTCCTTCCCCTCTTGGCCGAACCACTTCCTTTGTTGCTGAAAATCAAAGCCGTAGTATTTGTTCTTCCAACTCCATTGCAAAATGACCATCTTCAAGCTTGGCCGAGAGCTTTATTGCCAAGTGTTTCTTCTAGATCTTCTCTTCTTGATGGTTGGATCCGAGAGCACCATTCCATAGCTTCATTGCCGAGATCACCAAGGTGAGTTTTTGTGGTTGGTTGTGTTTGTGCTAACCAAGATCAACTGTAAAGACCCGACCCGAAAGAGGTCCTAACCTAGGCCTTTACCTCAATGCATGCTTTTAAAACTTAATATGTTATGCAAGATTCTCATCCAAATTTTGTATAAAATGTAAAACTTGCAACCATTCATTTAAAAAACAGTTATAAAACATCCTAAAACCTGTCCCTGTTCCAAGCTAAAAACAGTTCGAACATACTCTAATCAGAGATTTTATTTCAAAACATTCAGTTCCAAATCAGTTCAATAAAAGACAGAATCCAGATACAATCCAAAAACATCCTAAGGGCTCCATGCCCAACTACATGCATTCAGAGATAAAAAACATAAAGCATAAACTCAGAGTTTGTAAAACAAATAGATTCCATGATCGCGACTCCTCCTTGACCATCTGTCTCGCCTCAGGTACTGTGGAAACCACAAAAATAAGGGTGAGTAACGTATTACTCAGTAAGAATCCCCAACATGGGTACAATACGATACAACTGGTCATCTAGCAGAATGTATGCAAGCTATAAATACAAACACTGAAGAGAGCACTTTACTTTAATCCATACTTAAATATAAATGGATGCCATCTTATGGTCTTACTCTGGGAACTACATCGAAACTCAGTACTCAACGAGAAACTAGTCTCGGCCTCAGCTTTACTACTACTGTCGATACGAAAGGTGCACTGAACTCAAGATCCCGAGGAGCTCTCCCGTCGGCGCTGTAATGTGCGAGCGCACCGCATGCTGCTGCAAACCAGGGAGGTGTTGGGTCTAAGGCAAGCTACCCTAGTCCAGTACGCATGCTTAAAAGAATCTCTGGATCGGTGTCACTAAACATAGTGGTGTGAGACTAGGACACTATGACTATGTCAGCCTGTACCACCGCACCTGAGGTTAAGGAACAGTCCATGGTAGGCTTACACCAGGAACTGGTCTTTGCCCTATCAGGTGGTAATCAAGGGCTACTGCCAACACGTTGAGGTCGTGTCGATTGCAGGGGACAAGGCAAGGCCTCGTCATTCCCCCGACCGTTGGGGCATTTAACAATCTGCCACCCTCACCCAAGATTACAACTGGGCTGCCGTTAGGGTTAGCTAAACCCTAACAACGAATCAAGGATGGAGTACTGCCTCGCACGTCCCTACCACGGATGCAAGTTACATTATGCATCCTCACCCGGATGATGCTACCTATCAGAACACTATGCTATAAACATCTAACAGCGAAACATACCAACACATGCTCAGAAGAATCAACGAACCTAGCATGGTTCTACGAACAGAACAGAATACGAATAGAACAACCTAACATGAAACTAACATGAGAATAAACAGGGGTATCATGCTAGTCAGAATTCAGAACAAGGCACCTAACAACTAAACATGCTGGTAATCATAAACAAACATACAAACAACAATCACAGAAATATCGCAGGGCCCACACAACTCTGGTAAGAAATCCTTACCTGAATCGGAAGACAAACAAACACACAAGTGGACTCCCGAGCTGCAAACGAACACGAGCTAGCTAACAGAACCCCAACAAACAAACAGTAATTACATCACTAACAATAGGCCCTAAATAAAATACAACAGAAGCTCGGCTCGGTCGAAAGCAACTCACACAACACGGCCAAGCACCAGGGGTGTCTTGGCTGCAAGGCACACGGCAGGAAGCAAGCGTGCGGAGGTGTAACGGCCCAGGTTTTCATTCCGGTCTTCCAGGTTTGCCCTAGGGGCATTTTGGTAATTTGGTCGGGCCGTCAGGGCCGTTTATGTCTTTTTCAGTTGCTAAAATTATTGGATGGTCTTATGTAGGATTTTGTTGCTTTGTGGATGTGTTTGGAGTGGAGAGATGAAAAAACAAATTATGGAATTAAAGGTGTTGTGGTTGGGTCTCGAGCCAGGGTGGCCTAGTTGGTAGCAGTAGGGCCTTGCAAGTTGAGCCACCAGGTGATATTGATGCTCATTCTGCGGTATGTCTTGGTTAGCTATGGGTCTTTGGGGTTTTGGTGCATTTGACTAAATGAAGGGAAATTAGGTTTGTTTGTGTTCTTCTCCAAATTCTCCATAGCTGCCCAAGCCTTCTCTCCCTAGCCTTTGCCATGCTTTTCTTCCCCGTGCCAAGCTCCGTCCATCGATCGTCGTCCCGGCCGAAAGCGGCCGCTTCACCGAGCGATGAGGTCTGTCGCGACGCACGCACCGCGGCAATCATCGCCAAAGCAGCGAGACTCACCAACTGCAGTCCCATCACCTAGCAGCGCGTCGCTCAGGTCGTAGCACGCCTAGACGTCGTTGTCCAGACCTGCAGCACATCGCGCTAGAAGCCCCAGCGCCAGCGCGCCCGTGCCGCATCGCGTTTCTCGTCCGCGTGAGCAGCAGCGTCAGCCCGCGCGCCCAGTCCGCGCTCAGCCCTATCACCCGAGCGCCCGTCGCTCGTCCGCGCCAGAGCGTCCGCCCGTGCCGCGTCGCTCCTCCGATCCGCGCGCAGCCAGCACCGGCACGCTCGCGTCCTTGCCATCGCGTCTGCTTGTCGGCGCCAGCGCACCCAGCCCTACCGCCCATCCATCGCCGCAGCGGCGACCACGACCGTGCGGCTGTCCGTCCGTCCAGCGTCGTCGGTCTGCCGTGTGAGTTGCTCCCGAGCTGAGCCCTGTTTATGTTATTATATTTAGGCCTATGGATTGTGATAATTATTGTGCTTGTTAGGTTCTCATTAGCTAGCTCGGAATCGATCGCAACTTAGGATTCTTGTGTGTAGTTGCCTTCCGACGAGGTAAGAATTTCTTACCGGAGTTGTGTGGGCCCTGCGATATGATATGTGATTGATGTTTGTTTGCTTACTATGTTTATCAGCATGTTAGTGGATAGGTGCTCTGTTCTGAATTCTGACTGGCATGAATCTCGTATTGTTTCTCATGTTAGTTCCTTGCTAGGTTGTCCTGTTCTGGCATGCTCGATATCTGTTCTTGCTTCGTAGTACCATGCTAGGTTCGTTGTTTCTGTTGAGGACGTTCAGAATGTTTGCTGTGTATGTTATAGTTTAGAGTTCAGATAGGTAGCATCATCCGGGCCAGGATGCATAACGTAACTTGCAACCACGGCAGAGACGTACGAGGTAGTACTCCGTCCCTGATCCACCGTTAGGGTTTAGCTAACCCTAACGGCAGGCCCTGTAATCTTGGGTGAGGGTAGCAGACTGTTTAATGCCCCAACGGTCGGGATGATGACTAGGCATTTCCTTGTCCCTGGCAGTCGGCACGTCCTCAGCGTGTTCGGCCGTAGCCCTTGATTGCCACCTGATAGGGCAAGGAAGGCTTCCTGGTGTAAGCCTACCACGACCGGTTCCTTAGCCTCAGGTGCGGTGGTTCAGTGACATAGTTCACGTGTCCGTGTCTCACACCCTATGTCGGTGACACCGATCCGTAGATTAGTTAGGCATGGTGATGGACTCGGGCGACTTGCCACTAGACTCGCACCCCATGATTTGCAGTAGCATGCGGTGCGCGCACACGCTCATTACAGCGTTGACCGGAGAGCTCCTTGGGATCTTGAGTTCAGTTCACCTTTCGTATCGACAGTAGACAGGCTGAGGCCAAGACTTGTTTCTCGTATAGGATCGTATCATGTGGTGGATTATTCCGAAGTAAGACCCTGAGATGGCATCCGAAGTTTTTGTGTGGATTTTAAGCTATGTGCTCTCTTCTGTGTTTATATTCATAGCTTGCATACCATTCTGTTAGATGACCAGTTATATCGTATTGTACCCCGGTTGGGGATTCTTACTGAGTAATTCGTTACTCACCCTTATTTTGTCGTTTTCCACAGGTAATCATGGTGCGAGACATGATGGCTGAAGGAGGAGCTGTGATCATGGAAACCCGTTGTTTTGAACTCTGAGTCTTTAATTTATGCTTTTATGTTTAAATGTCCTCTGAATGCATGTAGTTGGGCACGGAGCCCTTAGGTTGTTTTCTGGTTGTCTTTCCGTATTCTGACACTGATGTAAACCATTTCTGGATTTAAATGTTGAATGAAATCTCTGATCAGAGTACGTTTTAAATTGTATTTGTCTTGGAACAGGTACTTGGAAACAGGGACAGGTTCCAGGACGTTTTGTGTTGTTTGAATGGATGTTTTATAGTATTTTGTTTTAAACAGAATCAGGCCTACAACCTTGCATATTAATTTCTAAGTTTTAAAGCATGCATTGAGGTAAAGACCTATTTTAGGACCCCATTCGGGTCGGGTCTTTACTGTTGGTATCAGAGCTCAGAGTCATTGATTCTGTAGACTGACCTTTTGTTGTAGGTTGTTTTTCCATGATCATCAACACTCCGACAGTCATCAGGTACGCCTAAGTTTACAGTTTTAGAAAGGGTTAAGAATTTACAATACTTTTCATCTAGTGTATGCCTTGTTAGTGTTGTGGAGCGGAGACGAGCAGGTTCTGACTCGTTGTTGGTTTGGGTCCAGAGCACCATCATGCCAACTTCCCGTAGTGTAAGAAGTATGTTAGCAGCTAGTCAGGGTATCCAGATAGATTCAGATACCGCTGGAACTTCGTTCCAGAGGGAGGCAGAGATTATACTCCCATAGGCCACTCGTGGCCCAGTTGTTAGTTTTCCCCTAAAGAGAGGGTGGAGGTGATTTGCCCTAGAGTACCACTCCAGGAGAGGAGTTAGCTTTGGCTTTGCTCATGTTGATGTTAGTGGAGTAGGTCCCAGTGTGGACTAGCCTGGGTAGTTCAGGTGTTGATCTTGAACCTTAGCAGTTGGTTTGGTTGCCCAGAGAGTGGCTGCAGAGTTAGTAGCTTTCGAGGAGGATGTAGAGACATCCGTGTTCCCTTGCAAATTGTTGTTGTTTTGCAGCCAGTAAGTCGGAATCCTGTGGTTAAGGGTGGAGCGAACAGTGTACCCATCGGATTTGATCCGTTGGTGGTTTCCTCAGTTGTCTTGTAGAGTTGAGCGCTCTTCTTATGGTGAGCCCCTAGAGTAGGGCTAGCTGCTGCATGTTGAGAAAGCCGGCCAGAGTTTTGTAGAGCATCAAGTGGAGATGCAAGAGTAGGCCATAAGACTTCAGTTAGATGTGCAAGAGTAGGCCATAGTCAGGGTTGTTTGAGTTTTCAGCTCTTGTATGCCTAGCCAGAGTTTTTGTCACTTGAGGTTGTGACCTTGCTGGCCTTATTTGTAGTAAGATGTGGATTTGGTGGTAGTGGCACTTGAGGTGCGTTGGTTGGTGTGCCGTTTGGGCACTAAGTCTGGTTCAGGCCTGAGTTTGGCACGAGTAGAACAGATGGTTCTATAACTCGTCCGGAGTTCAGCACTCCTTAATCCTGTGGACTCGTTTGTGGCAGTTGCACCTGCTTAGGTCGTGTAAGAGGGCTAGTTCAGTGGTAGTCGAAGAACTACGAGCGAAAGGACGTTCGAGGGGAGCCGGAGCCTCTTCCCAGTGTTATCAGTGTAAGAGTGCGTCAGCAGGTTGAAGGTTGATAAGTGTTAGTGTGTGTGAGTCTCACGCTAGTGCTAAGGCCAAGAGATCTTTGTGGTTGGTAGTGCGGTCAACTACCTTCGAGTGCCTAAATCCAAGGAGAGTTGTGCATTGTAGATGCGAGTTTGGTCCAACAGAGGGACCATGAGTTGGATGCCTATGAGAGAGTTGGATGCCTATGAGATGAGTTGGATGCCTATGAGATGAGTTAGATGCCTCATGAGATGAGTTGGATATCTTATGTGTAAAGCATACTTGGTAGAGACTTGGTATAAGGTAAGTTCGGTTTGGTATTGTTATGCTTTAGTAGAGCAAGGTTGCCTCAGCTTCGAGTATCGTGTGGAGATGGAACTTTTGGTGTTCCTTTGGTTGACTGTATTTGTGCCAGGAGTTGGTTGTTGTTTCTTTTAGAAAGCGCCTGTTAGTTTTGGATCTCTAAAGGAAGGTTGGGAGCTGTGCACCCAAGTGTGCCTTTTGTGTAGTTCGTTCTAGTGGCGAGAGTTTCAGAACCATGTAGGGTTTGCCTTGGAGAACTGGTGCTCAGTTCTTGGAGGAGTTGGACTCTAGGTTGATGTCGTAAGGCTTTAGTTGTGGTTGTAAGGATACCGTGCTCGTAGCCGGGTTGTTGCTTAGGCAAGTTTGGTTAAGTTGGACCTAAGCTTGGTTGGTGGAACCTCTTGTTGATCATTGTTGGAGTTCAGATGGTACTGAACATGTGGTGGTTGTAGCGAAGCCACGTAGTTCCTGACCGTAGTTTCTAAGAGTGTTGCTCGGAATCCTTACCCTGGGTGGAAGCTACGATGTGGCTAATGCTTTGAGTATGAGGATGACACATTCTGAAGCGTTTATGGTCTTGTTGGTTTCGAGGTTCGGAGCAGGCCAGCATGGTTGTGATGCTCTAAAAAAGAGTTGTTTGTTCCGGCAGTTGGCTGTTAGACCGTTTGACTACAGTGTGTGTTGAGGGTTGCTGAAGAACCCTAGTTGTGGAGAGCCTCACCAGAGCTCAGTCAGACCCAGATAGTGAGTTTCAGTTGGCAAGCCGGAGTTGTGTAGGTTGTGGACCCCGGGTGAGTTGTTGGTAGATTTGGTAGGCTAGCAAGCTAGAGTTTGTTTGGAATAGAGTCCGGCTTGGTTCCGGTGTGGTGACAAGTTGGTGCTTGGTGTTGACCAAGGTGTGGTTTTGAGTTGGTAGAAGTTAGTTTTACTCGTGGGGCGAGTGGTTCTTGCCCTGTCGGATGTTTTTCCTGTTCCAAGATGTTGAGAGTTGCACTTCTTTGGTGTTTGAAGGTGAGTTTTGGCTACTTTGTGGTTGGCGGTTCAGTCTGTGGTGGAACCCCCTGTTGTTGCCTCCGTGAGACTTAGATGTTGTTGCTTTAGCTGAGCAAGATAGCGAGCGTGTGTGGAGCTCTCTGTCCTTCGGATGTCCGCTTGTAAGGAACTGTTTCCTCTTAGGAGCTAGCAGATTGTTCCTTGGTCTTCAAGTTGGTGGTAGTGGTGCTAGGAAGAGGGAAAGTCTGTTGGCCGCCTGAAAGCAGTTGTTTGTCCAGTTAAGCGCACTCTTGAGTGGTGTTCTGGAAGTTGTTGTAAGGGTTGTTCTGCCTCCCATGAGTGTTTGGCCTAGTCGGTTAAGGTTCTTCGTGTGTTTGGCCTGGGAGCTGTTGCACCGTTGTAGTTGAGGAACTCTTTGTATCAGTTGTGGGATGAGTTTGCACCATTGTGCCTGGATTAGGGTCTTGACCTTTGAGGGATCCTTGTTGGTTAGTGTAGCTTGTGCTCTGCCTGCCATTGTTGGTATTCTTATTTTTGGTAGTTGGTGTTAACCGAGTAGTGGCGTTCCGTTTATGAAGTTTCGGTGGGTAGGTGCAATAAGCTTAAGCTAGAGGGTTAAGCCTGAATGTGTTATCGTTTGGACTTGTGAGATGTGTTTCATATTTGAGGCAAGCTTCTTTCTGTTGCTTGCATGGAGGTAAGTTTGGTGGAGGGAGCCCTCTAGGGCCTTGTTGATAGCAGGTTGACTTTTTCAGTCAGTGATCTAGGTCGAGCTAGAGTTGAGTGGAATGGCGTGGTTATTTAGTGTGCGGTTGGTTAGGCTACCGAATTCGTGGCACTCAAGTTGTTGGTTTGTAGGAGTCCGTGTGGAAGCTGGCAGCTGGTTGAGGTTGTTGTGTAAGTTCGGTTTTTTTTTTGGCGGATTAGTTTCAGTAGCTAGAGCTCGCACCTCGTCCCGGTGGAGATGTCATTACTATGGAGTAGTGACATGGCGGTTTCAGGCTAGAGTTGTTGGCACCAGGGTGTGGCAACAAAGGTTTATTCTAGGCAGTGCGTTGAAGAACCGTGGTTCTGGAGAGCGTTCGTAGAGGCTTGTGAGCCGAGTGCAGCTCGAGTAGTGTTTTCACCCTCTGACCGATGGTCTTTGGAAGGGGTGAACCAGGTTCTTTAGATCTTGTGGTGAGTTGGTGTTTCGGTGGTTAAGTAGCGGAGAACCAGGGTTGGTTTTTATGAGGCTGCCTTGGATAGCAGTTCCCAGCTGTCAGTTCATATAGTTCCGTTGAGGCGTTGTACTGTAAGTGTTGCAGGTTTTCTGTGTTCTGGGAGAAGGTTGGTGCCCGACCATTTTTGGATCCTGAGTTGCTGCAGTTAGCCAGCAGTGCAGTCCAGAAGATTGGAGCTCGTTTGTTGTCAGCTCAGTGCAGGCTGAAGAGGTACGCCGATGTTCGGCGTCGAGTTTTGGAGTTTGAGGTTGGGCGGTACGTGTTTTAAAGGTTGCACCGATGCTAGGTGTGTTGAAGTTTGGTAAGCGAGGGAAGTTGTGTCCCCGTTTGATGGACCTTTTGAGATTCTCGAGAGGATTGACAGAGTTGCATATTGGTTAGCTTTTCCCCGTCATTGTCAGCTGTGCACAGTGTTTTCATGTATCGATGTTGAGGCAGTATGTGTCGGACCCGTCGCTCATTGTGAACTTTGAGCCTTTGCAGCTGAATGAGGATTTGAGCTTCGAGGGGAAGCCTGTGTGTATTCTGGACTTTGAGACGAAGTCGTTGCGTAATCGTGAGATCCGTTTGGTAAACGTTCAGTGGAGGAGTCAGAGTTCAGAGGAAGCTGCTCGTGAGCGGGGAGGACGAGATGAGATTGCATTATCCTGAGCTATTTCAGTCTTAAGGACTTTCGAGGAAGAAAGTCATAAAAATGAGAGAATATAGTAACGGCCCAGGTTTTCATTCCGGTCTTCCAGCTTTGCCCTAGAGGCATTTTGGTAATTTGGTCGGGCCGTCAGGGCCGTTTATGTCTTTTTCAGTTGCTAAAATTATTGGATGGTCTTATGTAGGATTTTGTTGCTTTGTGGATGTGTTTGGGGTGGAGAGATGAAAAACAAAATTTAGGGAATTAAAGGTGTTGTGGTTGGGTCTTGAGCCAAGGTGGCCTAGTTGGTAGCAGCAGGGCCTTGCTAGTTGAGCCACCAAGTGATATTGATGCTCATTCTGCGGTATGTCTTGGTTAGCTATGAGTCTTTGGGGTTTTGGTGCATTTGACTAAATGAAGGGAAATTAGGTTTGTTTGTGTTCTTCTCCAAATCCTCCATAGCCGCCCAAGCCTTCTCTCCCTAGCCTTTGCCATGCTTTTCTTCCCCGTGCCAAGCTCCGTCCATCGATTGTCGTCCCAGCCGAGCAGCAGGTCTGTCGGACGCACCAGCTGCAGCCCCATTGTAACGGCCCAGGTTTTCATCCTGGTCTTTCAGGTATGCCCTAAGGGTATTTTGGTAATTTGGTCAGGCCGTCAGGGCCGTGTAGGTCTTTTGCAGTTGTTAAAAATTATTGGATGGTCTTATGTAGGTTTTTTAGGGTTTGTGGATATGTTTGGGCATGGAAAGATGCAAAAGTAAAATAGAGAATTATTTGTGTAGCAGCTGGAATTCGGGCCCGGGTCTCTAGGAAGCCTGTTAGGATGCGTGCCAGTTGAGCTATTGGGAGCTCTTGTTACTCTTTTCGCGACATATCTTGGTTAGCCTTGGATCATGGGGGTTTTGGTGCTTTTGATTAAAACAAAAGAAAATAGGGTTTTTGTCTTTCTTCTCCAAAATCACCATTACCGCCCAAGCCATTCTCTCCTAAGCCCCAAGCCGATTCCCATCTCCCAAGCAGCCCCGTGGTTCGATCGTCATTCCTGGTAAGGCTCGTCGTTCTCTTCTACTTCTCGATTTGGTGTTCTTGCTGGCCGAGTGAAGCAAACAGGTGTGTGTGTGTGTGTGTTTTGTGCAGCTAGCCGAGAGGAGCTAGACGCCTCGCCCCTGCCGCACGCTCAGCAGCAGGTCCATCGCCCCTGCAGTGCCATCGTTCAGCTCGTCGCCCAGCCCAGCAGCCAAGCCCAGATCGCCCCTGTCGCACGCCCAGATGGCAGCCGTAGCATGCCCAGATCGCTCGGCAGGCCGTCACAGCCGTCGCGCGCACCAGATCGCCCGTCGCTTCGCGTCGCTCGCCCGCTCGCGCCTTGTCCGCTTCATGTTGCACGCTGCGTTCATCCTTCCGTGCCCGCGCGCCTGCTCCTCGCCAGTAAGCCCGCGCCCCAGCGTCGTGCCAGCACGCCCAGCGTGCAGCCCTACCGCCCAGCAGCAGCCACGCACGTGCAGCCTGTCCGTCCGTGCGTCAGCCGTGCCGCGTGAGTTGCTCCCGAGCCGAGCCCTGTTTATTTTATTATATTAGGCCTATGGATTTTGATTATTGTTGTGTTTGTTAGGTTCTCGTTAGCTAGCTCAGGTCGATCGCAGCTTAGGATTCTTGTGTGTAGTTGCCTCCCGACCAAGGTAAGGATTTCTTACCGGAGTTGTGTGGGCCCTGCGATATTATATGTAATTGCTGTTTGTATGCTTGTTGTGTTTATCAGCATGTATAATGATAGGTGTTCTGTTCTGTATTTCCGACTGGCATGATTTCTTATGTTGTTTCTCATGTTAGTCCATGCTAGGTTGTTCCGTTCTGGCATGCCCGTTATCTCTTCTTACTTCGTAGTATCATGCTAGGCTCGTTGTATCTGTTGAGCACGTATTGGATTGTTTGTTGTATCTGTTTATAGGTTGAGATATGGTAGGTAGCATCATCCGGGCCAGGATGCATAACGTAACTTGCATCCACGGTAGGGACGTACGAGGCAGTACTCCGTCCCTGATCCCCCGTTAGGGTTTAGCTAACCCTAACGGTAGGCCCTTCAATCTTGGGTGAGGGTGGCAGACTGTTAAATGCCCCAACGGCCGGGATGATGACATGGCATTGTCTTGTCCTCGGCAGTCGGCACGTCCTCAGCGTGTTCGACCGTAGCCCTTGATTGCCACCTGTTAGGGCAAGGACGGCTTCCTGGTGTAAGCCTACCACGACCGGTTCCTTAGCCTCAGGTGCGGTGGTTCAGGCTGACATAGTTCACGTGTCCAGGTCTCACACCCCTATGTCAGTGACACCGATCCAGAGATTTAGTTAGACATGGTGTAACGGCCCAGTTTTCCATTCCGGTTTCCCAGGTACTCTCGGTTCAGTATTGGGGCAATCGGTTGGGCCGTTAGAGCTTTTTAACCTTTAAGGGTATTTTGGTCTTTTGCTCCCGGTCGAGGTTGAGGATTTTCGTGGCTTGAGGTCATTTCGGCCTTCGTTGAGACTTGATTAATGTTGGTTGCAAGACCCAAGGAGTTTGGGTTAGTTGATTAGAAGTTCGGAGACATTCCGGTTGATAGCAAAATTAATTGGAATTTAATTGGTCCCATTGAGATTTGAACCCTTGCCCTAATGGTGAGATTGGAGTTTTTAGAAAAAGAAGATTTAGTTAAAAAGAAAAGAATTTCTTTAGCCGGGACCCGCAAGAGAAAGCCTTGGGAAGGGAATTTTAGGTCTCCTAACCCTTTTAAAATAGGAGAAAGAAGGAAATTAGGGAAAACCCTCTTTGTTCCCTTGGTAGTCTCTCTCTCTCTCTCTCTCTCTCTCTCTCTCTCTCTCTCTCCTAAACCGAGCCACCCCTAACCCAGCCGCACCACTCACCGAGCCCAACCCACCCACACCGCACCACCACACCTGCCCGCTCGGCCATCACCATCTGCGCGCACCAGACCGCACCGGGCCGCTCGGCCAGCCACTGCGCCTCACCAGGCCGCTCAGCCCCTTGCCTCGCCCAGCCGCCGCTCGTCTGTAGTTCAGACACCCCGCCGTCGCACGCCCAGCACCGCCCGAGAGGGTTGAGGCTGATGGCGATTTCGACTTTGTCGTGGCACCAGACGGAGGCTTGAGATACGAGGAGGGTCGGTTGTGCGTCCCGACGATGCAGAGGATTCGAGCCGAGTTGCTCACCGAGGCACATAGTTCCCCTTTCACTTGGCACCCGGGAGGTACCAAGATGTATCGAGACCTCAAGCGAGCATTTTGGTGGATGGGCATGAAGCGGGATATAGCGGAGTTTGTTAGCCGGTGTCTCACTTGTCGGCAAGTGAAGGCTCCGGCGAGGCTTTCTGCAGTTTATTGCAGCCATTAAGTGTTCCACAAAGTGGAAGTGGGACGAGATTTCGATGGATTATATCTGCGGGTTGCCGAGGACAACGAGAGGTTTACTCGGATCCGGGTAGTAGTGGACCGGTGACTAAGAGTGCACACTTTATTCCCGGAGGATTAATTATACCGTGGAACAAAGCAGTGGGCACAGATTATTCCTAGAGCGATTGTGCGGTACCATGGGGTACCCGCGAAGATAGTGTCGATCGAGATTCTCGGTTCACATCTCGCCTCGAGAGCGCTCCATAAGGGTTTGGGAATCGAGTGCGCTTTCAAGATCGCCTTCCACCCTCAAACCGATGGTCGATCGAGAGAGGTGAATCGATTCTGGAAGATATGTTGAGAGCCTGTGTATTGGATTTTCTAGGCAGTTGGGACCAGTACCTGTATTTGATGGAGTTCGCTTACAACAACAGCTATTAGGCGACTATTCTGATGGCCCCATTCGAGGCGTTGTATGGTAAGCGTTGCAGATCCCCAGTGTTCGGGAGGAGGTCGGTGATAGACAGTTTCTGGGGACCCGAGTTGCTTCAGGATGACGAAACGACGCAGCGCAGAAGATCAGGGCTCGCATGTTGACAGCACAAAGTAGGCAGAAAAGTTACGCTGATGTGAGGCGTAGGGATTTGGAGTTTGAAGTGGGTCAACATGTTTTCCTGAAGGTAGCACCTATGCGTGGGGAGTTAAGGTTTGGTAAGCGAGGCAAGTTGAGCCCCAGGTTTGTAGGGCCTTTTGAGATCCTTGAGCGGATCGGAGCAGTGGCCTACCTGTTAGCTTTACCCCCGTCCGTAGCAGCGGTGCATAATGTGTTTCACGTTTTGATGCTGAGAAAGTACGTGGCAGATCCGTCGCATGTGCTAGAGCATGAGCCCTTAGAGTTGAGTAAAGATTTATCGTTCGAGGAGAAGCCCGTGCAGATTTTGGCTTATGAGCGCAAGGTATTGCACAACCGGGAGATAAGTTTAGTAAAGGTTCTTTGGAGGCATCGAGGCGGAGGAAGCGACGTGGGAGCTAGAGGATGAGATGAGGACTCATTACCCGAGTCTGTTCAGTCTTAGGACTTTCGGGACGAAAGTCTTTTAAGGAGGGAGTATTGTAACGGCCCGATTTTCCATTCCGGTTTCCTGTACTCTCGGTTGATATTGGGGCAATCGGTTGGGCCGTTAGAGCTTTTTAACCTTTAAGGGTATTTTGGTCTTTTGCTCCCGGTCGGAGGTTGAGGATTTTCGGGCTTGAGGTCATTTCGGCCTTCGTTGAGACTTGATTAATGTTGGTTGCAAGACCCAAGGAGTTTGGGTTAGTTGATTAGAAGTTCGGAGACATTCCGGTTGATAGCAAAATTAATTGGAATTTAATTGGTCCCATTGAGATTTGAACCCTTGCCCTAATGGTGAAATTGGAGTTTTTAGAAAAGAATATTTAGTTAAAAAGAAAAGAATTTCTTTAGCCGGGACCCGCAAGAGAAAGCCTTGGGAAGGGAATTTTAGGTCTCCTAACCCTTTTAAAATAGGAAAAAGAAGGAAATTAGGGAAAACCCTCTTCGTTCCCTTGGTAGTCTCTCTCTCTCTCTCTCTCTCTCTCTCTCTCTCTCTCTCTCTCTCTCTCTCTCTCCTAAAACCAGAGCCACCCCTAACCCGGCCGCACCACTCACCGGTAGCCAACCCAACCACACCGCACCACCACACTGCCGCTCGGCCACGGCACTGCACAACGCACCACTGCACCGCACCCAGGCCGCTCGGCACCCATCACGCCGCACCAGGCCGCTCAGCCCCTTGCCTCGCCCAGCCGCCGCTCGTCTGTAGTTCAGACACCCAGCCGTCGCACGCCCAGCACCGCTCGACGTCGCTCGCGGCCGCCCAGCGCCGCATCGCACCGAGCCTCGTCCCAGCGAGCCCGCTCGCTCGCCGCGCGTCGCCTCCACGGCCGACGCCCGCATCGCCTTCGCCGCGTGCGCGCGCCGCTCTGCCTCGCGCTCGCCTCGCCTCGCCGCGCCCGCTCCAGATGTGTCCGCTTTGCCTTGCCGTGCGCGCCAGCGCCGGCGTCCTGCAGCAGCACCAGCAGCGCCCAAACTCGTCCTTCTTTGCCGAGAGCCCGTGTCCTCTCGGTTGGTAATTCTCGAGCCTTTTCCCTTTTAGATTTTTAAGCTCTGCTGGCTCTTTGTATATTTATTTAGGATGCTTTTATTATGCCTAGGTTGCTCGGGTTCGTTATTAAGCTCGAGGGTCTTATTTGATTCGTGATAGCTATTTTCCACTTGTTTCCGTGTAAGGATTTCTTATCGTGGTTGTGTGGACCTCGCGATGCTTTCTTGATTGCGCCTTATATGCATGTTTACTTTTATGAACATGATTAGTGGATAGGACAGACTTGTGATTGCATTCCTGCTAGCATGTTTGCTTGTTTGTACATGTTAGTGCCATGCTAGGATTGTTCTTCCAAAGATGCTTGAGATTCCCGCTTTAAGTTCGTAGTATCATGCTAGGTTATGTATGATTGATGATGATTATGTATGTTTAGCCGAGAATCGTTTACTCTATACTCTAGCTAGTGTGTTAGGGTCATCATCATCTAGAGGCCGAGAGCGGACATAACGTACCTTGTCCCCACCGGTCGGGAGTAGAGCGAAGCATAACGTACATTGCTTCCCAACACCCAATGAGGATTAGCTACCTCATTGGCATAAGCCTAGTTTGTAGCCTGCTAGAGCGGAACCCTACCAACGGTGCAAGCCTACCTTGGCCGGTTCTTAGCTTCAGTCGGTGGTACAGTCCGCACAGATGAGTGCCGAGGGCCTCGCACTCACCGTGTTCGGTGACACTGTTTTCGAGTCTTAGGCATGCGTGCGCCCGCGTAGTTTTGTACTTAGGCCCCACAATTACGCCGGTTGCAAGCAGATGCGGTGTGCGCGCAAGACAACCGTTAGTCGCCGGTTCGGAGAGCTCCCGGGCTAATGTTCGTGAGTACACGGCTTTCTTCGATTTAGAGCCGGACTTCGGTACTCTCCGATAGTCCAGTTATAAGCGAGGGTAAGAGGCCCTTGAGGACACCCATTGGGATTGGCTTTTGAGCTAATCAATTGGTCGAGGGGGAAAGACCCTCGAGGGTGTCGGACATCTTTGGGATCGGTTTTTGAGCTAATCAATTGGCCGAGGGAGAAAGACCCTCGGAGATGTCTCGGGATTGGTTATGAGAACCAATCATTAGGTCGGAGGTAGGCGACTTCCGAGGACTCCGGATTTGCCTTGTGAGCTCGTTGAGCTGAGATCCTTGTTGATAATCGTTGCATGTGTACTAGGTTGCTAGATGATTGATTGCATCGTATCGTACTCGGTCGGGATTCTTACTTGAGTATGTTTATACTCACCCTTATTGTGGTTTCTTCCACAGTAACTTGGGACAACACCGAGGCGGCTAGCGGAGGGAGCCAGGGATCATGGATGTCTGCTTGACACTCTATCGTGTCTTATTTTACTGTTTTTTATTTCAGCATGTAGTTGGACTTGGGTCCGTAGGGAAAACTTATGATTTGAACTATTTTATGTTTTTAAGGAAAGTACTGATCAGTCACTATTTTTAATTTGAATGGTTCGTTTTTGCCTAATGAATGTTTACTTTGTTTTTAATGTTTTCCACTCTTATATTTGAAAAGTTTTACAAACTGACCCTAGCTGGGTCCTTTTATGCTTTTCACTTGCATGCTGAGTAAAGATCTAGGTTTAGCACCGTTTTCAGGTCGGGTCTTTATACATGGTGACTGGACCTGGGCAGCTTGCCACTAGACCCGGCACCCCCCATGGTTTGCAGTAGCATGCGGTGCGCGCACACGCTCATTACAGTGCTGACCGGAGAGCTCCTCGGGATCTTGAGTTCAGTGCACCTTTCGTATCGACAGTAGACAGGCTGAGGCCGGGACTTGTTTCTCGTATAGGATCGTATTATGAGGTGGATTATTCCGGAGTAAGACCTTGAGTTGGCATCCAAAGTTCATGTGTGGATTTAAGCTATGTGCTCTCTTCTGTGTTTATATTCATAGCTTGCATACCCTTTCTGCTAGATGACCATGTATATCGTATTGTACCCCGGTTGGGGATTCTTACTGAGTAATTCGTTACTCACCCTTATTTTTGTGGTTTTCCACAGGTAACCAAGGTGCGAGACAGGATGGCTGAAGGAGGAGCTGTGATCATGGAAACCAGCTGTCGAACTCTGAATTTTATCTATGATTCTTTATGTCTTATTTTTCCTCTGAATGCATGTAGTTGGGCACAAAGCCCTAGGTTGTTTTCTGAATGCTTTTCCAGATTCTAGCACTATTGTAACTTCTGGATGTTTTGAATGTTTTAAATAAATCTCTGATCAGAGTAAGTTTTGGGAATGTATTTGTCTTGGAACGGGTGCTTGGAAACAGGGACAGGTTTCAGGAATCTATGTTGACTTTTAAATGGATGTTATGTGTTTTAGTTTGTACTTAGAATCTGAAACACCATTCTTGCATATTGACTTTTGTTTTGAATGCATGCATTGAGGTAAAGACCTATTTTAGGACCCCATTCGGGTCTGGTCTTTACACCCATCGCCAAAGAAGAGACGCAGCACCACCGCGACCCCATCACCCAAAGAAGTCGCGTCGCCAGTCGTCGCACGCCCTTCCGCGTGTCAGCCGCGCCTCGTGAGTTGCTCCCGAGCCGATCCCTATTTATTTTATTATATTTAGGCCTATGGATTGTGATTATTGATGTGTTTGTTAGGTTCGCTTTAGGTTGCTCTGGTTCGATAGCAGCTTAGGTTTCTTCTGTGTTGTTGCCTTCCGACCAGGTAAGGATTTCTTACCGGAGTTGTGTGGGCCCTGCGATATTATATGTGATTGTTGATTGTATGCTTGTTGTGTTTATTAACATGTTTAGTGATAGGTGCCCTATTCTGAATTCCCGACTGGCATGATTTCTTATGTTGTTTCTCATGTTAGTCCATGCTAGGTTGTTCCGTTCTGGCATGCGTATCTGTTCTTGCTTCGTAGTATCATGCTAGGTTCGTTGTATTCTATGGTTCACGTGTTCAGGTCTCACACCCCTATGTCAGTGACACCAAACCAGAGATTTAGTTAGGCGTGGTGATTGGACATGGGCACCTTGCCACTAGACCCTGCACCCCCCATGGTCTGCAGTAGCACGCGATGTGCGCTTACGCTCATTACAGCGCCGACCGGAGAGCTCCTCGGGATCTTGAGCTAGTGCACCTTTCATTCGACAGTAGACAGGCTGAGGCCGGGACTTGTTTCTCGTATAGGGCGTATTGTGTGGTGGATTATTCCGGACTAAGACCCTGAGTTGGCATCCGATGATTATGTGTGGATTTAAGCTATGTGCTCTATTTTGTGTTTATATTCATAGCTTGCATACCTTTCTGCTAGATGACCATGTGTATCGTATTGTACCCCGGTTGGGGATTCTTACTGAGTAATTCGTTACTCACCCTTATTTTGTGGTTTTCCACAGGTAACCATGGTGCGAGACAAGATGGCTGGAGGAGGAGCTGTGATCATGGAAACCCGTTGTTTTGAACTCTGAGTCTTGTATTTATATTTTGATGTTTTAAATGTCCTCTGAATGCATGTAGTTGGGCATGGAGCCCTAGGTTTTTTTCTGAATGTATTTCCGGATTCTAGCATTGTTGTAACTATTGGAAAGTTTGAATGTTTTAAATAAATCTCTTATCAGAGTAAGTTTTGGAAATGTATTTGTCTTGGAACAGGTGCTTGGAAACAGGGACAGGTTTCAGGAATTTATGTTGACTTTTTAAATGGATGTTTATGTTTTAGTTTTTACTTAGAATCTGAAACACCCTGTTGCATTTTTACTGTAGTTTTGATTGCATGCATTGAGGTAAAGGCCTATTCTAGAACCCCATTTGGGTCGGGTCTTCACAGTTGGTATCAGAGCTCAGAGTCACAGATTCTGTAGACTGACCTTTTGTTGTAGGTCGTTTTTCCATGATCATCAGCACTCCGACAGTCATCAGGTACGCCTAAGTTTACTGTTTTAAAGAAAGGGTTAAGAATTTACAATACTTTTCATCTAGTGTATGCCTTGTGTAGTGTTGTGGAGCGGAGACGAGCAGGTTTTGACTCGTTGTTGGTTTGGGTCCAGAGCACCATCATGCCAACTTCCCGCAGTGTAAGAAGTATGTTAGCAGCTAGTCAGGGTATCCAGATAGATTCGGATGCCGCTGGGACATCGTTCCAGAGGGAGGCAGAGGTTAGACTCCCGTAGGCCACTTGTGGCCCAGTTGTTGGTTTTCCCCTAGTGAGAGGGTGGAGGTGTTTTGACTTGGAGTACCACTCCAAGAGAGGAGTTAGCTATGGCTTTGCTTATGTTGATGCTTGTGGAGCAGGTCCTAGTGTGG
Organism: Sicyos edulis; assembly: GCA_036507275.1. Lineage (NCBI taxonomy): Eukaryota > Viridiplantae > Streptophyta > Magnoliopsida > Cucurbitales > Cucurbitaceae > Sicyos > Sicyos edulis. The sequence goes on along the minus strand of CM071856.1, from coordinate 15,086,157 downwards.
ACTAGCCTGGGTAGCTCAAGTGTTGATCTTGATCCTTAGCAGATTGTTTGATTGCCCAGAGAGTGGCTGCAGAGTTAGTAGCCTTCGTGGAGGTTGTAGAGGCATCTTTGTTCTCTAGTAAAGTGTTGTTGTTTTGCAGCCAGTAAGCCAGAACCCTGTGGTTAAGGGTGCAGCGAGCAGTGTTCCCATCGGACTTGATCTGTTGGTGGTTTCCTTAGTTGTTTTGAAGAGTTGAGCACTCTTCTTTTGGTGAGCTCCTAGAGTGGAGCTAGCTACTGCATGTTGAGAGAGCCGGCCAGAGTTTTGTTGAGCTTCATGTGGAGATGCAAGAGTAGGTCGTGAGCCTTTAGTTTGATGAGATGCCATAGGCATGGTTGTTTGAGTTTGGAGCCCTTGTATGCCTAGCCAGAGTTTTTGTCACTTGAGGTTGTGACCTTGCTGGCCCTATTTGTAGTAAGATGTGGATTTGGTAGTAGTGGCACTTGAGGTGCATTGGTTGGTGTGCCGCTTTGGCACTAAGTCTGGTTCAGGCCTGAGTTTGGCATGGATATAGCAGATGGTTCTATGACCCGTTCGGAGTTCAGCGCACTCCTTTAGCCTTGGATCCATTTATGGCAGTTGCACCTGTTTAGGTCGTGCAAGAGGGCTAGTTTAGTGATAGTCGAAGGACTACAAGCGAAAGGATGTTCGAAAGGAGCCGGAGCCTCTTCCCAGTGTTACTGGGGGTTGAGTAGTTAACAGGTTGTCGGTTGGTAAGTGTTGGTGCGCGTGAGTCTCATGCTAGTGTTAAGGCCAAGAGATCTTTGTGGTTGGTAGTGCGGTCAACTACCTTCGAGTGCCTAAATCTGAGGAGAGTTGAGCATTGTAGATGCGAGTTTGGTCCAGCAGAGGGACCATGAGTTGGATGCTTATGAGATGAGCTGGATGCCTATGAGGCGAGTTGGATGCCTTATGAGAGGAGTTGGACGCCTTATGGGTATGCTCCCTTGGTAGAGGCTTGGTATAAAGTAAGTTCGGTTTGGCATTGTTATGCTTTAGTAGAGCAAGGTTGCCGCAGCTTCGAGTATCGTGTGGAGATGGAACTTTTGGTGTTCCTATGGTTGATTGTATCTCTGCCAGAAGTTAGTGTTGCCTTTTGGAAAAGCGTCGTTAGTCTTGGATCTCTGAAGGAAGGTTGAGAGTTGTGCACACAAGTGTGTTTTGTGTGGTTCGTTCTGTTGGCGAGAGTTTCAGATCCATGCAGGGTTTGCATTGGAGAACTAGTGCTTAGTTCTTGGGGAAGTTGGACTCCAGGAGGATGTTGTAAGGCTTTAGTTGAGGTGGTAAGGATGTCGTGCTCGTGGTATCAGGTTGTTGCTTAGGCAAGTTTTGTTGGGTCGGACCTAAGCTTGGTTGGCGGATCTTCTTGTTGATCGTTGGTTGGAGTTCAGTTGGAACTGAACAAGAGCGGTGGTAGCAAAGCCGCGCAGTTTCTGATCGTCATGGCTAAGAGAGTTGTTCGGATCCTTACTTTGGTAGAAGCTATGTTGTGGATGGTGCTTTGAGTAGGAGGATGACGCATTCTATAGCGTTTTGGGTCCTCTTGGTTTCCAAGGAGTCGGTGTTGGCCAGCATAGTTGAGATGTTGGAGAGAGTTGTGCCTGTGTAGCTAGTTGTCTGTTAGATCGTTTGTCGACAGTGTGTGTCGAAGGGTGATTGGAGATCCCTAGGTTGTGGAGAGCCTCTCCAGAGCTCAGTCAGACCCAGGTAGTGAGTTTCAGTTGGCAAGCTGGAGTCGTGTAGTTGTAGCCTCGGGTGAGTTGCTGGCAGTCTTGGTAGGCTAGCAAGCTAGTGTTTGTTTGGAGTAGAGCCCGGATTGGTTCCGGTGTGGTGGCAAGTTGGTGCTTGGCGTTGACCAAAGTGTGGATTGGAGTTGCTAGAAGTTAGTTTTGCTCGTGGGGCAAGAGGTTCGTGCCCTGTTGGTTGTTTTTCCTATTTCCAGGATGTTGAGAGTTGCCCATTTGGCATTTGGAGGTTCAGTCTGTGGTGGACCCCCCCTGTTGTTGCCCCGTGAGATTTAGATGTTGTTGCTTTAGCGGAGCAAGACTGTGAGTGTGTGTGGAGCTCTCTGTCCTTCGGTTGTCTGCTTGTAAGAGCTGTTTCCTTCTGGGAGTTGTCAGGTTACTCCATTAGTCTTGGAGTTGATGGTAGTGGTGCTAGCAAGAGGGAAAAGTTTATTGACTGCTTGGAAGCAGTTGTTTGTCCAATTAGGCGGACTCTTGATTGGTGTTCTGGAGGTTGCAGTAAGGGTGTTCTGCCTCGTGTGAGTGTTTGGCCAAGATTTGGTTCTCATGTTGTTTCAAGAGTTAGTTCGGTTCTAGCTGGAGGGCGTTGCCCTGAGGTCTTGTTCCTAGTCAGGTAGTTTTGGGAGTTGACCCCTCCCTCGGCAGTTGAGTAAGTTCTGTTAGTTTTGGGTTGGTGGTCCTTTTGGTTGAGAATTCCCTTGGTTGTTGCTTCCAAGAGAGTTGGTTGTTGTTGCCTTGGGTTTGAGCAAGTCAGCGAGTGTGTGTGAAGTTCGCTGCCCTTCAGAAGTTCGCTTGCTGGGGAAATCGTTTCCCATTTAGAAGGAGTCAGCTTAGCTCCTGAGTTGTGTAGTTGATCAGAGTAGCGCAGCGGTCAGCCCAGCGAGAGGGTCCCTGCATTGTGTTGTTAGCAAGTGAAAAGTTGTTTGTCCCCGCAAGGGCGGAGGCCAGCCAGTATAAGAGTTGAGTTGTTTCTGGAAAGTTGTTGGTTCTTTGGGAATTGAAGATTCCCCTAGTTTCTGTGGTGGTCGAGTTGCACCATGGATGCCAGACTCGAGTTTTAGCTTCTGAGGTAGTCTTGCTGATTCGTGTGGCTCATGATCCGTAAGCTTTGAGGTTGTCGTTATCCATTTTCCTTGCAAGGTTTCGGGAGTGGAGCTTCTGGTTGGAAGATGAGTTAGACCTAAGCTAAAAGGAGGAAGTCCTTTAAGTAGCCAGTTGGACTTAAGAGTTGAGTGGTAGCTTGGAGGCGAGCTTTGCTCGTTATTGTAACGACCCAGGTTTTCATCCCGGTCTTCCAGGTATGCCCTAGGGGTATTTTTGTAACGACCCAGGTTTTCATCCCGGTCTTCCAGGTATGCCCTAGGGGTATTTTAGTAATTTGGTCGGGCCGTCAGGGCCGTTTATGTCTTTTTCCAGTTGCTAAAATTATTGGATGGATTTATGTAGGTTTTTGGAAGGATTTGTGGTTTGGTTTGAGCAAGGTTTGGTGCAAAAGTAAAAATAAAGGAAATTGTGCTGCAGCTAGGGTTTGAACCCGGGTCTCCTGGGAAGCTTGTGGGGATGTGTACCAATTGAGCCATTAGGTGCTCTTGTTGCTCTTCCTGCATCATTTTATGGTTAGCCTTGCATTTTGGGAGTTTTGGAGCATTTGGTTAAATGAAATAGAAATTAGGTTTGTCTCATCTTCTTCTCCAAAGTGTGTGGCCGCCCAAGCTTTTCTCTCCATTGCCTTGCCGAGTTCTTCATCCTTGCAGCTCCCTTGGTTCAATCATCATTCCGGGTAAGTCTTCATCCTCTTCATCTTCTCGATTGGGTGTTCTTGTTGGCGAAGGTAAGGAGAAGAGCTTGTGTGTGTGTGTGTTTGTTGCAGTCGCCCAAAGATGCCCAGATCTGCCAAAGAAGAAGCCCAGCCGCCCAGATCGCCTAGCGAAGCAGCCCAGTCTGCCCAGATCGCGCGCAGCAGCAAAGAGCACGAGCCGCCCGGACCGCCTGCCACAGCAGCGGCCGTCGCGCGCACCACCGTGGCACCAGCGCGCCCGCGCGCGCGCGCACGCGCGCTCCTCGCCTGCGCCGCGCACCGTGCATCGCGCCGCGCCTCGCGCCAACGTGCTCGTCCCGTCCGCTTGCTCGCGCCCGCGCGCGCTGCACCCGGCCAGCCGTCCGCGCGCGCATACGCAGGCCCTGCCGCCTCCTGCCGCCCGCCAGCGCCAGGTCAGCGCGGTCCTCGCCGCCATCAGCCCCTTCTGCGCCCGTCAGCCCAAGAAGAAAGCCCACCGTCGCTTTGCCTGTCCGCGTGTCACCGAGCCGCGTGAGTTGCTCCTTAGCCGAGCCTTGTTTATTTTATTATATTTAGGCTTATGGATTATGATTATCATTGTTTTGTTAGGTTCTCGGTAGCTAGCTCGGGTTCGTTCGCAGCTTAGGTTTTGTGTGTAGTTTCCCGGCTGGTAAGGATTTCTTACCGGAGTTGTGTGGACCTGCGATGTTCTATGTGATTGTGGTTTGTATGTTTGTTTGTGATTATCACATGTATAGTTTAGGTGCTCGTTACGAATTCCTCGACTATCATGACTTCGTATGTTGTTCTCTCATGTTAGTCCATGCTAGGTTGTTCCGCTTACGCATGCTCATATCTGTTCTTGCTTCGTAGTACCATGCTAGGTTCGTTGTATCTGTTGAGCACGTTTTGGATTGTATTGGATTATATGCTATTGAAATGATATGTTAGAGTGTAGGTAGGTAGCATCATCCGGCCCGATGCATAAAGTATCTTGCATCCATGGCGGACGCGTCGAGAGTAATACTCCGCCCCTGGACCCCGTGAGGGTTTAGCTAACCCGACCGGTAGGCCCCGCAATCTTGGGTGAGGGTGGCGATCGTTAAATGCCCCAACGGTCGGGATGATGACTTGGCATTGCCTCATCCCCGGCAGCTTGACACGTCCTCGGCGTGTTCGGCCAGAGCCCTTGATTGCCACCGATAGGGCAAGGACGGCTTCTGGTGTAAGCCTACCACGACCGATTCCCTTAGCCTCGGTGCGGTGGTTCAAAGCTTACATAGTTCACGTGTCCGTGTCTCACACCCCTATGTCGCTGACACCGATCCGGAGATTTAGTTAGGCGTGGTGGATCGGACATGGGCGGCTTGCCACTAGACCCGGCACCCCCATAGTCTGCAGAGCACGCAGTGGCGCGCTTACGCTCATTACAAATACGCGGCCCGGAGAGCTCCTCGGGATCTTGAGCTAGTGCACCTTTCGTATCGGCGAGAGAAAGTGAGGCCGGGACTCGTTTCGTATAGGGCATATTGTGTGGTGGATTTATTTCCGGACTAAGACCCTGAGTTGGCATCCGAGGTCCAAGTGTGGACTTAAGCTATGTGCTCTATTCTGTGTTTATACTCATAGCTTGCATACATTCTTCTAGATGATCATGTATATCGTATTGTACCCCGGTTGGGGATTCTTCTTGAGTAATTCGTTACTCACCCTTATTCTGTGGTTTTCCACGGTAACCAAGGCGGAGACAGGATGGCTGAAGGAGGAGCTGTGATCATGGAATCCTGCTGTCATCTCTGACCATTTTATTATATCATGACTCTTGACTTTTGTTATTTCCCCTGAATGCATGTAGACGGGCAAGGAGCCCTAGGATGTTTTCTTACGTTTTATGGATTCCAAATATTTGTACTTGTGGAATGTTTAAATGGTTTAAATAAATCTCTCGATCGTAGTATGCTTTTAGAAATGTATGTTTTGATTGTGGAATGTTTCTGCTTTTTACTTGGGATCCAAAATTTATTTTTCATAATGTCTTTTATTTTGAATACATGCATTGGGGTAAAGGCCCATTTAGAGCCCCTTTTGGGTCGGGTCATTACAGATTGGTATCGAGCTCGAGTCATAGATTCTGTGGACCGACCTTTTGTTGTAGGTCGTTTTTCCATGATCATCAAGACTCAAGCCACCATCAGTACGCCTAAGTTTACAATACTGTCATCTTGTGTATGCCTTGTGTAGTGTTGTGGAGCGAGACGAGCGGTGTTCGACTCGTTGTTGGTTTGGGCTTAGTGAGCCATCATGCCAACTTTCTCGCAGATCGGCGCAAGCAGCTTTGTTTAGCGGCTTGTTGAGGTATCCAGATAGATTCGGATGCCCCTAGGATATCGCCCGCAGGGGAGGCGAGAGCTTAGACTCCCGTTGGCCATTTGTGGCCCGATTGTCGCTTTTCCCTAGTGAGAGGGTGGTGGTGCTTCGTGTAGATCGCCAAGATGTTGATCGCACCCGCAGGAGCAGGGCGCTTGGCATGTCCGACCGAGGAGTTGGACCGATCGTGTTGATGTTGAGGCCGCGTCCGTGGTTGTTAGGCCCGCATGCCGATTTGGCCCCGGCAGCTTGAGTTGCCTAGAGGAGGGGGTAGAGGCTAGCGCGCGCCTCAGTGAGACTCCTTGAGCAGAGTGTGCTCCACCCATGAGAGATTTGATGGCGGTGTCTTTAGCTATCGAGAGCGGAGACCAGCGCATTTTGTAGCGCGTAGTGAGGAGTCCCGGCACAGATAGCCCAAATGACAGAGTTTGTTTCATCATTTTTCCCCAAAGAGCTCTTGTAGCCCCTGAGGTTCCGGGAGGGCATGATCAAGCAGTTTTATTCAGATGAGTTTGTTGGCGTTGATGGAGACGCCCAGGTTGGCAAATGGATGCCTGTAGAGCTCGATGTTTTAGTAAGTCCTACTGCTAGTAGTAAAGTAGTTGGCCAGGTGTAAAGACCCGACCCAAAAGGGGCTCTAAATGGGCCTTTACCCCAATGCATGTAGTGAAAATAAAAGACATTATGAAAAATACATTTCGGATCCCAAGTAAAAACAGAAACATTCAACAACCAAAACATACATTTCTAAAAGCATACTCTGATCAGAGATTTATTTAAACCATTTAGACAATCCACAAGTACAAATATGCTGGAATCCATAAAACGTAAGAAAACATCCTGGGGCTCTGTGCCCGTCTACATGCATTCAGGGGAAATAACAAAAGTCAAGAGTCATGATAAAATAAAATGGTCAGAGATGACAGCAGGATTCCATGATCACAGCTCCTCCTTCAGCCATCCTGTCTCCCGCCTTGATTACCTGTGGAAAACCACAGAATAAGGGTGAGTAACGAATTACCCAGTAAGAATCCCCAACCGGGGTACAATACGATATACATGATCATCTAGAAGAATGTATGCAAGCTATGAGTACAAACACAGAGCGGAGCACATAGCTAAGTCCACACTTGGACCTCGGATGCCAACTCAGGGTCTTAGTCCGGAAATACCACAACACACTATACGCGCTATACGGGAACAAGTCCCGCCTCACTGCTTCATCGCCGACATCACGAAAGGTGCACTAGCTCAAGATCCCGAGGAGCTCTCCGGTCGACGCTGTAATGAGCGTAAGCATGCACCGCGTGCTTCTACAGACTATGGGGGGTGCCGGGTCTAGTGGCAAGCTGCCCATATCCGGATACCACGCCTAACTAAATCTCTGGATCGGTGTCACTGACATAGGGGTGTGAGACTCGACACGTGAACTATGTCACCTGTACTGTACCACACTTTGAGGCTAAGGAACGGGTCATGGTAGGCTTACACCAGAAGCCGCCCTTACCTTAACAGGTGGCAATCAAGGGCTCTTGCCGAACACGCCGAGGACGCGTCGCGCCGCCGGGACTAGGCATTGCCAAGTCATCATCCCGACCGCTGGGGTATCGCTTAGACTACCACCCTCACCCAAGATTGCGGGGCCTACCGGTTGGGATAGCTAATCCTCACGGGGTCCAAGGACGAGAATCGTCTCGAACGTCCTTGCCATAGATGCAAGATACTTTATGCATCGGGCCCGATGATGCTATCTACCGAATTCTAACTCCGCCTTAACAATCAAAAAACAATCCAATACGTGCTCGAAAGAATACAAAGCAGACCTAGCATGGTACTACGTAAACAAGAATGAATATGAGCATGCCGAACGGAACAACCTAGCATGGACTAACATGAAAGAACAACATACGAAGTCATGCCACCGAGAATTCGCAATGCAGCACCTAAACTATACATGCTGATAATCACAAACAAACATACAACATCAATCACATAGAACATCGCAGGTCCACACAACCCCTGTAAGAAATCCTTACCTTGGTCGGAAGACTTCTACACACAAATTCCTAGGCTGCGCGAACACTTCCGAGCTAGCTATCGAGAACCTACAAACATGGTAACAATCATAACCATATCCCTAAAAATATAATAAAACAAAGAGCTCGGCTCGGGAGCACTCACACACGCACCGCGACACGAAGGCAAGGGCGCTGCAGGCAGTCTGGCACTTCTGAGCTGGCGCTGGCTGCGCTACACAGCACGGCTACTGGCGCGTCAAGGCGCGGATGGGCGTTAGGGCGCGGCTGCGCACGACAGACGGAACTCTCGGCAGCGAGCGGCACGGCAAGGGCGCACGGCGCGCTGGCGCGCGCGATGCGGACACGGGCGAGTGCGCGCGAGACACGCGAGGGCGTGCGATGGATCGATCAGTGCAATGGGCGAGCTCGGTGGGCGTCGCGGCGACGGCGAGCGACTTCGGCGATGGCTTCCCTCGGCCGCGACCGGGCGTCGCGACAAGTCGGTCGCGATGGCGACAGATCCGGGCGACAGACCTAGGGCGTCGCGACGAGCGATCTGCTGATCCTCGGCGGATCTCGTGCACCTTGCCGGTCGAGGGCGTCATGCGGCGCAAGGCAGGGCGGCGACGAGCGATCTCACGATCCTCGACCGGATCTCGTGCACCACTGGTCGAATCGAGCGGCTGCTCGGCGGTATTGGCGGACTCAGACACTGCAACAACACACACACACACAAGCTCTCCTTCTTACCTTCGGCCAAGAACACCCAAACGAGAAGATGAAGAGGATGAAAACTTACCCGAATGATGATGGAGTCTCGAGTACAAAGGGAATGAAGAAATCGGCAAGGAGAGCTTGGGAGAAAGCTTGGGCGGCCACAACTCTTTTGGAGAAGAAAACACAACAAACCTAATTCCTTTTCATTTAATCAAATGCACCAAACACCAAAGATCCAAGGTTAACTAAGATGTGATGCAGAAAAGAGCAACAAGAGCAACTAATGGCTCAATTGGTACACATCTCCACAAGCTTCCCAGAGACCCGGTTCAAACCCCACTGCAGCAGACAATTCCCTTTTATTTTTACTTTTGCATCAAACCTTGCTCAAACCAAACCACAAACCCTTCCAAAACCTACAAAACCATCCAATAATTTTAGTAATCGAAAAGACACAAACGACCACGACGGGCCCGACCAAATTACCAAATTACCCCTAGGGCATACCTGGAAGATCGGGAAGAAAAACCGGAGGGCTAGTTCGGTGGTAGTCGATGGACTACAAGCGAAATGATGCTCGAGAGGAGCGGAGCCTCTTCCCAAGTTTTCGGAGGTTGAGTAAGTCAACAGGTTGCCGGTTGGTAAATGTTGGTGCGCGCGTGAGTCTCGCGCTAGTGTTAAGGCCAAGAGATTTTCCTTGTGGTTGGTAGTGCGGTCAACTACCTTCGAGTGCCTAAATCGAGGAGAGTTGAGCATTGTAGATGCGAGTTTGGTCCAAATGAGGGACCATGAGTTGGATGCTTATCGATGAGCTGGATGCCTATGAGGCGAGTTGGATGCTTTGAGGCGAGATGAGCCGATGCCTTGCGAGAGGTTTTGGATGCCTTAGGGGTAAGCACCCTTGGTAGAGGCTTGGTACAAAGTAAGTTTGATTTGGCATGATTATACTTTGGTAGAGCAAGGTTGCCTCACTTTCAGTATCGTGTGGAGATGGAACTTTTGGTGTTCCTTGGATTGTTTGTATCACGCCCAGAGTTATCGTTGCTTTGTGGAAAAGCGCTTGTTAGTCTTGGATCTCTAAAGGAAGGTTGGGAGTTGTGCACACAAGTGTGTTTTGTGTGGTTCGTTCGTGGCGAGAGTTTCGAGATCCATGTAGGGTTTGCTTTGGAGATCTCGTGCTCGGTTCCTTGAGAAGTTGGACTCGGTGGTTGTTGTAAGGCTTTGGTTGAGGTGGTAAGGATACCGTGCTCGTGGTATCAAGTTGTTGCTTAGGCAAGATTTGTTAAGTTGGGCCTAAGCTTGGTTGGCGGATCTTCTTGTTGATCGTTGGTTGGAGTTCGATTGGAAACCGAACAAGAGCGATGGTAGCTAAGCCGCGTGGTTTCGATCGTCATGGCTAAGAGAGTTGTTCGGATCCTTCCTTGGGTAGAAGTTATGTTGTGGCCGATGCTTTGAGTAGGGGATGAGGCATTCAGAGCGTTTCGGGTCCTCTAGGTTCCCAAGGAGTTGGAGTTGGCCAAAGATGGTTGGGATGCCGGAAATTGGAGTTGTTTGTTCAGCAGTTGTCCTGTTAGATCGTATGCCTGGCAGTGTGTGTGTCGAGGGTTGCCGAAGAACCCTAGGTTGTGGAGAGCCTCCGAGCTCGGTCGAGCCCACTAGTGAGTTTCAGCTGGCTAGCTGGAGGCGTGTAGTTTGTAGCCTCGGTGGAGTTGCTAGCAGCTTGGTAGACTAGCAAGCTAGTGTTTGTTTGGAGTAAAGTCCGGAGTGGTTTCGGTGTGGTGGCAAGTTGATGCTTGGTGTTGACCAAGGTGTGGATTGGAGTTGCTAGAGTTTAGTTTTGCTCGTGGGGCGAGTGGTTTGTGCCATGTTGGTTGTTTTTCCTGCTTCCGGATGTTGAGTTGCCCCGCTTGGCATTTGGAGGTTCAGTCTGAGATGGACCCTTGTTGTGCCCCGTGAGATTAGATTTTGTTGCTCTAGTGGAGCAAGACAGTGAGCGTATGTGGAGTTCTCTGTCCGTTGGTTGTCTGCTTGTAAGAGCCGTTTCCTTCGGGAGTTGTCGGGTTACTCCTTGGTCTTGGAGTTAATGGTGGAAGCGCTAGCTTGAAGGAAAAGTTTGTTGGCCGCTTGGAAGTAGTCGTTTGTCAAGTTAAGCGGATTCTTGGATGGTGTTCTAGAGGCCGCAGCAAGGTTGTTCTGCCTCTTGTGAGTGTTTGGCCAAGATTTGGTTCGTTTGTTGTTTCGAGAGCTAGTTCGGTTCTAGCCGGAGGGCGTTGCCCGAGATCTTGTTCCTAGTCGATAAGTTTTGGGAGTTGACCCTCCTCGCCATTGAGCAAGTCTTTGTTTGTTTCGGTTTGGTGGTCCGATTGGTTGAGTTTTCTCTTGGGTGTTGCTTCCAAGAGAGTTGGTTGTCGTTGCCTTGGGTTTGAGCAAGTCACGAGCTGTGTGTGGAGTTCACCGCCCTTCCGAGTTTGCTTGCCGGGAAGTCGTTTCCGTTTGGCGTGAGTCGCCTTAGCTCCCGAGTTGTGTAGTCGATCGAGTAGTAGCGCAGCCGTCCAGCCCAATGAGAGGGTCCTCGCTTTGTGTTGTTAGCAAGCAAGAGTTGTTTGTTCCCATGAAGAGGAGGCCACCAATGGAGTTGAGTTGTTCGGCAAGTTGTTGGTTCTTTGGGGATTGAAGATTTCCTTTCCCTCTAGCCTCTGTGGTGGTTGAGTTGCTCCTTGGATGCCACCTCGAGTGATAGCTTGCGAGGTAGTCTTGCGGATTCGTGTGGCTCGTGATCCGTAAGCTTTGAGGTTGTCATTATCCGCTTTCCTTGTGAGGTTTTGGGAGTGGAGCTTACGGTTGGAAGATGAGTTAGGCTTAGGCTTAAAGGGAAGTCCTTTGAGTAGCCAGTTGGATTTTAAGAGTTGAGTAGTAGCTTGGGCAGCGGCGTTGCTCGTTATAAGTTTGGGTTGAGTTCTGCTTTGAGCAAGCCCTTCTCGGGCTTTGTTCCTAGTTGTTGTGAGTTCCCGTTGGCGTTAGCGAGCCGCGTTGAGTGAGTTGGCACAGAGGTGTCGTGGCATTGGTTGGTAAGTCGTTGAGCTGCTTTTCCTCAAGGTGTTGTGTCGCAGATAGCCGCGTGATGGTTTAGTCCTTGCTTCCCGAGTTTTCCTTGAAAGGAATGTTGGATGTTCCTTGCTGGCGATGTTCTCCTTGGTCGGTTCTTTGGTAGGTGTTCGTTGGAAAGTTTGCGTTCGGCCGATGAGGAGTTCTAGTTTGTTGGCTTGGCCGAGTGGAGTCTGTGCTTGGCCCTTGTTTTTTTTTTTTGGTGGCCGTAGCTGAAGTTTCAGCTGGTGTGAGTGTTGTTAGCCGTCTGGTGTACCAGGATGGTGCCCCTTGCCTTTGGTTCGGCGATTTCTCCTTAAGATGGTTGCTTAAGTGTTGTGGTCGTGTTCTAGTTGGAGAAGTTTGTCTTTTTGGATCAGTCGCCAGTTGGTGGTTCGTTTGTATCTCGTTAAGGCTGTAGTCAAGGTTTGAGGTTTGTTGGTCTCTTGTGAAGTAAGAGTAGGCCGTTTAGTTTTGGAATCTGGAAGGTTCAGTTGTTTGGCCAGTTTGTTGTAGGGTTGAGTTTGTTTGTTGACAAATTGTGCACGTGTGTTTTATGTATCGATGTTGGGGCAGCATGTGCCGGACCCATTGCTCATTGTGGACTTTGAGCCCTTGCAGCTGATTGAGGGTTTGGGCTTCGAGGAGAAGCCTATGAGTATTCTGGTCTTGAGTCGAAGACGTTGCGTAGAAGTGAGATCCGTTGGTAAAAGTTTAGTGAAGGAGTCTGAGTTCGGAGGAGGCCGCTCGTGAGCGGGAAGGACGGGATGAGAATGCAGTATCCTGTGTTGTTTCAGTCTTAAGGACTTTCGAGGACGAAAGTCATAAAAAGGAGGGAATATTGTAACGACCTAGGTTTTCATCCCGGTCTTCCAGGTATGCCCTAGGGGTATTTTAGTAATTTGGTCGGGCCGTCAGGGCCGTTTATGTCTTTTTCCAGTTGCTAAAATTATTGGATGGATTTATGTAGGTTTTTGGAAGGATTTGTGGTTTGGTTTGAGCAAGGTTTGGTGCAAAAGTAAAAATAAAGGAAATTGTCTTTGCAAATGGGTTTGAACCCGGTCTCCGGGAAGCTTGTGGGGATGTGTACCAATTGAGCCATTAGGTGCTCTTGTTGCTCTTCCTGCATCATTTTATGGTTAGCCTTGCATTTTGGGAGTTTTGGAGCATTTGGTTAAATGAAATAGAAATTAGGTTTGTCTCATCTTCTTCTCCAAAGTGTGTGGCCGCCCAAGCTTTTCTCTCCATTGCCTTGCCGAGTTCTTCATCCTTGCAGCTCCCTTGGTTCAATCATCATTCCGGGTAAGTCTTCATCCTCTTCATCTTCTCGATTGGGTGTTCTTGTTGGCCGGGTTGTAAGGAGAAGAGCTTGTGTGTGTGTGTGTTTGTTGCAGTCGCCTGAAGATGCCCAGATCTGCCCAAAGCAAGCCCCCAGCCGCCCAGATCGCCTAGCGAAAAGCCCAGTCGCCCGTGATCGCGCAAGAAGCGAGCACCAGCCGCCCGCCCGCCACCTGCCGCGCATCACATGCGCACAGAGTGCAACCAGCGCGCCGCTGCGCGCCGCGCCGCGCCAGCGCGCGCTCGCGCCGCGCGCCGCTCGCTCGCTGCGCGCCGTGCACGCGCATCGCGCTGCGCCTCGCGCCAAGGCTGCGCTGTCTCGTCCGCTTGCGCGCGCCTCGTGCGCTCGCACCCACCAGCCGTCATACGCGCGCAGCGCTGCTGCCGCCTGCCGCCTCCTGCCGCCGTCAGCGCCCGATGTGCGGTCCTCGCGCCCATCCAGCCCCTTACGCGCCTGTCGGCGCCAGCAGCAGCCCGCCGTCTTTCTGCCCGTCCGCGTGTCACCGAGCCGCGTGAGTTGCTCCTTGAGCCGAGCCTTGTTTATTTTATTATATTTAGGCTTATGGATTATGATTATCATTGTTTTGTTAGGTTCTCGGTAGCTAGCTCTCGGGTTCGTTCGCGGCTTTAGGTTTTGTGTGTAGTTGCCCGGCCAGTAAGGATTTCTTACCGAGTTGTGTGGACCTGCGATGTTCTATGTGATTGTGGTTTGTATGTTTGTTTGTGATTATCGGCATGTATAGTTTAGGTGCTCTGTTCACGAATTCCCGACTATCATGACTTCGTATGTTGTTCTCTCATGTTAGTCCATGCTAGGTTGTTCCGCTTCGCATGCTCATATCTCTGTTTGCTTCGTAGTACCATGCTAGGTTCGTTGTATCTGTTGAGCACGTTTTGGATTGTATTGGATTATATGCTATTGAAATGATATGTTAGAGTGTAGGTAGGTAGCATCATCCGGGCTCGATGCATAAAGTATCTTGCATCTATGGCGGACGCGTGCGAGGTAATACTCCGTCCCCGACCCCGTGAGGGTTTAGCTAACCCGACCGTGTAGGCCCCGCAATCTTGGGTGAGGGTGGCGGATCGTTAAATGCCCCAACGGTCGGGATGATGACTTGGCATTGCCTCATCCCCGGCAATCGACACGCCTCGGCGTGTTCGGCCGTAGCCCTTGATTGCCACTGATTGGGCAAGGGCGGCTTCGGGTGTAAGCCTACCACGACCGATTCCTTAGCCTCAAAGTGCGGTGGTTCAGTGACATAGTTCACGTGTCCGTGTCTCACACCCCTATGTCGCTGACACCGATCCGTAGATTTAGTTAGGCGTGGTGATCGGACATGGGCGACTTGCCACTAGACCCGCACTTCATAGTGTCGCGCAGAGCACGCAGCGCGCGCTTACGCTCATTACTGGCGCCGACCGGAGAGCTCCTCGGGATCTTGAGCTAGTGCACCTTTCGTATCGATCAGAGACAAAGCCGAGGCCGGACTCGTTTCGTATAGGGCGTATTGTGTGGTGGATTTATTTCCGGACTAAGACCACGAGTTGGCATCCGAGGTCCAAGTGTGGACTTAAGCTATGTGCTCTATTCTCGTGTTTATACTCATAGCTTGCATACATTCTTCTAGATGATCATGTATATCGTATTGTACCCCGGTTGTGGATTCTTATTGAGTAATTCGTTACTCACCCTTATTCTGTGGTTTTCCACAGTAACCAAGCAGCGGGAGACAGGATGGTCAAGGAGGAGCTGTGATCATGGAATCCTGCTTTCTCATCTCGACCATTTTATTATATCATGACTCTTGACTTTTGTTATTTCCCCGAATGCATGTAGACGGGCGCGGAGCCCTAGGATGTTTTCTTACGTTTTATGGATTCCAAAGATATTTGTACTTGTGGAATGTTTAAATGGTTTAAATAAATCTCTCGATCAGTATGCTTTTAGAAATGTATGTTTTGATTGTGGAATGTTTCTGTTTTTACTTGGGATCCGAAATTTATTTTTCATAATGTCTTTTATTTTGAATACATGCATTGGGGTAAAGGCCCATTTAGAGCCCCTTTTGGGTCGGGTCATTACAGTTATAAGCTTGGGTTGAGTTCTGCTGAGAAAGCCCTTCTCGGGCTTTGTTCCTAGTTATTGTGCGTTCGCATTTGGCATTATAGCGGAGCCACATTTGAGTGAGTTGGCACAGAGGTGCCGTGGCATTGGTTGGTAAAGCCGTTGAGCTATTATCCTCAAGGTGTTGTGTTGCAAATAGCTGCGTGATGGTTTAGTCCTTGTGTAAGAACCCGACCCAAAACATGGTCCTAAACCTGGGATCTTACTCAGCATGCAAGTTAAATATGATAACAAGCGGTTTAGAGCTTATATTTAAAAACCTTTCAAAACATATGAGAAGGGGGAGCCCTTAAAACATAACCAACAATTTTCATTTTAAACAATCCAACAAAGTAAAACAACCTGGCCAGTGTTTAATAAAATGTACAATACAATTTAAGCAACGTTTTAAACAATGTTCCCTAGGACTCCTGTCCATCTACATGCCAATAAACAATGCAATAACAAAAGACAGAGTGCCGGCGGTTCCCCATGATCAATCGGCTCCTCCGCTAGCCCTCCCGGTGTTGTCCCAAGTTACCCGAAAGATAAATAAGGGTGAGTATAAACATACTCAAGAAGAATCCCCAACCGGGGTACAATACGATACATCACCATCTAGCACCTCAACATGCAAGCAAACAAACTATCAACACAGATCATAACTCAACGAGCTCATAAAACAAGATCTCTGAAACATCGGAAGTCTCTTACTTCGGAATCATCTAAGTCTCCTACTTCCGCCTAATGATTGGTTCTCATAACCAATCCCGGACATCTCCGAGGGTCTTTCTCCCTCGGCCAATTGATCACTCAAAAACCGATCCCAAAGATGCCCGACACCCTCGAGGGTCTTTCTCCTCGACCATATGACCAACTCTCAAAGCCAATCCCAATGGGTGTCCTCAAGGGCCTCTTACCCTCGCTAAAAATCTGGACTATCGGAGAGTACCGCGCATCGCTCTAAACTGGAAGGAACTGTGTACTCACGAACATTAGCCCGGGAGCTCTCCGAACCGGCGACTAACGCGTGTGTGCGCGCGCACACCGCATGCTCATCTCGCAACCGGCGTAAATGCGGGGCCTAAGGGCAAACTCGCGGGTCGTGTACGCATGCCTAAAGACTCGAAGCGGTGTCACCGAACACGAGAGTGCGAGGCCCTCGGCACTCATCTGTGCAGCTGTACCACCGACTGGCGCTAAGAACCGCCAAGGCGAGGCTTGCACCGCTGGCGGGGTTCCGCTCTAGCAGCTACAAACTAGGCTTATGCCGATGTGGTAGCTACATCCACATCGGCCGCCGGGGAAGCAATGTACGTTATGCTTCGCTCTACTACTCCCGACCGGTGGGGACAAAGTACGTTATGTCCGCTCTCGGCCTCTGGATGATGACAAACCCTACTACGCTATCCAAGAATATCGAGTAAATCAATGATTCCTGGCTAGCAAGCAATGACCGACATCAATCACGCTTACCTAGCATGATACTACAACTTAAACAGAATCACAAGCATGCCGGAAGAACAAACCTAGCATGGCACTAACATGTAAAATCAACAAACATGCTAGCAAGAGATCAAACAAAGTCGCCTATCACTATCATGCTCATAACAATCAAAGAAACATACAAGGCACAATCGAGATATATCGCAGGGTCCACACAACCACGGTAAGAAATCCTTACCGGGACAAGCGAAAATAATCACAAATCAACCAAGCAATCCTCGAGCCTCTAATCGAACCCAAACAACCTAAACATAAAATAAAGCAAACCAAATCAAATACATAAAATAGCCCAAATAAATCCCTAAACAAAGACCAACAAATCGGGGCCCAACGAAGAAAAGACTCGGAAATACCATCCGAGAAGCCACAAGGCTCGGGCCAACCAAACACACAACAGTGTGTGGCGCAGAAAGAGTACTGGTGGGCCGGGCACAGCGCTGGCACCGGGCGCAGCAGCGCGGCGGCGCTGCGCGCAGCACGCGCGCGCCAAGGCGCAGCAAGGCGCGCACGCGCGAGCTCGAGCTCGGGCTGGCGACGACACACGGCGCGGCTTGGCGAGGACGGCGCAGACGGCGCGCTGCGCTTGCGAGGCGACGCGACGCGACGAGCTTCGGGGCGCTGGGAAGGCACGACGACCTCTGAGGCGGCGAGCTTCGGAGACGGTCTCGGGCGATGCGGATCCGGGCTCGGCGCGACTAGGGCGAGGGCGTCTGCAGATCTGACTCGGCGCGACCAAGGCGACACGAAGATGGCCTGGCGATGCAGATCTGGGCTCGGCGCGACTAGGGCGAGGCGTCGATGCGACGGGCGCTGGGTGGCTCGACGGCGGCGCGGCATGGGTGAGTGGGCGGCGGAGGAGGCGCGCGCGGCTAGGGCTGGACATGGGCGATCAAGGGGCCGCTCGGCCGCAGGAGAGAGAAAAGGGAGAGAAAAAGGAATTTTGGGGATTTTGGAAAATAAAAGGGAAAAATAAAAGGAAAAAGGGAATTAAAGGAAAAATGGGATTTTATCCTCCTTTCCATCCTTAACCAATTTTCTTTCCAAATTTAAATAAGTCTTAAAGTCCTTAAATCCCATTTCCGCTTCCTCCTTGAGACCCTACTGAAGCAACCTTTTCCAAACAATAACTCACACTTAAACAAACTCCCAAATCATCTCTAAGGGCACAGGCTCGAATCCCAAAGGAAACACCCAAACAACGATCACTTGCCCAAAACCCAAATCACAACCGAACTCCCAAACGAATACCCCAAACATCTCGGGACTCGCAGACACCAACATACAAGCCTCAACAAAGCGGGAGCCGCCTCAAGCCCCGAAAAACCACAAATCTGCGCCTGGGAGCAAAAAGACCAAAATACCCCTAAGGGTCAAAAGCAGCTCTAACGGCCCAACCGAACCATCGAATCAACCGAAACACCTCGAGAACTGGAATAGAAAATCGGGCAAGTTACAATACTCCTCCTTTTAAGACTTTCGTCCTCGAAAGTCCTAAAACGAAACAAATCTATGAATACTCCACCGATTCTTTGCCAACTGAACTTCTCGGCTAAAACAACACTAGCCCTTCTCTCGATAACCAAACCCTCTTGGGTTCTCAAAGGCTCAAAGACACAATGCTCTCCAACCGCATACATACTATCTCAACAAAGAGACGAGGAACACAAAACTTGCATCATTGTCAAAGACGGGGCAAAGCTAACCACCGCTCCAATCCGCTCAAGGATCTCAAAGCCCTACAAACTTGGGGCTCACCAAAACCCCACTAAACCAACACGGAACACCTCTCAACGGTGTTACTCTCAAAGAATCGGCGGATCGGGCACAAGCTCCAAAACTCAACGCCACGCGACCGGCGTAACTTCTCTGAATGCCCACAACCGATAACAAATCGCCTCAACACAACGCCAAGTCAAGCAAACAATGAACCTCTCGGGTTCCGAGAAACCAAACGGCCTACTCTTTCTTCACAAGAGACCAAATAACCACAAGGCTTGCCTAAAGCCTTAACGAAAAACAATCGAACCACCACCGGCGATTGATCCAAAAGGCAAACTTTTCCCACTAGCACAAGCCGAAACTTCACCACGGCCAACCCTAAATGGCCAAAAACCGAGCATTGCTCCACTCGGCCAAGCCAACAACTGGAGCCTCACAACGGCCGAACACAAACTTTTCCATGCAAACCTACTAGCAATCGCCAAAAGAACATTGCCAGTGCAAGGAAACACCCAACATTCCTCTCATGGAAAATCTCTCAAGAAGAAGGACCAAACCCTCACAGGGCTACCAAAGAACCCACAACAAACTTGAGGAAAACAGCCCAAAGGCTAACCAACCAATGCCACGGCACCTCTGTGCCAACACACTCAATCGAGGCTCACTATTCGCCAATCGCGAAAGCTCAACAACTAGAAACAAAGCCCGAGAAGGCCTTGCTCGTGAGAAACTCAACTCAAGCTCAACTCTTAAACTGGTGGCCACCGCTCTTGCGGGGACAAACAACTTTTCGCTTGCTAACAACACAATGTAGGGACCCTCTCGTTGGGCTAACCATCGCGCTTACTCGATCAACTACACAACTCAGAGCTACGCCGACTCCTCAACGGAACGATTTCCCAGCAAGCAAAACTCCAAAGGGCGTGAACATCACACACGCCACGACTTGCTCAAACCCAAGGGCAACATCAACCAACTCTCTTGGAAGCAACACCCAAGGGAAACTCAACCGATTGGACCACCACTCCCGAAACTAGCCGAACTTACTCAACCACCGAGGGAGGAATCAACTCCCAAAACAACCAGACTAGGAACAAATCCTCAGGGCAACGCCCTCTGGCTCGAACCGAGCAAGCTCTTGAAACACCAAGAGAACCAAATCTTGGTCAACACCAAGCACCAACTTGCCTCCAAAACCAAACAAGCACTAGCTTGCTAGATCGCCAAATCTGCAAGCAACTCACCCAAGGAAAATCGCCTGGTCTAATCGAGCTCTGGAGAGGCTCTCCACAACTAGAGATCCTCTTATCACCCTCCGACACACACACGGTCGACAACGATCTAACAAACAACCGGCTACGCGGGCACAACCCTCTCCAAAGATCTCAACTACGCCGCCAACTCCAACTTGGAAACCAAGGGAACCGGAACGCTACAGAGGCGTCATCCTCCTACTCAAAGCAACAACCTCAACATACCTTCTTCGCCCAGGTAAGGATCCGAATGCGACTTTCTTAGCCAAAACGATCGAAGCTCGCGCGGCTTGCCACTCATCGCTCTTGTTCGGTTCTAAATCAAGTCTAACCAGTGGCAAGGACCAACTAGCAAAACTTGCTTAACCAACGGCCGACAACGAGCACGGCATCCTTACAGCCAAAGCTAGGGCACTTGCCAAGAACTAAAGCCTCGACACCTCAAAGACTGAGCACTGGCTCCTCAACACGAACCTCTCGTGGTTTTCCAAACATAAACCACGGAACGAGCTACGCAAAAGTGCACCGGGTGTACACGGCTCCAACTTGATCTCTTAAGATCCAAAGCCAACAAGGGCTCTCACACAGGGCAACTTTTGCCTCCAAACAGAGCCACAACAAACAAGGGAGCAACAAGAGTTCAAACCCACTCGGGGCCAACTCACCACGAAAAGCCACATTGGCCAACTTACTCTTACAAGCGCAAAACCACACCAAGCTAACATTCCTCAAAACAATGTGCTCACTAAACGCGCCCCGATCAGCCATCCAACTCATGGCTCTAACATCGATCAACCACGCATCCACGATGCCAACACTAACCATACTAGGGCAACTCAAAGGGTAGCCGAATCATGCTACCATCAAGGTGGCTCACAGTGCTCACAACACAGGCGCGAGAACTCGAACGCGCTTAGCTCTTAACAAACCTATAACATCCTTTACACCCAACTCTCGTGAGATCCCGAATAGCTCCTACTTTCCCTCGAAAACCTCAAACTTGTAGTCCTCTGACTACCACCGAGCTAGATCTCTTAAGCAACCCAAACAGTGCAACCTCGTGAAAAGGGTACAAGACAAGCGGGGATGCTATACTGGGCACCATGGAACCACCTGCACTAAAAGTGCCAACCGGCCCAAACTAGGCCTCCTCTCAAAGCTTGGTGCCAACAGCACTACATCCATTACAACACGAATCGGACTCAAACGAGCTTTATGCCCCTCTCGAGAATAGGGAAAGTCACTCTCCAAGTGACGGGGCAATGGCACTCAAGACAGAGTCCAAACACTCGAGCAAACTAATCTCTCGCATCTCGACCAACAGACTTGCCACGGCCTACTCCCGCATCCCACTCGATGCTCAACAAAAGCTCAGGCCAACTCCTCGGGTGGCAACAACTAGTTCCACACTGGGAACATCCAAATAAAAGAGTGTTCCACTCTACTAGCCCGCCGAAATCCACAAATGGATAAAACCACGCAAGCAAACTCCACACTACACCACAGCTACGAGGGTACAAAGAGAATGGGCTGCAAAACAACAAAGAGGCTTGCAAGGGGGCAGAGATGTCTCTACTTCGCCTCAAGCCACTAACACGGCAACTTGCCAATCAATCCAGGCGATGGTGGAGACTCGCTAGTCCACCTCTCTCAAGGGACTACCACCAAGAATCATGGAACCAACAAAGACGGAACGGCTCACCTCGGCCTCTGAGCAGTAGGGCATCCCAACACACGGATGCTAAACTCAAACTCGCCAACCGCTTTACTACTAGCGAGTAGGACTTTCTAATACATCAAGCTCTACAGTGCATCCACTTGCCAAACCGGGCGGCTCCATCAACGCCAACAAACTCAATCGCATAAACTCACTTGATCAAGCCCTCCCGGGAACCTCCGGGCTACGAGAAACTCTGGGGAAAATGCTTGAAACAAACTCACACCGGGCTATCTATGCCCGGGACTCCTCCACGCGCGCTACAAATCGCGCTGGTCTTTGCTCTCTGATAGCTAAAGACTCGCCATCAAATCTCACATGGTCGGAGCACACTCTGCTCAAGGAGTCAAACTCGAGGCGAGCTAGCCTCTACCCCCTCCTCTAGGCAACTTAATCGCCGGGGCCAACTTTGGCCTACGGGCCTAACAACCACAGGGACGCGCCTTAACATCAACAAGATCGCCCAACTCCTCGGTCGGACATGCCAAGCGTCCCGCTCCTCTGAGTGCAATCAACATATCGGGCGATCTGCACAAGGCACCTCCACCCTCTCACTAGGGGAGAAACCAACAACTGGGCCACAAATGGCCTATGGGAGTCTAATCTATGCCTCCCTCTGAGTGCGATCGACACACTGGCGATCTGCACAAAGCATAAATGCTGGCCCACACTGGGGCTCTCACCGCTCAACAAAATGCTTGCACCGCGAAGTTGGCATGATGGCTCTCTAAGCCCAAACCAACAACGAGTCGTAACTCCGCTCGTCTCAGCTCCACAACTCTACACATGCATAAAAGCTAGAAGAAAAGTATTGCAAATTCTTACCCCTTAACTTAATTGAACTCGCATAAAACCAAGCGGCCGTGGAGTGCCGATGATCATGGGAACAACAACCTACAAAGCAAAGTTAGTCTCACGAATCTATGACTCGTGCTCGATACCAATCAGTAAGAACCGGACCCAAAACATGGTCCTAAACACGGGATCTTACTCAAATGCAAGTTAAATATGATAACAAGCGGTTTATAGCTTATATTTAAAAACCTTTCAAAACATATGAGAAGGGGGAGCCTTTAAAACATAACCAACAATTTTCATTTTAAACAATCCAACAAAGTAAAACAACTCGCCGATGTTTAATAAAATGTACAATACAATTTAAGCAACGTTTTAAACAATGTTCCCCTAGGACTCTGTCCATCTACATGCCGAATAAACAATGCAATAACAAAAGACAGAGTGCCGGCGGTTCCCCATGATCAATCGCCTCCCTCCGCTAGCCCTCCGGGTGTTGTCCCAAGTTACCTGAAAGATAAATAAGGGTGAGTATAAACATACTCAGTGAAGAATCCCCAACCGGGTACAATACGATACATCAGTCATCTAGCACCTCAACATGCAAGCAAACAACTATCAACACAGATCATAACTCAACGAGCTCATAAAACAAGATCTCGAAACATCTAAGTCTCTTACTTCCGGAATCATCGGAGTCTCCTACTTCCGCCTAATGATTGGTTCTCATAACCAATCCCGGGACATCTCCGAGGTCTTTCTCCTCGGCCAATTGATCACCAAAACCGATCCCAAAGATGCCCGACACCCTCGAGGGTCTTTCTCCTCGACCATATGACCACTCAAAAGCCAATCCCAATGGGTGTCCTCAAGGGCCTCTTACCCTCGCTAAAAATCTGGACTATCGGGAGAGTACCCGCATCGCTCTAAACTGGAAGGAACCGTGTACTCACGAACATTAGCCCGGGAGCTCTCCGAACCGGCGACTAACGCTGCGTGTCTTGCGCACACCGCATGCTCATCTCGCAACCGGCGTAAATGCGGGGCCTAAGGGCAAACTACGCGGGTCGACGCATGCCTAAAGACTCGGAAGCGGTGTCACCGAACACGAGAGGCGAGGCCCTCGGACTCATCTGCGGCACTGTACCACCGACTGGAAGCTAAGAACCGCCAAGGCGGGCTTGCACCGCTGGCGGGGTTCCGCTCTAGCAGAGCTACAAACTAGGCTTATGCCGATGTGGTAGCTACATCCACATCGGCCGCCGGGGAAGCAATGTACGTTATGCTTCGCTCTACTCCCGACCGGTGGGGACAAAGTACGTTATGTCCGCTCTCGGCCTCGGATGATGACAAACCCTACTACGCTATCCAAGAATACCGAGTAAATCAATGATTCCTGGCTAGCAAGCAATGACCGACATCAATCACGTTTACCTAGCATGATACTACAACTTAAACAGAATCACAAGCATGCCGGAAGAACAAACCTAGCATGGCACTAACATGTAAAATCAACAAACATGCTAGCAAGAGATCAAACAAAGTCGCCTATCACTATCATGCTCATAACAATCAAAGAAACATACAAGGCACAATCGAGATATATCGCAGGGTCCACACAACCACTGTAAGAAATCCTTACCGGACAAGCGAAAAATAATCACAAATCAACCAAGCAATCCTCGAGCCTCTAATCATACCCAAACAACCTAAACATAAAATAAAGCAAACCCAAATCAAATACATAAAATAGCCCAAATAAATCCCTAAACAAAGAAACCAACAAATCGGGCCCAACGAAGAAAAGACTCGGGAAATACCATCCGAGAAGCCACAAGGCTCGGGCCAACCAAAGACACAACAGTGTGTGCCGGCGCAGTAAGAGCACTGGCCGGCGCGCTGGGCACAGCGCTGGGCACCGGGCGCAGGCGTGGCGCCGGCGCAGCACGGCGCGGCTGGGCGGCAAGGGCGCACGGGGCGCGGCTCGAGCTCGGGCGGCGGCGACACACACCGCGCGCTTAGCGGCAGAGGATTTGGCGCGACGGCGCGCTGCGCGAGGCGACGCGACGCGACGAGCTCGGGGCGCTCGGGGAAGGCACGACGACCTACTGAGGGCGAGCGACTTCGGAGACGGTGCAGGCGATGCAGATCCGGGCTCTCGCGCGACTAGGGCGAGGGCGATGCAGATCTGGACTCGACGCGACCAAGGCGACACGAAGATGGCCTCGGGCGATGCAGATCTGGGCTCGCGCGACTAGGGCGAGGGCGATGCGATCGGGCGCTGGGTGGCTCGGCACGGCGCGCGCATGGGTGAGTTAGGCGGCTGAGCGAGGCGGCTAGAAGGGTCGGGACATGGGCGACCAAGGGGCCGCTTGGGCCGGGAGAGAGAGAAAAAGAGAGAGAAAAAGGAATTTTGGGGATTTTGGAAAATAAAAGGAAAAATAAAAGGAAAAAGGGAATTAAAAGGAAAAATGGGATTTTATCCTCCTTTCCATCCTTAACCAATTTTCTTTCCAAATTTAAATAAGTCTTAAAGTCCTTAAATCCCATTTCCCGGCTTCCTCCTTCGAGACCCTACCAAGCAACCTTTTCCAAACAATAACTCACACTTAAACAAACTCCCAAATCATCTCTAAGGGCATGGGCTCGAATCCCAAAGGAAACACCCAAACAACGATCACTTGCCCAAAACCCAAATCACAACCGAACTCCCAAACGAATACCCCAAACATCTCGAGACTCGCAGACACCAACATACAAGCCTCAACAAAGGCAGGAGCTGCCTCGAAGCCCCGAAAACCACAAATCCCGCCTGGGAGCAAAAAGACCAAAATACCCCTAAGGGTCAAAACAGCTCTAACGGCCCAACCGAACCACTGAATCTGAACCGGAAACACCTCGAGAACTGGAATAGAAAACTGGGCCGTTACACCTTGCTACCCGAGTTTTCCTTGAGAGGAATGTTGGTTGTTTCCTTGCCTGGCAATGTTCTCTTAGGCCAGTTGCTGGTAGGTTTGCATTGAAAAGTTTGCGTTCGGCCGTTGAGGGGCTCTAGTTTGTTGGTTGGCCGAGTGGAGCCTGTGCCTGGACCTTGTCTTTTAGAGGTGGCCATAGCTGAAGTTTCAGCTGGTGTGGGTGTTGTTAGCCGTCTGGTGTACCAGGATTGTGCCCCTTGTCTTTGGTTCGGCGATTTCTCCTTAAGATGGTTGCTTAAGTGTTGTGGTCGCGTTCTAGTTGGAGAAGTTTGCCTTTGGGATCAGTCGTCAGTTGGTGTTTCGATTGTATTTCGTTAAGGCTGTAGGCAAGATTTGAGGTTCGCTGGTCTCTTGTGAAGTAAGAGTAGGCCGTTTAGTTTTCTCGAACCTAGGAGGTTCAGTTGTTTGGTCAGCATGGTGTTGGGTTGAGGTTGTTTGTTAACAGCTGTGAGCTTCCAGAGGAGTTATGCCAGTGCGTGGTGTAGAGTTTCAGAGCTTGTGGCCAGTCCTCGAGTTTGCTGAGAGTAGCACCGTTTGGGAGTTGGTGCGAGTTGAGGATGTGATTTGCCGTCTAGCTTTATCGCATCTATTCCCTTCGGAGTTCAGTGTATGCCCAGTCTTGGTTGAGATAGTTTGTGGCAGTCTGGATGGGATTGTGGCTTTGAGTTTTGAGAACCCAAGCGGGTTTGGTTTTCGAAGACGGTTAGTGTTGTCTTAGCCGAGAAGTTCAGTTGGTTAGGAATCAGTGGAGTTTTCCTAGAGCTGTTTCGTCTTAGGACTTTCGAGGATGAAGTCTTAAAATGTAAAGACCCGACCCAAAAGGGGCTCTAAATGGGCCTTTACCCCAATGCATGTAGTGAAAATAAAAGATATTAAGAAAAATACATTTCGGATCCCAAGTAAAAACAGAAACATTCAACAACCAAATCATACATTTCTAAAAGCATACTCTGATCAGAGATTTATTTAAACCATTAAAACAATCCACAAGTATAAATATGCTGGAATCCATAAAACGTGAGAAAACATCCTGGGGCTCTGTGCGTCTACATGCATTCAGGGAAATAACAAAAGTCAAGAGTCATGATAAATAAAATAGAATAATCGAGATGACAAAGCAGATTCCATGATCACAGCTCCTCCATCGACCATCCTGCCTCCCCGCCTTGATTACCCGTGGAAAACCACGTAATAAGGGTGAGTAACGAATTACCCAGTAAGAATCCCCAACCGGGTACAATACGATATACATGATCATCTAGAAGAATGTATGCAAGCTATGAGTACAAACACAGAGCTGAGCACATAGCTAAGTCCACACTTGGACCTCGGATGCCATCTCGTGGTCTTAGTCCGAAATACCACAACACACTAAACGCGCTATACGGGAACAAGTCCCGCCTCGGCGCCATCATCGATACGAAAGGTGCACTAGCTCAAGATCCCGAGGAGCTCTCGGCTCGGCTCAGAATGAGCGTAAGCGCGCACCGCATGCTCGCAAACTCGGGGGTGCCGGTCTAGTGGCAAGCCGCCTGTGTTCACCACCATGCCTAACTAAATCTCTGGATTGGTGTCACCGACATAGGGGTGTGAGACTGGACACGTGAACTATGTCGATGTAACGACCTGTGTTTTCATCCCGGTCTTCCGTATGCCCTAGGGTATTTTAGTAATTTGGTCGGGCCGTCAGACCGCTTTTTATGTCTTTTTCCATTGCTAAAATTATTGGATGGTTTTATGTGAGTTTTGAGGCTTTGTGGATGTGTTTGGGCATGGGGAGATGCAAAAGGAAAATTGTGTGTTAAAAGTGTGTTTGGTGGGTTTCGAACCCAAGTGGTCTGAGAAGTCAGGTGGGTGGTGTGGCCAGTTGAGCTATTGAGAGCTCTTGTTGCTCTTTCTGCATCACATCTTAGTTAACCTTGGATTTTGGAGTTTTGGTGCATTTGGTTAAATGAAATAGAATTAGGTTATTCCATCTTATTCTCCAAAAGCACCTCTTGGCCGCCCAAGCTCTCCATCTCCATAGCCTTGCCGAGTTCTTCATCCTTGCATCTCCTTGGGTTCGATCATCATCATTCCGGGTAAGTCTTCGTCTTCTTCATCTTCTCATTTGGGTGTTTGTTGGCCGAATGTAAGAAAAAGGGGTTGTGTGTGTGTGTGTTGTGCAGCCAGCCGAGAGGAGCAGCCATCATCGCCAGACCACCTCGCCACGCCCCAGATCTGTCGAACCACCACAGCCGCACGCCCGGATCGGTCGAACCAGCCTCGCCCGACGCCCCAGATCTGTCCCCCAAAGAAATTTCGCTGCTCGCCGCCAAGCCAGCGATCGATCGCTGATCGCCGCAGACGCCAGAGGTCCTCGCCAGCCGCCGCGCGCGTCCAGCCACGTCCGCGTCGCCCCATCGCGACGCTCGCCGTGTCCTCTGCCGAATCGCTGCTTCGCGCGCCGCCGCCCAGACGTTCGCGTAGCGCTATGTCGTCCTGCGCCGCTGCTCGCCGCCGAGTCCGCGATCGCACGCCAGCGCCGCGCGCCGCCGCCCGACGCTCGCCACTGCACGCGCGTGTCCCTCGCTGCCGTGCGGTAAGCAGCGCGCCCGGTAGCGTGTCCGTCTGCCGTGCCGGTAGCGCAACCGGTAGCGTGTCCACTGCCGTGCAGGTAGCGCACAGCCGCAGCCACAATTGCCGAAGCCGAGCCAACTTGCCAGCCACTTCCAAGCTCGTGTCGTCGTGCCGCGTGAGTTCCCTTTGAGCCGAGCTTGTCATTCTATTGTTGTTTAGATATTTTAGATGCTGATTATTGTTGGTTTGCTAGGTTCCCGTTCGCTAGCTCGGGATTGTTCCGCAGACTTAGGATTTGTGTGTAGAAGTCTTCCGACCAAAGTAAGGATCTTTTACCGAGGTTGTGTGGACCTCGCGCGTATATTTGTGATTGTTGTTTTGTATGCTGTGTATGTTTACTAGCATGTTTAGCCTAGGTGCTCTGCTCAATTCTCGACCGCATGAACTCTTGTATTGTTTCTCATGTTAGCCCATGCTAGGTTGTTCTATTCTAGCATGTTCGATATCTGTTCTTGCTTCGTAGTATCATGCTAGGCTCCTTGTATCCATTGAGCACGTATTGGACCGCATTGATTGAATTGTTATTATTTTTATTGTTAAGGTTTAGAATTGAGGTAGATAGAATCATCCGGCCCGATGCATAAAGTATCTTGCATCTATGGCAAGGACGTTCGAGACAGTTCTCCGTCCTTGGACCCCGTGAGGGATTAGCTATCCCAACCGGTAGGCCCCGCAATCTTGGGTGAGGGTGGCGATCGTTAAATGCCCCAACGGTCGGGATGATGACTTGGCATTGCCTCGTCCCGGCGATCGACACGCCCTCGGCGTGTTCGGCGTAGCCCTTGATTGCCACTGTTAGGGCAAGGACCGCTTCGGGTGTAAGCCTACCACGACCGGTTCCTTAGCCTCAAAGTGTGCGGTGGTACAGTGACATAGTTCACGTGTCCAGTCTCTCACACCCTATGTCGCTGACACCGATCCGTAGATTTAGTTAGGCATGGTGATCAACTCGGGCAGCTTGCCACTAGACCCGGCACCCCGAGTTTGCGGTGAGCATGCGGTGCGCGCGCTACGCTCATTACAGCGCCGATCGAGAGCTCCTCGGGATCTTGAGCGATGCACCTTTCGTGACGATGAGACAGCAGTGGCCGGGACTTGTTCCCGTATAGTGCGTTTAGTGTGTTGTGGTATTTTCCTGACTAAGACCACGAGATGGCATCCGAGGTCCAAGTGTGGACTTAAGCTATGTGCTCTGCTCGTGTTTGTACTCATAGCTTGCATACAATCTTCTAGATGATCATGTATATCGTATTGTACCCTGGTTGGGGATTCTTACCGAGTAATTCGTTACTCACCCTTACTTATCTTTCAGTAACCATGGCGCGAGGCGGGATGGTCAAGGAGGAGCCGTGATCATGGAATCCTGCTGTCATCTCTCGACTATTTTATTTTATCATGACTCTTGACTTTTTGTTATTTCCCCGAATGCATGTAGACGGGCACAGAGCCCCGTGATGTTTTCTTACGCTTTATGGATTCCAAAGATATTGGTACTTGTGGATTGTTTTAATGGTTTAAATAAATCTCTGATCGTGAGTGTGCTTTTAGAAATGTATGTTTTGGTTGTTGAATGTTTCTGCTTTTACTTGGAATCAAAATGTATTTTTCATAATGTCTTTTATTTTCACTACATGCATTGGGGTAAAGGCCCATTCAGAGCCTCTTTTGGGTCGGGTCTTTACTGCTTGGTATCGAGAGCTCGAGTCATAGATTCTCGTAGGATCGACCTTTTGTTGTAGGTCGTTTTTTCCATGATCATCAAGACTCAACACCAATCATCAGTGCGCCTAGGTTTACTATTTGTTGTTGAAAAAGGGTTAAGAATTTACAATACTGTCATCTTGTGTATGCCTTGTGTAGTGTGTTGTGGAGCGGAGACGAAAGGTGTTCTCGACTCGTTGTTGGTTTGGGCTTTGTGAGCCATCATGCCAACTTTCCGCAGCAAGCGCAGCGCATTTTTAGTTTAGCGATTTGTTGAGGTATCCAGATAGATTCGGATGCCCTTGGGACATCGTTCCAGAGGAGGCGAGCTTAGACTCCGCTGGCCATTTGTGGCCCGATTCTTTGCTTTTCCCAGTGAGAGGGTGGTGGTGCTTCGTGCGGATCGCCAAGATGTTGATCGCACCCGCAGGAGCAGGGCGCTTGGCATGTCCGACCGAGAAGTTGGACCGATCGTGTTGATGTTGAGGCCGCGTCCCAGTGGTTGTTAGGCCCGCATGCCGATTTGGCCCCGAGCTTGAGTTGCCTAGAGGAGGGGGTAGAGGCTAGCGGCGCCTGAGTGAGACTCCTTGAGCAGAGTGTGCTCCACCCATGAGAGATTTGATGGCGTGTCTTTAGCTATCGTCGAGAGCGGAGACCCGCACGCAGCTTTGTAGTGCGTAGTGAGGAGTCCCGGCACGAGATAGCCCATATGACAGAGTTTGTTTCAAATTTTTCCCCCAAAGAGTTTTTGTAGCCCCTGAGGTTCCCGGAGGGCATGATCAGCAGGTTTATTCAGATCGGTTTGTTGGCGTTGATGGAGACGCCTGTGTTGGCAAATGGATGCCTCAGAGAGCTCGATGTTTTAGTAAGTCCTACCGCTAGTAGTAAAGTAGTTGGCCAGTTTTGAGTTTAGCATCCGTGTGTGGGATGCCCCGTTGTTCGTGAGGCCGAGGTGTGCCGCCTCGTGTCTTTTTTGGTTCATTAGATGGTGGTGGAAGTCCCTTGTGAGAGGTGGACTAGCGAGTCTCCACCAGTGCCCGATTGTTTGGCAAGTTGCCGTGTTAGTGGTCGGAGGCGATGAAGGGTCATCTTTGCCCCCTTGCGAGCTCCGCCGTTGTTTAATGTTCCACTTTCCTCGGATGTGGATTTGGTAGTAGTAGCACTTGAGGTGCATTGGTTGGTGTGCCACTTTGGCACTAAGTCCGGTTCAGGAGCTTGAGTTTGGCTTGGGCATAGCGGATGGTTCTATGCCGTTCGGAGTTCAAATGTACTCCTTTAGCCTTGGATCTGCTTTATGGCGGCGCTTGCACCCGCTTAGGTCGCGCGAGGGCTAGTTCGGTGGTAGTCAATGGACTACAAGCGAAAGGATGCTCGAGAGGAGCCGAGCCTCTTCCCGATGTTTCTAGAGGTTGAGTAAGTCAAAGAAAGTTACCGGTTGGTAAATGTTGGTGCGCGTGAGTCTCGCGCTAGTGTTAAGGCCAAGAGATTTTCTTTGTGGTTGGTAGTGCGGTCAACTACCTTCGAGTGCCTAAATCGAGGAGAGTTGAGCATCGTAGATGCGAATTTGGTCCAAATTGAGGACCAGGAGTTGGATGCTTATCGATGAGCCGGATGCCTATGAGGCGAGTTGGATGCTTTTGAGGCGAGATGAGCCGATGCCTTGCGAGAGGTTTTGGATGCCTTAGGGGTAAGCACCCTTGGTAGAGGCTTGGTACAAAGTAAGTTTGGTTTGGCATGATTATGCTTTGGTAAAGCAAGGTTGCCTCGATTTGAGAGCATCGTGCGGAGATGGAACTTTTGGTGTTCCTTGGATTGTTTGTATCGCCAGAGTTATCGTTGCTTTGTGGAAAAGCGCTTGTTAGTCTTGAATCTCTAAAGGAAGGTTGGGAGTTGTGCACACAAGTGTGTTTTGTGTGGTTCGTTACGTGGCAAGAGTTTCGATCCATGTAGGGTTTTCTTTGGAGATCTCGTGCTCGGTTCCTTGAGAAGTTGGACTCGTGGTTGTTGTAAGGCTTTGGTTGAGGTGGTAAGGATACCGTGCTCGTGGTATCAAGTTGTTGCTTAGGCAAGATTTGTTAAGTTGGGCCTAAGCTTGGTTGGCGGATCTTCTTGTTGATCGTTGGTTGGAGTTCGGGCTGAAACCGAACAAGAGCGATGGTAGCTAAGCCGCGTGATTTCCGATCGATCGCCATGGCTAAGAGAGTTGTTCGGATCCTTCCTTGGGTAGAAGTTATGTTGTGGCCGATGTTTTGAGTAGGAGGATGACGATTCTCAGTAGCGCCGGGTCCTCTAGGTTCCCAAGGAGTTGGAGTTGGCCAAATGGTTGGGATGCCGGAAATTGAGTTGTTTGTTCAGCAATTGTCCGATAGATCGTATGCCTAGCAGTGTGGGTGTCGAGGGTTGCCGAAGAACCCTAGGTTGTGGAGAGCCTCTCCGTAGTTCATCAGGCCCACTAGTGAGTTTCAGCTGGCTAGCCGGAGGCGTGTAGTTTGTAGCCTCGGTGGAGTTGCTAGCAGCTCTTGGTAGACTAGCAAGCTAGTGTTTATTTGGAGTAAAGTCCGGAGTGGTTTCGGTGTGGTGGCAAGTTGATGCTTGGTGTTGACCAAGGTGTGGATTGGAGTTGTTAGAGTTTAGTTTTGCTCGTGGGGCGAATGGTTTGTGCCATGTTGGTTGTTTTTCCCGCTTTCCGTGATGTTGAGTTGCCCCGCTTGGCATTTGGAGGTTCATCCGAGATGGACCCTTGTTGTGCCCCGTGAGATTAGGTGTTGTTGCTCGTGGAGCAAGACAGCTGAGCGTATGTGGAGTTCTCTGTCCGTTGGTTGTCCGCTTGTATGAGCCGCTTTCCTTCAGGGAGTTGTCGTTTACTCCTTTGGTCTTGGAGTTAATGGTGGAAGCGCTAGCTTGAAGGAAAAGTTTGTTGGTCGCTTGGAAGTAGTCGTTGTCCAGCTTAAGCGGATTCTTGGATGGTGTTCTAGAGGCCGCAGTAAAGGTTGTTCTCGCCTCTTGTGAGTGTTTGGCCAAGATTTGGTTCGTTTGTTGTTTCGAGAGCTAGTTCGGTTCTAGCCGAGGGCGTTGCCCCGAGGTCTTGTTCCTAGTCGCAAGTTTTGGGAGTTGACCCCTCCCCCTAGCAGCTTGAGCAAGTCTTTGTTTGTTTCGGCTTGGTGGTCCGATTGGTTGAGTTTTCTCTTGGGTGTTGCTTCCAAGAGAGTTGGTTGTTGTTGCCTTGGGTTTGAGCAAGTCGGCGAGCGTGTGTGGAGTTCGCCGCCCTTCCGAATTTGCTTGCCGGGAAGTCGTTTCCGCTTGGCGAGAGTCACTTAGCTCCCGAGTTGTGTAGTCGATCGAGTAGCGCAGTGGTCACCCCAAATGAGAGGGTTCCCGCTTTGTGTTGTTAGCAAGCAAGGGTTGTTTGTTCCCGCAAGGGCGCGGAGGCCACCAAGAAGAGTTGAGTTGTTCGCGCAAGTTGTTGGTTCTTTGGGGATTGAAGATTTCCTTTCCTCTAGCCTCTGTGGTGGTTGAGTTGCTCCTTGGATGCCACCTCGAGTGATAGCTTGCGAGGTAGTCTTGCGGATTTGTGTGGCTCGTGATCCGTAAGCTTTGAGGTTGTCGTTATCCGCTTTCCTTGTGAGGTTTTGGGAGTGGAGCTTCGGTTGGAAGATGAGTTAGGCTTAGGCTTAAAGGGAAGTCCTTTAAGTAGCCGCTGGATTTTAAGAGTTGAGTAGTAGTTTGGAGCAGCGTTGCTCGTTATAAGTTTGGGTTGAGTTCACGAGCAAGCCCTTCTCGGGCTTTGTTCCTAGTTGTTGTGAGTTCCCGGTTGGCGTTAGTAGAGCCGCGTTTGAGTGAGTTGGCACAGAGGTGCCGTGGCATTGGTTGGTAAGTCGTTGAGCTGTTTTCCTCAAGGTGTTGTGTCGCAGAGATAGGCTGCGTGATGGTTTAGTCCTTGCTTCCCGAGTTTTCCTTGAGAGGAATGTTGGATGTTCCTTGCCTCGCGATTTTCTCCTTAAGATGGTTGCTTAAGTGTTGTGGACGTGTTCTAGTTGGAGAAGTTTGTCTTTTTGGATCACCGCCAGCTTGGTGGTTCGTTTGTATCTCGTTAAGGATGTAGTCAAGGTTTGAGGTCCGTTGGTCTCTTGTGAAGTAAGAGTAGGCCGTTTAGTTTTGGAATCTGGAAGGTTCAGTTGTTTGGCCAGCTTGTTGTAGGGTTGAGTTTGTTTGTTGACACCGTGTGCACGTTGTTTTTATGTATCGATGTTGGGGCAAAGATGTGCCTGACCCATTGCTCATTGTGGACTTTGAGCCCTTGCAAATGATTGAGGGTTTAGGGCTTGAGGAGAAGCCTGTGAGTATTCGGTCTTGAGTCGAAGACGTTGCGTAGAAGTGAGATCCGTTGGTAAAAGTTTAGTGAAGGAGTCTCGAGTTTGGAGGAGGCGCTCGTGAGCGGAAGAACGGGATGAGATTGCAAGATCTCGTGTTGTTTCAGTTTTAAGGACTTTCGAGGACGAAAGTCATAAAAAGGAATAATATTGTAACGACCTGTGTTTTCATCCCGGTCTTCCGTATGCCCTAGGGTATTTTAGTAATTTGGTCGGGCCGTCAGACCGCTTATGTCTTTTTCCAGCCTAAAATTATTGGATGGTTTTATGTGAGTTTTGAGGCTTTGTGGATGTGTTTGGGCATGGGGAGATGCAAAGGAAAAATTGTGTGTTAAAAGTGTGTTTGGTGGGTTTCAACCCAAGTGGTCCGAGAAGTCGTGGGTGGTGGTGTGGCCGCTTGAGCTATTGAGAGCTCTTGTTGCTCTTTCTGCATCACATCTTAGTTAACCTTGGATTTTGGAGTTTTGGTGCATTTGGTTAAATGAAATAGAATTAGGTTATTCCATCTTATTCTCCAAAAGCACCTCTTGGCCGCCCAAGCTCTCCATCTCCATAGCCTTGCCGAAGTTCTTCATCCTTGCATCTCCTTGGGTTCGATCATCATCATTCCGGTAAGTCTTCGTCTTCTTCATCTTCTCATTTGGGTGTTTGTTGGCCGAATGTAAGAAAAAGGGGTTGTGTGTGTGTGTGTTGTGCAACCCGGCCGAGAGGAGCGAAATCATCATCGCCACCTCACCAGCTCGCACGCCCCAGATCTGTCGAACCAGCCACATCGCCGCGCCCAGACGGTCGAAACCAGCCTGCCAAGACGCCCAGATCTGTCCCAGCCGAGCCTCGCCGGTCGCGCAAGACGAGATCGCCGATCGCCGCGACGCCAGAGGTCCTCGCCAGCGCCGCGCTCGTCCCACCACGTCCGCGTGTCGCCATCGCGCACGCCGCGCCGTGTCCTCTGCCGAATCGCCGCCTTCGCGCCGCCAGCGACGCGCTCGCGCCGCTGCGTCCCCCGCTGAAGCTGCTCGCCGAGTCCGCGATCGCACGCCGCGCCGCCGCGCGCGCCGCCAGACGCTCGCCCGCACAGTGTCCTCGCTGCCGTGCACAGCCAGCCAGCAGCGCAGTCCGTCCGTGCAAGTGCGCCGCAACCAGTAGCGTGTCCTCGCCACTGCGTGTGCCGCTGCAGCGGCAGCAGCAAATACCGCGGCCAATAGCGCGACCTTTGCCGAAGCCACTTGCGTGCCACCCCAAGCTCGTGTCGTCGTGTGCGCGTGAGTTCCCGAGCCGAGCTTGTCATTTGCTCTATTGTTGTTTAGATATTTTAGATGCCGATTATTGTTGGTTTGCTAGGTTCCCGCTTCGCTAGCTCGGGATTGTTCCGCGACTTAGGATTTGTGTGTAGAAGTCTTCCGACCAAAGTAAGGATCTCTTACCGAGGTTGTGTGACTCGCGGTATATTTGTGATTGTTGTTTTGTATGCCTGTGTATGTTTACTAGCATGTTTAGCCTAGGTGCTCGTTCAATTCCCGATCGCATGAACTCTTGTATTGTTTCTCATGTTAGCCCATGCTAGGTTGTTCTATTCTAGCATGTTCGATATCTCTGTTCTTGCTTCGTAGTATCATGCTAGGCTCCTTGTATCCGTGAGCACGTATTGCACTCGCATTGATTGAATTGTTATTATTTTTATTGTTAAGGTTTAGAATTGAGGTAGATAGAATCATCCGGCCCGATGCATAAAGTATCTTGCATCTATGGCAAGGACGTTCGAGACAGCTTCTCCGCCCTTGGACCCGTGAGGGATTAGCTATCCCAACCGGTAGGCCCCGCAATCTTGGGTGAGGGTGGCAGATCGTTAAATGCCCCAACGGTCGGGATGATGACTTGGCATTGCCTCGCCCCGGCAATCGACACGTCCTCGGCGTGTTCGGCCGTAGCCCTTGATTGCCACCGTTAGGCAAGGACCGCTTCTCGGTGTAAGCCTACCACGACCGGTTCCTTAGCCTCGTGTGCGGTGGGTACAGTGACATAGTTCACGTGTCCGTGTCTCACACCCCTATGTCGGTGACACCGATCCGGAGATTTAGTTAGGCATGGTGATCAACTCGGGCGGCTGCCACTAGACCCCGCACCCCGAGTTTGCGGTAGAGTATGCGGTGCGCGCTTACGCTCATTACAGCGCCGACCGAGAGCTCCTCGGGATCTTGAGCCGTGCACCTTTCGTGATCGACGAGAGACAGCCGAGGCCGGGACTTGTTCCCGTATAGTGCGCTTTAGTGTGTTGTGGTATTTTCCTGGACTAAGACCCCGAGATGGCATCCGAGGTCCAAGTGTGGACTTAAGCTATGTGCTCTGCTTACGTGTTTGTACTCATAGCTTGCATACAATCTTCTAGATGATCATGTATATCGTATTGTACCCTGTTGGGGATTCTTATTGAGTAATTCGTTACTCACCCTTACTTATCTTTCAGTAACCATGGCGCGAGGCGGGATGGTCAAGGAGGAGCTGTGATCATGGAATCCTCTTTGTCATCTCCGACTATTTTATTTTATCATGACTCTTGACTTTTTGTTATTTCCCTGAATGCATGTAGACGGGCACAGAGCCCCGTGGATGTTTTCTTACGTTTTATGGATTCCAAAGATATTGGTACTTGTGGATTGTTTTAATGGTTTAAATAAATCTCTGATCGATCAGTGTGCTTTTAGAAATGTATGTTTTGGTTGTTGAATGTTTCGCTTTTTACTTGGAATCCGAAATGTATTTTTCATAATGTCTTTTATTTTCACTACATGCATTGGGGTAAAGGCCCATTCGTGAGCCTCTTTTTGGGTGGTCTTTACACCACCAGCTACTCACCACACTTTGAGGCTAAGGAACCGGCCGTGGTAGGCTTACACCAGAAGCGGTCCTTGCCCTAACAGTGGCAATCAAGGGCTACGGCCAACACGCCGAGGACGTGCCGATCGCCGGGGCGGCAATGCCAAGTCATCATCCCGACCGTTGGGGCATTTAACGATCTGCCACCCTCACCCAAGATTGCGGGGGCCTACCGGTTGGGATAGCTAATCCCTCACGGGTCCAAGGACAGAGAATGTCTCGAACGTCCTTGCCATAGATGCAAGATACTTTATGCATCGGGCCCTGGATGATTCTATCTACCTCAATTCTAAACCTTAACAATAATAACGATTCAATCAATGCGATCAAATACGTGCTCATCGATACAAAGAACCTAGCATGATACTACGAAGCAAGAACAGATATCGAACATGCTAGAATAGAACAACCTAGCATGGGCTAACATGAGAAACAATACAAGAGTTCATGCCATCAGAATTGAGCAGAGCACCTAGAGATAAACATGCTAGTAATCATACACAGCATACAAAACAACAATCACAAATATACCGCAGTGTCCACACAACCCCGTAAGAAATCCTTACCTTGGTCTAAGACTTCTACACACAAATCCTAAGTCATGAACAATCCCGAGCTAGCGAGCGGGAACCTAGCAAACCAACAATAATCAAGATCTAAAATATCTAAACAACAATAGAACAAAGAAGCTCGATTGGGAACTCACGCGGCGCGACGACACGAGCTTGGGGTCAGCCGCGAGCCGGGCACGGCAAGGACGCCGCTGGCCGGGCCGCATACCGCACGCAAGACGGCAGGACGGCAGCGCAGCGCGGCGCGCGAAGCGTCAGCGGCGGCGCGCGCTGCTGGCGCCGGCGCGCGCGACGGACACGGCGAGCGGCTCGGCGAGGAGGACGCGCGCGCGGGCGAACGCTCGCGGCGGCGCGCGCGCGCGGCGGCGCGGCAAGCGTGACACGGCGAGGCGCGCGATGGGCGACGCGGTGCGGCGGGCGCGACGCGCGGCGCTGGCGAGGACCTCTGGCGTCGGCGAGCGACGGGCGATTCGCGCTGGCTGGGCGAACGGCAAGGGCTGGCTGACAGATCTGGCGTGGCGAAGCGATCGGCCGGACGCGGCGACGGCAGGGCGATCGTCTTCTTTGGCGAAACGACAAAGGTCTTTGGGACAGATCTGGGCGTCTGAAGCGATCGGCGATTCATACGCTGGCTGGCTCGGCTACACTCTACCGGGTGCAATCAACACAACACACACAACACACCTCTTTTCACTTGGCCAAACGCACACCAAACGGATGAGAAGAAGAAGAAGAAGATCAATACCTACCCTAAATGATGATGATCGAACCCAAGGAGATGCAAGGATGAAGAATCGGCAAGGCTATGGAGATGGAGAGCTTGGGCGCCAAGAGGTGTTTTGGAGAAGAAAATGGAATAACCTAATTCTATTTCATTTAACCAAATGCACCAAAACTCCAAAATCCAAGGTTAACTAAGATGTGATGCAGAAAAAGCAACAAGAGCACCTAATGGCTCAATTGGCACACCTCTCTACCCGACTTCCCGGGAGACCCGGGTTCAAACCCCGACTCAAAGACAAATTCCTTTATTTTTACTTTTGCAACGAACCTTACTCAAACCAAACCACAAACCCTCCAAAAACCTACAAAAACCATCCAATAATTTTAGTAATCGGAAAAGACACAAACGACTCCCGACGGCCCACCAAATTACCAAATTACCCCTAGGGCATACCGGAAGACCGGGAAGAAAAACACTGGTCGTTACAATATTCCCTCCTTTTTATGACTTTCGTCCTCGAAAGTCCTTAAGACAAAAACAGCTCTCGGGTAATGCAATCTCATCTCGTCTTCCCGCTCCCAAGTGGCTTCCTCGTAACCCCGACTCTTCCATCGAACCTTTACTAAACGAATCTCGCGATTGCGCAACGTCTTGGTCTCAAAGGCAAGGATCCTCACCGCTTCTCCTCGAAGTTCAAATCCTCATTCACCGCAAAGGCTCAAAGTCCACAATGTGCGACGGTCCGGCACATACTTGCCTCAACATCGATACATGAAAAACACTATGCACCGCCGATAGTGACTTTGAGGTAGGGCTAACCGGTAAGCAACTCGCCAATCCTCTCTAGGATCTCAAACGGACCAACAAATCGGGACTCAACTTCCCACGCTTGCAAACCTCGTAACACCTCGCGACGGAGCAACCTTAAGGAACACATGCCGACCAACCTCAAACTCCAAATCTCGACGCCGAACATCGGCGTAACTCTTCTGCCTCACTCTTCGAGCGGTCAACATACGAGCTCTAATCTTCTCGTGACCGCACCATTGGTCAACCTGCAGTAACTCGGGACCCAAAACCCGTCTACCACCAACCTCTTCCCGAACACGGGGACCGATAACGCTTACCATACAATGCCTCGAATGGAGCCATCTCAATCGCCGACTCGTAATCGTTGTTATAGGCAAACTCCATCAAGTACAGAATCTCGGTCCCAAATCGCTCGGGAAATCCAACACACAAGCCCTCAACATATCCTCGAGAATCGATTCACTCTCTCGACCGACCATCCGTCGAGGGTGAAAAGTCAGTTTGAATCGCACTCTGTGCCCAAACCCTTCTGGAGCGCTCTCCAGAAACGAGAAGTGAACCGCGAGTCACGATCGGACACAATCCTCACCGGTACACCATGATAACGGATGATCTGCTCCAAAAACAGCTGCGCCCACTGTTCCACGGTATAAGTGTCTCGTCCGGGAATGAAGTGTGCGCTCTTGGTCAAACGGTCGACTATCACCCAAATCTGAGAGAACTTCCTCGGAGTCCTTGGCAAACCAGATATAAAGTCCATAGAGATCTCTTCCCATTTCCACTGGGTACACTCGATGGTCAGCAAAGAAACCACCGTCTGCTGGGTGCCTTCACTGGCCGACAAGTGAGACACCTACCGACAAACTCGCCACATCTCTCTTCATCCCCATCCACCGTAAAGTCTCGCTTAAGGTCTCGATACATCTTGGTACCCCCGGTGCCAAGCAAAAGGGGAACAGTGGGCCTCAGAGAGCAACTCGGCTCAAACTCGCAATGTCCGGAACACACAACCGCCCTCTATAAGTCAACCCACCGTCTGTGAATACACAAAGTCAAAGTCACCGCCAAGATCGACTGTCAACCAATCTCTTAAGTGCGGGTCACCTAACCGGCATTTCTATAATCCATTGCCGAATCGACGGTGAATAAGTCAATCGAGCTACCTCGGCGGTAACCTCTCCCAACAACACTGCAACCTCGGCCCGCTCGAACTCTCTTTGCAAAATGGGCTGGGAACTCAACAACGCCGCAGAGAGTGCGACGTCTTTCTCGCTCAAAGCATCGGCCACTACATTGGCTTTACCCGGATGGTACAAAATCTCGCATCATAATCCTTTACCAACTCTAACCATCTCCTCTCGCCTCATATTCAACTCCTTCTCGAGTAAACAGATACTTGAGGCTCGTGATCGGTAAACATCTCAATCCGCTCACCATACGGTAATGCCTCCAAATCTTCGTCACGAACACCACTGCTGCCAACTCCATATCATGAGTCGGGTAGTTCTCGCTCATACGGCTTCACCGACGGGAAGCATAGGCAATGACCTTCCCGTGTCTTGCATCAACACACAACCTAATCCAAACTTGGAAGCATCATCAGACCACGAAACCACTGTCCCCTCCGGATCGCCAACACTTGTCTTTGAAGTCAAATCGCGCTTGAGCCTCGCAAAGCTCTCATCACACTCTTTTTGTCCCAAACAAACTCGACACCCTTCCTCGCCGGACGAGTGAGGGGCGAGGCTATAGCGAAAAAGTCCTTGACGAACCGACGGTAGTAACTCGCCAAACCCGTAAAGTCGCGAATCTCGGCAGAATCGAAGTCGGCTTGGCCCATGAACTCACGGCCTCAATCTTCGCGGGGTCCACGGCTATACCATCTCTCGAAACTACGTGGCCTAGGAAGGCCACCGCTCCAACCAGAATCACATTTGGAAAACTTCGCATAAAGTGGTTTTCCTCAAAGCCGCCAATACTCGCCTCAAATGCTCTGCATGGTCTTCTTTAGACCTCGAATAAATCGTAATATCGTCAATGAACACGATGACGGCCGTCCAAAAATGATTTGAACACCCTATCCATCATGTCCATGAACGCTACCGGGCATTGGTCAATCCAAACGACATGACCACAAACTCATAGTGACCATATCTAGACTGACAAAGATCTTTAGGAATGTCGGCATCCCCGATCCGCAAATCGATGGTAACCGGATCTCGATCTATCTTGGAGAACATCAAGCTCCTGAAGGTGATCGAACAAATCATCGATACGGGCAACGGATACTTATTCTTCACTGTCACCTTATTAAGCTCATGGTAATCAATACATAAAGCGCATAGAACCATCCTTCTTTTTCACAAATGTAATCGTGCTCCCACGGGGACACACTTGGACGGATGAACCCTCGGTCTAACATCTCCTGGCCCTGAATCTTGATTTCCTTTAACTCACGGCTGGCGCCATGCGATACGGAGCCTTCGAGATAGGAGGGTCCTGCTCGAGCTCAATAATGAAGTCAACCTCTCTCTTTGGGGGCACCCCGGAAACTCCTCAGAAACACATCCGCGAACTCCCGCACGACCGGCACTGATCAATGCAGACAAATGAGGGGCGGCTCTTCCTGCATAACTTGGCTAGATAGCCCCAAGCTCCATGAGCTAGCAAACGACGAGCTTTCACGGTGACACCATCGGCGGGCAAACTCCACCTGGACTCCACGAAACTTAAAGCTAGGCCGACTGGCGGTCTGAACACTACTTCTTTCCGTGGCGGTCAATCAACGCGTGGTTAGCAACTAACCACTCCATACCAAGAATCACATCAAAACCGCTCATAGGCGTAACTATGAGCGTAGCCACAAGCAACTCTCCTGGATATCTCGATCCGGCCATCCTTAATCTTATCTCTAGCCAACATATTAACTCCCGAAGGAGTTGCAACAGATAACTCAAAACCTAGAGGCTCTAGCCTCAACTTAGCATGCTCGAGAAACAACACAGATACAAAAGAATCGTGGAACCGAGAATCAAACAAGACAAATGCGCAGTTGATCTAAAACAAGAAGCGTACACGCCACAGCGCATCCGTGCGCTCGGCCTCTGACGGTCGTAGCAAACACTCGACCTGCTGCTGCTACTGGCCGAGCCGCCATAGCCGGTGATCACAAAAACGGGCCATGTGACCCTCTCTACCACAACGGAAGCACAATCTAGGTCCAGCCGACAGCTCGGCGTGGACTTTCCCACAAGTAGCACAAGCGGAAATCGCTCGGGTCCTCCCGCTGCTGCCGGGCCGGAAACGGACCGAGCTCTCCGCGATCTCTGCTTGAATCGCCCTTGGCGGCGCTGCCGCCTCCCCGAAAGTCAAACTTTCTCTTACGCCCCACAATGCTTTGGGACGGACGCCAACAGGAGCGGCAACAACCCGCTCAAAGCAGGATACTTCCCATTATAGATCGTGGCTAATCGATGGGCTTAGTAGCATAAGTGTCGGGGGCACGAGCCACGACATCCTCGGGAAACACCACGCCTCAATCCGGATATGAACTTCCGAATCTTGACTCTGGGGTGGGCAATCAATCGAGGAGCAAAATATCCATACTCACGAGAACTTGAGCTCATATTCCTCAATGGAATCGTAACCACCGCCTGAGTTCCGGAAGAGCTCCACCATCTTCTCCTGAGCCTCATCACCGATGAACTTTACCTGAACTCACCTTTGAAGAACTCCCAAGTAGCGGGTGGAGACCAGGTGGTCTCTCGCTCAAGGTGGACTCCCACCACCATCTCGCCATGTGCCTCCTAGCACATGAGCCGCACATCTCGGCCTCTGAATAACGGGGCACACCATGATCGGAAGGTGTACTCCAAATGGGCAATCCACTGGCCGCCGCTAACGCATCACCGGTGGCATCAAACTTCTCGAGCTTCCACTTCACAAAATCCTTGACCACCTACCCAATTCCTCGGCACCTCTCCCATATCTGCCTCAGGGGCTACTTGCTCCTAAGGAGCTGGAGGAGCTACTGAGCTCTGCTGAACCAATCGAGTCACCGCTCGATCTGGGCTCGGGACTCTTCCCGCTGCATACGCCAACAAGGCACAGGTCTCGCCTCTGGTCACTCAACATGCTGACCATAAAAGCCCTCATAGACTCAAAGAAACTCTGCTCCAGAGCGATCTCACGGCTCGATCGCCTCAACGCCCGCTCTAGGCGTAACAGAGGAGCTCTTTGGTGGAATGCCATCGATGTCGGCTTGGGACGATGTCCTGCGATGATCGAGATCCGATCCCGATACCTCGACTCGCTCTCGAACCTCCTCTCCCGATGCGGGTGATCGCATGTCTTTGCGATCTACATCCAAACCAACAACGAATCAAAACACACCTGTCACCATTCCACAACACCAAACAAGACATACACTAGATGATAGGTATTGTAAATTCTTAACCCTTTTCCTTTCTAAAACAATAAATCTAGGCGCACTGATGACTTTCGGAGTCTTGATGATCATGGAAAACGACCTACAACAAAAGGTCGATCCTCAGAATCTATGACTCGAGCTCGATACCAATCAGAAGACCCGACCCAAAAGGGGCTCTAAATGGGCCTTTACCCCAATGCATGTAGTGAAAATAAAAGATATTAAGAAAAATACATTTCGGATCCCAAGTAAAAACAAAACATTCAACAACCAAATCATACATTTCTAAAAGCATACTCACGATCGTAGATTTATTTAAACCATTAAAACAATCCACAAGTATAAATATGCTGGAATCCATAAAACGTGAGAAAACATCCTGGGGCTCTGTGCCCGCCTACATGCATTCGGGGAAATAACAAAAGTCAAGAGTCATGATAAATAAAATAGAATAATCGGAGATGACAATGAGATTCCATGATCACGCTCCTCCATCGACCATCCTGTCTCCCCGCCTTGATTACCCGTGGAAAACCACGTAATAAGGGTGAGTAACGAATTACCAAAGAAGAATCCCCAACCGGGTACAATACGATATACATGATCATCTAGAAGAATGTATGCAAGCTATGAGTACAAACACGAGCGGAGCACATAGCTAAGTCCACACTTGGACCTCGGATGCCATCTCGTGGTCTTAGTCCGGAAATACCACAACACACTAAACGCGCTATACGGGAACAAGTCCCGGCCTCGGCGCCTCACGGCCGATACGAAAGGTGCACTAGCTCAAGATCCCGAGGAGCTCTCGATCGGCGCCAGAATGAG
This sequence comes from Sicyos edulis, assembly GCA_036507275.1. Taxonomy (NCBI): domain Eukaryota; kingdom Viridiplantae; phylum Streptophyta; class Magnoliopsida; order Cucurbitales; family Cucurbitaceae; genus Sicyos; species Sicyos edulis. Next base: position 15,042,073 of record CM071856.1, on the reverse strand, counting down.
CGTAAGCGCGCACCGCATGCTACCGCAAACTCGGGGTGCCGGGTCTAGTGGCAAGCTGCCCAGTTCGTTCACCACCATGCCTAACTAAATCTCTGGATCGGTGTCACCGACATAGGGTGTGAGAGACTGACACGTGAACTATGTCACTGTACCACCGCACTTTGAGGCTAAGGAACCGGTCGTGGTAGGCTTACACCAGAAGCGGTCCTTGCCCTAACAGTGGCAATCAAGGGCTACGGCCGAACACGCCGAGGACGTGCCGATCGCCGGGGACGGCAATGCCAAGTCATCATCCCGACCGTTGGGGCATTTAACGATCCGCCACCCTCACCCAAGATTGCGGGGCCTACCGGTTGGGATAGCTAATCCCTCACGGGTCCAAGGATCGGAGAACTGTCTCGAACGCCCTTGCCATAGATGCAAGATACTTTATGCATCGGGCCCTGATGATTCTATCTACCTCAATTCTAAACCTTAACAATAATAACGATTCAATCAATGCAAATCCAATACGTGCTCATCGGATACAAAGAACCTAGCATGATACTACGAAGCAAGAACAGATATCGAACATGCTAGAATAGAACAACCTAGCATGGGCTAACATGAGAAACAATACAAGAGTTCATGCCACCGAGAATTGAATGTGAGCACCTAGAGATAAACATGCTAGTAATCATACACAGCATACAAAACAACAATCACAAATATACCGCGAGGTCCACACAACCCCTGTAAGAAATCCTTACCTTGGTCGGAAGACTTCTACACACAAATCCTAAGCTGCGGAACAATCCCGAGCTAGCGGCGGAACCTAGCAAACCAACAATAATCAAGATCTAAAATATCTAAACAACAATAGAACAGCAAGCTCGATTGGGGAACTCTCACGCGCGCGCGACGACACGAGCTTGGGGTCTGGGCGAGCCGGCACGCATCGCAAGGACGCCGCGCCGGCCGCGCGCCGCACGGTGACGGCAGGGCAGCGAGGAGCGCGCGCGCGCGAAGCGTCGTCTGGCGCGGCGCGCGCGGCGCCCAGCGTGCGATCGCGCGGACACGCAGCGAAAGCGGCGCCGCAGGGACGCGCGCGCGGCGAACGTCTGGGCGAAGGCGCGCGCGGCGAGCGGGCCGGCAAGCGGACACGGCGAGGGCGCGCGATAGGCGCGACGCGCGCGCGCGGCTGACGCGCGGGCGCCGGCGAGACTCTCTGGCGTCGCGAGCGATCGGGCGATCTGCGCTGCTGGCGAACACGCAAAGGCTGGGACAGATCTGGGCGTCAGGCGAGCGACGGCCGGACGGGCGTCGCGCAGTGAAGCGATCTGTCTTCTTGGCGAACGACAAGGGCTGCTGGGACAGATCTGGCGCGCGGCGAGCGATCGGCGATTCGGCTATGCTGGCTCGGCTACACTCGGCTGGCTGCAATCAACACAACACACACAACACACCTCTTTTCACTTGGCCAAACGCACACCAAACGGATGAGAAGAAGAAGAAGAAGATCAATACCTACCCTAATGATGATGATCGAACCCAAGGAGATGCAAGGATGAAGAATCGGCAAGGCTATGGAGATGGAGAGCTTGGGCGGCCAAGAGGTGTTTTGGAGAAGAAAATGGAATAACCTAATTCTATTTCATTTAACCAAATGCACCAAAACTCCAAAATCCAAGGTTAACTAAGATGTGATGCGAGAAAGAGCAACAAGAGCACCTAATGGCTCAATTGGCACACCTCTCTACCACTTCCCAGAGACCTGGGTTCAAACCCACTACACAAAGACAAATTCCTTTATTTTTACTTTTGCAACGAACCTTACTCAAACCAAACCACAAACCCCTCCAAAACCTACAAAAACCATCCAATAATTTTAGTAACTGGAAAAGACACAAACGACCCTGACGGCCCGACCAAATTACCAAATTACCCCTAGGGCATACCTGGAAGACCGGGAAGAAAAACCTGGGTCGTTACATAAAAGGAGGGAGTATTGTAACGGCCCAGTTTTCTATTCTAGTTTTCCAGGTGCCTTCGGTTCAAGATTCGGTTGTTCGGTTGGGCCGTTAGAGCTATTTTAACCCTTAGAGGCATTTTGGTATTTTGCTCCTCGGGCAGGATTTGTGGATTTTTTAGACTTCAAGGTCGCTCCTGCCTTTGTCGAGGCTTGATTGTTGTTGGTTGCAAGACCCAAGATGTTTGGGCTAGTCGTTTGGAAGTTCGGTTGTGGTTTGGGTTTTGGCAAAATTATTGTTGGTTGAGTGCTTCCTTTGGGATTTGAGCCCTTGCCCTTTATATTGATTTGGGTGTTGGATTTAAGTGAGTTTTATTTATTGGAAAAGATTGCTTCAGTCGGGTCTCGAAGGAGGAAGCCGAGGAATGGGATTTTAGGGATTTTAAGGCTATTTTAAATTGGATAAGGATGGAGAAAAAAAGAGAAAAATCCCATTTTCCCTTTTTGTTTCTCTCTCTCTCTCTCTCTCTCTCTCTCTCTCTCTCTCTCTCTCTTGTCTCCTGGTGCCCCAGTAGCAGCTCCGCTCCCAGTCGTCAGTGCAGCGCCCACCCTCTGCGCCATCAGCGCCCCTCGGCGCCATCACCGCCTCATTGTGGAGTCTGCCTGTCACAGCGTGTCGGTAGCGCCTCGTGAGTTGCTCCCGAGTCGAGCCCTGTTTATTTTATTATATTTAGGCCTATGGATTGTGATTATTTATGTGTTTGTTAGGTTCGCTTTAGGTTACTCGGGTTCGATCGCAGCTTAGGTTTCTTGTGTGTTGTTGCTTTCCGACCAAGTAAGGATTTCTTACCAGAGTTGTGTGGGCCCTGCGATATTATATGTGATTGCTGATTGTATGCTTGTTGTGTTTATTAACATGTTTAGTGATAGGTGCCCTATTCTGAATTCCCGACTGGCATGATTTCTTATGTTGTTTCTCATCTTAGTCCATGCTAGGTTGTTCCGTTCTGGCATGCTCGTATCTGTTCTTGCTTCGTAGTATCATTCTAGGTTCGTTGTATTCTAATTGAGCACGTATTGGATTGTATTGGATTGTTTGCTGTTTTATATTATAGGTTTAGAATGGAGGTAGGTAGCATCATCCGGGCCGGGTGCATAACGAAACTTGCATCCACGACAAGGACGTACGAGACGTGCTCCGTCCCTGATCCCGTTAGGGTCTAGCTAACCCTAACGGCTGGCCCTGCAATCTTGGGTGAGGGTGGCAGACTGTTAAATGCCCCAACGGTCGGGATGATGACTTGGCATTGCCTCGTCCCCCGGCGATCGGCACGTCCTCGGCGTGTTCGGCGTAGCCCTTGATTGCCACCGATAGGGCAAGGACGGCTTTCTGGTGTAAGCCTACCACGACCGGTTCCTTAGCCTCAGGTGCGGTGGTTCAGGCTGACATAGTTCACGTGTCCAGGTCTCACACCCCTATGTCAGTGACACCGATCCAGAGATTTAGTTAGGCGTGGTGACTGGACATGAGGCCGGGACTTGTTTCTCGTATAGGGCGTATTGAGTGGTGGATTATTCTGGACTAACACCCTGAGTTGGCATCCGATGATTATGTGTGGATTTAAGCTATGTGCTCTATTCTGTGTTTATATTCATAGCTTGCATACCTTTCTGTTAGATGACCATGTGTATCGTATTGCACCCCGGTTGAGGATTCTTACAGAGTAATTCGTACTCACCCTTATTTTGTGGTTTTCCACAAGTAACCATGGTGCGAGACAGGATGGCTGGAGGAGGAGCTGTGATCATGGAAACCCGTTGTTTTGAACTCTAAGTCTTGTATTTATATTTTGATGTTTTAAATGTCCTATGAATGCATGTAGTTGGGCATGGAGCCCTAGGTTGTTTTCTGAATGTATTTCCGGATTCTAGCACTGTTGTAACTATTGGAAAGTTTGAATGTTTTAAATAAATCTCTTATTAGAGTAAGTTTTGGAAATGTATTTGTCTTGGAACAGGTGCTTGGAAACAGGGACAGGTTTCAGGAATTTATGTTGACTTTTTAAATGGATGTTTATGTTTTAGTTTTTACTTAGAATCCGAAACACCATGTTGCATTTTTACTGTAGTTTTGATTGCATGCATTGAGGTAAAGGCCTATTTTAGAACCCCATTCGGGTCGGGTCTTTACAGTTTGCAGTGTATGTTATATTTTAGAGTTCATATAGGTAGCATCATCCGGGCCAGGATGCATAACGTAACTTGCAACAACAGGGTGTGTATTGGAGTTGCTATAAGTTAGTTTTGCTCGTGGGGCGAGTGGTTCGTGCCCTGTCGGTTGTTTTTCCTGTTTCCAGGATGTTGAGAGTTGCCCCGTTTGGCATTTGGAGGTGAGTCTTGGCTAGTGTGTGGTTGGCGGTTCAGTTTGTGGTGGAACCCCCTGTTGTTGCCCCCGTGAGATTTCGATGTTGTTGCATTAGCAGAGCAAGACAGCGAGCGTGTGTGGATCTCTCTGTCCTTCGGTTGTCCGATGTAAGAACCGTTTCCTCATAGGAGTTGTCAGGTTACTCCCTTGGTCTTGGAGTTGATGGTAGTGGTGCTAGCAAGAGGGAAAAGTCTGTTGGCTGCTTGGAAGCAGTTGTTTGTCCAGTTAGGCGGACTCTTGAGTGGTGTTCTGGAAGTTGCAGAAAGGGTTGTTCTGCCTCTTGTGAGTGTTTGGCCTAGTCGGTTAAGGTTCTTGGTGTGTTTGGCCTGGGAGCTGTTGCACCTTTGTAGTTGAAGAACCCATTTGTATCAGTTGTGGGTTGAGGTTGCACCATTGTGGCTGGATTAGGGTCTTAGCCTATTGAGGGATCCTTGCTGGTTAGTGTAGCTTGTGCTCTGCAAGTCATTGTTGGTATTCTTGTTCTTGGTAGTTGGTGTTAACCGAGTAGTGGAGTTCCGTTTGTGAAGTTTCGGTGGGAAGGTGCAATAAGCCTAAGCTAGAGGGTTAAGCCTGTATGTGTTATCGTTTGGACTTGTGAGATGTGTTTCATATTTGAGGCAAGCTTCGTTCTGTTGCTTGCATGGAGGTAAGTTTGGTGGAGGGAGCCCTCTGGGGCCCTGTTGTTAGCAGGTTGACTTTTCTAGACAGTGATCTAGGTCGAGTTGGAGTTGAGTAGATTGGCGTGGTTATGCAGTGTGCGGTTGGTTAGGCTACCGAGTTCGTAGCACTCAAGTTGTTGGTTGTAGGAGTCCGTGTGGAAGCTGGCAGCTGGATGAGGTTGTTGTGTGAGTTCTGATTTTTGGTGGATTGGTTTCAGTAGCTAGAGCTCGCACCTCGCCCAGGTGGAGATGTCATTACTGTGGAGTAGTGGCATGGTAGTTTCGGGCTAGAGTTGTTGTCACCAGGGTGTGGCAACAAAGGTTTGTTCTGAGCAGTGCGTTGATGAACTGTGGTTCTGGAGAGCGTTGTTAAGAGGCTTATGAGCCGAGTGCAGTCCTGTAGTGTTTTCACCCTCTGACCGATGGTCTTTTGGGAAGAGTGAGCCAAATCCTTCAGAGCTTGTTGCGAGTTGGTGTTTCCGTGGTTAGGCAGCGGGAGACCAGTGTTGGTTTTGCGAGGTTGCCTTGGGTAGCAGTTCCCAGCTGTTAGTTCATTTAGTTCCGTTGAGGCGTTGTATTGCAAGTGTTGCAGGTTTTCTAGTGTTCTGTGAAAAGGTTGGCGGCCGTCAGTTTTTTGGATCCTGAGTTGCTGCAGTTGGTCAGCAATGCAGTGCAGAAGGTTAGAGCTCCTTTGTGCCAGCTCTGAGCAGGCAGAAGAGGTACGCCGATGTTCGGCGTCGTGTTTTGGAGTTTAAGGTTGGACAGTTCGTGTTGAGGGTTACACCGATGTGAGGTGTGTTGAGGTTTGGTAAGCGTGGGAAGTTGAGTCCCCGTTTTGTTGGTCCGTTTGAGATGCTTGAGAGGATTGGCAGAGTTGCATATTGGTTAGCCTTTCCTCCGTTGATGTCGGGTGTGCACAGTGTTTTCAGGTATCGATGTTGAGGCAGTATGTGTCGGACCCATCGCTCATTGTGGACTTTGAGCCTTTGCAGTTGAATGAGGATTTGAGCTTCGAGGGGAAGCCTCTGAGTATTCTGGTCTTTGAGACGAAGACGTTGCGTAATCGTGAGATCCGTTTGGTAAAAGTTCAGTGGAGGAGTTTGAGTTCTGAAGAAGCCGCTCGTGGCGGGAGGACGAGATGAGATTGCGATATCTGAGTACATTTGATCTTAAGGACTTTCGAGGACGAAAGTCATAAAAAGGAGGGAATATTGTAACGACCCAGGTTTTCATCCCGGTCTTCCAAGTATGCCCTAGGGGTATTTTGGTAATTTGGTCGGGCCGTTTATGTCTTTTTCAGTTGCTAAAATTATTGGATGGTCTTAAGTAGGATTTTGATGCTTTGTGGATGTATTTGGGCATGGAGAGATGCAATAGAAAAATTGAGAATTAAAGTGTAGCAGTTGGGTTTCCGCGACATATCTTGGTTAGCCTTGGATCTTTGGAGTTTTGGTACATTTGATTAAAAGAAAAGAAATTTAGGGTTTTGTCTTCTTCTCCAAAAGCTTCTTGGCCGCCCAAGCTTTTCTCCCTAGCTCCCAAGCCGAATCCTTGCTCCTTTGCAGCCCCAAGGTTCGATCGGAATTCTGGGTAAGTCTTCATCCTCTTCATCTTCTCCAATTGGTGTCCTTGCTGGCCGAGTGTAAAGGAAGAGGTTGTGTGTGTGTGTGTTTTGTTGCGGCGGCAATGAGCGGATCGCCCGAAGACGCCCAGATCTCCCTGCGCAAAGACGCCCAGATCGCCCTTGTCACACGCCTAGATCGCCCGCACGCCTGCTCCTCGCGCGCCCAGCCGCTTCGTGTCGCTCGCCCTCTCGCGCCCAGCCGCTCCGCGCCGCCGCCCACTGTCGCGTCGCGCCGCGCTTTGTCTCGCCTCCCAAGGCGCCACGCCACTGCGCCAGGCGCCATCGCCAAAGAAGCAGCCGCCCGTCTCGCCGCCTGCCGTCACAGTCATGTCGGCCAAGCGCGCGCGTGAGTTGCTCTCGAGCCGAGCCTTGTTTATTTTATTATATTTAGGCCTATGGATTGTGATTATTATTCTGTTTGTTAGGTTCTCGTTAGCTAGCTCGGGTTTGATCGCAGCTTAGGATTCTTGTGTGTAGTTGCCTTCCGACAAGGTAAGGATTTCTTACCGGAGTTGTGTGGGCCCTGCGATGTATTATGTGATTGTTGTTTGTATGCTTGTTTGTGTTTATCAGCATGTTTAGTAATAGGCGATCTGTTCTGAATTCCTGACTGGCATGATTTCTTATATTGTTTCTCATGTTAGTCCATGCTATGATTGTTCCGCTCTGGCATGCTCGTATCTGTTCTTGCTTCGTAGTATCATGCTAGGTTCGTTGTATCTATTGAGCACATATTGGATTGTTTGTTGTTGATGTTATAGTTTAGAGTTCAGATAGGTAGCATCATCCGGGCCAGAATGCATAAAGTACCTTGCATCCACAGCAGGGACGTACGAGGCAGTACTTCGTCCCTAGACCCCGTTAGGGTTTAGCTAACCCTACCGGTAGGCCCTACAATCTTGGGTGAGGGTGGCAGACTGTTTGTAACAGCCCGGATTTTAGTTAAATTAAAATAAGGATTAAAGGATGATTTTGGAGGACTCGAACCCTCGGCCTCAAAGAGAGATGGGAGTTTGGAATTAATTAAGGAAAATAAATGCGTCAACTTGGGTTTGAAGGAGGAAAGCCTTGGGAAGGGAATTTTAGATTTCCAAGCTTATTTAATTTGAGGAAGAAAGAAAAAAAAAAAAGAAAAGGAAAAACACTCTCTCTCTCGCAAAACCCTAACCCTCTCGCCCAACACCCACACCGCACGCCATCGCCTGCGCACTAAGCCGCCGGCCAGCCACCACGTCACGCCGCCGCGATCAGCATGCGCCCGCCCACGCGCGCCGTCGCAAAGACTGCGCCCCAACGCACCACCCGCATCGCCTCGTCGGCGCCGCCAGACGACAAGACTCCTGCGCCCAGATCGCGTCGCTCCGCGCGCCAGACGAGCAAAGACTCAGCTCCGGCCAGCGCTCGCTCGCTTCGCCACGCCGTCCCAGCCAGTGTCGCTCGTTCGCGCCAGCCTCGCGCGCCCAGTCGCCGCGCGCTGCCGCCATCCAGACGCCTTGATAGCGCGCCCGCCCGTCGTGTCGTCACCGCCACTGCCGCGCGCGCGCGCCGCCGCCAGCGCCTAGCGCCTGCCAAAGAATACTGCCGTCCTCTAACGCTAGCTGCCGAGGCGTGTGCCTTCTCGGTTGGTAAATTCCCAGCCCTCCACCCTATGGACTTCACGATTTTAGATGTTGCTTATTAATTAGGATATTTTATTACTTGCCTAGGTTGTCGGCACGCGCTTAGAAGCTCGAGAGTCATCCGCTGATCGTTGGATCTATTCACTTCCGTAAGGACTTCTTACCGGGGTTGTGTGGACCTGCGAACATTTTGATAGCATGCTATGTGTTGTGTATGTATGAAATCGCTAGTGGATAGGTTGCTTGTTCTTTCTTGTTTTCGGATGGTTTTGCGCTTGTGATTCTGATATATCCTGTTAGTTTCATGCTAGGAATTGGTATAGTGTAAGAAATTGTAGGGAGTAATCAGTGCGTCCCGCTCGGGTAAGACCCGATGGACATCCGAGGTGTAAGACCCGATGGGCATCCTAGGTGTATAAGACCCCGATGGGCATCACCGAGTTGGAGGTGTAAGACCCGATGGGCATCCTAGGTGTATAAGACCCGATGGGCATCACCGATCCGAGGTGTAAGACCCGATGGGCATCCTAGGTGTATAAGACCCAGATGGGCATCACCGAGTTGGAGGTGTAAGACCCGATGGGCATCCTAGGTGTATAAGACCCGATGGGCATCACCGAGTTGGAGGTGTAAGACCCGATGGGCATCCTAGGTGTATAAGACCCCGATGGGCATCACCGATCCGGAGGTGTAAGACCCGATGGGCATCCTAGGTGTATAAGTCCCCGATGGGCATCACCGAGTTGGAGGTGTAAGACCGATGGGCATCCTAGGTGTATAAGTCCCCGATGGGCAACACCGAGTCCTAGGTTGTGAAAGGCTCGAAGGACACCCAGTGTGGAACCTAGGGTAGCCGGTAGTTGTAAGCCTCGAATAGGCAAGCCCCAAGAGTGACGCTCTGTTAACCCATCTGCTTGCTCTGAGTCTTTGCATGGTTGCATGTCCGTGTGCTAAATGATATGTTTTCGTATTGTACCCGGTTGGGGATTCTTCTTGAGTAACTCGTTGCTCACCCTTATTTTCTGTGGTTTTCCACCGTGTAACTTGGGACATCTAGCGGGATGGCTAGGAGGAGGCTCACTTTGGATGATCATGGATAGCCGCTCTGGGGATGCATGTTCTTTTATTGTTTTCTTATGATTTAGCATGTAGTGGGACTTGAGTCCCTAGGAAAAGTACTTAAAAACCTATTTGTGTTTCTCGTACTGCTTCCCTTGGTTTGTTTTTAAGAATGTACTTGATCAGTCATCTACCTGCTTATTTTAAATGGAATTATATTTTACTTGTTTTTAATGTACTTACTTCAAGGATTTAAATTTCAAACTCAATGACCTTTTACATTCCTAGGCATGCATGCTAAGTAAGGATCTAGGTTAGAGACCGCTTTTTTTGGGTCGGGTCCTTACGGTTTGGTATCGAGCCCGAGTTATAGGTTCTGTAGATCGACTGCAGATTGTAGGTTGTTTTCCATGATCATCAGCCTCACCACCATCGTGTATGTCCGAAAGTTCAAGGTTAAGGGTTAAGAATTACAATACCATTTGCACCTTGCATGTATATGACTTGTTGTTGAGGAGCAGGGAAAACCGGTTCTGACTCATTGTTCGTTTGAGTGTAGATTGTCGTTATGCCAGTCACTCGTAGAGGGCAGGGAGGCTCGAGGCCGACCAGCCAGGGCATTCGTATTGATTCCGACACGGGAGGGAGGTCGTCCCAAGCTGATGCTGATGTTAGGCCGCCTCAGTGCCCTTCTGGCTGTGTTTGCCCTGAGGGCGTGGAGGCAACTCAGCCTCGGGAGGCTGCACCGGGAGTTGCTTTTGTGGAGTCCATGAGGGCTCTTATGGTTGGGTTGCTGTCTGACCAGAGGGCCGAGCAGAGGGCTGAGACGCAGGCTCTGTTAGCTGCACAGAGGGAGGAGTCTCGGATTCAGATAGAGCAGCTGACCGAGTTAGTTCAGCAGAGGACCGCCGTGCCACGATCCGCTTGCCCGGCTCGGCGAGAGCCAATTGTGAACGAGGCCGTTGTGGCGGAAGGTGCTTGAGGATTTGGGCAAGTGGCTAAAAGATTTCGTCAAATGGAAGCCGGAGAAGTTTAGTGCCCCTGGAGAACCACTGGTGGCAGCCAGGTGGATTGCCGAGCTAGAGTATACTTTTATGGTAATGGCTTGTCCTGAGGTGCAGCGAGCTCGATGTGCAGCTCATGCGTTAGCTGGAACAGCTAAGTGGTGGTGGGATTCCACCTTGAGTGAGAGAGACCGGTGGTCTCCCCGCCACCGGGAATTCTTCAAGGCGAGTTCAAGGCAAAATTTATCGATGAAGAAGCCCAAGAAAAGATGATTGAGCTATTTTCAACCCTTAAGCGAGTCGACCCAATCGAGGTGTATGAGAGGAAGTTTTCGAGTATGGGTACTTCGCACCGCATTGATCGCTACCCACGAGTGAAGATCGTGAAGTTTATTGCGGTGCGAGGCGTGGAGTGTCTCGAGATGTTAGGGCACAGAGCCCGAGACTTTTGCCAAGGCGATGGCAGATTGGCAACTATTTATGATGGGAAGTATCCTCCAGAGCGAGTTGTTAGTCTTGTAGTGCGAGAAGGCCCCAGTGTACTCGGGTCGGCGTAAGTTTGACGCAGTGGTAATGGACATGGAGGCGGTCAGCGCCGTCGAAATACTTATCATGGCGAGAGACCAAAGACAGGATCGTAACCTCGATCACCCTCGCCAACAGGCGTAGGGAGGCCGCCACCGTATTGTAGACCCCGTGGTAAACAAAGATTGGGGGCCTTGTGGTGGTAACCCTAGAGCTTGCTATAAGCGTGTGTAAGGAGGGACATCAGGCCCGACATTGCAACCGTAAGCGCGGTGGCACACCACCAATTTCGTGAGCCAGGGAAGAGTATATGCTACGACTCGCCAGAGGGCTGAGAGCCGGACCGCAGCGGGCGTGTACGCTCCTAGTTCTTGATCACCTCGCCTTTGTGTTGTTTGATTCGGGTTCCACCCATTCTTTTGTTTCTAACTGCTTTTCTTTGAGCGTGCTTGCATGAATTTAGAGCCTCTAGGTTTTGAGTTATCTGTCGCTACTCCCTCGAAACTAGTATCTTTGGCTAGCTGTAAGGTAAGGGATGGTCGGATCACAGTGTCCGACTGACTCTGCAGAGTTACCCTCATAGTGTTAGCTATGAGCGGTTTTGATGTGATCCTCGGCATGGATTGGTTAGGCGATAACCACGCTATGATTGACCGCCGTTGTAAGGAGGTGGTGTTCGGGCCGCGGGTAGGCCTAGCTTTAAATTTCGGGCACCCAGTGTGGGGTGTGTCCGCCGGTGATTTCGCGATTAAAGCTCACCGTTTGTTAGCTCGAGGAGCTTGGGGTTTCTTAGCTAAGTTGACCGGCGAGAACCGTGACCAGATTATCTGTCGAGCAGTGTGCCCATAGTGCAAGAGTTTGCGATGTTTTTCTGAAGAGTTGCTGGCTGCCGCCAAGAGAGAGTGGATTTCTCAATAGAGCTTGAGCCGGGGACTCGCCCTATCTCGAAAGCTCCTTATCGTATGGCGCCGGCAGAATCGAAAGAGTTAAAAGAACAGTGCGCAGGAGTTGCCGGACGAGGATTTATTAGGCCAAGTGTGTCCTCGTGGGGAGCACCCGTCTTTGTTTGTTAAGAAAAAGGATGGCTCGATGCGTCTATGCATCGATTACAGGAACCGAACAAGGTAACCATTAAGAACAAGTATCCGCCGCCTCGTATCGATGACTGTTTGACCACTCCGTGGAGCTTGTGTGTTTTCGAAGATTGACTTGAGGTCGGGCTACCACCAGTTGAGAATTCGGGATGCGAGATATTCCCAAGACAAAGATTCGTGTCGAGGTATGGGCATTATGAGTTCGTAGTCATGTCTTACTTGACCGACGAACGCCCCACCGCATTCATGGACATGATGGACAGAGTGTTCAAGGCGTTCTTGGACCGCTTTGTCATCGTGTTCATAGACGACATTCTTGTGTACTCCAAGTCTAAGGAGGACCATGCCTCGCACCTAAGACAGATTTTGGCGACCTTGCGCGAGAACAAGCTCTATGCGAAGTTCTCAAAGTGTGACTTTTGGCTCGAGGAGGTAGCTTTTCTCGGGACACGTTGTGTCTAAGGAGGAGTGGTCGTGGACCCTTCAAAGGTAGAGGCCGTTAGTTAAGTGGGCGGACCGACGATCGTGGTCGGAGATTCGTAGCTCGGGTCCGGCATTTGGATATTACCGACGCTTTGTTCAAAATTTTTCCGCTATAGCCGCCCCGCTTACTCGATTGACGAGGAAAGGTGTTGATTTCGTTTGGGATAGGAAGTGCGATGAGAGTTTTGCTAAGCTAAAGAGCGCTTTGACGTCCGCCTCGGTGTTGGCGATTCGGAGGGAACCTGGGGTTTCGTGGTGTCTGATGATGCCAAAGCAAGTTTGGTTTTGGTTGCGTTTTGATGCAACACGGTAAGGTGATAGCATACGCTTCGAGTGCGATTGAAACCGCACGAGCGTAATTACCCGACTCATGATATGGAGTTAGCGGCGGTCGCCTTTGCACTTAAGATTTGGAGGCACTACTTGTATGGGGAAAAGATTCGATTTTCTCGGATCACCAAAGCCTCAAGTATTTCTTCACTCGAAGGACCTGAACATGAGGCGAGAGGAGGTGGTTGGAGCTGTAAAGGATTACGACCGTGAGATATTGTATCACCTGAAAGGCAAATGTTGTGGCGAGATGCACTAAGTAGGAAGACCTCGCATCTAGCAACGTTGGCAAATCCCAAAAGTATCATAAGGAAAGACCTCGAGAGAGCGGAAATAGCAGTGATGTTAGGGGATGTTACCGCCAGGGTAGCTCAGTTGACCATCCAGCCTTCGGTAAGGCAAAGGATTATTGACGGCCAATTGAATGATCCTAGGTTGAAAAAGTTGTACGAGAGGGTCCAGGCTGATGGTGACTTTGATTTTGAGATATTTGCGGATGGTGGCTTGAGATATAAGGGGTCGGCTATGTGTCCCACCGATGCGTCAGATTCGTTTCGAATTGTTGGTCGAGGCTCACACCTCGCCTTTTGCGTGGCACCTAGGGGGTAACAAGATGTACCAAGATCTTAAGCAGACTTTTTGGTGGATGGGGATGAAGAGAGAGATTGCCCAGTTTGTCAGTCGGTGTCTCACTTGTCAGCAAGTGAAGGCGCCTAGCGGCGTAAAAGCCAAAGGGTTGCTACAATCGCTCGGGGTGCCACGAAAGGAAGTGGGAGAAATTACCATGGATTTTATTTCGAGATTGCCCAGACCCCTAGAGGATATGCACAGATTTGGGTGGTCGTTGATAGGTTGACTAAGTGTGCCCACTTCATTCCGGGCGGATAAACTACACCGTGGAGCAAAGGGCCACACTGTTCTTTGAGCGAGATAGTGCGGTACCACGGAGTGCCGCTTAAAATTATCTCCGACCGGGATTCCCGGTTTACATCACGGTTTTGGAAGGCCTGCAGTGTGTCTGGGCACAGAGTGCGGCTACAAAGACGCCCTTCCACCCATGCAGATCGATGGCGGACCGAAAGGGTAAATCGGATCTTAGAGGATATGTTGCGAGCTTGTGTGTTGGATTTCCCTGGCGATTGGGACCCGAGATTTGTATTTGATGGAGTTCGCCTACAACAATAGTTTTCATCAACCATTCGGATGGCACCGCTTGAAGCATTGTATGGTAAGCGCTGCGCAGATCCCCATGATTCAGGGAAGAGGTTGAGACAGCGATATTGGGTCCAGAGTTGCTCCAGTTGACCAATGAGGCATCCGTAAGATCGAGAGCTCGAATGTTGACCGCACACAGCGAAGCGCGTAAGAGCTACGCCGATGTCGACGTAGAGGTTGGAGTTTGAGATTGGCCAAAGACGTGTTCCTTAAGGTGGCTCCGTCGCGTGGAGTTACGAGGTTTGGTAGGAAGGGGAAGCCGAGCCCCGTGTTTGTCGGACCATTCGAGATCCTCGAGAGGATCGGGGCCGTAGCTTATCGGTTAGCATTGCCGCCACCTTGGCTGCGATGCATGGTGTGTTCCATGTTTCGATGCTCCGCCAAGATGTGGCGGACCCTTCGCATGTCATAGATTTCGAGCCTTTGCGGCTAAACCATGACTCGAGCTTTGAGGAAAAGCCCATAAAGATCTTAGCATTTGAGAAGAAAGTCTTGAGGAACCGAGCTATTGATTTAGTGAAAGTGCGAAGTGGCGGAATCGGAGAGTCGAGGAAGCTACTTGGGAGTTGGAAGGGAGATGAGGAGTAACTACCTGGGTTGTTTTAGTGCGGAACTTCCGAGGACGGAAGTCCTCTAAGGAGGGAGTATTGTAACAGCCGGATTTTAGTTAAATTAAAATAAGGATTAAAGGATGATTTTGGAGGACTCGAACCCTCGGCCTCAAAGAGAGATGGGAGTTTGGAATTAATTAAGGAAAATAAATCGTCAACTTGGGTTTGAAGGAGGAAAGCCTTGGGAAGGGAATTTTAGATTTCCAAGCTTATTTAATTTGAGGAAGAAAGAAAAAAAAAAAAAAAAAGAAAAGGAAAAACACTCTCTCTCTCGCAAAACCCTAACCCTCTCGCCCAACACCCACGCCAAGCACGCCATCGCTGCGCCGCACTGCACGCCGCCCGGCCAGCCATTACGCCGCCGCGCCGTCGCCGCCAACGCCGCCGCCGCGCCGCGTGCGCCGCCTGCACCGCCCGTCGCAAAGACCGTGCGCCCAAATAAGCACCACCCGCGATCGCCGCTCGTCCGGCCAGCGCCAAGCAGCGGCACCCAGCGCCCAGCTGCGTCGCTCGCGCGCGCGCCCTCCTACCGCCCTGCCAGTCGCGCGCCAGGCGCGCCGCCATCCAGACGCCTTGACAACGCGCCGCCCAGTGTCGGCCTGCGCCTGCCGCGCGCGCCGCGCCATCCAGCGCCAGCGCCGCCAGCCAGCGCCGTCCTTGCTGCTTTGCTGCCGAGACGTGTGCCTTCTCGGTTAGTAAATTCCCGAGCCTCCACCCTATGGACTTCCCGATTTTAGATGCTTTGTTTATTAATTAGGATATTTTATTACTTGCCTAGGTTGTCGGTGCGCTTAGAAGCTCGAGAGTCATCCGTTGATCGTTGGATCTATTCACTTCCGTAAGGACTTCTTACCGGGGTTGTGTGGACCTGCGAACATTTTGATAGCATGCTATGTGTTGTGTATGTATGAAATCGCTAGTGGATAGGTTGCTTGTTCTTTCTTGTTTTCGGATGGTTTTGCGCTTGTGATTCTGATATATCTGTTAGTTTCATGCTAGGAATTGGTATAGTGTAAGAAATTGTAGGGAGTAATGGTGCGTCCCGCTCGGGTAAGACCCCGATGGACATCCGGAGGTGTAAGACCCGATGGGCATCCTAGGTGTATAAGACCCGATGGGCATCACCGAGTTGGAGGTGTAAGACCCGATGGGCATCCTAGGTGTATAAGACCCGATGGGCATCACCGATCCGAGGTGTAAGACCCCGATGGGCATCCTAGGTGTATAAGACCCCGATGGGCATCACCGAGTTGGAGGTGTAAGACCCGATGGGCATCCTAGGTGTATAAGACCCGATGGGCATCACCGAGTTGGAGGTGTAAGACCCAGATGGGCATCCTAGGTGTATAAGACCCGATGGGCATCACCGATCCGGAGGTGTAAGACCCGATGGGCATCCTAGGTGTATAAGTCCTCGATGGGCATCACCGAGTTGGAGGTGTAAGACCACGATGGGCATCCTAGGTGTATAAGTCCCCGATGGGCAACACTTGAGTCCTAGGTTGTGAAAGGCTCGAAGGACACCTGTGTGGAACCTAGGGTAGCCGGTAGTTGTAAGCCTCGAATAGGCAAGCCCCAAGAGTGACGTTCTGTTAACCCATCTGCTTGCTCTCGAGTCTTTGCATGGTTGCATGTCCGTGTGCTAAATGATATGTTTTCGTATTGTACCCGGTTGGGGATTCTTCTTGAGTAACTCGTTGCTCTCACCCTTATTTTCTGTGGTTTTCCACCAGGTAACTTGGGACATCGGCAGGATGGCTAGGAGGAGGCTGCTGGATGATCATGGATAGCTGGCTCTGGGATGCATGTTCTTTTATTGTTTTCTTATGATTTAGCATGTAGTGGGACTTGAGTCCCTAGGAAAAGTACTTAAAAACCTATTTGTGTTTCTCGTACCGTTTCCCTTGGTTTGTTTTTAAGAATGTACTGATCAGTCATCTACCTGTTTATTTTAAATGGAATTATATTTTACTTGTTTTTAATGTACTTACTTCAAGGATTTAAATTTCAAACTCTGAATGACCTTTTACATTCCTAGGCATGCATGCTAAGTAAGGATCTAGGTTAGAGACCGCTTCTTTTGGGTCGGGTCCTTACACTGTTAAATTCCCCAACGGTCAGGATGATGACATGGCATTGTCGTGTCCCCGACAGTCGGCACGTCCTCAGCGTGTTCGACAATAGCCCTTGATTGCCACCTGATAGGGCAAGGACGGCTTCCTGGTGTAAGCCTACCACGACCGGTTCCTTAGCCTCAGGTGCGATGGTTCAGCCGACACGATTCACGCGTCCGGTCTCACACCCCTATGTCGGTGACACCGATCCGAGATTTAGTTAGGCATGGTGATCGGACTCGGGCGGCTTGCCACTAGACCCGGCACCCCATGGTTTGCGTGAGCATGCGGTGCACGCATACGCTCATTATAGCGCCGATCGAGAGCTCCTCGAGATCGTGAGCGATGCACCTTTCGTGTCGGATAATGAGACAGTGGAGGCCGACTTTGTTTCTCGTATAGGGCGTATTATGAGGTGGATTATTCCGGAGTAAGACCCTGAGATGGCATCCGAAGTTTATGTGTGGATTTAAGCTATGTGCTCTCTTCTGTGTTTATGTTCATAGCTTGCATACCTTTCTACTAGATGACCATGTATATCGTATTGTACCCCGGTTGGGAATTCTTAATGATTAATTCGTTACTCACCCTTATTTTGTGGTTTTCCACAGGTAACCTTGGTGCGAGACAAGATGGCTGAAGGAGGAGCTGTGATCATGGAAACTCATTGTGGACTCTGAGTTTATGTCTATGATTCTTTATGTCTATTTTCCTCTGAATGCATGTAGTTGGGCACGGAGCCCTAGGTTGTTTTCTGACTGATTTTCTGGATTCTAGCACAGTTGTAACTATTGGAAAGTTTTGAATGTTTTAAATAAATCTCTGATCAGAGTGAGTTTTGGAAATGTATTTGCCTTGGAACAGGTGCTTGGAAACAGGGACAGGTTCCAGGAATTTTGTATTGCCTTTCTAAATAGTTGTTTGAATGTTTAGTTTTCACTTAGAATCCGAAAACCATTCCTGCATATTGTCTTTAAGTTTTGAGCACATGCATTGAGGTAAAGGCCTATTTTGGACCCCATTCGGGTCGGGTCTTTACAGAGGGGGCTGCATTGTAACGGCCTAGATTTCCATACCGGTTCCCCAGGTACTTTCAATTCGTTATTTGATTGTTCGATTGGGCCGTTAGGGCTATTTTCAGCCTTAAGGGCATTTTCATCATTTTGCCCTCAGGGCCGACCTTGTTGATAATTATGGTTCCAGGACTGCTTTTGTCTTTTGTTGAGACTTGGTCGGTTGTTGGTTGCAAGTTCCAAGAGTTTGTGTTGATTGCTCAGATGTTTGGAGATAGTTTGGTTAAATATAAAATTAAAGAATTTAATGTGCTTCCGTTGGGATTCAAACCCTAGATCTGCTAGGGAGTTTGGAGGACTTGAAATTATTGAGATAATTGAGAGGAAAATTCATGTTGCAGCTGGGACTCGAAGGGGAAAAGCCCACGGAGGAATCGTCAAACCTAAAAGGAAAAGGAAAAGGAAATCGTATTATTTTCCCATCCTTCCTCTTTGCCACACGAGTCCATCTTTCCCTCTCAATCGTTCAACCTTCTCTCTTACCGATTCTCCAAGAAGCCGAGCCAAGAACCGAGAGGTAGGTCTTCTCCTTCGTCTTCTGCTACTTCTTCTCTAGCCGAATTCACCCCTTTGTTGTGTTTGATCAAGCCCTAATCGAGATGTGTTGTGAGTGTGCCTACTCCCTAGCCGAGAGAGTGCCAAGAGCCAGCGCTTGCAGCCCTTGTTCGCCCATCACAGCATCCCCCCCCTTTTGGTCGAGGATTGCTGCAGCCGCACGCACGGAGCGCCGCAGCAGCGAACAACAGCCCCAACATTGCCCAGTCGAGGGTTGCCGCAACCCAACCATTATCTGCATGTGTAGCCAAGTCGCCAGCTAGCCTGTTCGCTGATCACGCCGCACGCACGTCTCCTCACCCACGGGAATCGCTCACCTAAAGTTTCAGCACGATCGCCTATTTGCAGCCGCGGGCATCCAGTCTACACGCAGCAACGTCTCCTCACCTCGTCCAGCCGCGCATAGCTTCGCCGCCGCAACCCATACAGCAGCCTTCGCGAGTGCCAACCGCAGACCCGCGCAGCTTCTTTCGCCAGCACTCAGCCGCATCCCTGCACAGCCGCTCGCACCAGCCTGCTCGCTGCCGAGCTTCCGTACATCTGTCTGCCTGCATGCTGCCTTGTCGTGTGCCCTGCCTTGCCGAGTGCTTGGGGTCGAGATCTTGTTATTGTCTCAGTGGGTAATTCTCGAGCCCTTGTCCCACGACCCTTAGTTGTTTTTAGCTGTTGGTTTAATTTGGGTTGCCTCTATTAATTGCTTAGGTTGTTCGGGTTGACTTTGCAGGTCAAGGGTCATTTATTGTTGCGATTATTTTCTACATATTTCCAGGTAAGGCTTTCTTACCATGGTTGTGTGGACCCTGCGATATATCATGATTGTGACTTGTATGCATGTTGATTTTTATGAGCATGTTAGTGGATAGGATTGCTTGATGATTGAATTCCTGCTAGCATGTTTGCTCTCGTTTTACATGTTAGTGCCATGCTAGGTTTGTTCTTCCAGCATGTTCTGTGATTCTTCTTTAAGTTCGTAGTATCATGCTAGGTTATGTGTTTGTACTATTGAGCATTTTGATTATCCAGGAATCGTTACTCTGAATTCTTAGTTAGAACTGTTAGGAATTGTCGTCATCTAGAGGTTGAGAGCGAACATAACGTACTTTGTCCCCACCGATCGAGATTTAGTGCAAAGCATAACGTACTTTGCTTCCACCCCGATAGCCGATGTAGATTAGCTCCCGCATCGGCATAAGCCTAGTTTGTAGCCTGCTAGAGCAGAACCCAGCCAACTGTGTAAGCCTACCTTGGTCGGTTCTTAGCTTCAGGTCGATGGTACAGGCTGTTATAGATGGGTGTCCAGGGCCTCGCACTACTGAATACAGTGACACCGCTTTCGAGTCATTAGGCATGCATACCTAGCCCGCGTAGTTTATCCCTAGGCCCCCACATTTACGCCTGTTGCAGCAGCATGCGGTGTGCGCGCACACGCGTTAGTCGTCGGTTCGGAGCGCTCCCCCGGGCTAATGTTCGTGAGTACACCACTTCTGTTCCAATTTAGAGCCAGACTTCGGGTACTCTCCTGTTAGTCAAGTGTTAGCTAGCCGAGGGTAAGAGGCCCTCGAGGACACCTATTTTGGGATGAATGTTTTAGCTCATCATTTAGCCGAGGGAGAAAGACCCGCAAGGGTGTCTGACATCTATTTGGGATTAGCTTTTGAGTTGGTCATTTGGCCGAGGGAGAAAGACCCTTGAGGATGTCTTTGGGATTGGTTAGGAGAGCCAATCATTAGGCCGGAAGTAGGAGACTTCCGAGGATTCCGAAATTCCCTCGTAGCTCGTTGAGCAAAGATCTGTGTTGGTAACTATTTGCATGTATACTAGGATGCTAGATGACTGATGTATCATATTGTACCTCGGTTGGGGATTCTTACTGAGTATGTTTGTACTCACCCTTATTTTTGTGGTTTTTCCACCAGGTAACTTGGGACATCACCGGGACGGCTAGCGGAGGGAGCTGGATGATCATGGGAGCTGTCGGCACTCTGTCATTCTTTTGTATTTATATTATTCAGCATGTAGATGGACATGGAGTCCATAGGGAAACTTTCCTGTTTGATGTTTTAAACTATTTGAATGTTTTGATAAATACTGGTCAGTACTTGTTTTACTTTATCAGTTTTTATTTTATGGAAAACTGATTGGAAGAGTTTTAATGTTCCCCGCTCTGTTGGTTCTTTCAAAATTTTATTTGGTACTTCGAAGTGATTTAAGTATGGTTACATGCATGCTGAGTGAGAACCTAGATTTAGGACCATATTTTGGGTCGGGTTCTTACATGCATGATCATGGGAGCTGCCAGTGTTTACTCTGTCTTTTCCTGTCGTCTTAGTGAGTCTTTTTCTTTGTTAGCATGCTGGGAAAACTGTTTGATTTGAGAAGTTGTTTGAATGTTAAATTTTTAATTATTGGCCAGGACTTATTTATGGAAGTTATCTTGAATGAATTTTTTTCTACAAGTTTTATTTTACTACGTTTTCTTGTTAAGCAGTTCCAATGTTAATTTAAATTAAATTTTAAGCATGCAAAGTAAGAACCGGGTTTAGGACCACAATTTGGGTCAGGTTCTTACAGTCGGTATTAGAGCACAATCATAGATTCTGTAGACTAACCTGTTTTCTAGGTTATTTATCCCCATGATCATCAGCACTCCACGGTCGTCAGGTTTGTCTAAGTTCATTATTTACGGGTTTTGTTACAATACTACATCTAGTATACATGTGTTACCTTTATTGACAATGAGAATCCGAGAGTGGACTAACCCTTTGTGGTTTCCGTGTAGATCGCCAGTATGCTGGTTACAAGCAGTGGTGCAGGGCAGTCTGGAACTAAGAACAGAGATGTTGCTGAGACGATATCTAGGGCTGACCAAACCCGTAGGCTGCCTGTGGCCCCAGCTGTTAACTTGCCTAGAGAGGTGGTGGATGTTGTTATGCCTCAGGGTGCAGCTCCAAGAGCAGCGTTTTCTGTGATGCGTGATATGATGAGCCTAATGGCCGAGTAGAGAGATGAGACTCAGGTGCAGCTAACAACGCAGATAGAGGAATCTAGGGCACAGATAGCCCAGCTGATGCAGCTTATTCAGCAGGCACCCCCAGCAGCTTCAGTAGCCCCGGTAGTTCCCCAAAAGGACAGGGTCAGCGAGACCAGGCTGATGCATTAGATGGTGCTGAAGAAGCCGCCGAGTTTGGTAAGTGGCTCAAAGATTTTACCAAGTGGAAGCCTTTGGAGTTTGATGCTTCAGAAAATCCATTAGTGGAGGTAAAGTGGTTGGCCAGGATGGAGTATATCTTCAGAGTGATGGGGTGTCCTAAGTTTAGAGGCCAAGATGCGTGGCCCATGTTTTGACAGAAACAGCAGTGTGGTGGTGGGAGTCCACCGATAGGGCTAAGCCAGTAGGATCTCCACCAGCCACCTGGGAGTTCTTTAGAACTAAATTTCGAGCCAAGTATGTTAGTGATGAGGCTCAACGGGAGATGGCAGAGGCCTTCTCGAATCTGAAGCAGGGTACATATAGCATAGTCGCGTATGAGAAGAAGTTCTCTGAGTATAGTTATTTTGCCCCAGAACTGTAAGAACCCGACCCAAAACACGGTCCTAAACCTAGGTTCTCACTCAGCATGCAAGTTAAATATGTCAACAAGCGGTTTAGTGCTCATATTTTAAAACTTTACAAAACATTTGAGAACGGGGAACACTTAAAACATAACCAACAATTTTCATTAAGCAAATCCAACAAAGTAAAAACAAGCCTGGCCAGTATTTATAAAAACACACAAAACAGTTTAAACAACTTTAACAACATTCCCCTAGGACTCTTGTCCATCTACATGCTGAATAAATAACAAATAATAAACGATAGAGTGTCGGCAGCTCCCATGCTCAATCAGCTCCCTCCGCTAGCCGTCCCGGTGCTGTCACAAGTTACCTGGTGGAAAAAACCACATAAATAAGGGTGAGTATAAACATACTCAGTAAGAATCCCCAACCGGGGTACAATACGATACATCAGTCATCTAGCACCCTGGTATACATGCAAACAGTTACCAACACAGATCATAGCTCAACGAGCTTACCAGGCAAAATCCGGAGTCCTCGGAAGTTTCCTACTTCCGGCCTAATGATTGGTTCTCATAACCAATCCTGAGACATCCTTGAGGGTATTTCTCCCTCAGCCAAATGATCAACTCAAAAACCGATCCCAATAGATGTCTGACACCCTCGAGGGACTTTCTCCCTCGACCATATGATCAGCTCAAAAACCAATCCCAATGGGTGCCCTCAAGGGTCTCTTACCCTTGCTAATAAATCTGGACTATCGGGAGAGTACCCAAAGTCTGGCTCTAAACAGGAAGGAAATTGGTGTACTCACGAACATTAGCCCGAGGGAGCTCTCCGAACCGGCGACTAACGCGTGTGCGCGCACACCGCATGTTGCTGCAACCGGCGTAAATGTGGGCACCTAAGTACAAACTACGCGGGCTAGGTATGCATGCCT
The DNA here is from genome assembly GCA_036507275.1 of Sicyos edulis. Lineage (NCBI taxonomy): Eukaryota > Viridiplantae > Streptophyta > Magnoliopsida > Cucurbitales > Cucurbitaceae > Sicyos > Sicyos edulis. Next base: position 15,019,240 of record CM071856.1, on the reverse strand, counting down.
AAGACTCAGAAGCGGTGTCACTGATCACAGTAGTGCGAGGCCCTCGGCACTCATCTGTGCAGCCTGTACCATCGACCTGAAGCTAAGAACCGGCCAAGGCAGGCTTGCACCGTTGGCAGGGTTCCGCTCTAGCAGGCTACAAACTAGGCTTATGCCAATGTGGTAGCTACATCCACATCGGCGGCCGGGTGGGAAGCGAGGTACGTTATTCTTTGCTCTACTCCCGACAGGTGGGGACAAGTACGTTATGTCCGCTCTCAGCCTCTGGATGATGACAAACCCTACTATACTAGCTAAGAGTACAGAGTAAATGATTCATGGCTAACATACAATAATAATCCACATCAATCACACTTAACCTAGCATGATACTACGAACTTAAAATAGGAATCATAAGCATGCTGGAAGAACAAACCTAGCATGGCACTAACATGTACAATCAGACAAACATGCTAGCAAGAGATCAATCATAGCTGCCCTATCACTATCATGCTCATAACAATCAACAAGCATACAAGGCACATCATGATAATATCGCAGGGTCCACACAACCACGGTAAGAAATCCTTACCTGGAAACAAGCAGAAATAACTATCACAAATCAACCAAGCGACCCTCGAGCTTCTAAGAGAACCCGAGAAACCTAAGCATTTAATAAAAACAACCTAATCAAATAAACAGCAGCCAACATCATAGGGTCCAAGGGAGAAAAGACTCGAGAATTACCATCCGAGAAGCCACAAGGCTCGGGCCACACCAACACAGTAGGGCAGGCTGTCGGCAACAAGAAGGCTGGCTTGGCGCGCTGGCGCAGCAGGGGACGCGCACGCAGAAGCTGGGCGCAGGCGCGACATGGACACGGGTGCGCAGGCGCGGGTGCTGAGGATCGGAGTGGTGCGGCGCGACTCGGCACAAGGAATGGCGCGTGGGCAACGCATCTGGGCTATAGGGAACGCGCGCAGGCGATGCATCTGGGCTATAGGGAACGCGCGCGGGCGACTCGGCACAGTGTAGGCCTGGGCTGGGCGATCTGGTGCGGAGCTTTGCGGCCTGGTGCGGGGTTGTGCGGCTCGGAGTTGAGGCTGGGTTGGGCGAGCTGGTCCGGCTAGGGTTGGGGTTGGGCTCGGGTTTGGTGAGAGGGAGAGAGAGAGAGATGAGAGAGAGAGAGAGACAAAACAAGGGTGAAATGGGATTTTTCCTTATTTTTCCATCCTTATCCTACTTTAAATAGGTCTTGAAGACCTAAAATCTCTTCCCACGGCTTCCTCCTTCGAGACCCGGCTGAAGCAATCTTTTCCAATAATAAAACTCATTTAATCAAACTCCCAAATCAACATTAAGGGCAAGGGCTCAAATCCCAAAGGAAGCACTAAACCTAACAATAATTGTGCCAAAACCCAAACCACCTCCAAACTTCCAAACGACTAGCCCAAACATCTTGGGTCTTGCAACCAACAACAATCAAGATGAGGTTGCTCAGGATGTACGAGCACTCGCTCTTAAGTCATATGCTAGAGCCATGGAATTGGCCACCATTTACAATTCCAAGTACCCGCCAGTGCAGGTTTCTGTTGCACCAGTTCAGTCTGTTCAGCAATATTCAGGGCAGAAGAGAAAGTTTGAGTCTTTCAGTGGGTCCCGTTCAGGTGGACAACAGGCTCGTCGTCAGGGCCAGTTTAGAGGTTGAGATCAGCGCCAACCCGTACTTGCTATAGATGTGGCAAAGATGGGCATTTAGCTAGAGCTTGTACCTAGGCTGGAGCAGCAGCCAGACTAGCCGTACAGCAGGGTTGAGTGTTTACCACGACTCTCCAAGAGGCGAAGCATACTAACTTTGTAGTTGTAGGTACGCTACTTGTCTTAGATCACTATGCATTTGTATTGTTTGATTTGGACTCGACCCACTCATTTATTTCTGATGCATTTATTAGACAAGCCTATTTGGAACTCAAACCTTTAGGGTTTGAGTTGTGTGTTTCGACTCCTTTGGGAGTAAGTATGCTAGCTAGTAGTAAGGTTAAGAGTGGTCGGATACAGATATCTGGAGAGCTTTAAGTGGCTACCCTCATAGTCCTTCCTATGAGTGGTTTTGATGTTATCCTTGGTATGGATTGGTTGGTTGAGAACCATGTTATGATAGACTGCTGCCAGAAAGAAGTCGTGTTTAGACCGCCTCAAAAGCCGAGCTTCAAGTTCCTCAGTGTCCAGGGCAGAATGTGTTCACCGTTGATTTCAACAGTGAAAGCCAAACGTTTAACAACTCGAGGAGCTTAGGGCTTTTTAGCAAAGTTGTCAGGTGATAGTAGTACCGCGTTGTCAGTTGATATGGTACCTGTAGTGCAAGAGTTTACAGATGACTTCCTTGTGGAGTTATCAGGTTTACCCCCGAAGAGAGAGGTAGACTTTACCATTGAGCTTGAGCCAAGGACTCTCCCTACCTTCAAAGCTCCGTATCATATGGCGGCAGATGAGTTGCGAGAGCTCAAAGTGCAGTTGCAAGAGATGCTTGATCGAGGATTCATCCGTCCGAGTGTGTCCCCGTGGGGAGCACCTGTTCTGTTTGTTAAAAAGAAGAAAGGGTCTATGCGCCTTTGACCAGCTTTAGGGAACTTCGGTGTTTTCTAAAATTGATTTTAGGTCAGGGTACCACCAGTTGAGGATTCGGGATGTAGATATCCCCAAGACTGCGTTTAGATTGAGGTATGGTCATTATGAGTTCGTGGTCATGTATTTTGGACTGACTAACGCTCATGGAGCATTTATGGACATGATGGACAGGGTGTTCAAGGCATTCTTGGACAGCTTTCTTATCGTGCTCATAGATGATATTTTGATTTACTCCAAGACAAAAGAGGACCATGCTTCGCACTTGAGACAAGTTTTGGCAGCTTTGCTAGAAAATCAATTGTATGCCAAGTTTTCTAAGTGTGACTTCTGGCTAGAGAAAGTAGCCTTTCTTGGAAATGATTCCATAGATGGTATAGCAGTGGACCCCGCAAAGATTGAGGCAGTGAGCTCGTGGGCTTGATCGACGACGGTAGCTGAGATTCGCAGCTTTCTGGGTTTTGTAGGTTATTACCGGCAGTTTGTAAAAGACTTTTCCGCTAAGGCAGCACCCCTGACTAGATTGACCAGGAAGGGTGTTGACTTTGTTTAGGATGTTAGTTGTGAGGAAAGTTTTGCCCAGCTAAAGCGCAATTTGACGACATCACCAGTGTTGGTTGTTCCCGAGGGAACAGGTGGGTTCGTAGTCTATAGCGATGCTTCCAAATTTGGTTTAGGTTGTGTGTTGATGCGGCATGGGAAGGTGATTGTGTATGCATCTCGACAGTTAAAGCCTTATGAGAAGAACTACCAGACTCATGATATGGAGTTGGCAGCTGTAGTGTTTTCTTTAAAGATCTTCAGACACTACTTGTATGGTGAGAAGATTCAGTTGTTCACAGATCACTATAGCCTTAAGTACTTCTTCACTTAGAAGGAGTTGAATATGAGACAGAGAAGATGGCTCGAGTTAGTAAAAGACTACGACTGTGAGATTTTGTATCACCCAAGAAAGGCCAATGTTATGGCAGATGCTTTAAGTAGGAAGGCGTCGCATTCTGCAACTTTGTTGAGCTCTTAGATTGAATTGCAGAAAGAGTTTGAGCGAGCTGGTATTGTTGTTATGTTGGGAGAGGTTACCGCCAAAGTAGTCTAGTTGAGAGTTCAACCGTCGATTAAACAGAGGATCATTGATGGCCAGCTGAGTTACCCCAAGATGAAACGACTGATTGAGAAGGTTCAGGAAGATGGTGACTTTGATTTTGTTACAGCACCAAACGAAGTTTTGAGATATAGAGGTCGTTTATGCGTTCTAGATGACACAAGACTGCGAGTCGAGTTGCTTACCGAGGCTCATAGTTTTCCGTTTACTTAGATCTATCAGGATCTTAATTAGACATTCTGGTGGATGGGTATGAAAAGAGATATAGCTGAGTTTGTAAGCAGGTGTCTCACTTGTCAGCAAGTGAAGGCTCCTAGACAGAAACCGGTAGGTTTGTTGCAGCCATTGAGCGTTCCCTAGTGGAAATGGGATGATATTATGATAAATTACATTTTTGGGTTGCCGAGGACACCGAGAGGTTTTACTCATATCTGGGTTGTTGTGGATCAGTTGACTAAGAGTGCACACTTTATCCCCGGTAGAATTAACTATACCATGGAATAGTGGGCACAGTTGTTTTTGGAGCAGATCGTTCGATACCATGGGGTACCAGTGGAGATTGTTTCGAACCATGATTCTCGGTTCACTTCCTGCTTCTAGAGAGCGCTCTATAAGGGTTTGGGAACCGAGTGCAGTTTCAACACTACTTTTCACCCTCAGACAGATGGTCAGACTAAGAGGATGAACCAGATCCTTGAGGATATGGTGAGAGCCTGTGTATTGGATTTTCCAGGCAGTTGGGATCAGTACTTGTATTTGATGGAGTTTGCATATAATAATAGCTATCTGTCGACTATTCAGATGGCTCCGTTTGAGGCCTTGTATGGCAAGTGTTGCAGATTCCCAGTGTTCTAGGAAGAGTTTGAGGACAGGCAGGTTTTGGGTCCTGAGTTGTTACAAATGACCAACGACGCAGTGTAGAAGATCCAAGCTCGTATGTTGACAACTCAGAGTAGGCAGAAAAGTTACGCTGATGTTCGACGTAGAGACTTGGAATTTGAGGTTGGTCAGCACGTTTTCCTGAAAGTAGCGCCAATGCGAGGTGTGTGGAGATTTGGTAAGCGGTGAGAGTTGAGCCCCAAGTTTGTAGGGCCTTTCGAGATCCTTGAGCGGATTGGTACAGTTGCTTACCATTTGGCGTTGCCCCCGTCTTTGGCAGCAGTGCATAATGTAAAGACCCGACCCAAAAGGGGCTCTAAATGGGCCTTTACCCCAATGCATGTAGTGAAAATAAAAGATATTAAGAAAAATACATTTCGGATCCCAAGTAAAAACAGAAACATTCAACAACCAAAACATACATTTCTAAAAGCATACTCTGATCAGAGATTTATTTAAACCATTAAAACAATCCACAAGTACAAATATGCTGGAATCCATAAAACGTAAGAAAACATCCACGGGGCTCTGTGCCCGTCTACATGCATTCAGGGAAATAACAAAAGTCAAGAGTCATGATAAATAAAATAGAATAATCGGAGATGACAGCGAGATTCCATGATCACGGCTCCTCCATCACCATCCTGTCTCCCGCTTGATTACCCGTGGAAAACCACGAGAATAAGGGTGAGTAACGAATTACCAGTAAGAATCCCCAACCGGGTACAATACGATATACATGATCATCTAGAAGAATGTATGCAAGCTATGAGTACAAACACGAGAGCGGAGCACATAGCTAAGTCCACACTTGGACCTCGGATGCCATCTCGTGGTCTTAGTCCGGAAAAATACCACAACACACTATACGCGCTATACGGGAACAAGTCCCGGCCTCGGCTTTCTCTGCCGATCTGAAAGGTGCACTAGCTCAAGATCCCGAGGAGCTCTCGGTCGGCCGTAATGAGCGTAGCGCGCACCGCATGCTACCGCAAACTGCGGGGTGCCGGGTCTAGTGGCAAGCGCCCGTGTTGATCCACCATGCCTAACTAAATCTCCGGATCGGTGTCACCGACATAGGGTGTGAGACTGGACACGTGAACTATGTCACTGTACCACCGCACTTTGAGGCTAAGGAACCGGTCGTGGTAGGCTTACACCGAGAAGCGGTCCTTGCCCTAACAGTGGCAATCAAGGGCTACGGCGAACACGCCGAGGACTTGCCGATCGCGGGGCGAGGCAATGCCAAGTCATCATCCCGACCGTTGGGGCATTTAACGATCTGCCACCCTCACCCAAGATTGCGGGGCCTACCGGTTGGGATAGCTAATCCCTCACGGGGTCCAAGGACGGAGAAGCTGTCTCGAACGTCCTTGCCATAGATGCAAGATACTTTATGCATCGGGCCTTGATGATTCTATCTACCTCAATTCTAAACCTTAACAATAATAACGATTCAATCAATGCGGTCAAATACGTGCTCATCGATACAAAGAACCTAGCATGATACTACGAAGCAAGAACAGATATCGAACATGCTAGAATAGAACAACCTAGCATGGGCTAACATGAGAAACAATACAAGAGTTCATGCCAATCAGAATTCGAACAGAGCACCTAGAGATAAACATGCTAGTAATCATACACGCATACAAAACAACAATCACAAATATACCGCAGAGGTCCACACAACCCCTGTAAGAAATCCTTACCTTGGTGGAAGACTTCTACACACAAATCCTAAGTCATGCGAACAATCCCGAGCTAGCGGCGGGAACCTAGCAAACCAACAATAATCAGCATCTAAAATATCTAAACAACAATAGAACAGCAAGCTCGGCTCGGGAACTCACGCGCGCGCGACGACCACGAGCTTGGGGTCTGCCGCGGCGAGCCCCAGCACGGCAGGGCCTTGCGCGCCTGCCGCGGCCCGGCACGGCTGACGGACACGCTGGCCGCTACTGTATGGCACGCGCAACTGCAGGGAGGAGCCTTGCCTATGCGCGCGAGCGTCTGGCGAAAGCGCTGCGGCGCCGGCGTCGCGATCTGACACACAGCGGCTTCAGCGAGGAGCGCGCGCGAAGCGAACGCAAAAGGCTCTTGCTGGGACAGATCTGGGCGTCGAGCGATCGGCTGGGCGTCGCGGCAACGAAGCGATCTGTCTTTCTTTGAAGGCGAAGCAACAAGGCATTCTTGGGGATGAGATCTGGCGTCTGGGCGAGCGATCGGGGCGTCGGTCTTTGCTGCGCTTCGGCTACACTCGGTGGGCCGCAATCAACACAACACACACAACACACCTCTTTTCACTTGGCCAAACGCACACCAAACGGATGAGAAGAAGAAGAAGAAGATCAATACCTACCCTAATGATGATGATCGAACCCAAGGAGATGCAAGGATGAAGAATCGGCAAGGCTATGGAGATGGAGAGCTTGGGCGGCCAAGAGGTGTTTTGGAGAAGAAGATGGAATAACCTAATTCTATTTCATTTAACCAAATGCACCAAAACTCCAAAATCCAAGGTTAACTAAGAAGTGATGCAGAAAGAGCAACAAGAGCACCTAATGGCTCAATTGGCACACCTCTCTACAAGCTTCCCGGGAGACCAGGTTCAAACCAGTACAAAGCACAATTTCCTTTATTTTTACTTTTGCATCAAACCTTGCTCAAACCAAACCTCAAACCCCTCCAAAAACCTACAAAAACCATCCAATAATTTTAGTAACTGGAAAAGACACAAACGACCCTGACGGCCCGACCAAATTACCAAATTACCCCTAGGGCATACCTGGAAGACCGGGAAGAAAAACCTGGGTCGTTACACATAATGTGTTTCATGTGTTGATGTTGAGACAGTATGTGGTGGACCCGACACACGTAGTTGACCACAAGCCTTTGGAGTTGAACAAGGTTTTGAGTTTTGAGGAGAAGCCTGTGCAGATTCTAGCCCGGGAGAGCAAGACTTTGCGTAACAGGGAGATCAGCCTAGTGAAGGATAAGTGGAGAAATCAGAGGGCAAAGGAAGCTACTTGGGAGTTAGAGGACGAGATGAGGACGCGCTACCCGGAGTTGTTTTAGTTTTAGGACTTTCGGGGACGAAATTCTTAAAAGGAGGGAGTATTGTAACGGCCCAGAATTCTATTATGATTCCCCAGGTATGGCTAGTTAGTTTTTCGGTTGTTCGGTTGGGCCGTTAGGGAAGTTTTAGCCCTTATGGGCATTTTGGTCATTTTGCCCTCAAAGCCGATTTTGTGATTTATCAGGGTTTCAGAGCTGTTTCTGTCATTATTTGGGTTTAGTTATTCTTCGGTTTAGGTTCCAGGGTTTAAAGGTGTCCTTGTGTGAAGTTTGGAGGTCGTTCAGTTAAAAGAGAAAAATTAAGAATTAAAAGTGTTGCTGCTGGGATTTGAACATGTGACTAGCTAGGCTTTTGAAGGCTTGTTTTAGAAAAAAAAGAAGAAAAAGGAAGAGAATAGTGTTGTTGCTAGGATTCGATACTAGGTGGCCAAGATTTTCAATCAACAAAAAAAGAGAGAAAAGGTATTTTGCTTTGACCTAGCCGCACGATTCCTTCCCCTTCCTCCTTGTGTTTGTCAATTCCTTCCTCTCCCAAGCCTCCATTGCTGAGCTCTTCATCCTCTCCATCTCCTCTCACCGTTTTTCTTGATCTTGCCGTAAGGAAGCCATTGCCACAAACCCTAGCTTTAAAACCCTTTGGCCGAGAGAGTTTTCTCTCTTCCTCTTCACCTAGCCGAGACACTCATTCTCCCTACTCCTTGTGGTTGCCGATCACTCCATCTAACAAGTTCCAACCTTGATCTTGATCTTATTCTTATGATTGCTGAAAAATCTTCCTCACCTTGCCTTGTTGTTGCCGCACGTTCAACCTAGCCGGGAGTCCCTTGGTTACCGCACCACCCTAAGTAAAATAGCTCGTTGTTGCCAAGACCACATCCCCATCACCAACCCTAGCCAAAGCTTCATCTAGCCGAGTCTCCAGGAGAGCCGCGCTTCTCTTTTGCAATCTTTACTGGCTTTGAAGACCTTTGGTTGCCAAGGTGAGTTTTGTTAGCCCTAGCCGAGATCCAATATTGCTTGGTTGGATGTGTTGCATACTCCTTAAGCAAGAGCTAACTTGTGTTGTTGTTTGATGTTTGCTTGTGATGCCCTAACTGAGAGCTTACATTGCCAAGAGTGAAGATTTTCCTACCAGAGATCATCTTGCACAAGTGTTGTGGCCGAGAACACCCTGCAAACGAGAGCTTTATTGGTCTTCTCCCTAGTGCTTGGCCGAGAGCACTTGTTTCTGTTGGTTCGGTAGTTTCTCGAAACCTTTGCTTCTAGTTCCTAGTTCTGTTGTTAGCTAGCTAGATTTAATATGTATATGTTTATGACATTGATAAGTTGTGAGACTCTACAGCTTAAGGAGCACATTACATTGTATATTGTTTTACTGCTTGTTTTCTAGGTAAGGATCTTTTACCAAGGTTGTGTGGACCCTGCGATATATCTTGATTGCACCTTGTATATCTGTTGATTGTTACGAGCATGTTAGTGAATAGGATTTCTTGTTTGATTTATCTTTGCTATCATGTTTACCTCTGTTTCTACATGTTAGTGCCATCCTAGATTTGTCCTTCCAGCATGTTCTGTGATTCCTACTCTAAGTTCGTAGTATCATACTAGGGTATATATACTTGTTAAGCATGTTTGATTTGTTAGGAATCGATTACTCTATGATCTTAGATAGCTTAGTTAGGTTGTCGTCATCTAGAGGCTGAGAGCGGACATAAAGTACTTTGTCCCCACAGGTCGGGATCAGGGAGAACTTATTCTGTAAAGGCCTGACCCGAAAGAGGTCCTAATCTAGGCCTTTACCTCAATGCATGCTTTTAAAATTTAAATATAATATGCAAGATTGTTATCCAGATTCTGAATGAGAATTAAAACTTGTAAACATTCATGAAATAATCAGTTATAAAATGTCCTGAAACCAGTCCTTGTTTCCAAGCACATGTTCCAAGCTAAAAGCAGTTTAAAACATACTCTGATCAGAGATTTATTTCAAAAACATTCACTTCCAAACAGTTTACTAACGATGCCAGAATCCAGAAACAATCAGAAAACATCCTAAGGGCTCCGTGCCCAACTACATGCATTCAGAGGACAAAACATAAACATAAACTCAGAGTTGAAAAGACAGCAGGTTTCCATGATCAGCAGCTTCTCCTTCAGCCATCCTGTCTCGCGCCCTAGTTACCTGTGGAAACCACAAAAATAAGGGTGAGTAACGAATTACCCAGTAAGAATCCCCAACCGGGGTACAATACGATACAACTGGTCATCTAGCAGAAAGTATGCAAGCTATGAATACAAACATAGAAGAGAGCACATCACTTTAATCCATACATAAATACCACGGATTCCATCTTACGGTCTTACTCCGGAAACTACAACGAATCTCGGTACACTACGAGAAACTAGTCTCGGCCTCAACTTTCCTACTACTGTCGATACGAAAGGTGCATGAACCCAAAATCCCGAGGAGCTCTCCAGTCGACGCTGTAATGAGCTTGCGCGCGCACCGCATGCTGCTGCAAACCAGGAGGTCTTTGGGTCTAGAGCAGTACGCCACAGTCCAAGATGCATGCCTAAAAGAATCTCTAGATCGCTGTCACTGAACATAGTGGTGTGAGACCAGGACACTATGACTTTGTCATCTTGTACCACCGCACCTGAGGCTAAGGAACCGTCCGTGGTAGGCTTACACCAGGAACTGGTCCTTGCCCTATCAGGTGGCAATCAAGGGGCTACTGCCGACACGCTGAGGTCGTGTCGACTACCGGGTACAAGGCAATGCCTCGTCATTCCCCCGACCATTGGGGCATTTAACAGTCTGCCACCCTCACCCAAGATTGCACTGGGCTGTCGTTAAGGTTAGCTAAACCCTAACGACGGATCAGGGACAGAGTAGTTGTAAGAACCCGACCCGAAATACGGTCCTAAACCTAGGTTCTCACTCAGCATGCAAGTTAAATATTTCAACAAGCGGTTTAGTGCTCTTATTTAAAACTTTTCAAAACATTTGAGAACGGGGAACACTTAAAACATAACCAACAATTTTCATTAAGAAAATCCAACAAAGTAAAAATAAGCCTGGCCAGTATTTATAAAAGAACACTCAAAACAGTTTAAACAACTTTTAACAACATTCCCCTAGGACTCTTGCCATCTACATGCTGAACAAATAATGCAAATAATAAACGACAGAGTGCCGGCAGCCCCCATGATCAAACAGCTCCCTCCGCTAGCCGTCCCGGTGCTGTCCCAAGTTACCTGGTGGAAAAACCACATAAATAAGGGTGAGTATAAACATACTCAGTAAGAATCTCCAACCAGGGTACAATACGATACATCAGTCATCTAGCACCCTAGTATACATGCAAACAAACACGAGCTCAGAAGCATCAAGTTGGCTCAGGCTAACCGCCGATCTAAAAATTGCCTATTCAAAGACTTACAACCACAACCTACACTAGGTCCTACACCTTGATGCCCATCGGGGTCTTACACATAAGGATGCCCATCGGGGTCTTACTCCTGCTACACACAGTGATGCCCATCGGGGACTTACACACAAGGATGCCCATCGGGGTCTTACTCCACAATCAATGATGCCCATCGGGGTCTTACACCACAAATCAATGATGCCCATCAGGGTCTTACACATACGGATGCCCAACGGGGTCTTACACATCTAGGATGCCCATCGAGGTCTTACTCCAGCTAGGATCACAGAGATGCCCGTCGGGGTCTTACACTTCCTAGCTGCATTATGATGCCCATCGGGGACTTACACATAATGCCAACAGTGTAGTGCCCATCGGGGACTTACGTACACTAGCAACGCATTGGTGCCCATCAGGGACTTACCCAAGCGAGACCTAAACTAGTAACCCCTAACGGTCTCCTAAGTACAGGAACACAAACTAGCCTAACAATCAGACAATCAACATTACCGATCTAACCCTAGCCTGAGACTAACAGAATACGAACAGGAAACATGGATATGCCAGGATAAGAAAAGTCCCTAGCATGATACTACGAACTTAAGCAGGAATCAAAAGCAGGCTGGAAGAACAAACCTATCATGGCACTAACATGAACACAAGCAAACATGATAGCAAGATTTCAAACACAAGCTGTCTTATAGCTAACATGCTCATAACAGTAACCAAGTATACAAAGCACAATCCTGAAAGCATCGCAGGGTCCACACAACCACGGTAAGAAATCCTTACCTGGAAACAAGCAGAAATTAACTACCACAACCAATAAGCGACCCTCGAGCTTCTAAGTGAACCCGAGCAACCTAAGCAATCAATAAAATCATCCTAATTAAACAAACATTAGCTAACATCTTAGGGTCCAAAAGTGTAGAGGCTCGGGAATTACCAACCGAGAAGGCACTAGGTCTCGGCCCAACTCTCTCGGAAAAATAGGCTCTCGGCAGCAAGTGGGCGAGCGGGACGTGCGGTACGGGCGCAGCAAGCCGGGCGCCGCGGCGCGCTTGGCCGCACAGGGGCGCGAGCGCGGACGAGCGACGGCGACACGGGCGCTACTGGCGCATGCCTGCGCGACGAGCGACGTGGGCGATCTTGCGCTGGGACGGCTCGCGGACTGGGCGCGTGGGCTGGGCGCGAGGGCTGCGCGTGGACGGGCGACACGATCCCAGGCCTTTGGGTTGCGACGCGTGCGGTGGGGAGGCGAGGGAGTCTCGGGAGCGATCACGGGAGCGGGTGGCGTGGCGTCGCGCTCGCTCTCATTGCTTCTTCTTTGGTGCGGTGCCCAGGGCTAATGGTAGCACACTCGCCGGCGGTCGGGGCTGCTCTCGGTTCTTGATCTTGATGAGCTCGGCAAGAGGATGAAGGGGAAGAGATTGGGGTTTGGCAAGGGGAGTGAGGGAACTCAGCAAGAGCAAGGAGAAATAGGGTTTCTTGATTTCTTTTCCTTTTTCCTAATTTAATTAGGCTTTGGTGACCTAAAGTCCCTTCCCAGGGTTTTCCTCCTTCGAGTCCCAGCAGAAACAATCTTTTCTCTTTATTAAAACTCACTTAAATCCAGCTTCCAAATCACCATTAGGTCAGGGTTCAAATCCCAATGGAAGCACTTTAATTAACATTAATTTTGCTAATAACCAAATCACCTCCAAACTTCCAAACAACTAGCACAAACTTCTTGGGTCTTGCAACCAACAACAGTCAAGCCTCGATAAAGGGTAGGAATGACCCTGGAATCCTGAAAATCCACAAACCCTGACCGAGGAGCAAAAGACTAAAATACCCCTAAGGGTTAAAATAGCTTTAACGGCCCAACCGAACAACCGAATATTGAACTGGAAACACCTGGGAAACTGGAATAGAAAACTGGGCCGTTATAGTAATGCCTCGCACGTCCCTGCCACGGATGCAAGTTACGTTATGCTACCTATCAGAACTCTAAGCTATAAACAGCTAACAACAAACATACTAACACATGCTCAATAGAAACAATGAACCTAGCATGGTACTACGAAGCAAGAACAGATAACGAACATGCCAAAACAGAACAACCTAGCATGGAACTAACATGTGAAATAACACGAGAATTATGCCACTCAGAATTCAGAATAGAGTACCTATCCACTAACATGTTGATAAACATAAACAAACATACAATCAACAGTCACAAAAATATCGCAAGGTCCACACAACTCCAGTATGAAATCCTTACCTGAATCGGAAGGCAAACAACACACAAGAGGACTCCCGAGCTGCAAACGAACACGAGCTAGCTAATGGACCCTAACAAACAAATAGCAAATACATCACTAACTATAGACTCTAAATAAAGTACAACAGAAGCTCAGCTCGGTCGGAAACAACTCACACGGCTCGGCCAAACACCAGAAAGGTCTCGGCTGCAGGGCACTCGGCTCGGCGACGTGCGGCTGGGCTTTAGCGGTAGGGCTCGGCAGGGCGTGCGACATGGGGCGTGCAGCACAGCTGGCAGGCGAGCGGGCACGGGGGCGTGCGTCTGCGCGGCTGCTCAACTGGGCAGGCGACTGCGACATGCGGCACGGTGCAGGCGCGAGCAAACGGTAAAGCTGGGCGAGCGGCGTGCGGGCGTGCGGCTCAGTCACTAGGCGTGCGAAGGGGTTGCAGGCTGCGATCGTGATAGGGCGGCTCTGCTCGCGTGCGGTGCTGCTTCTCGGGCGATAGTGGTTGCTCGCGTGCGGTGCGGCTCGACAGAGGCTACGATCGCGACGAGGCTGTGCTCGGCTAGGCGGCGACGTGCGGCTGCAACCACAACAACAAACTTACAACCTCAATCACCTTTCCCTCCTCTCGGCCAGAAAGAACAAACCAACAAAAACCCTTAGCCAAACGGATCGGCAACCACATCAAGGGGAGGAAATTGAAGCACAAAGGAACACTTACCCGGAACGATCGATCGAAGCTCTCGGGAGGCTGGAAATCACACGGCAAGGGGAGCTATGTAGGAATGGGTTGCGACAAAGGGATTTGGGGAGGAAAAGGAGAATAAAACCTATTTTTTAATCAAACTCACTTAAGTCACGAAAACCAAGGCAGACCAAGATAACCTGTGGATTGAGTATCAAAAACTACCTATAGCTCATCTGGCAAGGCCCCTCTGCTATCTTCCTAGCCACCTTGGCTCAAGCCTCAGCTGCTGCATCTATTTTCTGCCAAAAACCCTTATTTTTATTTTTTGCAACTCTCAACACCCAAACTCAACCAGAATGAAACCAAACCCTAATTTTGAACATCCAAGAATATAAACAGCCGAGAAGATAGAAACGGCCCTAACGGCCTGACCAAATTACCAAAATAACCTTAGGACATACTTGGAAGACTGGTATGAAAACCTGGGCCGTTACATATTCCCGCCCTCGGTATGGGGCGTGGTTTAGCTAACCGCACCGACATAAGCCTAGTTTGTAGCCTGCTATAGAGCAGAACCCTGCCAACGGTGTAAGCCTACCTTGGTCGGTTCTTAGCTTCAAGCGTCGGTGGTACAGGCTGCTACAGTTGAGTGTCGAGGGCCACGCACTACTGTAGATCAGTGACACCTCTTTCGAGTCTTTAGGCATGCATACCTAGATCGTGTAATTTGTCCTTAGGCCCCTACATTTACGCGATTTGTAGCAGCATGCAGTGTGCGCGCACACGCTTTAGTCGCCAGTTCGGAGAGCTCCCCAAGGCTAATGTTCGTGAGTACACCATTTTCGTTCCAGTTTAGAGCCATACTTTGGGTACTCTCCCATTCGTCACAGGATCAGATTGGACATAACGTACTTTGTCCATACAGTTTGGACATAACGTAGTTTTTCCCTACAGCATGGACATAACACATTTTGTCCCCTAGCTTTGAATAAGATATTTGCAGCTGATCTTTATGGCCGGAAGTAGGAGACTTTCGAGGATTCCAGATTTTTCCTGTCAGCTCGATGAGCAAGGATTTGTGTTGGTGCTTATTTTCATGTATACTAGGATGCTAGATGATTGATGTAACGTATTGTACCCCGATTGGGATTCTTATTGAGTGTTTTGTACTCACCCTTATTTTTTGTAGGTTTTCCACCAAGTAACTTGGGACAGCACCGGGACGGCTAGTAGAGAAAGCTGCATGATCATGGGAGCTGCCGGCGTTTACTCTGTCTTTTCTTGTTAACATGCTGGGAAAACTGTTTGATTTGAGAAGTTGTTTGAATGTTAAATTTTTCATTACTGGCCAGGACCTATTTATGGAAACTATTTGAATGAATGTTTTTCTACAAGTTTTATTTTACTACGTTTTCTTGTTAAGCAGTTCGAATGTTAATTTAAATGTTTTAAATTTTAAGCATGCTAAGTCAGAATCGGGTTTATGACCACTATTTTGGTCGAGTTCTTACAACCATACTAAGCACAGGGCGACGTAAACAGTAGTGGGGTTATTCCTAACTTTCTAAATGATGAACATTTGTTCATTCAATCCTAAAGTAGCGTACGTATCGTTGGATGAAACTGTAATGGCCTAGATTTCTGTTCTGGTTCCCCGGATATGCTTGGGTGTTATTTTCATTGTTCGATTGGGACGTTAGGGCAGTTTTAACCCTTATGGGCATTTTGGTCATTTTGCCATGAGGGTTGGCTTTGCAAATAGCAAGGATTTCAGGGCTATTCTTGTCATTCGTTAAGATTGGTTGTTCTTCGGTTTCCGGTTTCTAGGGTTTGAATGCATTTTGAGAAGTTTGGTGGCTTTCTGGTTAAAGGAGGAAATAAGAATTTATTGTGTGGTTGTTGGGACTCGAAAGGTGTTGGATTTGGGAGTTTGGCTTTTAGATAAAATAAAATATTAAAGTGTTGCTGTTGGGATTCGAATCGAGGTGGCTAGGAGTTGAAGTTGGTCGTTGTTTAATTAGGAATAAAAGTGTTGCTGCTAGGATTCGAACCAGTGACCAGCTAAGCTTGGAAGCTTGTTTCAGAAAAGGAAAATTAAAAAGGTGTTCGAGCCTGGGCTCAAACCCAGGTTGGTCTAGTTGTAGCTGTTTGCAAATGGAAGCTAGTTCCGGTCGAGCCAATGTTAGAAGGTATGTTCTTGTCTCGGTTATTAATTCACTTGTCCCTTGGTGGTTTGAAGCCTTGTTCTAAAAGGATTAAAATAGGAAGATATCGTGCTGCAGCTGGGACTCAAAGGAGAGATGGCCAGGGGTTGGAATCGACAAATCCAAAGGGACACGTAGCGCAAGGGGATTCTTTTTGTGTCTGGAAAGAAAGAATCGTAGGATTTGCGTTGTTTCTAAACGCATAAGCTGTTTCTTTTGCAATCACTCATCTTGTTCTCTCCAGATCCGACCATAGCTCCTTCCACAAAATCCAATCATTTCTCCCTTCTTCTCTTGATCCATTCTTCATTGCTGAGAACAACCCTGATCGTTCTCTTTTCCCCATCACCATCGAGAGTAATCAGCCCCTTTTTCGCCAAGCCATAATCGTTCCTCTCTTCTCTCTTTCATTCCATCTAGCCAAACGCAATCCACAGATTACCACCCGCTCGAGCAGCAGATCGGATCTATGCACCTCTCACCCTCATCGCCGCATCAAGCTTTCACAGTCGTAGCCCCAGCCGAGCATCGTTTCGCCGCAGCGACACGCACATCAGCCCTTGCGACTATAGCCCGTCACGAGCCTCATCCGCCGAGCAGCCTGCTTTGCAGCCGCTGCACGTCGCCGCATCGCAGCCGCATCATCGATCACCTGCTCGCACTCGCAGCTGCAAGTGCCTTCGCCGATCCGCACGCAGCAGCGAACCGCAGCCCCGTTCGCCCCTACCTGCTCGCTGCTTGTCGCCGCCCGCATCAGCGTTGCTAGCCGCAGCTCCTCGCCGAGCTTTCCACTAGCCGCACAGCAGCCTTGCTTGCCTCTGTTGCTCGTTGCGGCATTCATCCAGCCGAGCCAGCCTTTGCTTTTGCGAAGCCTCACCGAGAGCTTCGCCTTCGCCAAGGCCTTGCTGCTGAGATTGTAGGATCTTTAAGAAACACTAGAGGGGGGTGAATAGGGTTGTCTTCTAATATGTCCTCTTTGTTTTTTAATCTAACTTTGTTAAACTAAAAATAAAATTGCAAGCAAGTTCTATTTCATGAACATTAAAATAATATATGAAATAAAAAAGCGAAAAATAAAATATAAGGGAAAGAAGACACTGAGGTTTATAGTGGTTCAGAATTCCTACTCCACTCCCCAAGACTCCTTCTTGGGTATTTTATTGATAATCTTCTTACACGGGTGAGATCCAAACACACACCACCCTCTTTTTCTTATGCTAAAAAGAAACTCAAATCCTTTTCAATGGTTCAGGATCAAACCAATTCAATTTTCACACAACCCAAGGTGTATCCTACACCTTAATACAAATCCCAAAGAAAACAAAAAAATGATCTCACACAAATTGCCTCTTGTAGTCAAGATACACAAATTTATACAAAAACAAGAACACTCTCACAAAAAAATGAACTACGCCATTTGAAGAATATGTGAGAAGTAATTTGAGTGAACACTTTTTGAGACCTTGAAAATTTGGAGGCTTGTTGGAGGAGGCTCTTGGAAGGTTGATACAAAGTATTTGAATGGACATAAGATTAAAATATGACCATTTGATTTAGGGTAAAAATAATGGATGGGTGAGATTTAATCAAGATGGGATGAAATGTGGCCATTGGATTAAGGTAAAATGTATTGATGGTTGAGATTCAATAGATAGAAGATGGGAAGAATTTTAGATAAAAAATGGTAGAAAATAATAAGAAAATCTCGTTTTTGTCTAAATGGGTATTTTTTCGCCAATCTTGTTTTGCTCATATCTTCCTCGTTTGAGCTCTGATTCAGATGATTCAAGATGCGTTGGAATCCTCTTTTCAAGATCTACAAGATAGAATCTTTGAAACACTAAAATAGTCAGTACAAAAATTGAGTTTATTATCATCAAAATATTTGGATTGATTTGAAGCTTTAAAGCTAACAATCTCCCCCTTTTTTATGATGACAAACCACTCAATAAACTTTATAAATTCTTCAATATTCTCCCCCTTTTGTTATCAACAAAAAGATATAAGAATATATTTTTCTCCACCTCAATACAACATGATAAAATAAATGATCTTGTATTAAAAATAAATTTGTCATTAAATGCGAATGATACCAAGTGCAAGTCTATTTTTACAAAAAAGTTCTCCATTTAAAGCCTTTGTAAGAATATCTGCTACTTGTTTCTCTGTAGGAACGTAATTAATGACAATATTTCCATTTTGCACATGTTCTCTAAGAAAATGATGTTGAATATCTATATGCTTTGTCCTAGAGTGTTGAATAGGATTTTTGGTTAAATTGATTGAACTAGTGTTATCACAAAAGATAGGTATTTGTTCCAAATTTAATCCAAAATCACACAAAGTTTGTTTCATCCATAAACTTGAGAACAACAACTAGCAACATCAATGTATTCAGCCTCAGTAGTAGATAATGCAACAGAATTTTGCTTTTTACTATACCAAGACACTAATGAACTACCTAAGAAATGACATGTTCCACTAGTACTTTGTCTATCAGTTAAACTACCAGCAAAGTCAGCATCAGAATATGAAATCAAATATAGAGATGCATTTTTAGGATACCAAAGACTTAAGTCAGATGTGCCAAGTAAATATTTAAAAATTCGTTTCACGTCATGTAAATGTGACTCTTAGGACATGATTGAAATCTAGCACACATGCATATACTAAACATTATATCAGGCCTACTCGCAGTTAAGTAAAGCAAGGATCCGATCATACCTCTATAAGCTTTAATATCTACATTTTTACCTTTATCATCTTTATCAAGCTTTGTAGTGGTACTCATTGGGGTCTTTGCTATTTTTGCATTCTCAAGCTTAAATCTCTTGTGTAGATCCCTTGTGTACTTTTTTTTATTTATAAAAATTCCATTTTCAAGTTGTTTGATTTGAAGTCCAAGAAAAAAATTTAGTTCTCTCATCATGCTCATTTCGAACTCACTATGCATACACTTCGAAAATTCCACACAAAGAGAAGAGTTAGTAGCACGAGATATAATATCATCAACATAAATTTTTACTAACAACATATCACTTCCTTTAGTTTTAATAAAGAGTGTACTATCAATAAGTTCCATTTTAAAATTATTATAAAGCAAAAATTTACTCAAACGGTCATACCAAGCTCGAGGAGCTTGTTTTAGACCATAAAGAGCTTTATTTAACTTCAAAACATAATTTGGATTTTCAAAACTTTCAAAACCAAGAGGTTGTTCAACATAAACTTCCTCCATTATAAAACCATTTAAAAATGCACTTTTCACATCCATTTGAAATAAAATAAAGTTCTTATGAGATGCAAATGCAAGTAACATACGAATTGACTCAAGTCTAGTAACAGGAGCAAAAGTTATTTCTAACAATATTAACCAGACTAGTCCATTTTATTTCTAAATACCCATTTGGTACCTATGACAGGATGAACATTAGGACGCGGAACTAACTCCCACACGTTATTTCTTTCAAATTGATTTAATTCCGCTTGCATGGCAACTAACCAAAACTCATCAGACTCAGCATCTTTGAAGGACTTAGGTTCAACTTGAGATACAAAAGCAATATTATTTAATGCATTTAAAGAAGAGCGAGTTATTACCCCTTGAGATACATCACCTATAATTAACTCCTTAGGATGGTGAGTAGAAAATCTCCAATCCTAAGGAAAGGGTACCTCTGGCTCTTTTTGAGTTTCACTTGCTATTACTTCAAATGACTTTTCTAATTCATCACTCACAGATAATTTATTAAATGCAACATGTGTTTCATCAAATACAACATTCATTGACTCTTCAACTATAAAAGTTCTTTTATTAAAAACTATATAAGCTTTACTACATGAGGAATATCCTAAAAATATACCAATATCGGTTTTTGAATCAAACTTTCCAAGTTTCCCTTTATCTTTCAAAATAAACACTTGCAACCAAAGACTTTGAAAAAAAATGATATTTGGGGTTTTTTTTCATTAAAAAGCTCATATGAAGTATTATTTAAAATAGGTCTTATTAAAACTCTATTCATCACATAAGATGCAGTATTAACAGCTTCAGCCCAAAAATATTTTGGTAAATTATATTCATTTAACATGGATGTAGCTTATTCTTGTAAAGATCGATTTTTCCTTTCTACAACGCCATTTTGTTGGGGTGTTCTTGGAGAGGAAAAATCATGAGTAATACCATTTTCTTCACAAAACTTTTCAAACAAAGAATTTTCGAATTCTCCTCCATGATCACTTCTATTTGAAATCATAAAACCTTTTTCATTTTGAATTCTTTTTGAAAAATTTATAAATGATTTTAAAGTTTCATCCTTATGAGATAAAAATAAAACCCAATTAAATCTAGAAAAATCATGAACTATGACAAAAGAATAATGTTTACCACTCACGACTTGCAACTCTAGTTGGTCCAAAAAGATCCATATGTAATAATTGTAACGGTCTAGAAGTAGAAACCATTTTCTTTGATTTAAAAGATGACTTAGTTTGCTTACCCATTTGACATGCATCACAAACTTTGTCTTTTTCAAATTTTAATTTTGGAAGACCTCTAACAAGTGATTTCTTAGAAATATTTGAAATTAAATGCATGTTTGCATGTCCTAATCTTCTATGTCATAACTAAGACTCATCATGCAAAACAGATAAACATTTATCATCTATCATAGAACAATTCATCAAATCAATAGTGTAAACATTTCTATCTCTATTTCCAACAAACAAGACTTTTCCATCACATGAATTTTCAATTATGCAATTTTTATCATTAAAAACTACCTTATAACCTTTATCGCATAATTGACTAATACTCAATAAATCATGTTTTAAGCCATCAACCAATAAAACATTTTCAATCAAAAAATTTGAATCATTACCTATGTTACCTTTGCCAATGATTTTACCTTTTTTGTCATCGCCGAATGTGACATATCCTCCGACTTTCCTTTCTAGGTATGTAAATTTTGTGTGGTCACCAGTCATGTGTTTTGAACATCCACTATCCAAGTACCATCTATTCTTTATAGATCTTAAACATACCTGGAAAAAAATTATTCCTGAGATGTAACCTTTGGTACCCAAATTTGTTTGGGTCCTTGGGGGTTAGTCAAAAGAAATTTAGGAATCCATCTTTTCATACCTTCATTTATGACATTTAATTTTCTCAAATTACATGCATAAACTTTATGACCATCTTTTCCACATGTATGACATACAATAGTTGACATGGAACTTTCTTTCACAAAATAATTAGTGAATTTCTTTTGATTTTGATGAGGTTTGTAACCTAAACCACTTTTATCAAAATTTCCTTGTTGTTTTCCCATCATGATATCTAAGTTCTTTTTTCAGTTTGTAAATTTCACAATAGTAGAGGATAAATCTTCATTTTTATTTTCTAATATTTTGTACTCCTCTTTTAAAGCATGCATGTTAGACTTAGATAAATCAAAATCTTTCCTTAATGTCTCATTTTCTTGTTTTAAATTATCTAGCTCAATTAATAAGTCATTGTTCTCATGAGCTATCTTAGAATTTTTCTTCCTAAGAGACATGTATTTGCATCCTAATCTTCCAAATTCATTTTTAATATCATTATAAGCATCAACAAGCTCATCAAAGTTAAGGTTTTCAGGAATTACCTCTTCATCGTCGTCTTCATCTCCAAAAGCCATAAAACATAAGTTGTCTACTTCAACTTCACTTTCAGACTTGCTTTCATCACTTTCATCCCAAGTAGCTTTCATGGCCTTTTTGTTTTTCTTTGCAGATGACTTAGACAGTCCCACTTCACATGTCCAGGTTTTTTGCACTCAAAGCAGATGATGGAATCTCTATTACTCTTTTCTCCTTTGCCGTCTTGATTGTTATTTTTCTTGAAAAGATTTCTTTTTCTGAAATGCTTTTTGAACCTTTTAGTCAGATAATCGAACTCTTCATCATTCAATTCATCTTCACTATCAGAATTGTCTTGGACTTGAGTAGATTTTAATGCGAGACTCTTTTACTTTTTGACATCATCTTCCATATTGCCCTTCATGATGATCTCATGTGTCATGAGAGATCCAATAATCTCTTCTAACGGAAGTTTTGAGACATCTTTAGCTTCTTGAATTGCCGTCACTTTGGCTTCCCAACTTTTTGGCAACGATCGAAGGATCTTCCTTACGTTCTCAGACGTAGTGTATGTTTTTCCTAGTCACTTCAAAGAATTCACAATATTTGTAAATCTAGTAAACATTTCATATATAGTTTCATTAGCATCCATTTTGAATAATTCATAGTTATGGACCAACATGCTAATTTTCGATTCTTTTACTTGATTTGTTAGATTCATGAGTAACTTCAAGCATATCCCAAATTTCTTTAGCAGAATTACATGTAGAAACTCGATTGAACTCATCAAGACATAACGCACAAAACGAGGAATTCATGCATCTAAAATTTATTGACACTTTCTTTTTATCTTCCTCGTTTAATTCATTTTCATCCTTAGGCTCATCATTATTAGCAACTACCTTGGTTGGAACAATAGGACCTTTGGAAACAATTTCCCATAAATTATAATCAATCGAAAGCAAATAAATTCGCATCCTAGTTTTCCACCAAGCATAATTATTTCCATCAAAGAAGGGTGGTCTAGTAGTAGATTGACCATCAACAAACCCATGTACTCCAATGTTTGCCATAAGCTCGAAACAATTCAGTTTTTTGAAAAGACACGAAAATAAGATTTTGAAAACAATTTTTTTAAGAAGAAATTTTTTAAAGATTTTAATTTTTTTTAACAAAAATATTTTCAAGAAATTTTTAAACAAAAAATCAGAATTCAAAATGTAGAAAAAATAAAGTTTTAAAAACTACTCTTTTTTTTTTTTGTGAAAACGGCGTTAAAAACACAATTTTTCAAACTTTTTAGCAAAAATAATAAAATTCCAGATTTGATAAAATTAAAAAAAAAAAAAAAAAAAAAAAAAAAAAAAAAAAGTTTCACAAAAATTTAAGATTTTAAAAAAATAAACAAAAAAAATTTTCAAATACCTTTTCGAATAAAACCCGAGCTACCCGCTCTGATAACAATTGTAGGATCTTTAAGCAACACTAGAGGGGGGTGAATAGGGTTGTCTTCTAATATGTCCTCTTTTTTTTTAATCTAACTTTGTTCAACTAAAAATAAAATTGCAAGCAAGTTCTATATCATGAACATTAAAATAATATGTGAAATAAAAAAGCGAAAAATAAAAGATAAGGGAAAGAAGACACCGAGGTTTATAGTGGTTCGGAAGTACTACTCCACTCCCCAAGACTCCTTCTTGGGTATTTTATTGATGATCTTCTTACACGAGTGAGATCCAAACCTACACGACCCTCTTTTTCTTAGGCTAAAGAGAAACCCAAATCCTTTTCAATGGTTCAGGATCAAACCAATTCAATTTTCACACAACCCAAGGTGTATCCCACACCTTAATACAAATCCCAAAGAAAACAAAAAAACGATCTCACACAAATTGCCTCTTGTAGGCAAGCACAAATTTATACAAAAACAAGAACACTCTCACAAAAAAATGAACTACGTCGTTTGAAGAATATGTGAGAAGTAATTTGAGAGAACACTTTTTGAGAGCTTGAAAATTTGGAGGCTTGTTGGAGGAGGCTCTTGGAAGGTTGATGCAAGGTATTTGAATGGACATAAAATTAAAATATGACCATTTGATTTAGGGTAAAAATAATGGATGGGTGAGATTTAATCAAGATGGGATGAAATATGGCAATTGGATTAAGGTAAAATGTATTGATGGTTGAGATTCAATAGATAGAAGATGGGAAGAATTTTAGATAAAAAATGGTAGAAAATAATAAGAAAATCCCGTTTTTGTCTAAATGGGTATTTTTTCGCCAATCTTGTTTTGCTCATATCTTCCTCGTTTGAGCTCCGATTCAGATGATTCAAGATGCGTTGGAATCCTCTTTTCGAGATCTACAAGATAGAATCTTTGAAACACTAAAATAGTTAGTACAAAAATTGAGTTTGTTATCATCAAAATATTTGGATTGATTTGAAGCTTTAAAGCTAACAGAGATTGCCTCCCTTGGTTTGGGTAGTTTCCCGAACCCCTTGTCTCTTGTGGCTTAGTTGTTGAGCTTGTTGGTTTTAGTATGAGTTATGTATATTATTGTTAGGTGTGTTGTGCATCGTTGGTATCTTGCAGCTCAAGGAGCACTTAGATTTTGTTATTGTTTTACTGCTTGTTTCTAGGTAAGGATTTCTTACCGAGGGTTGTGTGGGCCCTGCATACATCTTGACTGCTGCTTTATACACATTTGACTGTTATGAGCATGTTAGTGGATAGGTTGCTTGTTTATTATTGAGCATGTATGATTACTTTCTTGTCCTGTTCTGCTAGCATGTATGATATTCTCGTGACATGTTAGTACCATGCTAGGTTGTTCTCTGGCATGCATTCCTTTGTTATCTGTTGAGCATGTTTGGCCTAATAAGGCACGGAGCGGGACTAGTTGTCTTCATCCAGAGGCTAAGAGTGGACATAAAGTAATTTGTCCCCACAGGCCGGGATCGCGAGTTGCACGACGTATGTTTGTTTCGCCACGGTAGCCGGTACGGATTAGCTTCCATATCGGCATAAGCCTAGTTTGTAGCCTGTTATAGCGGAACCTAGCAGACGGTGTCAACTTGTCGTGGCCAGTTCTTAGCTTCAGGCAACTGTAAAGACCCGACACTAAATGGTCCTAAATAGTCTTTACTTTAAGATGTTTTCTCATTAAAACATGCAATGGACTGAAATTTAAAATGTCTTAATTAAATCTCTCAAACTTAAAACTTTCTGAGTTCGTAAAGATCTTAGGAAAAACAACCTCTAGGCAGAGTTCATGAAAACCAAATACAAAATCCCATACAACAATATTCAAGTACTAAATGTTTCCAACAAATGAAAAGACTCAGACGATACAGCGGCCTTTCCCATGATCCATCAGCTCCTCCTCTAGCCACCTCGATGTTGTGCCAAGTTACCTGGTGGAGAAAACCACATGCTTAACATACATATTCGGTAGAGTATACACAACATACAATTCAGATCACAAGCAACAAGAGATAAACAGAACAAGTATACTCAAGGACAAACTTCCTCCAGGGTACCTGCAAGGAAACTTAACACTAGCAGTTATATCTCGGGCAACCTGCAGAAGCCTATCCACTAACAATTCAAAGTGCAACATACAACAGAAACCTGCAAAAAACCTATCCACTAACAATTCCAGGCATAACATATAAACAGGAACCTGCAGAAAACCTATCCATTAACAATTCTAAATATAAACATACAACCAGGAGATATCAATGCAGTGCGTAGGGCCCACACAACCCCGGCAAGGAACCCTTACCTATCAAAAAAAGAATCCAAACCTCGAAGTAATCCTCAAGCTGCAGAACACCACACAAGCTATCCTAATCACAGAACAACAAGTTACAAACCAAGCAACCAATCAACTAGGAAAAAGGGCTTTACCGAAACCCGAGCAAGACTTCAACCTCCAAGGGTGGTCTCGGCCAAGGGTGTCCAACAACACACAAAAGGTCTTCAAGCTCTTCCCACTTCACTCTCGGCTAGGGCATACAAAACAACACAAGGTTTAGCTTGGCTAAAGCTCATCAACTAACAAGCACCTACATGGGGCTCTCGGCCAAGCAACACAAAATAAAGGACAACACAATCAGCTCACTCAACTCACGTAGGTGGATTCGGCAAGGCCTCCAAAGTAGCTATGATGTCTCGGCCAAGATGGAAGCACAACCAAGAGAATTCGGCAAAGGCTTGTCTTGCACAAAAGTGAAGAACCAAATTAGATTTATTCAACAATCAACTAACCAAAGCAAATAACACCAACACTTACTCAAGGCACTCTCGGCAATGGAGGTTGGAGCAAGAGCAATGGAGATCTCGGCCAATCTAGACACACCAACACAAGCAATTTGATTTAGCACACAACACCCAAACAACACTTCACTTCGGCTAGATCTACAATTTCGAGCAAACAAAACCAACAAACACCTACCTTGAGGTCTCGGCAATGGGGATGGAGTCACAAGGACCAATGGAGCTCTCGGATGTGGCTTGAGGGAAGGAGATTTTAGGCTAGCTCTTGCAAATCACCAACTAGGATTAGGTCTCGGCAAAAGAGAAAGAGAAAGACCAAGAAGAGAAGAGAATGGAGATGCTTACTTGGAGTTCCTCTTGAGAGCTTGCAATTTCGGCCAAGGGAGGATGGGAGGGAGAGTTTGGACGGCTAGGGCAAAAGGAAGGAGAAAAGGTTGGATTTTCTTATTTTAAAATTGCATAAAAATCCTCCTTTTGACAAGTGTCAAATGAGGTTCCCCCTTCGAGTCCCAACTCCAACACCTTTTAAAAAGAATTTCTATTTAAATCCAGGCAAGCTTCAAACTCCTCCACACAACTCCCAAACCTGGAACAAACACCAAAATAATTTTATCAACTCAAGCCAAGGCTGGAAATTACCAAAATACCCCCCCGGGAGGCCAAATGGCCAAAATGCCCCTGAAGCCTCAAGAAGCCCTAACAGCCCAACAAACTCACTGAAAACCAACCAACGTACCTGAAGAACCGGAAGGAAAACTTGGGCTGTTACAGTGCAGTGGTCTTATGCTGCTTACAGTCGAGTTTCGTGGACCTCGCACTACTGTTCGTTCAGTGACACTTCTCCGCGTCGTAGGCATGCGTACCTGGACCGGTGCGCACGTTTAGGTCCCACGTCCTTACACAGTTTGCAGCAGCATGCGGTGTGCTTGCACGGGCATTAGGCACTGGGAGGAGAGCTCCCCCAGGATAATGCTTTCAGAACACCATTCCATTTCGAGTCTAGAGCCAGACACCGGGTACTCTCTCGAGTGTAAAGACCCGACCCAAAAGGGGTTCTAAAATAGGCCTTTACATCAATGCATGCATTCAAAACTTAAAAACAATATGCAAGAATGGGGTTCGGATTCTAAGTGAAAACTAAAACATACAACATCCATTTAAAAAGTCAAATATAGAATTCCTGAAACTTGTCCCTGTTCCCAAGCACCTGTTTCAAGTCAAATACATTTCCAAAACTTACTCTGATCAGAGAATTATTCAAATCATTCAAAAACTTCAAATGGATACAACAGTGCTAGAACCCGAAAAAACAGTCAGAAAAACAACCTAGGGGCTCCGTGCCCAGCTACATGCATTCAGAGGAAAATAAAGCATAAAGAATCATAGACATAAACTCAGAGTTCGACAGCTGGTTCCCATGATCACAGCTCCTCCTTCAGCCATCCTGTCTCGCACCATGGTTACCTGTGGAAAACCACAAAATAAGGGTGAGTAACGAATTACTCAATAAGAATCCCCAACCGGGGTACAATACGATATAACTGGTCATCTAGCAGAAATGTATGCAAGCTATGAATACAAACATAGAAGAGAGCACTTTACTTTAATCCTCACATAAACCTCGGATGCCATACTCCGGAAAACTACAACGCTTTACGATCCTATACGAGAAACTAGTCTCGGCCTCAACCTGTCTACTATCGATACGAAAGGTGCACTGAACTCAAGATCCCGAGGAGCTCTCGATCGTGTTTGTAATGAGCGTGTCAGCACCTTTGCATCTTCTTTGCAAACCGGGGTGCCGGGTCTAAGGCAAGCTGCCCTGGTCCAGTACTCATGCCTAACTAATCTCTAGATCGGTGTCACTGAACATAGGGATGTGAGACCGGAACACGTAAACTATGTCAGCCTGTACCACCGCACCTGAGGCTAAGGAACCGGTCGTGGTAGGCTTACACCAGGAAGAGGTCCTTGCCCTATCAGGTGGCAATCAAGGGCTACTGCCGAACACGCTGAGGACGTGTCGACTGTCGGGGACAAGGCAATGCCTCGTCATCCTCCCAACCGTTGGGGAATTTAACAGTCTGCCACCCTCACCCAAGATTGCAATGGGCTGTCTTTAGGGTTAGCTAAACCCTAACGACGGATCAGCGACGGAGTACTACCTCGTACGTCCCTGCCACGGATGCAAGTTACGTTATGCATCCTCCCCCGGATGATGCTACCTATCATAATTCTAACTATAACAGATACAACAAACAATCCAATACGTGCTCAGCAGAGACAAAGAACCTAGCATGATACTACGAAGCAAGAACAGATAACGGGCATGCCAGAACAGAACAACCTAGCATGAAACTAACATAAGAAACAACACGAGAATCATGTCAGTCGGAATTCAGAACAGAGCACCTATCACTAAACATGTTGATAAACATAAACAAGCATACAAATAGCAATCACAGAATATATCGCAGGGCCCACACAACTCCGGTAAGAAATCCTTACCTTGGTCGGAAGGCAACTACACACAAGGATCCTATGCTGCGATCGATCCCGAGCTAGCTAATGAGAACCTAACAAGCACAACAATTGTCACAATCTATAGGCCTAAATATAATAAAACAAACAGGGCTCGGCTCGGGAGCAACTCACACGGCACGGCTGACACGTGGACGAGCAGGCTGCACGGGAGCTGGCGCTACTGGCGGGCTGGTGCGGCAAAGCTGCACGAGCGGACACGAGCGCTGGGGCGCTGGGTTGCGCTGCTGGGCGTGCTGGCACGGCGCTGGGGCGCGGAGCTGCGAGCGGACAAGCGCTGGGACGCGAGCATGCTGATGCGGACGAGCGACAGGTGTGCGGGCGCGCTGGGGCGGACGAGCGACGGGCAACGAGGCGCTGGCTGTGCGCGATGCAAGTGAGGCACGCGACGCGATCCGGTTGCTGGGCTGCGACGTGGACAGGCAGGGCGTGTGGCGATCACGATCTACTGCTGCTAAGCGATGGGCTGCGACGCGATGCAGGGGCTGCTGTTGGGCTATAGGCTGCTGGCTGCGACGGGCATCTGGGCTGCTCGGCTGGGCGATGGGCTACTGGCTGCGATGGGCAGGGGCTGCTCGGCTGCTACAACAAAACAACAATCTCAACTCCTCTTCTCTCGGCCAGCAAGAGTATACCAAACGGAAGAGAAGAAAGGAACGAGAACTCTTACCCAGGATGACGATCGATCGAAGGAGCTGCTTGGGGAGATGGAGCTCGGCTAGAAGCTTGGGAGAAATGGCTTGGGCGGCTAGGGAGTTTGGGGAAACAAAAATGAGCAAAACCTAATTTCCTCTTCATTTAACCAAATACACCAAATCCCAAAGACCCATAGCTAACCAAGACATACCGCAGAAAGAGCAAAAAGAGCACCCAATGGCTCAACTGGCACGCTACTCAACTGACTTCCCGGAGACCCGGGTTCGAATCCCAACTACTACATTTTTAATTCTCTAATTTACTTTTGCACCTCACCATGCCCAAACACATCCACAAAGCATCAAAACCCCACATAAGACCATCCAATAATTTTTAATAGCTGAAAAAGATAGAAACGGCCTTGTCGGCCCGACCAAATTACTAAAATACCCCTAGGGCATACCTGGAAGACCGGGATGAAAACCTGGGCCGTTACAGTCCAGGACCAGTTAGGAGAGCTGGTCACCAGTTGATTGGACTTATGGTCCCAAATGTTTGGACCTTCGGGTCCCAGTTATTGGACAAGTGATGTCCCAGTTTCAGGATCAGTTGTTGAGCTGATCATAGGCCGGTGGTAAGAGACCCCGATGATTCAGGAGTCGCATGGTTGACTCAAGGGTTTGATCTTTGTTGGTAGCGGTTGCATGTATACTAGTATGTTGTCTGATTAATGTTCGTATTGTACACCGGTTGGGGATTCTTACTGAGTATGTTTATACTCACCCTTATTTCTGTGGCTTTCCACTAGGTAACTTGGGACAGCGACTGGACGGCTAGAGGAGTGTCTACTCGATCATGGGACTCCGCCGGCAAACTCTGCTTTCTTGTTTTACTTATTTTTATTGATATCAGCATGCATCGGGCACGAAGCCCTAGGATTTTACTATTTGGAACCTGTAAACTGTTATTGGGTTTTCTAGATGTTTTAACTGTTGTTGACTTTTATCTGGACTTGTTTTAGACACTTGGTTTTCTTTATGATTTTAAAGATATTGGATTTGAAACAAACTCTGGCCAGGGTTGCTCTTTACTTTCCAGGTTTGAATAAATGCTTTGAACAGGTTCTAGGTTTTAAACAGATTTGTACAGGAACTATGATGTGCTTGTTTTTATTTTTACCGGGTTTTAACTTGCATGCTGAGTAAGAATCCATTTAGTACCATGTTTTAGGTCGGGTTCTTACAAAAACTGACACACAATTTTAAAGAAAATAATAATTAAAGAAGAATGATGACGTGGCCTATTCAGAATTTCGCCAGAGCGAAACTTCAACTTCTCTTCAAGTGGAATGTGTGTGTGATCCCCAAAGGTTGTACAAGTATCCATAGTCTTTGTTGTAGCAAGTTTTAATGTAAGTAAAGGTCATCTCCACATGGATTAGTGATTAATGTCATGTTCAAGCGGAATTAAGATAGTCAAAGTAACGGGTAAAATTGTTGTCGAAATTAAGCTAAGCGAAATAGATGCAAAATAAAATGAACTAAGTCCAATACATTGGAAGGGAATAAGACCTTTTCGGAGAATTTCGCTTTAGGGAAACCATGCAAAGCTAAGAAGCAACAACTGAATGCTTTCTCTTCAACTCTCTCGAGTCTCAGAAGTTGGCTCTCTCGAGCTCTTGGTTTCGTCCTCTCGAACTCAAACGACGCTAAAACTAAGCAAAACAGCATTAGGTGAACCTTATCTCTAAGTGTTCAGTTAAGATGCAAGTAAACTTATCTCTAAGAAAACTTGGAAGACCTAATGTTAAACATGCAAGATCACTCTATTTCTATTCTCTCGAAGCAAAAATAAAGTATACACTCAGTAGATCAAACAAAATGTATTTCGAATTAACACAATGCATAATAGTTGACATCTCGCGAAGGCTTCGCTTAAGCAAACGTCTCCTACTTACCTACTTCCTTCCAATGATTAACTTAGCTACTCATGACGATAAATAAAAAAAATGCAAAGCAAAAGCAACAGTTCATCTTCATTAAAATGCCAAATAACATTGTTCGTTGAAACTACGACAGAAGTAAAATGAAAGCAATACAAGGAAATGCAGAGAAACAACTAAACTACGACTAACTACAGCTAAACTAAGAAATGATGATCGGATCAGCTCGACGGAAAACTCTCTAAGAAAATATGATCGACCCCAAGGTGGGTGATAAACTGCTCTGAAGGAGAAGACATCTATTTATACTCCAGCTCCAAGCGACAAAGCCTGCTCCATGATCCTGAAAATGTCTAGGCTGCTCTACAATCGCTTTTCAGTCGAAGGACTACTTTATTCTGACATTTCTGCTTCGCGATCCACATTGTCAGTTGTCAGAGCATCTTTGGCTTCGCTATTTTCACAAAATCTTTGGCCGAACACTTCGCTGTGGAAAAGCCT
This sequence comes from Sicyos edulis, assembly GCA_036507275.1. Taxonomy (NCBI): domain Eukaryota; kingdom Viridiplantae; phylum Streptophyta; class Magnoliopsida; order Cucurbitales; family Cucurbitaceae; genus Sicyos; species Sicyos edulis. The sequence goes on along the minus strand of CM071856.1, from coordinate 14,987,486 downwards.
TTGGCAATTCTTCAAGTTCCGCTGTTGTGTTGGATGTCTTCAAGGCATGCTTGGTTGGCTGGGGTTCTCTTTGGCGAACTTCTTCTTGTGTGAATCTCGCTTCGCTCCATCAGTAATGCTATAGACAAACTAGAAAATATCAGTTCTTTTTAACACATACAACTTTGCACACATTCATGCATATTTCACTGCAACAAACCTTGAAAATGAATCCTAATCAGAAAACTAAAGGATGTTTCGCTTAAGCGACAATTTGGTATGATGGGGCGGAATTCAACTGTCATTTAATTAAATATTAGTATATTCTTATAAAAATATATTCTTTTAAGCTACTTTAACTCTCAATTCTTGAGAGTTATCAGTACTGGGTCAACATGCGATTCCTCTTCCGATTCTTCGCAAGGTACATGTCTGGGTAGCTATCAACGCATATATATAATCAATAAACATTCAGCAGTGTAACATTCAAAGACCTACACTAATAACATGCTCTATTCATACTTAGGGCATGTTTGGTGTGAGGAGTTAATTAATCCGGATGAACTTAATCCCTCCAATTAGTGTTTGGTGGAAGGATTAAGTTAATCTCTCAGATTAAGTTAATCCTTCACGAAATCCAACAATAATCCTCATATATTCTTTCTCTACCTCGTTTTTCGAAATCATCTTTAATTCTATTTTTCAAACCATTTATTCAACTTTAAAATTTATATTTAAAAGTTTATCCAAATTATTTTTTATGTTTGGTAGTTTATTTAATATATAATTGTATGATTTCTAAATTTAATGCCAAATCTTAAGTAATTAAAGAAATAAATAATTCAAAAGAATAAGAAAAATATATTTGAATTTCAAAAGACAATTATTTGAGTGGAACAAAATTTTGTTATTGAGATATAGTATGAATTTTTTAAAATTTTGAACGTATAGATATTAACAATATAATTAACAAATAATTTGAAATAATGGATATTAACAACTGATTTTTTTTAGTACTATTAACAATTGAGTTAACAAGTCTTAAATTTATATCGAGAAAACTTGTATGAATCTTTTTATATTCATAAAATATAAAATACATTCTTTTTACATTTGTAAAATATAAAATACATACATCTAATAGAATGTCAAGAAATTTGTTTTGTTATTTTTTTATGGTATTTAAAAATGGGTTCGAATTCCCTTATCCTAGTTATTGTAAAAAAAAAAATTGAAAACTATTTTCATTTTAAAAGGTTTTAATGAGTTTTATTAAATAAAAAATCAAATAGAACATGTTACATGTAAATTTTCGTAAAGAATTTGAATGCATTTGGATACTTTAGTTTAATTAATTGAAAAAACACTACTAAATAGTTTAATTGACTATTTTAAAATTATGTTTAATTGAAACCAATTGTTGGTACCTAAAATGTCACAAAAATTGCTAAATTTTAAAACTCATTTTTCTACTTAGAATATAAATTTGATTTATCATATTTGATGGCTTGTTTTCTAAGCATCTAAATAGGTTTTTATGTTTCTAAAAAAAAGTTTTTATTATATATACCCGTATATGAATGTAATTTTGCTATTTCTATATTAACTACAATTTTAATTAAATGAATATTAACTTATAAAATAGGTAGAATAATTTTAAAACGCGTGAAAATTAAGTTTACACTTTTATTATAACTTTCTATTTGAAGTTTGAACTACTTTTATAATATGAGTAAAATTGAATTTCAAACTTAATTACCATTCACAAAAATTAGGGTGTACTAAATAAATTAAATTATTTTTTAAAATTTTAAATTTGTACCAACCTTATAATTAATCAATTAAATTACTTAAAATGATTTTTACATAATTTAAATGTCTTTCTAAATTTTTTTAATGGATATAAAAAAATTTATATTGTTTTTAATTTAATATAGATATCAAGTTAAAATTGAAATAAATAATAAAATATATATTGATAAACATATTTTTTTAAATGAATATTATATGGTTAATATTTCAAATGAATGTCATTTTTTCATTTGTCATTTATCTATTATCAAGAGAAAACAAATCAAAAGTAAACAATTTTTAAAAAATGTTAAATAAAAATTCAGTTTAACTTAATCCTTGCACCAAACAATAATCAGCTTAACTTAATTCAGCTTAGCATAATATGTCCATCAAACACAGATTAACTTAATCATCAACTTAACTTAATACCCCGCTTAACTTAATACCGACTAACTTAATCTAATCCATGCACCAAACACGCCCTTAATCATCATAAACTCCTATAACGTAATCATAGTAAATGACCATCACATAGAAGTTTAAACCAAACAATTTTATTACGACTAAAATAATGTTTAAATACTACAACTACTCCTAATGAAAACAATAAATGGAATTGGCACGGTTGAAGGTGAGTAGTCTCCATGTCATCAGTTCCCACAACACCACCATCAGCTTCTTCGCAGTAGACTCCTTGCTTTGGTATTTATAGGATTGAATTTTGTGACCCGCAAGTAGAGGTGAGCTGTACAAATCCTCATCAATGCATATTCCATGATTTTCATCAGATTTATTCGATTTTTATTGCCTTGATTGCATAATTGATTCTTCGAATTCTTTCCTTGTAGATGAATCTTTGTCGATCGTAATTCCTTCTTGGTTCAGCATATCTTCGCTCAGTGTCCGCATCATTGCCTTTTCCTTTATGTTGTGCGAAATCCTGCTAAAAAGCGTAAATTAGGCACAATTAGATTGTGATTTGTGCTAAAGTGTAGATTAGAGATTTGGTTAAACACAAACGAGTTGCTTGGTGATGTGGAATTCATGCTGCCCAATCCTTACACTGCTTCCGCATTTGTGGTATGTAGTGCCCAGCTTCCGCTGCAGCACTACATGATTAAGTACGAGATTCTGCATGCATTAGCGGGGTTACTACGTAACTTTCCATTGCTTAGCACGACGGATTCTTCGTGTAATACTAACGTATCCTGCTGGGTCTTCCGCCAGGTTCCTCTTCCGAGTCAGCTGGAGGCTAGCATACGTGGGTTGCGAGCCGACACATACTTAATTAAAATTCTACAATATAAATTGGATCACCTACATCCGAGTTTCCTAAATTTTGATTAATCAAGCTATTATAACACTATGAAAATGTGACCTACGAGACATAAACTAATAATGTATCTAAGCAAGATGAGTTTTCGTGAGAAAATAAACAAATGTTGGACTAATGTAATGGCCCAGGTTTCCATTCCGGTTCTCCACTTATGTTTGGTTGATTATTCGGTTGTCTGGTTGGGCCGTTAGGGCAGTTTGAGCCTTCATGGATAGTTTTGGTATTTGTCCAGGGTTTCGATTTGTGCCTAGACTTGCGTTGAGTTACTGTTTATGTTTCGGTTTCAGGTTCTAGGTCTAAGAGTTGTTGTTGAGAGGTTTGTAGGTCGTTGAGTTTAAAATAAAAAATAAGATTTATTTGTGTTGTTGCCAAGACTAGAAGGGGAGACCTCGTGAGGACACTAGTCATTTGAAGGATTTTCTAATGATTTTAAATTAAGAAAAGAAGAGAAAAATCTCATTTGGCCTTCCTCATACCCTAGCTGACTCCTCCATCTCCCTTCATCTTCTTCTTCTTCATTTTCTCCAAGCTCCATTGCTGATCGCCAAGCTCCAACGCCCATCGCTGCCTGTAAGAACCCGACCCAAAATGTGGTCCTAAATCTAGGTTCTTACTCAGCATGCATGTAATTAAAAACAACCACTTCAAATTCCCTATTTAAAAACATTAAAACAACAATACAACGGGGAACAATAAACTTTTCCAAATAAACATTTATCAGGAAAACCTGTTAAAACAAAACATGTCATGGCCAGTGATTTCACAAAACATTCAAAAGTAGTTTCAAACATCATAATGACAAGTTCCCCTATGGACTCCGTGTCAAACTACATGTTGAATAACAAGATAAATATAAACAGAACAGAGTGTCGGCAACTCCCATGATAATGCAGCTCCCTCTACTAACCGTCCAAATGCTGTCCCAAGTTACCTGGTGGAGAACCACAGAAAATAAGGGTGAGTACAAAGCATTCAATAAGAATCCCCAACCGAGGTATAGTACGAAACATCAATCATCTAGCATCCTAGTATACATGCAAATAGTTACCAACACAGATCTTTGCTCAAAGAGCAAACAGGGCAAGTCTGAAATCCTCGGAAGTCTCCTACTTCTGGCCTAATGATTGGCTCTCCTAACCAAGCTCAAATGACATCCTCGAGGGTCTTTCTCCCTTGGCCAAATGATCAACTCAAAAGCTGATCCCAACTAGATGTTAGACACCCTCGACGGTCTTTCTCCCTCAGCTAAATGATCAACACAAAAGCTGATGTAACTCAAAAAGGAAAACATGTTCGAAAAAGGGAACGTCAACAAGGAAAGAATTAAACAATCGATCATGCAATCAAGACGACATCAATCAAATAAATCCCAACAGAAATCATGGAATCCCATATTTATGAAGATTTGCATAGCTCACCACAATTTGTTGGCCAAGGAATTCAATTTTATAAATACCAAGGTAAGAAGCTGAAATCGATGAACTGGTCGGTTGGCCATGAGCCGATCGTCAAATCGCGAGAAGCAATTGGTGATGTGTGGGAAATGATGACAAGGGGATTACACATACTCAACCGTGCCAATTCCATTTAGTGTTTTTATTAGAAGTAGTTTATAGACTTTGAACATTTTGTAGTAGTAATAAAATCGTCTGGTTTAAACTTCTATATTATGTTTATTGTTATGACTCCGCTATAGGAGTGCATTTTAGTTACTTATGATTAGAATGTGTTAAGAGCGTAGGTCACAGAATGCTACACTACTGCATATTTAAATTTTTATATATGCGTCGATTAGCTACCCACGCATATACCTTGTGGTGAATCGGAAGAGGAACTGCATGTCGATCCAGTATGTTACTTTAGGTTAAGTAAATATTTGTTCACTATTTAGGGTGTTAGGGATAACCTCACTAATGCTTATGTTGCCCTGCGCTAAGTATGGAGTTCGCAGCGGAAGCAGGTTCGACCATAAATCATTTGTTACGGAAGTAACAATTGTTAGGGAAGTAAGACAGTCTTTGGCTAGTTCGCACGCTTAGCATTTTTTAGGATTAATTAGTTAGCATTACTCATTGCATGCATTAGCATTTTATTTCTGTACTTCATTTTTACGAAACGAAAACCACTCAACTCAAACAACATATGCTTCTTTATTTTCTGCATGACTCTGACTTAAACTGTATTAGCTCTAGACATCAATCCTTGTGGGATTGATAAATTTATATACTTATTACTTGTTGCAATTCCTTACTGTGTATACTTGCGGGTAAGTGATTCTGAGTGTACTTAGCATAAGTCAACTTAGAATTAATTACTATTCACTATATTAGCATTGGAATCTCAACCCATCAGTAGCATCTTTGATAGTCTTCTCCTACCTTTTCTCATACAACGCCTTGATTCGTGGTCGTCCTACCCTTATCAACATTGATAGGATCTAGTGTATCGATCTGTAGCTAGGTTGAATTATCCATGTGACGCTTTCTCGACTTATCAATTCATGTTGTGTATGTGGTTCTGATAGCGTAAAACTATGGGTACCATTGCGAGTAGCCCATGATTGTTTCGCCAATATCGTTTTCCTGCTGACTAGTTGGCTTTGCTTCTCCCCTGTTAGGTTAATGCGGATTTCTAATAATTGGCTCTGCATGTTCATTACTCACTATGCTAAATGGTTGAGGATTTTCATCCTCGTCTTGGTTTTCATCACTGGAAAGTTTCCTAGTGTCAACTTTGGAACTGTCTTCTTTTGGCTTCACAACCTCTTCCATGGCTTCCGCTTCCAGAGCGGTGAACATTCCTAGGCCTCCTCATGCTACTGATATCGCATCTTTTGTAATATGTCTTGTTCTTTTTCCTGAATCTCAACTTCTAGGGCGGTGACCCTTGCCTAAGCTTCCTCCTGTTTCTAAAAACGTCTTCTTTGTTCCCTCTCTATTTCTTCTACGTGCCTCAGAGCTTTAGCCTCTTTTTTTCATTTTATCATGGCTAGCCGGAAATCTTTCTATGAGAGTTCAGTCTCATCGAAAAATTCTATGGTTGATGCTGCATCAAGTACGTCAACCCTCAGATATGTCTCTTCTTCGTTGATATTATAGGCAGCGTTTTTCTCTATGTTTGCCTCTAAAGATTGTTTGTGCTCATGATTGGTTTGTTGAGTTTCTAGTATTATACCATTTTCCCACATCCATTTCTTCCATCGTAGTTGTTCTTCTTCTTCCACGGTTAAGTCCGTGAAGACTACCCATGATTGGACATTAGTCCCCTAGGTTCATGACTTCTAGCTTCCCATTTATAGCTCATTTTGTTGTGATCTCCTTGTAGACCTGAGTGATACTGGAAGATATGCTATGACTTCCCCCAAACTGCATTTTTTGTTCCCAATTAGGATACGTTGAATAGAAGTTTGTTGTATACGTCTCATCCGCATAGCCTTGTTGCTGATAAAAACTTGTTTGGCGGGTTTAAAATGTTGTTCCATCGCTAATTCGCAAAGTGATTGAATGCCATCTTTAATGATTGTGCTTGTGGTAATGTGATTGAGACTTCTTTCACTGTTGGTTGTATTGTCTTAAATCTAATTTCCCCTAAAATACAAGTGTTCAACCTTTCTAGCAATAAAAAAATTACTCTCAAATTAAAAATTCTAATCCTAAATAATCAATCCCCGGTAAAGGCACCAAAAACTTGGTCTTCAATCTGTAATAGCCCAGGTTTTCCTTCTGGTTCACCAGGTACGTTCGGTTGATTTTCAGTTAGTTGTTTGGGTTGTTATAGTTGTTTGAGCTCCTAGGGTCATTTTGGTCATTTTGCCCTCCGAGTAGGTTTTATAGTTAACCAAGGTTTCAAGGGTGTTTCTGTCAATTGTTGACTTCAGTTATCCTTCGGTTTCAGGTACCCACAGTTGGAATGCATTTTTTAGAAGTTTGGAGGCTTTTCAGTTAAAAGAGAAAAATAAGAATAAATTGTGTTAGTGTTGGGATTCGAACCATGGTGGTTTGGAGGGTGTAGTTAAGCCAAATGAAGGAAAAATAAAAGCATTTTAAAAAGTGCTCAAGCTAGGATTTGAAAGTGGGATTTTGGCTTTTATTTTAAAAAAAATAGGAAAATCAAAAAGGGTTTTATTCTTTTCTCCTTCCCCTCTCCCTTGGCCGGCCCTCCATCTTCTTCCTCTCTTCTTCTTGGCCGAACTTCTCCTCCATAGCTCTTCCTTTCCTTCTTGCTCTAAGGTTAGTTCTTTGCCAAACTCATCTTCTCCATCTCTTTTATCGTGGCCGAACCATAGATCTAACCAAGAGGAACTTTTCCTCTCTTCTCCTTGTAGATCCGAGAGCTTCTTGCTTTGGGATTCGAAGATCTCTCTTCTTGTGGCTTGGATCCGAAATCTCTTGCACTTCTTCTTGTTGGTTTGGATCCAAGAGAATTCTTCCTCCAACCTCCATTGTCGAGAGCTCCAAGGTGAGTTTATTGGTGTTTTAGCTTTGATTTGTTGTGTGGTTGTTTAGATCTAACCAAAACTCTTCTCCTTTGTGCAAATCTAGCCCTAGCCGAATCCATCTTGCTTGCACATCTACCTTGGCCAAGACCTCATTGCATCCTTAGAGTCCTTGCCAAAATCATCAAGGTGAGATGGTTGTGCTTGTGGTGTTGATGTGTTGTTGTGTTGGTTTGGCTAAGAGTTAAAAAGTAGCAAGGATGGTGTTGCTCCTCCTTTGGCCAAGAGCTACTTGGTAGCTAAGAGTGTGTTTTTTTCCCTTGGATCGAGAACTAACTTGTGTTGTGTTTGTGTGCCCTAGCCGAGATCCATTTGCAAGAAGTAGCCGAGAGCTAGTAGAGTTCCTTTAGTGCTTGGCCAAGAGCACTAGGTTGCAAGTAGGGGTAGTTTCTTGAATCCCTTACTTCTGGTTCATAGTTCGGTTATTAGCTAGCCAGGTTTAATTGTATGTGTTATGTTTTTATTAGGTTGTGAGACACTGCAGTTCAAGGAGCACTTTATTTATTGTTTTCTGCTTGTTCTAGGTAAGGATCTCTTACCAGGGTTGTGTGGACCCAGCGACATATCCTGATTGCATTCTTTATATATGTTGATTGTTATGAGCATGCTAGTGGATAGGACTGCTTTGTTGTTTATCTCTGCTAGCATGTTTGCCTTGTTTCTACATGTTAGTGCCATGCTAGGTTTGTCCTTCCAGCATGTTCTGCGATTCCTGCTTTAAGTTCGTAGTATCATGCTAGGTTATTTTCGTATACTTGTTGAGCATGTTTGAACTGTTAGGAGTTGTTTACTCTGTGATATTAGGTAGTTTAGTTAGATTGTCTTCATCTAGAGGCTAAGAATGGACATAACGTATCTTGTCTCCACGGGTCAGGATCAGTGAGAAGCATAACGTACTTTGCTTCTGCCCCCAGCAGCCAGTGCGGATTAGCTCCCGCATCGGTATAAGCCTAGTTTGTAGCCTGCTATAATGGAACCCGTCATGGGTTCAAGCCTGCCCGGAGACAGTTCTTAGCTTCAGGTCGGTGGTACAGGCTGCTATAGATGAGTGTTGAGGGCCTCGCACTATTGTAGATCAGTGACACCGCTTCCGAGTCTTTAGGCATGCATACCTGGACCGGCGTAGGTTGTCCTTAGGCCCCCACATCTACGCAGTTTATAGCAGCATGCGATGTGCGCGCACACGCGTTAGTTACCGGTTCGAAGAGCTCCCTCGGGCTAATGTTCGTGAGTACACCAATACCATTCCAGTTAAAGCCAGGCTTTGGGTTCTCTCCCGTTCGTCATAGGATCAGCATGGACATAATGTACTTTGTCCCTACAACATGGACATAATGTACTTTGTCCCCACATCATGGACATAACGCACCTTGTCTCTTCAGGTTGGACAAAACGTACTTTGTTCCCCCAATTGAGATAAGATATTTACAGCTGATCATTAGGCCGGAAGTAGGAAACTTTCGAGGTTCCAGACTTGTCTTGTTTGCTCGTTGAGCAAAGATCTGTGTTGGTAACTGTTCGCATGTATACTAGGATGCTAGATGATTGATGTATTGTATTGTACCCCGGTTGGGGATTCTTACTGAGTACCTTCGTACTTACCCTTATTTTCTGTGGTTTTCCACCAGGTAACTTAGGACAGCACCGGGAAGGCTAGTGGAGGGAGTTGTTTGATCATGGGAGCTGACGGCGTTTACTCTGTCTTTTATTGCCTTGTTGAGTCTTCTTTCCGTGTTAGCATGCTGAGGAAACTGTTTTGTGTTGAGGAGTTGTTTTAATTATTTTTAAACTTTTAAATACTGGCCAGGATCTATTTATGGAAACTCTTGCATGAATGTTTTTTTCAAGTTGTTTCATCATGTTTCTTGATTAAGCAGTTCCAAAATTTATCTAAATGTTTTAAATTGTAAGCATGCTAAGTAAGATCTGGGTTTATGACCACTATTTGGGTCAGTGTTTTACACAATCCGAGTGCTAATATAAATGTTAGGTAATAAATTGGATCTAACCTATTGCTAAGTGCACTCGGAATCACTTACGCGCAAGTATATACGGTCAGAATGCAACAAGTGATAAGTATTTATATTTTATCGTTCTCCACACGAATTGATGTCTAGAACTAGTACCTTTAACTTGAGATTATGTGTAAAGTAAAAAATGGAATTGGAGTTGGTTTTGTAATTGATTTTGAATGCTGATAGTAAGAAAATATGGATGCTAATGCAAGCAAGAATTAAACGTGAATGCAATGAGTAGTGTTGAGAAAACATTTGCAAAAGATGTTAAAACTGTGGGACTAGTTATCAAACTTTTTTGTAAGAACTCGACTCTAAATGGTCCTAAAGGACCTTACTTAGCATGCATGAGTTTAAAGCATAACTTAAAATTCAAGGAAATAAAACATTCAATAGGGGAGTTCATCTTTTCAAATATCAATAGAGTCAAACCAAATCCAACATTACTGAAAACCAAATAACAGTTTAAGCCTCTGGCCAGGGTATAATAAAATAGTTTCCAAATAATTTCTTTAAAACGACCCAACATGCTAAAGTCTATAAATGGAATTAAATACTATGCAGCAGACTCGCCCATGATCTATTAGCTCCTCCTCTAGCCACCTCGATGTTGTGCCAAGTTACCTGGTAGAAAAACCACAAAAAGTGTGAGTACAAAAGCACTCAGTAAGGATCCCCCAATCGGGGTACAATACGCAACTCACATCATCTAGCATACTAGCAAACAAGCAATCTAAACATCACAATGGGCAGTTTCAACAAACCTAAACATCAGAATACTTAGAATAACAAGAGTCTCTACTCTTGGCTAGATAGGGTCAGCACACATTGGGCTGACTAACCAAAGAGTTAACTACGTAACCTCGGAATCTCGAGAGTCTCTAACTCCTAGCTAAATATGGTCAGCACACACTAGACTAACCTTGGACCAGCACACATGTAAGGGACCGACCCGAATGGGGCACTAAATGGGCCCTTACCCCAATGCATGCATTCAAAGTAAAGAACATTAAACAGACATGATTTCGGATTCCAATTAAAACAAAACATTCAAAATAACCCCTTTAAAAACTAGACAATTTCCTTGGAACCTGTCCCTGTTTCCAAGCAACTGTTCCAAGATAAATACATTTCCAAAGTGTACTCCGATGAGAGATTTCTTAAAATCATTCAAAACATGTCTAGATACAATAATGCTGAAATCCACAAAATATTCAGAAAACATCCTAGGGCTCCGTGCCCAGCTACATGCATTCAGGGGAAAATAAAACATAAAGAGTCATAACACAAAATCAGAGTTTGATGACTGAGCCCCATGATCACAGCTCCTCCTTCAGCCATCCTGTCTCGCAACTTGGTTACCTGTGGAAAAACCACAATAATAAGGGTGAATAACGAATTACTCAGTAAGAATCCCCAATCGGGGTACAATACGATATACATGGTCATCTCGATGAATGTATGCAAGCTATGAGTATAAACACAGAATAGAGCACATAGCTTAGCCCACACTTGGGCCTCGGATGCCAACTTAGGGTCTTAGTCCGGAATAATATCCACCACACAATCCAATACACAAGTCGCCCTATACGAGAAACAAGTCCCGCCTCGGCTGCTTCATCGTCGACGAAAGGTACACTGCTCACAATCCCGAGGAGCTCTCCACCGGCGCCAGTAATGAGCGTAAGCATGCACCGCGTGCTAGTGCAGACTATGGAGGGTGCCGGGTCTAGAGGCAAGCTGCCCATGTCCAGTCACCACGCCTAACTAAATCTTTGGATCGGTGTCACTGACATAGGGGTGTGAGACCTGGACACGTAAACTATGTCAGCCTGAACCACCGCACCTGAGGCTAAGGAAACGGGTCGTGGTAGGCTTACACCAGAAGCCGCCCTTACCTTAACAGTGGCAATCGTGGCTACTCGCCAAACATGCCGAGGACATGCCGATCGCCGGGGGCGAGGCAATGCCAAGTCATCATCCCGACCGCTGGGGCATTTAACGATCGCCACCCTCACCCAAGATTGCGGGGCCTACCGGTAGGGTTAGCTAATCCCTCACGGGGTCCAGGACGAAGCACTGCCTCGACGTCCCCGCCATGGATGCAAGGTACTTTATGCATCGAAGCTCGGATGATGCTATCTACCGCGCAACTCTAACTCGCCTAGCAATCGACAAACAATTCCATAAAATCCAATACGTGCTCAATAAGAATACAACGAGCCTAGCATGATACTACGAAGCAAGGAATGTGATACGAGCATGCCGAAAGGAACAACCTAGCATGGATTAACATGAGAATTAATCGGAAAATCATGCTAATCGGGAATTCGATAATAGAGTACCTAGCTACACATGTCAATAAACACAAACAAGCAATCAATCAGCAATCACATATAATATCGCAGGGTCCACACAACTCCGGTAAGAAATCCTTACATTGGTCGGGGATGATTTGACACGAAAACCTAAGTGGCGAACGAACCCGAACTAGCTATCGAGAACCTATCAATCACAACAAAAATCACACAATAGGCCTAAATATAATAAAATAAATAGGGCTCAGCTCGGGAGCAACTCACGAGGCGCGACGAACGCATTTAACGAAGCCGACAGCACGAACGGGCGCAAATAGAATAGGGTCGGGTGGGCGCGCCGGGGCGCGAGGTCATGGCGAGTGGCGCGCGCGGCGCGCGTTAGCTGGCGCGCGGGCGATGCAGGGGCGCGCGGCGAGGCTCGGCTAGGGCGTTGGCGAAGCGACGCGACACGGTGCTAGGGGGGCGGACGCTACCGGCACGGTTCGGCAGTGTCGCAGCGAGGCTCGGCCGGGCTGGTCGCTCGATACGCGTGTGCGACGATGCGAACAGAGGCGAACAGGGGCAAACAGATCATTGGAGAAAACGAGCTCGATTCCGGGCGATTGGAGAAGATTCGACGCGCGATTTGTTGCTGGACCACTTCCCCTACACTAGCTGCACAAAAACCACACCATTCTCCTCACTCCCACGGCCGGCAGAAACGAAATCGGAACCAGGGGGAAGAAATCGGATTTTTGATGGAAAGGAAGAAGAAGAAGCTTACCTGTTGCTCGGGAATGGAAATCGACTTCGAATTGGAGAAGAAGCTGGGTCGAATTAGAGCTGGAGAAGGAAGAATTCGCAAGGGAATCGCTGGTCGGTCGAAGGGAATTCGTAAAGAAGAAGAAGAAGAAATGGGGAAGGAACTCGGGCGATTTTGGCTTTTAAAATAAAACGCGCGAAGACAGGCATAAATACAAGTTGGCGCGTTTAGAATCACAAGAGCGCTTAGTGGCTCGATTAGCAGCGACGCTTGCCTAGTTTCCCATGCGACCTTGGCTAGAATCTCACTCGAGGGGCTATTTAATTCCCTATTTATTTCCACATTCTACCAAGCCCAAATGTCTTCACCAAACTTCCCGATCCCATTCAAATCGACTCATAGTTTTTCCGGCAATTAGCAAATACATAACCGGCCCTGTCGGCCCGTTCAAATTACCAAAATGCCCCTGGGCCTCCCGGGAAGACCGAGATGAAATTTCTGGGCCGTTACAACACACTAGGCTAATCTTGGACACTTGGGAGAGTACCCAAGTGTCGGGCTCTAGACGAAATGGAAAGTTGTACTAATACATTAGTCCGAGGGAGCTCTCCTCCCGACATCAAATGCACATACGACACACCGATCCACTGATCCACAGAAGGTGAGAGGTCCTCAGCACCAAACGGTGGCAACAAGGCAGGCTTACACAAAGGAAAGGACCCCGCTCTAATGCCTCAAGCTAAGGTCGTCCCAAGGCAAGCTTACACAAAGGAAAGGACCCCGCTCTAGCAGGCCACAAACTAAGCTTATGCCGGCGTGGTAGTTACTCCACACCCGATGACCGAGAGTAAGGAATTTGTCTTCACAGCCCGACCAGTGGGGACTCATACGTTGGTCCACTCTCAGCCTCTAGATGATGACAACCTAACATGATCTATCTAAGATGAAGTACCTTAGAGCTAACAGAGTTCAACATCAAACATTGCACAACCAAGATAGGATATCAACATTCATATCGAGTAGTCACATAGAACAGGGAAGTGAAAACAACGGGATACAACATTCTACATGCCAAGTCCTATCAGGCAGATCATACATTCCTATCCACTAGCATGCTTAACAACAGTCATTCAACAAACAGGGCATATCCACTAGCATCATATTATTGAGACAACCTGCACGAGCCTATCCACTAGCATGCATTCCAGCCAGGCATAACAAGTAAAACCCATCCACTACATGCTCAACAAACAGGTAATAGTAAATGTGACCTATCCACTAAACATGCATAGTAAACGGAATACACAACCGGGAAACTATCAATGCCAAGTGTAGGGTCTACACAACCCAGACAAGGAACCCTTACCTAAAATATAAAGATAAACGATAATAGGGATTTGATCCTCGAGCTACAGAAACAACACAAGCAATAACCTAATCAAATAACATCAAACAATATTTAAACGCCAAAAGACTACAAACAAGCAACCAACAAAACAATCCCGGGAAGTAGACATTACCCCAAACCGAGAAGATCACCCTCGGTAGCAAGGGCATGATAAGGCAGGACACACAGGCTGGCTCTGTCGTGTGCTAGAGGCTGGCTGCATGTTGCGGGCTTGAGACGTGCAACAGGGCAGTGCGCGGATGAGGCAACTCGGAGGCGGTGTAGTGGCTCAGCAGATCGGCTGCACGGGATGGGGTTGCACACAAGTGCGACTGCATGCACAAGGGTGTGCGCAAGGGATCCACAGTGAGCGGCGATGGCGTGCAGTAGTGGGCGAGCAGGCATGTGCCGGTGCTTGCAGTGTGCAGTTGTACTCGATTGAGGGTGCGTGCGGATGGAGACGGGCCTGTGGGCTGCTGCTCGACGATGGAGTTGCGTGAAGGTGATGAATTCAGCAATGGAGGAATGGGAGGTAGTGCTTTCGGCCAAGGGAGAGGAAGAACAAGAAGATGAAGAATGGAGAAGAGGGGGTTAGGGTTATACGACCAAATGCTTTTCCCTTTAATTTTCTTTTCTTTTACTTGTTTAATTAATCTCCAAATACCAAGTGTCTAATGATCCTCCCTTTGAGTCCCAACAACAACACTTTAATTCTTTTATTTTTCTGTTTTAACCGAATGACCTATAAACCTCTAAAAAGTAACTCCAAACCTAGAACCTGAAACCGAAATAAAAATCCAACCCAACAAAAGTCAGGAAACAACCCAGAAACCCTGAATAATTACAAAGTTCTAGCAATTTTCAACTACGCACAGCAGAGCAATCTCTGTCGTACTGGCGTAGAGTAGTCTCAATACTCACAGCAAAGCAATCTCTGTCGACAAGGATACAAAGTTCTAGCAATTTTCAACTACTTTACATATAACACGTGCAACTCTTGAGTTCTTATAGAAGTCTCTAATTTATCATTCCATGAATCTAAATAGTCTCTCAACTAGCATGCGACCATTATAAGTCTCAAAAGATGTATAAAATTTAGAATTTGTCTCTATAATGGAAAATTATGAGAAACGCTTAAGCAACCCAAAATATTTTCGTAGAAAAAGATCATAACAAACTCTCTTTTACACTCACACTAATTACTCCAATCATTCATGATGCTATGTTTATGGAAGTTCACTATTTAAATTTAGAAGAAAAAAAAGTACTTGATAATAAGAATGAATTACTCATCATCTTTTCAAACTAAAAGAGAAAGCTCACAAAGAAATTCAAATGAGAACTTTCACCATTTTATGCTAATTTTAACAAAAAAGAAGAAACGTACCCAAAATAGCAAACCAAACCCAAAACTTTATCCAAAATCCTTCTTCAAGCTTCCTTTTTCCTTTTCCTCTTTCTCAAGAGGGTTGCCTGCCTTCTTTTCTTTTCTTTTCTTTTTTTACAATTTTATAAACAAATATCTAAGATGTGTGGCTTCAATAAAGCCACACCTTTTTCTTTTCTTTTCTTTTTTTCTTTTAACTTTTATTATATTAGTATTTCTTTTCTTTATCTTTCCATTATTATTGTTATTAATTCCTTTTTCTATTTAAATGACAAGCTTCTTATGGAAGCTTCTATTTTTTTTTCTTTTTACTAAAAACAAGTGTTACAAAATATTACCCTTTTTAAAAAAAATCGTCCTCGAAATTTAGCTCCACCATCAAGAGAATAATTGAGGGTACTTTGTACACATTTGTTCTTCACTTTCCCAAGTCGCCTCTTCTCTTGAATGATTCTTCCATGAAACCTTAACTAGTGAGATGGTCTTATTTCTTAACACTTGTTCTTTTTTGTCTAAAATTTTTACTGGTTCTTCTTCATAAGATAAGTCTTCTTACAACTGAACCGATTGTACCTCGAGAATGTGTGACGAATCTGCTATATACTTTCTCAACATCGAAACATGGAATATGTCATGAATTCGAGAGAGTTCCATCGGCAAAGCTAGTCGATATGCGACTGGTCCTACACGTTGAAGAACGTCATATGGACCTATATATCTTGGACTTAATTTTCCCTTCCTACCGAACCTCAACACTCCTTTCCATGCTGATATTTTAAGAAATACTTTGTCACCAACCATGAATTCCATATCTCTCCTACGCTTATCTGCATAGCTCTTTTGTCTATCTTGCGCCACTTTCAAATGTTCCTTGATTATTTTCACCTTCTCTGTAGTAATTTGTACAAGTTCAGGGCTCATTAATTTCCTTTCACCCACTTCATCCCAACAAATCGGAGTTCTGCACTTTCTACCATATAATGCCTCAAATGGTGCCATTCTTATGCTTGAATGGTAGCTATTATTATAGGCAAACTCCATTAGTGATAAGTGAGAATCCCAACTTCCTTTGAATTGCAAAACACATGCACGAAGCATATCCTCCAATGTTTGCATAGTCCGCTCTGATTGCCCATCTGTTTGAGGATGAAATGCTATACTAAAATGTAGCTTGGTACCTAGTGCATTTTGTAGACTAGGCCAGAATTTAGACGTGAACCTTGAGTCTCGATTAAATACTATCGATATTGGAGCTCCATATAAACTAATTATTTCATCCACATATAGTTTAGCCAATCTATCTAAAGAATGTGTGATTTTGATAGGTAGGAATCTTGCAGTTTTTGTTAACCTATCAATAATCACCCAAATACCATCATAACCACTTTGTGTGCTAGGAAGACCAAACAAAAAATCCATAGTAATATGTTCCCACTTCCATTCAGGAATTGGCAAGGAATTCAAAAGTCCAGCCATTTTCTGACGTTCTGGTTTTACTTGTTGACAAATTAAGCATCTAGCAACATACTCTACTATCTCTCTTCATTCCTTGCCACCAGTAATGTTGCTTCAAGTTCAATACATTTTTGTGCTTCCTAGATGCATAGTATAAGCTGAACTATGAGCTTCTTCAAGTATCTCTTTCTTTAGATCCAAGTCATTGGGTACACATAATCTATCAAACTTAGTTAAAGCTTCATCACCTCTCAACATATAGTCGGAACGTTGGTTGCTTCTCACTTCTTCCTTCAACTTAGTAAGCACCGGGTCGTCATATTGTCGAGTTTTAATTTTATCAATTAAAACAGGTCTTAATTGAAAACTTGCAATTAAGAC
The DNA here is from genome assembly GCA_036507275.1 of Sicyos edulis. Taxonomy (NCBI): domain Eukaryota; kingdom Viridiplantae; phylum Streptophyta; class Magnoliopsida; order Cucurbitales; family Cucurbitaceae; genus Sicyos; species Sicyos edulis. The sequence continues at coordinate 14,970,197 of CM071856.1, read as the reverse complement.
TCCAAGTTCATTCATAAATAACTTTGCACTCATGCCACTAAGTTCACCCAATAAGGAGAAACTCATTGCATTTGATGTCGGTACTGAGTCCCACCCCTTTCTGCTTAAAGCATCTGCAACCACATTAGCCTTCCCTAGATATTAGTTTATGGTACAGTCATAATCTTTTATTAACTCTAGCCACCTGCGTTGGCGTAAATTTAATTCTTTTTGGTCGAAAATGTACTTCAAGCTTTTATGATCTGTATAAATATGACATTTCTCCCCATACAAATAATGACGCCAAACTTTTAAGGCTAATACCACCACGGCTAGCTCGAGGTCATGCGTTGGATAATTATGCTGGTGCTTTTTCAACTGTCTCGAAGCATAAGCTATTACCTTTCCATTTTGCATCAATACACATCCCAACCCTTGATAAGAGGCATCACTACATATGGTGAATTCCTCACCAGGCGTTGGGAGGGTAAGTATAGGAGCAGAAACCAATCTTTTTTTCAATTCTTGGAAACTTTGCTCACATTTATCTGTCCACACAAACCTCGAATTCTTTCTGGTCAAACTAGTTAATGGGAGTGACAACTTAGAGAATCCTTCAACAAAACGACAATAATATCCAGCCAACCCTAGAAAACTATGAACTTCAGTAATTGATGCAGGTCTCTCCCATTTAACTACGGCCTCAATCTTTGAGGGATCAACAAATATGCCTTTTTCAGAAATCACATGGCCCAAAAATACAACTTGATCTAACCAAAATTCACACTTGCTTAGCTTAGCATACATTATGAGTTTTTATCTCGCAATGTTTGTAGTACAATTTTTTAGATGTTCTTCATGTTCTTCTTTCCCCTTAGAATATATCAAAATTTCGTCAATGAACACAATTACAAATTTGTCTAAATAAGGGTGGAACACTCTATTCATAAGATCCATAAAAGCTGCTAGGGCATTGGTCAACCCAAATGGCATGACCAAAAACTCATAATGCCCATATCGGGTTCTGAAAGCAGTCTTTGGTACATCTTCCTCTCGAATCTTAAGTTGATGGTATCCTGATCGTAAATCAATTTTAGAAAAGACAAAGGCACCTTTAAGTTGATCAAACAAGTCATCTATTCGAGGCAAGGGGTACTTGTTACGTATTGTCACTTTATTCAACTATCTATAGTCAATACATAGTATAAGGGACCGACCCGAATGGGGCACTAAATGGGCCCTTACCCCAATGCATGCATTCAAAGTAAAGGACATTAATCAGACATGATTTCGGATTCCAATTAAAACAAAAACATTCAAAATAACCCCTTTAAAAACTAGACAATTTCCCTGGAACCTGTCCCTGTTTCCAAGCACCTGTTTCAAGATAAATACATTTCCAAAGTTTACTCTGATCAGAGATTTACTAAAAACCATTCAAAACATGTCTAGATACAATAATGCTGGAATCCACAAAATATTCAGAAAACATCCTAGGGCTTCGTGCCCGGCTACATGCATTCAGGGGAAAATAAAACACAAAGAGTCATAATGCAAAAATCAGAGTTGGAAGACTGGGCCCCATGATCACAGCTCCTCCTTCAGCCATCCTGTCTCGCAACTTGGTTACCCGTGGAAAAACCACGAAGGGTGAGTAACGAATTACTCGGTAAGAATCCCCAACCGGGTACAATACGATATACATGGTCATCTCGATGAGCGTATGCAAGCTATGAATATAAACACGAGAATAGAGCACATAGCTTAGCCCACACTTGGGCCTCGGATGCCAATTTAAGGTCTTAGTCCGGATATAATATCACCACACACCCAATACATAAGTCGCCCTATACGAGAAACAAGTCCCGCCTCGGCTGTCTCATCATCAACGAAAGGTACACCGCTCACAATCCCGAGGAGCTCTCCGATCGGCGCAACAGAATGAGCGTAAGCATGCACCGCGTGCTCTCGCAGAACTATGGGGGTTGCCGGTCCGAGGCAAGCCGCCCATATCCGATCCACCACGCCTAACTAATCTTTGGATCGGTGTCACCGACATAGGGGTGTGAGACACGGACACGTAAACTATGTCGGCTGAACCACCGCACTGGGGCCAAGGAACGGTCGTGGTAGGCTTACACCAGAAGTCGTCCTTGCCTTAACAGTGGCAATCGGGGGCTCTTGCCAAACATGCCGAGGACATGCCGGCTTGCTCGACGAGGCAATGCCAAGTCATCATCCCGACCGTTGGGGCATTTAACGATCGCCACCTCACCCAAGATTGCGGGGCCTACCGCTCGGGTTAGCTAATCCCTCACGGGGTCCAGGGCGGAATGACTTGCTCGGCGTCCCCGCCATGGATGCAAGGTTCTTTATGCATCGGGCCCGATGATGCTATCTACCGCAATTCTAACTCGCCTAGCAAAAGCGACAAACAATTCCATAAAATCCAATACGTGCTCAATAAGAATACAACGAGCCTAGCATGATACTACGAAGCAAGGAACAGATACGAGCATGCTAGAGAGGAACAACCTAGCATGGATTAACATGAGAATTAAACCAGGAAAATCATGCTAATCGGGAATTCAGAATAGATTACCTAGCCACATATGTCAATAAACACAAACAAGCGATCAATCAAAGAATCACATATAATATCGCAGGTCCACACAACTCCGGTGAAGAAATCCTTACCTTGGTCGGGGGCGATTTGACACGAAATCCTAATTTGCGAACGATCCCGAACTAGCTACCGAGAACCTATCAATCACAACAAAAATCACACAATAGGCCTAAATATAATAAAATAAATGAGGCTCAGCTCGGGAGCAACTCACGAGGTACGACGAACGCGCACGAACGAGCCGATTGCAGACGAACGGCCAAAGAACGGGCCGGCCGGGCGAGCCGGGCACGAAATGGGCGAGCTGGCGCGCTACTGGGTGCTCACGCTGGGCGCGGACGCGTCGCGGACGATGTCTTGGCGGGCGGCGAGCGCGAGACGCGCGCGCGAGCGAAAGGCAGCGCGCGGGCACACACTGTAGACGGGCGCGCGGCGTGGCACGGAGGCTGACGAGGCGATCGCGCGCGGCGTGGCTCGGCGGAGGCTCTCGCTGCGCTTCGGCGACGGGACGAACAGCTCTGTTTTTCGCGCGAGCGAGGCGATGGAGAAAATCAATTCGAGCGATCCACGGGGATTCGACGAGCGATTCTTTGATGACGAACTCCCCTACCCTAGCTGCACAAAACCCATACCTCAAATTACCTCAACTCGGCCGGAAATGGCGAAGCCCGAAGTAGGGGTGAAGAACTCGAATTTTCAAGGAGAAGAAGAAGAAGAAGAAGAAGAGAAGAGAAAGGGAGGGAGAACTCACCAGAGGAGATCGATCGGTCGAGGGAGAAGCGGCGAGTCGCTGGTCGGCGAGAGGGAGACCGGTCGGTGAGGAGAAACGCGAAGGAGAGAAATGAGGAAGAAGAAGAAGAAGAAGAAGGTTCGGGCGATTTTTGGCTTTTAAATCAAAACTCACCTCGAACAGGCTTAACATAAAGGTGGCGCATTTAGAAGCACAAGAGCGCTCAGTGGCTTGATTGGCAGCGCTCCCTGCCTAGCACGCGACACGTCCCTGGTTTGAATCTCACTCGACGCGCTATTTAATTCCATATTTATTTTAACCTTTCCCCAAGGCCAAATGCCTTCACCAAAATTCCCGATCCCATTCAAATCGACTCATAAATATTCCGGCAATTAACAATTTCAAAACCGGCCCTGTCGGCCCGACCCAAAATTACCAAAATGCCCCTGGGCCTCCCGGGAAGACCGGGATGAAATTTCCGGGCCGTTACACATAGCCTTATAGTTCCATCTTTTTTTCTTCACAAATAACACGGGTGCACCCCATGGGGAAACACTAGGTCTCACAAAGCCTTTATCAACTAGCTCTTGCAACTGTAACTTCAACTCTTTCAGTTCTGTTGGGGCCATTCGATATGGTGCTTGAGAAATTGGAGATATGTCTGGCATCAAATCGATCGAGAACTTTACTTCCCTATCAGGTGGCAACCCAAGCAACTCTTCTGGAAATAAATTGGCAAATTCTCTTGCCCCGGTATATCTTCAAGCTTTAGCTTACGTGCATGGGTGTCGACTATATGCGCTAAAAATGCGGTATAGCCTTTCTTAAGTAATTTATTAGTTTTTAAAGCTGATATCACACATGTTGGTGCGACTTTTATTTTACCTTTAAAGACAACTTCAACCTCTCCAGGTCGTTTAAATACAACTTCTTTTTTAAAACAATTCAATGTTGCATGATGTGTAGATAAGAAGTCCATTCCCAAGATAACATCAAAATCATGAATATCTAAGAGTATTAAATCCACATTTAACTCTCTGTCGCCTATTATGACCATACAATTTCGATAGACTTTATTTGCTACCAAAGATTTTCCAACTGGAGTAGCTACTATTAACTCATCAAGTAAGGTCTCTGATGTCTTATCAATACTAACAGCAAATATCGAAGAAACAAAAGAATGTGTTGCACCAGGATCAATTAAGATACAAGCATTAATACCAGAAATAGGTAATATGCCCATAACGACATCAGGAGATCCTTGAGCTTCTTGTTGTGTCATGGCAAAAACTCTTGCTTCATTGTGGGGTCTACCCACCTGTCATTTCTGCTTTGATCCACTAGAGCTACCAATGTTGTATTGACCTTCACCATTTTTTGTCACAGACTTCACTTGAGGGCCAGACTGTCTCTGGTTAACTGGTCTAGATGAAGCACCCTATGAAACACTATCCTCATGTAGCAATTGAGGGCAGTCTCTTCTCAAATGATTGGACTGACCACAATTGTAACAAACATAAGTTCCCCACAAGCATTAGCCCTAATGAAATTTGCCACAACTTTGACATGTTGAATTCTTATTATAATTAAATACATATTCTCCTTGCTTCCAAGTGCGTTGATTTCCAAAGGTCCTTGAAGGTTGGTTAGAATTGTTTAACGTTCTAGATGATGCATTTAAATCAGATCTGGAGCTTGACAATCCACAATTCCTAATTTTAAAACTTCCTCGATCTACCACCCTTGGTGCAAAACTCTTGTTGCCACCTCTCATATGCCCATCACCAGAAGGGTTTATGGCATTGGTAGAGAAACCCGTAATTCTTCGAGGGTTCTTTCTGGGTTTTTCTTTCAGATAAACTTTTCTCAACTCTCAAGGCTGCTTCCACTAATTTTCCAAAATCATTCCATTCAGACGCAGTAGTGGAAGTTCGAATCTCTTCCCCCAAGCCATCTTCAAACCCTTTACACCTATCAATCTCGTCTTCAATGATATTTGCAGCATACTTTGAAAGCTCGACATACTTTTTGTGATATTCTGCCACGGTCATTGACCCTTGAGTCAACTTCAAGAACTCATTTCGTTTGGCATCTTTGTAAGATCGTGGATAATATTCATTAAAAAAAGCCATCTTGAACTCACTCCACTCAATAACTTTGAATTTAGATCGTCTTTCACACCATAATTTCCACCAATCATTAGCTCCTTCTTGGAGTAGAAAAGTACCAAGTCTCACTTTTCTATTTTCAGGGCACCCCATTACATCGAAACATTTTTCCAACAAGTTCATCCATGCTTCAGCATCAGCTGGGTCCGTTGTCCCAGAATATGTAGTTGCACCTAAGGCTTTTAGTCGTTCAATTCTAAAAACAATTTCTGGATCATTTCTGAACATTCTCATTACAACAACTATTCCTTGAGCAATTTTTTCCACCATTTGCTCATCTTCATCGCTTACATTCTCTTGTTGATTTTCATGATGATGACTAGACTCACCAATCATTTCTTCTTCTTCAATATCATGTCCACCAGAAGCGTGTTGAGTTTCAATTTCCTGAAGCCTTCGTACTCTACCACCACGAGCCATAATTTCCTATAATGGAATGCATGTCACACAATCAATATGTTTAAATGTAGTTACTATTAAATCAATGAAAGATCTTAATGCCCTGATACCAAAATGACACACCCCGCCCCAAATATACCCTACTAACCTAGGACACGATATGTCGACAATAGATCCCCACTAAACCAAGGAATTTATTGTCAAGAACTTTTTGTTGTAACCTGAACAATTTTAACAAAGGTGACTAGCTACTTCTTTTCTTTTCCGAAATCAAAATTTCTGAAAATTTCGACAGAGTTTCCTCTAAAAATTGGACGATACTAAACTGTAAAAGGAATATATATATATATATATATATATATATATATATATATATATATATATATATATATATATATAGTCTCAAAATAATGCATTCAAGCTCCAGCCACCATTTTAAATGTTTATGAGAACTTACAATCTATTGGTTTAATAACATGCATGCTTAGAATTACAAACCCAAAATAGTATCAAGTCTTGCAACGGTACTAACCACCACGAACAATAACAAAAAAAAAGATATACACATATATATATGCACCCAAAACTATGCACATACAAAATGCTATGCAAACTATCCAAGTCTGGTGGTAGGGTCGACTTCAGCAAGCTTGTGAGAACTTAGTTGCTACCTGGTGGAAATTTTAAGGAAGGAAAATAGTGAGCTAATAAGCCTAGTGAGTAATAAGATACATGATAAAATATCTTACAAGAAAGTTTCATTCCAAAGTTAAAGGAAGAACTCAATACAACATTATCATCCTGAAATCAACTCTATGCTCAAATGAACGAACAAAAATGCGGTCAGTAAGCATTTCATATCCACAATAGAATGAATTAACTCATCTCATGTTGGTAAATTTATCCCTAAGCTTGGGCTCACATCTCTGTCATACTGGCGTAGAGTAGTCTCGATACGCACAGAAGAGAAATCTATGTCGTACTAGTGTAGAGTAGTCTCGAATCGCGTGAGCAATCTAGCAATCGTCTCTTCGAGTAGAGAGTAGTCCCCATACGCACAAGCAGAGAGCAAGCTCGTCGTCATCGCACTTGGCACAGAGTAGTCTCAATACGCACAGCAGAGCAATCTCTGTCGTACTGGCGTAGAGTAGTCTCAATAAGCACAGCAGAGCAATCTCTGTCGACAAGGATACAAAGTTCTAGCAATTTTCAACTACTTTACATATAACACATGCAACTCTTGAATTCTTATAGAAGTCTCTAATTTATCATTCCATGAATCTAAATAGTCTCTCAACTAGCATGCGACCATTATAAGTCCCAAAAAATGTATAAAATTTAGAATTTGTCTCTATAATGGAAAATTATGAGAAACGCTTAAGCAACCCAAAATATTTTCTTAGAAAAAGATCATAACAAACTCTCTTTTACACTCACACTAATTACTCCAATCATTCATGATGCTATGTTTATGGAAGTTCACTATTTAAATTTAGAAGAAAAAAAAGTACTTGATAATAAGAATGAATTACTCACATACTATTGACAAGGAAATTTTGGGTTATAAGTTGTTCCAATCTTTGTTTGTCCTGAAAATTATAATTTAAATAACATCAACAACTAATTGGAGAGTAATCCTTTTAAAATATGTTAAGCTTAAATTTTCTCTCATCTAAGTTACTCATTAACATATATATATGCATATTAAATAAATTTTGAAACCCAAGCATATACCCATATTAAAATCACTTCAACTTCTCTCTAATTTTTACTATTCATCTTCTTCCTCCCTTCTTTACCACAACATATGTCTTTTCTTTCTTATTATATATATATATATGAAATAAATCTTGAAACCCAAACATATACCCATATTGAAATCACTTCAACTTCTCTCTAATTTTTACTATTCATTTTCTTCCTCCCTTCTTTACCACAACATGCGTCTTTTCTTTCTTATTAAATATATATATATATGTGTGTGTGTGTGTGTATATATATGAAATAAATCTTGAAACCCATCATCTTTTCAAACTAAAAGAGAAAGCTCACAAAGAAATTCAAATGAGAACTTTCATCATTTTATGCTAATTTTAACAAAAAAAGAAGAAATGTACCCAAAATAGCAAATCAAACCAAGAACTTTCTCCAAAATCCTTCTTCAAGCTTCATTTTTCCTTTTCCCCTTTCTCAAAGAGGGTTGCCTCCCTTCTTTTCTTTTCTTTTTCTTTTTTTACAATTTTATAAACAAATATCTAAGATGTGTGGCTTCAATAAAGCCACACCTTTTTCTTTTCTTTTCTTTTTTTCTTTTAACTTTTATTATATTAGTATTTCTTTTCTTTCTCTCCATTATTATTGTTATTAATTCCTTTTTCTATTTAAATGACAAGCTTCTTATGGAAGCTTCTATTTTTTTTTCTTTTTACTAAAAACAAGTGCTACACTATAACCCAGTTATTTCCCTTGAACCTTAGTATAATGAAGAATAGAATAGACTAAAATATGCTCTATTTGAGAGTTATCAATGGTTAAGGGAAGAATCTCGTGATTTCGCAATTTGTCTCTCTAGTGTCTGGTTAGTCAACTTCTTGCTTTCATTTTATTATTTTCTCTTTTTTTTTTTTACGACACCTTGGCGTTTCTCCGAATGTTTCTATGCTTGCAATCGTGCATCTTGCTCCTCAGCTCCGCATCGCAAATTCCTGCAAAATTAGTTTATCCGCATAAGCTTCGTTAAATATGCGCAAGTGTGAAGAAAAGTCTTCTATTTTTTGCACTCAATTTCATTTCTTCTAATTTATTCCTCTAATGTGTAAGCATTAATTGAATAAATTAGAAGAAACTAAATTAAGCATAAAAAATAGCAAAATTACTTGATTGAGAATCATCAGTGCGAAAAAAAAAAGGAAAAACAAAGTAGAAAAGATAAAGGAAAACAATAAATGGCGGCCGCTTGAAGAATAGAACTCTGTGTCAATAGGAACACAAACTTCGCTTCGAAACCTTCATCCCAAGTGAGGGAGAAGAACTCCGAAAACAAGCACACTTTCTCTCTTGGTTCTTCTCCTTCTTATAGGCTTTAGATGCTTAGGGACTAAGGAATCAACTTGGAAGGCAAGGATTTGATTTGGAAATATCTTTTATTGCCTTTTATTGCATTTTATCTTTGGCAGCTTATCCCTTGATTCTCATGACAGATTTCCTTTGATTGATTTTGGTCATCACGTCTTTGTTGATTAAGACATGAATCCCATGATTATTGTAGTTTGTCTATTCTACAATCTTATAGTTGGCATTAGCTCGGTATCCGATTCTTTCCTTATTGAGGCTTTTGCATCTGATCTGATATGTGATTTTTGCATCAATGTTTCTGGCTCCATATTACTCCTCTCATCTCTGCACTGCTCTGATTTCTGCATCGCTTCGCATTAATCCTTGCTTTATTTTTGCAACAGATATTTGTCCTTTGCAAATATTGTTTGGAAGATCTCGCGGCTGCAACCTCCAAAGCATCCTCATGCGCACTCTAACCTTCCACTTCTCCTCTAAATATGAAACTAACCATATTCCAAACTCCTGCAGATATAGCAATAAATTAGCGAAGCGCGGGTTCTTTAGCATTTAAGTACAAAAGCATTCGACATTTTTTAGATGAAACCATGCCCAGATCTTGTTGTGTTGTCGTATTTACTTGCTTTAGGGTAAAGGCCTGGGCTTAGATCCTATTCATGGTCGGGTCTTTATACTATCAAAGGCTAACTTTCTAGATTCCAAGGAAGTTCACACTCTCATAGTTTCCTCCCCTACTATTTCATTTAAAGGGGGTGAAATTTTTTTAAAATGCATAGTTGTATCGAAGCATTGTAGGAGCACTTTAATACATAACACTCACTAGGCCTTACATTGCATATTTTGTTGTTGAGTTTCTCAATTTATGCATAAACCAACTATATTTCATTGAAACACTGCCAAAAAAATTCTAAGATATCTTAAAAGGACAACCTCACTTGCTTTACATTTAAACAAACTAACTAACTTCAAACAAGCACTTGCAAACTTTGACTGGGCTTCCGAACATGATGACAGAAAATCTACATCAGGTTTTTGTGATTTTTTTGTGATAATTTGATCAACTGAGGTAGCAAGAAACAATGCATTATCTCTAGGTTGAGCATTGAGGCCATGTTCAGGTGCATAGCCAATGCTTCGACATAATTATTGTGAATTCAGTCCTTGTTAAATGAGTTGCAAGAAACTTTAAGTACGGTACCCATCCTGTGGTGTGACAATTTAGGAGAAGTGAACTTGAGCTCCAATCTAATCCTACATCAACGAACTAAGCTTGTTGAAATCGACATCTATCTCGTTGGATACATTAACAAACCTATTGTCACCATTGTTGTTTGTAAATCTTCGCACCAAGCATTGCGTGTTTTGATGTGCACTCTACTTTAGCCCTAATACTACGTTTTTCATTCTTCTGAGATTTCTCTAGTTCTACTAATATCACTATAGAACCAAAAAAAAAATTGAAACCTAATAGAAATTAAACTAAAAAAAAAAAAAAAAAAAAATCAAGCCAACAAACTTTGATTGAAAAGGACCAACGAAGTTAGATGAAATTTGAAAAATGAGAGGAGAAAATGGGTTAAGGAAAAAATTCAAACATTTTAGAAAACTTGAATTGCAATAATTGGGAAAATAGAGAAAAAGAGAGAGAGAAAAGAAGGTGCAATAGTGATATGAGTGATGGAAAGGGAAGAGAAAGGATGATGCTCCCTAGAATGGATTCCTTGAGTTGAAGGTTTAGGAGACTATAAGATGGATAAAATTGAAGGGATGTTAGATGTAGAGCTGGCTGTCAGATACCCTCTCTAAAATGTAATCTCCCACTCTTAGGGTTGAGTTTGTGTTGGGCCATTGTGTTTTTGTAATTATATGCAAATAAACTAATATACCACATGTAGGGGTTTTCTATCCCCTTCCCTACTCCCTCTTTCCCTCTTCTATTAGCGCATCTTTGCTTCCTCTCCTTCCGTAAACCAACTTGTAGGGTACGCAATAATTCAAATATCTATCGAAAAGATTGATGACGTATTGGTTTCATTGTTTGGTAATAATTCAGTTCAACACCATAGTCATGAATTTAATCTTGAAAATCGGTATTTTACTCTCATTTATTCGATAGTACTAATACCTTCTATGTAGGATTTGTTGTCCTCTCTCATAATTTATACTAAAACAAAAATTAAAATCGGATCATATGCATGTGGAGAATATATGTTTTAACAATTTTAGTTATGCTCAAGATAACCCATGATGTTATTTATTAGAAGTTCATGTTTGAGTATAGTATATGTTAGAGATAATGACTCCCATATATTTTAGATATAAATTGTTATAGTTTTTTGTTTTTTTTTTACTCAAAAAGTCTCAAATTAATAGACATACAACTTCACTTATCAACCCATGAATTTCTTTCTTATCTAGTCGATTTGAGATTTTGATCGAATTCTCAATCGGTATCATATGTAAAATAGGAGTACATGGGTCAAGTTCAAGTTTGTTTACTATCTAGAAACTTTTTTTAAAATATATTAAATCTTTTTGGAAGGCACAATTTCTTTTCTTTTTTGTTTAGTTCTGTTTTTTTTTTCTTTTTTTTAATTTTAGATAGAAAGAAGGCTACGTTGGCAAAAGAACAGATTCTTCTTTTTTTCAATAAGGAAAAGGACAGAGCTAAAAAAAATCTACAATAGTATTTTTTCCATCTCTCTTTCAAAACTCACAACGGAATAAGAACAAAGCAAAAAGATTTGGATTATACAAGAGCTATGATATTGAAGCCATATTCATTTGCCTCTCAAAAGATTAAAAGTTTATGATCTTCCATTTCACCCCATATTTGTTTTTGTTTTTTTTCTTCTTTGAATTCAATACAATTGAAATGAACTAAAGATTTTTTAGTTATAAAAATTCACTTATACAAATTGAATTATTGTTCTCTTTGGCTTTCCCCCCGATATTTATTCCCAGGTGAGAAACAGAACTAAAATATCTAATATTAAATTATCAAACAACTATTGAAACGAAGTCGAGATCAATATAGAAAACATGAAGAGTTTGGACAAATAAAAAGGGATTAGATTTAGCAAAGATAGAAAGAATGATTTGGATAAGATTAGGAATTGAAATAGGGGGAGAGGGGTTGGCACAGTATCGCCCTGCCTATAAATTGATTAAAAAATGGGTGGGGAGTTGTTTGGTGGGACATATATATACAATTCTTTTCTTTATTTTTTTTTTAAATATATATAAGAAAATTTGTCAATTATAGCACATTTTTTAAAATAATACTTTTATAGCAAATTCTGTCATTTTAAAAAAAAAATTATTTACTTTTTTTATAGAAAACTTTGATAGAATCTATCATTCTCTAGTGATGGAAGTCTATCAATTTTATCAGTGATTGATTCTATCGGTTTTTATGATAGAATCTGATGGAAGTCTATCAATTTACTTTATTTATTAGTAATTGATTCTATCACCCTTTATCGATAGAATCTATCAATATGAAGTCTATCAATTTACAATTTTTGCTATATGTGCAAATATTTTTATTATTGTGCTATTCATGTAATATTTTATCCATTTTGTAATATACATGCAAAACCCCCTATATATAATCATAATATTAATGCAATGTAATGTCCAATGAAGCTATGCCCCCACTAAGCTATCTGTCACACTCTAATTCTCCCTATAGTTTTGTTCACAACGCCACAAAATTCATCCAGCATTTTATTTTAGGTTTAAATATTTTGGTCTCCATTTTTTAAAAACGAGACATGGGGCCAAATGTATAATGTTTCAATTGACTTGTAGAAGAGCTATGCTCAACCTAATATATATTTTAGCTTTTACCTTCAATATTTAGAATTATCAATTTTTTATTTAGAATTATCAAGTTTTTAATATATGTATGATTGTCCGAACAAGTTTGCACACACCTTAATTAAGGTCACGAAATATATTATTTAACCACACAATGTTTGAATGTTAATAAATTCATAAGAAATTAAAAATTATGTTCTATGTAAGTGATTAACATGCATGGATTAAACTTGTGATCTTTTAACCCCTCGAAACCATGTTATATTTAAAATTATCATAAAGGATTGTAACTCAACTAATATATCATCATTTTCTCAATAAAAAAAACTAACATATCATCATTAAAAAAAATTGTCACAGCCGATGGTAGAGGGATTAGGAGAGCTCATGATCCCCAAAAATCTTAATTTTTTTTAACCTTCGAAATATTATTTTTTGTTTAAAAAAATCATTCTTACTCATATTTAATATATACTTATAACATAGTGTCCTCATAAATACTAGAATGTGTTATTTTGATATACAATATATGAATAATATATTTAAGTATATAAGATGGTGGTTGCTCATAATTTCAAAATTGTGATTTGTTTTTTGAGAAAAATATTTCTGTAGACCTAAGTTCTGTATGTAGATTCTATTCGGTTCATATATTTTTAAATAAAACATTTTTTTTTTTAATTTGGTACTTAATTTATTTCACAAAATTAATTAAAGCGCTATAAATTTAAAATTAATATAATCATGGGGTTTTTATATATATATTACAAAATGGATAAAATATTACATGAATAGCACAATAATGAAAATATTTGCACATATAGCAAAAATTGTAAATTGATAGACTTCATATTGATAGATTCTATCGATAAAAGGTGATAGAATCAATTACTAATAAATAAAGTAAATTGATAGACTTCTTTCAGATTCTATCAAGAGTCTATCAATAAGAACCGATAGAATCAATGACTTATAAAATTGATAGACTTCCATCACTAGAGAATGATAGATTCTATCAAAGTCTTCTATCAAAAAGGTAAATAATTTTTTTTTTTAAATGACAGAATTTGCTATAAAATAATTATTTTTAAAAATGTGTTATAATTGTAAACTGTGGTAAAAAAGTTGCTATGCAGCACAAATTCTCTATAATCATTATCAATTTTTTTATTTCATAAAGTAAAATTGAGCATTATTATTATAGACTAAAATTAAATATTAACGAAATGTTGATAATAAAAAATGTTCAATTTAAAAATATAGTGACCAAATAGATATTAATCTCCAAACACAGAAACTACTGCTACTTTTTTTTTTTATACTAAAAAAAACTATCATTGAATTTCAGAAATTTTCATTCTGTAAGTGAAATAATGTGAGTTTTTCCTTCGATGCTAAAAACTAGAGTAGACGTTTCGAAATTTCAAAAAATTAGATTAAGATCACGAAAAATAGAAAGCTAACCGACTAAAAAAAAGGAAGAAGGAGGAGAGAAGGTAAATTATAGCAATTGTGGAAAATCAAAGCAGAAGGGAACAAATGCATCAGCTGGCAATCACGTGCAATGCAGAGTTCCAAAGTGAAATAAATTTTTGAGAAAAACTAATATCATATTTTATTTGTTCTTCACTTCATTGACAACGCATGCAAAGACCCCACATCACACAAACTCCCCAATTTCCCCCTTCATATTTGTTTAATCTAAAGTAAATAACGCATGTTCATACGTGTCACACGTATCAATTAACAAATTTAGGTTATCGGTATCAATAAATATTTAATATAAGTTTTGACAAAACATGACATTGAGAGGCCAACAAAAGAAACAAACTAACAATGTACGCAATTCCCGCCAAAAGTACAACAACCCAGACACGCGCATGATACGCACGTGCCCACAGTAATTCATTAAAAACTCAAAACTTAAACCAAAAAACAAAACAGAAACATAGATAGATGATGGATGATTCTCTTCCATTTTATTTTTCGGGATTCCACCGTTTGAGAAGAAACTGAATTCCTGCGCAACTCCAGTTTCTTTTTCTTTCTTTCTATTTTCTTTTTCTTTTTCACAAAATAATTTCGAAGTTCTCCTCTGCAAAAATTGCCTTCTTTTCTCTTCATCACCATCTGTGAAGCTGGGTCCATAATTTCTATATTCTTTCAAATCAGTAATAAATGTTTGCACTGAATTCAACCCCCCACCACTTCTTTCACTCTTGCCTTATTTTTATTTCTTTTTTTTCCTTCCACTACTTCCCTCCACTATATTTTATATATTGGATGCATCACATTCATATATACTAAACAAAAAACATTAAAAATAAAATATGTAACCTTTTTTTTCTTTCTTTAAATTTTTTCTCACACCAAAATAATATCTACACCAACAATCCAAACTTCTTCTTTCCTTGGAAATATGCAAATCTCATTAGACACCATGGCCATTGCACCCACCAAGAAATTACTTTTTTTTTTATTTCTTTTTCTGAAGTGGGTTCTGGAAATTACCCAAAATGAAAAACTCTTCCATACACTTCACTTTATATATATATATATATACGACGACCTATGATCAATCTTGGACCCCCTTGTTTTCTCCTTAATCCTAGCCTGTCGAATTATATATATAAAGATTTTTTTGATGATAAGTTTGGTCCACCACCACCAAACCATCACCCCTTTTTCTTCCTTTCCCCTTCTTTTTAAATTTATTCGTCAGCTCTTAGCTTGGAATTTTCTTTGTCATCTTCTACCCACACACAATTATTCAATTTCCTCCTTTTAAAAGGCAACCTTGATGACGAGGAAAACGAGGAGGATGAGTCACTGTACCTCAACCCAGCTCGGACCATCACTCGGAGCTGGGGTATCACTTTTGGGGGCTCTCTCCATGGACTCTCCTCCATTAACGGTTGCATTAACCGATAACATCGGATAATTTTCTCCTATAAAAATAAGAAACAAAAACATTATCAAACATTCCAATTGAAAATGGATAATGCTATACCACACCACACTCACTTTACTAAGTCCATTGCACCAAGACTCGGCGTGTTCAGGATTGAAGAGGGTCAAATTCGGGATTTCATTTGACGCACAAAGTAAGGCTGCGGCAGCAATGCAGGAAGGCCAGTACTCAAGAAGGCTAGCGTCTGTAATAATTAATAATCGCGCCATTATTAAGCTAAATTATCAAGTGGGGTGCTGAAATCGAGGGTACCCATCACTTGCAAGCAATGAAATATAATAAGTGCATTTCTTAATAGATGAGTTCGTTAAACTACCTCGAATATTGGATAGAATAATTTCTGTGAAGCGTGAGTTTAGAAAACTGGAAAATGATCTGGTAGGATCAACTTTGTAGGAGAAGAATCCTATGAAGCTGAAGGGTGTTACAGATCGCAGCCGCCAATTCAAAGTTGTAAGCACAAGAAGCTCCATCCTACGTACTGTTCTAGGTTCAAATATATACTTTGCTCCTTCAATCTATTATGATTCCATTAAGTTTCTTCAAATGCATTAGTCTAACTAAAATGAAGCTGGAAATTTCTAAACCAGAGAAATAAATTAAAGTACCTGAAGTTCTAGAAAAGAAGGAACAAGAGGTTCTTCCATTTTAGCTGCAAGTGACAAACATGCCACTGAAAGAAGCTGCATTAGCCATCCACTTGTTCCCTGAAAACAACATTCAACGATTGAACCAGAGACCAAGCATTACACATGACTAGCACAGGATCCAACCAATTTACTTTTTCCATAATTTTTTAATCAACAAACTACGCAGGCCCTAATCAGAGTAGTGTCATATTTTGGGATACGATTAACAGATTTCTCAGAAGTTAATGCAAAAAATTACAAGTTTCGTTCACATTTAAAACAGTTTCCGAAATAATTACTCACTATTATCAAAGAGAGGGCCAATCACAGCAATATCAAAGTAACTTTACAGCAGAACATAATAATGAAGATATCTCAGGCTACGATATTCTCAAAAAGAAAAAGTAACTTTTACCGGCAAGCGGCGAGAATAAAGGAATCGATCCAAGTAGTTGACGGAGAGGTATGCTGTGAGTGGTTGAAAACCGTAATACGCTTGAACCTGAAAGGACAAATAGATCAGAACTCACCGCCTTACACTGATAATCAACATCACAGATTCATTCATTCCTTGCGTTTTCCAGAAATTAAAGACAGAATTTCACAAAAAGAAGAGCGAATTATATAAAATTGTAAATAAAATCGAAATCGGTAGATCCACACCAGGATCACCTCCGACGATTCTCATCAATTGATAACATGCCGTCCGTTGCAGATAAAAACAAATGGAACTACAAAATCCGATCATCAACAAGAGGATTTTAGGAATCGAATCGAATACCTTGAGAATCCATGCAATGGAGTCGGCTCTAGCGGAAGAATCCAGCGATTGAGACTGAAAGCGCGAGAAGTAATCAATCCCAGGAACAAAGTGCCTCTCGTCCTCTATGAAACTGGCTATGGAATCCTCACTGCTGGCCGGCGATTCAAAGTCCGATGAGTACTCCGGCAAGCCTCCGGAGAAAATACCAGAGGAGTCCTCATCACAGAGTAGTTTCGAGTCAATGATGCAGCCGGAGAAAGAAGAGATCGACATGATCGGGACAGAGTATATCTCTCATTCTGTTCCGGCCATCGTGATCCCCATCCGATGCTGAAAAAGCCGCCGGAGATTCCAACTGTGGGAGTGATGAAGAGAGGAAGAATCTGGATGGGAAATGAAGAAGGGAGGTTGGGCTGTATATATACAAATTGTAACGGAAAGATTTAGAAATCCCGTTGGTGAAAGAAGACTTAGAAAGACTCTCGATAATATTCGGAGTCGTTGTCCGTAATACGCTTGTTTTTTGTGTTTATAAATGCAAAATCGAAGAGAATAAATCGTCTCTTCTAAACATAAATTGAAAAATTGATTCAATGGACCAGCCTGAGTCTGTATTCCGTTTTATTCTTGAGCTGCCTATCGTGGGGTTTGTTTTGCTCACCCGCGGGTATAATAGTATAGGAAGCTTAATTTCATCACCCGCGGGTTTAATTGTAGATGTGGTACCTTGGATTCTATTGCCATCTGGAATGGAACCGTAAGTGATTTTTGTTTTTGTTTTTATATTTTTTCAGAGCTTTGGCTTTTTTTTTTTATAGTATAGGAGGGAGGGATAAATACCGATTTTTTGAATCGAATCTGTGATGTTGGTGTTGAAATGGTTTACAACCAAACAATAAAATCATTACGTCACTGTCCGATTCAATCATTTATCATCTAAACTATTCCTTTGGGAAGCGTTGAATAGTTAAAAAATTGATGTTTTTGTAATAAATTGTTTTGATATAGGTTTTTATAGAGGAGTTATAGAAAAAAAATGTGTTCATATGTGATTTTTCTATTGAGTAGTTAGATACAATAAGTTGTTTTGATATATATTTGAAATGAGGAGTTATTTTGAGAGATTGATTGAATTTTGGAGTTGAAAAGAGGAAAGGAAGTGGAAGGAGAAGATGAAATGAAGTGATTTGGAGATGTAAACTACTTTTTGAATATTGATATTTTGGAGACCAGATATTGCAAAAGTATTTCTTTCATATTAATTTTTTTTAATGTAATCATTGTATATTTGTAGTGAGTAATAAATTTAATATATTTTATATTTATATTATATGGTTGAAAATTTAAAAACTTTTGATATAACATTTGATAAGATTAGATAAAGGTTTAATGGGATGTTGAAGAGAGGTTGAGGAGAGGTTGATATACTCAGCACCAAAATCTAATCACTAAGTAATTAAAAAATGAATGATTAGAAATAAATCGTTAAAAATAAGTTAATTTGAATAATTATAAATGAATGGTTAAAAATAAGTATTTAAAAATAAGTGATTATTTTAATTAATTAAAATGAAGAGTTGTTTTGAGTTGACGTCTCCACATAAAATCTTTTTTAAATTGACAAAAAAAAAATATCCTGTCGAGGTTGCTCATTAACAAGTGATAAGTGGGTAGATAATTATATATACAGAAAATATTTGTTTAGCTCCAACAACTTATGTACACATGAATGTCTATAATAAGTATATTTATGATTTCAAGAAAAACAACAATAATAATAAGTATATTTATTGTTATGTAGCACAAATATTATTTGTGCCTAGGTAAGTTTTGTTTATATTTAGTTCTTGAAATGATAAGATAGTGTTTCAAATGCTTTGAAAATATTGAGGAGTCGTTTACTTTTGTGGTAATTATGATAACTTGAATCTTTAGATACCCGAAATTTTAGATGTCTGAAATTTCTGATATCCGGCGATCACCATGTTTAGTTTGTAGTAATATTTTTATGGGAATTTTAAAAACTGTATTTATTTTATAAGTTTTGTTCATGGAAATATCTTAAATGTCTTCATAACTTAATGTACACATTAATTTGTATAATTAAAATCTATATATCGTTTTTTTTTATTAATTTGAATATTATATTTTAAAATAATTTTACCTAGAAAAAAAAACTAAAATTCTTTTATGAGTTGAACAAGTAAAAATTTGTTAAATATAGAAAGTAAGGATAATTATATTTAAAACATATAACAAAAGTCGGTGCACTTTACATTATTATTGAAAATAATCAAAATATTATTGAATTTAATGCATTTAAAAAAATGTAAAATATAAATATAATTAATTATGTATGCTTAGTTGTTAATGCATAATAATTATGTACTAAAAAAATATTATTATTTTTAAGGTACAAACTACACACAAAATATAGAGAAAAATTAATAAGAATATAAAATTTTATAAAAAAAAACTAAAATTATGAGGGCAAAAGTGTCTTTTAAGGATGTCATCTACATGCGCACCCTAAAAATCCATAATGAAGAAGGGCATCCAAATCACATTTAGATGGGCATCCTAGGATGTCGGGCATCTTGGGATGCCCTGATTTTTTTTCATTACTGTAAAAGAACCGTGGTAATCCAGATGTCAATTTCATGGGAATCTTGGATTACCACGAAGTGTAGGGGTGTACAAAAAAATCGGTAACTCGAGCGACCCAGCTTATCCAACCCAAATCGTAAGGGTTGGGTTGGGTTGGGTTATGATTTTGTAGTTTTTGTTGGGTTGGGTTAGTTCTTGGGTTGACAAATTTTTTGCTCGTTCAATCCAACCCAACTCGGATTAAGAATATTATATATAATATGTGTATGCATATAAGATAAATTAATAAGAAAGATTTTTATCATACTTTGTAAGCCTTCTTAAAAAAAGAATGTGCACTAATAAGATAGGTAATAGGATAAAATATATTATCATACATTTTTTAAAACATTTTTATGGACCTATGGATTGAATCTTAAATAGAAAAAATGAGAGTAACATAACTCGAGAATCCAACCCAACCCAACCCGAAAATCTAGGATTGGGTTGGGTTGGGTTGTAATTATGCATAAGGTTGGACGGGTTGACGAATTGACCAACCCGAAAAATTGGGTTGGTCTAAAAAAATGATTCAACCCTACCCAACTCAGATCATGTACACCCTTAACGAAGTGAATGACCCCTGATGATTCTAAACCTTTGTTTATAAATTGGCGTTAGAAGGGAAGCTACGGTGAAATCTTGTTTTGATGTTGGTGTTGGCAATAAAAGTAGAGTGAAAACTTTTGTTTGGGATTAGAGGTTATTAATGAAAGTTTATTGAACAACCTTCTTTGGAGAATGGTGTTAGGAGAGGTTGATAAGTTTTATTTTTTACACGATATACGTGCATTCCAACAATAAAAGTTAAAAAAAAATTCGTAAGTAGTTATTATAGATTGTATATTTCATTTATTAGTTCTTTCAGTATATTTTTTTTAATCAATAAATCAATCCATGATGTTTGATAGGTCATTAAGTCACTTCAAGATTGACCGGTAATCATTCAACTAAATTTAAATTATTTATTTTTATGAATTCAAACTTTCTAAATTTATATTAGTTGTTGTTGAATAATGCAATCTAAGATAGTATATATATATATGTGTGATGTATAGATAGGCATATATATGTGTGTGTTAATTTTGATTTATATAATTTTAATTTTAATTTCTAAACCAATTTATAATGTAGTAAAAATCATACCATTAAAGTAGAGGGGGAAAATGTAAAGTTAGAGGAAAATAAATAAATTTTAAAAAAAGTTATAGAAAATAATTTAAGTAAGTAAAGTTAGAAAGAAAAATATGATATCGGAATAAATTTAAAAAAAAATTATTCAACAATAATTAGATTTAGGGATTCAAACATGAAACAACTTATTTACTAGATCTTACAGCATATTATTTGAGCTTTTATGAGTGGTCATATTTTATGCTAGTTGAATAAAGTAAAATGTTAAAAGTTAAAAAGAAAAAAGAAAAAAAATTAATAAATCAAAACAAATCTAGTAAATATTCATTAAAGAAAAAAAATGAAAAATTGTGTACAAGATTCTAAATGATGTGTTTGGTGCAGAGATTAAGATTAAGTTAGTCGGTATTAAGTTAAATTGGATGTTAAGTTAAGCTGAGGATTAAGTTAATTTGTGTTTGTTTGACAACTTAAATTATGCTGGATTGAGTTAAGTTGGGTGGAAATGGATTAACACCAAAACTAATAACCAATCGCGCCACTAACTCATTCGGTAAGCTGTTGTTTGGTGTAGAGATTAAGTTAAGCTGAGTTTTTATTGAATATTTTTCTTACATTTTTTTTTAAATGTCAACTCTTCAATTTAATTTTTCTTGACAATAAATAAATGACAAAATTACATTCATTTGAAATAGTAATAACATAGTAAATATTTTTTATCATTATTTATTTCATTTGTAATTTAATACCTATATTTAAATTTTAAACAAAATATAACAAATTTTATATCCATTCAACAAATTGAGGGGAAAATCTAAATTATATTAAAAAAAAACATTTTAATTTAATTACTTAATTAAAGGTTAGTATAAGCTTTTTTTTTTAAGATCAATTTAATTTATTTAGTACACCCTAATTTATAATATAACGTTTTATTTTTTATTTTTTATAGTTGTTAAGATTTATTGTTGGAATTTAAGTTGTATTTTAATTCAAAATATAATTAACTATTGAAACTAAATCCTAAAATAACCAAAACATGAAATCGAGTTTGATTAGTTTTTTAGTACATGAAATTCGAATTAAATTATTTACAAGCATATCACCTTTATTCGATCAATTTCTAAGTATATGAAAGTTGGTGAAGAATAAATCAAGCACACCATTCGATTTGAACTATTCTATAGCAAGAACAATTTTTTCAATAATTTTTTTTAGTACAAATTGAATGAGGAGAATCACAAACTCTACTTAAAGAGTACTACTGCTTTCGAATAAATGAGACACGAAATTATTAGTACATAAAATTAGGTAACGGAAATTTAAACGTAAAATTTATTTTGATAATGTTCTTAGCCCATTAAACTAATTTTTAGTACATCTAACTTAAATGGAATAATTACTAAATGGGTTGGTGACGCATTTGGTTATCTTATTTGGTATTATTTCAATTTAACTTCACGGTCACGAGTTCGAGCTCGAAAATCGGTATTTGTATCTGATATTAATGTCTTCTATGTATAGTTTGTTGGTCTCCTGACCGGTCTAGTTGCGATTCCAATGCTAATATACTAAATAGTAATTAATTCTAAGTAGACTCATGCTAAGTACACTTGGAATCACTTACTCACAATTATATGCGGTCAGGAATTGCAAGTAGAAATTATATAAATTTATTGATCCCACAGAGAATTTGAAGCACAATGATATCATTAAAGGTCAAAATGTAAAAAGACACGAATAAGATTGATTTGAGTAGAGTTGGTTCATGCAAGAATTAAATTAGTAATGCAAATACTAATGTTGACACTATTGTAAAACTAAGTTACTTAATTAACTAGTGATTAGACAGACACACTGTGTTGCTTGGTGATGCAGAAATCATGTTATCCAATCTCACAAATGCTTCTGTACTTATGAGTGAAGAACTCAGCTTCCACTGCAACGCTACAAGATTAAGTTCAGGAGTTTGCATGTGTTAGCGGGGTTACACTGTAACTCTCATTTCATAGCGTGAAGAGTCTTCGTGCAATACTAACGTAACTTGTTGGATCGTCTGCCAGGTTCCTCTTTCGAGTAAGCTGGAGGCTAGCACACGTGGGTAGCGAGCAGACGCATACTTATTTAAATTGCAACATTATAAATTCAATCACCCACATGCGAGTTTGTGTTAATTCCTAATTAAACATGTTAAATAATTTTATATGAATGCAAACTGTGGAAAGAGATATACTAACGATTATCTAAGCAAGATAAGTTGTCATGAGAGAAGGAATACATCAAGACCCCTACTAAAGCACTTGACTGCAACCTGCCAGTACAATACCCATAGGTTTGCTATTAAACTCATGTCTTACTCATGCAGCTAGTGAAAGGTTATTCCTAACTCCCTTCTAAAACGTGTTTAGTGTCAGCACAAACTTACCTAGTGAGAACGGTGGGGTAATCCTTTGGCATCCTGTAAGAACCAGACTAAAAAATAGTCATAAACCCGGTTCTTACTCAGCATGCTATAATTAAAAGACTTCCATTTCATAATCCCTGTTTAAAACCTTAAAACAGCAATACGTTGGGGGAAACAACTTCTGTAAGAACCCGACCCAAACAGTGGTCCTAAACCTAGTTCTTACTTAGCATGCTTAAAATTTAAAAATATTAAAATAACATCGAAATTGCTTAACAAGAAAACATATTAAATAAAACTTGTAGAAAACATCCATTCCGCAATCACCATAAAATAAGTCCTGACCAGTATTTAAAAACTCAACGTTCAAACAACTTCTCAAAACATCAGTTTTCCAGCATGCTAACAAAGAATCAAGACTCAATAAAAATAACAAAAGACAGAGTAATAACGCCGGCAACTCCCATGATCATTCAGCTCCCTCCGCGAGTTGTCCTTATGTTGTCCCAAGTTACCTGTTGGAAAACCACAGAAAATAAGGGTAAGTACAAAGGTACTCAGTAAGAATCCCCAACTGGGGTACAATACGATACATCAATCATCTAGCATCCTAGTATACATGCAACAGTTACCAACACAGATCTTTGCTCAACGAGCTAACGGGCAAATCCAAAATCCTCGGAAGTCTCCTACTTCCGGCCTAATGATTGGATATCCTAACCAATCCCAAATTACATCCTCGAGGGTCTTTCTCCCTCGGCCAAATGATCAACTCAAAAGCTGATCCCAAATAGATGTCAGACACCCTCGAGGGTCTTTCTCCCTCGGCCAAATGACCAACTCAAAAGCTGATCCCAAATAGGTGTCCTCGAAGGCCTCTTACCCTCGGCTAAACAGTTACTATGACAAATGGGAGAGTACTCGAAGTTTGGCTCTAAACTGGAATGGAAGTGGTGTACTCACGAACATTAGTCTGGGGGAGCTCTCCGAACCAGCGACTAACGCGTGTACGCGCACATCGCATGCTTCTACAAACCGCGTAAATGTGGGGGCCTAGGGACAAACTATGTGGTCCAGGTACGCATGCCTAAAGACTTGGAAGCGGTGTCACTAATCTACAGTAGTGCGAGGCTCTTGGCACTCAACTATAGTAGCATGTACCACCGACCTGAAGCTAAGAACCTGCCAAGGTAGGCCAACACCATTGGTTGGGTTCCACTCTAGCAGGCTACAAACTAGGCTTATGCCGATGCGGGAGCTAATCCGCACCAGCTATCGGGGGTGGAAGAAAAGTACGTTATGCTACTCACTGATCCCGACCTGTGGGGACAAAGTAAGTTATGTTTGCTCTCAGCCTCTTGATGAAGACAAACTGACAAGTTCTATCTAAGGTTTCAGAGTAAACGATTCATAACAGTTCAACATGCTTAACAAGTACATACATATAACCTAGCATGATGATACGAACTTAAACAGGAATCACATAACATGCTGGAAGGACAAACCTAGCATGACACTAACATGTAGAAACAGAGGTAAACATGCTAGCAAGATCAATCAACAAAGCAGTCTTATCCACTAACATGCTCATAACAATCAACAGGCATACAAGGTGCAATCAAGATATACCGCAAGGTCCATACAACCCCGGTAAGAGATCCTTACCTAGAAAACAAGTAGTAACAATAACAACTACTAAGTTCTCCTTGAGCTGCAGAATCAACACAACCTAGCAAATAATATAAACAACTCATATTAAACCAGCAACTATCTAACAACTAAGCACCAAAAGACAAAGGGCTCAAGAACTACCCAAACCAAGAAGAACAAGCTCGACGGCAAGGCCGGCGAAGGGCGAAGGTGAGGCTCTCGGCAAGGCTTCGCGAAGGCGAGTGCGACAGGGTTCGTCAAAGCGCTGCTTGTAGCCGACGAGCGGCACGAGCGTGGGCGTGCGATAAGTTACATTGTGAGGCGACAGCAAGGCGCTCGCGGCTGCGCGTGCGAGCGAGCGACAGTGGGCGATGGATGCGATCGCAAAGGCGATGCACGGATCTGATTGGCTGCAAGGTAGGTTGCTCGATGGTTGCACTAAGCCAAGGGGTGCTGCGGATCCAAGGATTGTGATGAAGCCCTCAACGATCCGTGGATGGCGATGTGGGGGCTCTCGGCTGCCATGGATTCTCGGCAAGGAAAGGGAGAAGGAAACAGCAATAGAGTTGGGGCTTGGTGTGGGTGAAATTGGCAAGGGGATAAGGAGAAGAGAAACGATCGAATGAAATTCGGGAGAAGAGGCAGAGACAAATCTCCTAAAGAAGAGGAAATCGCAAACGCACTGGCTTT
This sequence comes from Sicyos edulis, assembly GCA_036507275.1. NCBI lineage: Eukaryota > Viridiplantae > Streptophyta > Magnoliopsida > Cucurbitales > Cucurbitaceae > Sicyos > Sicyos edulis. Next base: position 14,944,511 of record CM071856.1, on the reverse strand, counting down.
TGGGAGAAAATCGATTGCAAACTTGGCTTCCCTCTTCTCAAATCGACAAATAAATCTCTAAGTGCCATGTGTCCCTGGCCATCCTCCCTTCGAGTCCCAGCAACAACACCTTTTTCCTATTTTTTCTTCTTTTTAAAACAGACCTCCAAACTCCCTTGTCAATCCTCCTTTCGAGTCCTAGCAGTGACACTTTTATTCTCTTATTTTATTAAAAAGTAAATCTCCCAAATTCAACACCATTCGAATTCCAACAAACACATAATTAATTCTTATTTTTTTCTTTTAAACCGAAAGACCTCCAAACTTCTTAAAATGAATTCTAACCCTGAAAACTGAAACCGAAGAATAACTGAACTCAACCATTGACAGAACCAACCCTAAAACTCTGGTTAAATACAATACCGGGTTTGAGGGAAAAAGACCAAAATGCCAATAAATGCTCAAACTGCCCTAACGGCCCAACCGAAAAACTAACTAAACATACCTGGGAAATAGGAACAGAATTCTAGGCCGTTATAATACTCCCTCCTTTTAAGACTTTCATCCCCGAAAGTCCTAAGACTAAAACAACTCCGGGTAGTGCATCCTCATATCATCCTCCAACTCCCAAGTGGCTTCCTCTGCCCACTGATTTCTCCACTGAACCTTCACTAGGTTGATCTCCCGGTTACACAAGGTATTGCGTTCCTGGGCCATAATCTGCACAGGCTTCTCCTCGAAGCTCAAATCCTTGTTCAGCTCTAACGGCTCGTGATCAACTACGTGCATCAGGTCTTCCACATACTATCTCAATATTGAAACATGAAAGACATTATGCACTGCTGCCAAAGACGGGGGCAAAGCCAAACGGTAAGCTACAGCACCGATCCGCTCAAGGATCTCAAAAGGCCCTACAAACCCGAGGCTCAACTTCCCCCACTTACCGAACCTCAACACACCGCACATCGGTGCTACCTTCAAGAAAACGTGTTGACCAACCTCAAATTCCAGGTCTCTACGCCAAACATTGGCGTAACTTTTCTGTCTACTCTGAGCTGTCAACATACGAGCCCTGATCTTCTGCACTGCGTCGTTAGTTATCTAAAGCAACTCGGGACCCAAAACCTGCCTGTCACCAACCTCTTCCCAGAACACTGGAGATCTGCACCGCTAACCATACAAAGCCTCGAATGGAGCCATCTGAATAGTCGACTGATAGCTGTTATTATATGCAAACTCCATTAAATACAGATACTGATCCCAACTGCCTGGAAAGTCCAACACACAGGCAAGCAACAAATCCTCGAGAATCTGGTTCACCCTCTTAATCAGACCATCTGTCTGAGGGTGAAAAGTTGTGCTGAAACTGCACTTGATTCCCAAACCCTTCTAGTGCGCTCTCTAGAAGCGGGAAGTGAACCGAGAATCCCAGTCTGAAACAATCTTCGTCGGTACCCCATGGTACCGAACTATCTGCTCCAAAAACAACTGTGCCCATTGTTCCACGACATAATTAACTCTACCGGGGATAAAGTGTGCACTCATAGTCAGCCGATCCACAACAACCCAGATCTGAGTAAACCCTCTCGGTGTCCTCGGCAACCCAGAAATGTAATCCATCGAAATCTCATCCCATTTCCATTGTGGAACACTCAACGGCTGCAACAGACCTGCCGATTTCTGTCTAGGAGCCTTCACTTGTTGACAAGTGAGACACCGATTACAAACTCAGCTATACCTCTCTTCATACCCATCCACCATAATGTCTACTTAAGATCCTGATACATCTTGGTACCTCCCGGGTTCCAAGTAAACGGGGAGCTATGAGCCTCGGTAAGTAGCTTGGCTCGTAGTCCTGCGTCATTTGGAAAGCACAAACGACCTATATATCTCAAACCTCCGTCTGGTGCTATAACAAAATCAAAGTCGCCATCTGCCTGAACTCTCTCGATCAGTCTTTTCATCTTGAGATCACTTAGCTGGCCTTCAATGATCCTTTGCTTAAATGACGACTGAACTGTTAGCTGGGCTACCCTGGCGGTAACCTCTCCCAACAAAATTGCAATACCGGCTCGCTCAAACTCTTTCCGTAATTCAATCTGGGAGCTCAACAAGGCTGCAGAGTGCGACGTCTTCCTATTTAAAGCATCAGCCACAACATTGGCCTTTCCTGGGTGATACAAAATCCCACAGTCGTAATCTTTTACTAACTCGAGTCAACTTCTCTGTCTCGTAAGGCTTCAACTATCGGAAGGCATGCACAATCACCTTTCCATGCCGCATCAACACACAACCTAACCAAAACTTAGAAACATCTCTATGCACTGCAAACCATTTGTTCCCTCCAGAACTGACAATTGGAGTTGACGCCAAACTGTGCTATAATGCAGCAAGACCCTTAGCCCAAAAGGCTTTCACCTTTTAAAGCTTAACGTACCATGAAAATCCCTAAGCTTTAAACTAGAACATTTTGACCAGGCATTAACAAGCTACCAAAACACAATCATTACAACAACGAATCACTAGGGTCAAGTGCAACACAACTAGCAAGGCTTCCTCACAAGTCAAGACTTGGAACCGACACTCCTTGCGCAACAACGAACCTTGACTGAAATAAGAGGACCTCCAAACCTCAAATGGTCAACCGACTTTTAGCAAGACCACAAAAAGCTCTTGGACTAACCATCCACTACTTGTTGGTAGAACAACCAACACTCGAGCTTAATAGTCACCACTTCAACTCTCTCAAGAACAAAAGCTTCCTACCAACTCACAACTAAAATGCGGCTATTTACAAAGGGAAAAACATACTAGATTCAGAGAACACCGCAACCACTTACGATCATGCTCGAGCAAAAGTGAAAAAAAACCACTGATCTTTTAAGCCAACTTTCCATTGATAATAACAACAATGCAAGGCCTATTGATGGTCTCCAACCACCTTATCAGGATTTACAACATCCAAAAATAACAAACCTTGGTTACAACCGAGCTCAACCTTATTTCACAACTCCAAGCCAACCTGAAGATCACTGCGAAACTATCTCTGGCTTGGCAGCTGAAAGCAAAGCTCCAACCGAGCAATTACAAACTCACTATCTGGGTCTGACTGAGCTCTGGCAAGGATCTCCACGAGCTTAGGGTCCTCTCGATGACCCTCAGACACACACTGCCGTAAAGACGGTCTTCTAGCCAACTGACTAAACAAGAAGAAACCTTCTTAAGCATCACATCTGCAATGGCTAGCTCTAACTTTCTAGATACAAGGGCAATAGACCAGACACGATGCAGAATGCGTCGTCCTCTTACTCAAAGCATCAGCCACCTAGTAGCTTTACTCCAGGTAAAGATATCTACACACCCTAAACAACACCAGTCAACCACCATGGTTTCTAGCCAACCATAACTTACTCGGTCCCAACTGGGCTCTAACGAAACAACAACAAGGATTCTTACCATCCAGGGTCACGTTCCAAACGAACAACTCTTGTCTGACGAAAAGCTATCCAACAATGAGCATAATACATTTGCAAACTCAAGCTAAGGGCACCTTTTCAAGATGGTGTCATTGAACTTAAAGCCCAACACCTTTGAAAACTGAGCATAGTCTCGCTCCAACAAAGCAGTCTAACATGGTTCCCAATAACAACTCACATCGGGAACAAGCTACCCATCGGTTCACATGTGAGTACAAAGACTAACCACTGCGAAAGGCCGAAGTCTAGCCAACTCTCATAGAGAAGCCACCAGCTGACTCCCAACAGAGTCACAACAAAAGACTAAACACCAAGGGTTCAACTCTACACGCTCTAACTCTAACATTTACCCAACTTCTAAGTAAACTTATGGAATGATGCTCTAGGCTATTCCTCACACATCTTTCTCTCGTGTCCATATGACTACCAACAACAAGGATCACTTTTGCTACAAGAACAAGGGTTTTGACTGGCATATTCGGTGCAACATCTGGCGAAACGTGCTGCTAATAAGAAAACTCTTGGCTTTGCTACAAATAGGCCAACAAGGTCACAGCCTCTAGTGACGGCAACACTAACCACTCGCACAAGGACTTCAGACTCCTCAAACTGGCCTTTGGAACCTCGTCCATCAGACGTGCTCAAGATCCACTCCCAAATCTCTACTTGATGTTCAACGAACATCGCTCTAACCATGCCTTTCATGGCTGCAGCAACTGTGTCAGCTGAGTTATATTTTCCCTGTTTCAAGTTTGAGAAGGCCTCTACCATCTTCTATTGGGCCTCTTTGCTAATGTACTTAGCCCGAAACTCTATTCTCAAGAACAACCAAGTGGTTAGTGGAGACTCTGCTGGTCCACCTCTCTCGGTGGACTCCCACCACCAAACTGCTATATCTATCAGGACAAGGGTCGCGCATCTCGGCCTCTAAACATCAGGACATCCCATATCTAGGAAGATATACTCCATCCTAGCCAACCACTTTACCGCCACTAACGGATCCTCTGAAGTATAAAACTCTTTCTATTATTAATCTCTTAAAACTTAAATGGGCTATCAATTTCCAACCCTCTATTCCCTTTATCTTCCAATAAATTTCACTTTTTGTTTCTTTAATAAAATTAAAAACACAATTCCTTTTTTTTCAATTTTTTTTTTCTTTTAAATAAAGCCAACCTTAAAGAATTATCTTCTACAAATCCACTTAACTTAATTCACAAATGCCCCTAAGATTCCTGCAACTTACCAAAATAGTCCAACATTAAAATTTATTTACAAAATAGTCCATATGGGTTAAATTATCTAAATACCCTTAAGGCCAAAACTAACCGAAAATGTGGGGCATTACATGTATACTCGACTGCTTATATTTGGGTAGAATGCGATTCTAAAGCATGAGGTTTTAGTAATAAATTCTTATTATTAGAATTTATCATTACTTTATTTATACCACATGGAAATATCGCATTAATACAACTAACGACATAATTCTTCGACGATGATGTCAAACGCACACGATGGTGAAGCTTTTCAAACTTATGGGATGATGCGACTTCTCTCAAAATCTCAAATGGAACTTGCAGAGAAATTCGTGTAGTGACTTGTTGTGGGTTTTGGAAAAAAAAATCATGGCAAGGATGGGAATTTCAAAGAGGGCCAATGTTGGTTAATTGGGGTTAACACTTCCAAATAACTAGACCTAGGGATTGTAAATAAGGCTTAATTAAATGCACAATAAACTTTTAATTAATTACAATTGTTTCAACGAGCCTTTAAATTACAAAATTACCCTTAGTAAGTAATAGACCACCTTGGGAAACTAAAACTTACCTTAAATATAGACATTTCAAAATTAGGGCGTTACCGCGTTTCCTAGATTACCCTTTTGGTTCTTTAGGAAATTTTAGTTTTTTGGTTTATGGACTTTAGACTTCCCTACAAGGTGTGGTCATTCTATGACTTATCATCTAGGAGATTGGGTTAGAGCACCCGCGATATTGTTATGGGGATTTTGCATGTATAATAAAAAAGGGCAAAATATTTTCATCTATAGCACAAAATCAAAATGAATTCATTTGTAGTAGAAAATTCATATTGAGTTTTATCACCGGTTGAGTTCTATTAGTGATAGAATTCAATCAATGATATACTCATTCTATCACTGCTTGAGTTTCTATCAGTGATAGAAATTAAAATTAAGTTCTATCACTAATTGAGTGCTAGAAATTAATGTGTTATTGATTAATTATTTTAAAAATTCTGCTGCAAATATAATACAAGAATTAGAATGTGAGGCTTATGATAAATTTTCTATTGTTATTGTATAATTATTGGCTTATATTCTATTACTTGATATGTTTTATTGATTGTACACATGTTATACTCCAAGTAGAGGATAGTTGCTGAATTTCATAACTCACACTTCCATGAAGAATTTTCCCCCAGGTACTTGAATGAGAATGCTAACCGGGCCTGTTGAAGTTGACTGTTAGAACCGCTACATTAGTGTTTAGAGTCTTATTCTACCATAACTATTTGATTAGCAATGTTTTTGTAAGCCAAACGTTTTAACTGTTTTTGGGATCCCACTATTTATATCTTGTTAACTACATGCTTAAATATTTTCACTATTTTCTAAACATGTTTGTCATAAATTCCCTTATTAGTCTATTTTAAGAATTCATGTCTTTACACGACCTATCGTCACCCCCGCTGTATGTTCTAGATTTGAGGACTCATTGGCTAGATCTACATTAGAGCCTAGATCCAAGCTCGAGCTTAGACCGTGATTCACCACACGTCCTATACAATATGCCTCACACACCACCTATTTTTTGTCTCGCTTCGCTGCATCTACTCACACATCACCATCATTTTATGTTGCGAGCACAACCACAAGCATGTCTCAACTTTTGTGTTATTAGGTAAATCCTTGTAGCCTGTTATTTACTATGGGCTTGTTTGATAACGTTCTTATTGTCAGTTTCTTATTTCTTAGTTCTTGTTTCTTGTTTCTTATTTTTTTAGAACAAGAAACAAGAATATGTTTGATAACTGTTTCTGTTTCTTGTTTCTTAAAATATATAAAAAATAGAAACAAAGTTGTTTGATAACTATTTTTTGTTTTTTGTTTCTTACTTTTTGTTTTTTATATATATAAATATTTTTAGGCTACTAAAAAAATATAACATTGGCCATAAAAAATTTACATTTTCTAGTATAAATAAATATTTTATAATTAAAAAAACAAATGAATCTTAATATAAAACTAACAACAAATTTAATATATTATCTCTCACGTAAATCATTTGTCACAAATGACGTGCTTAAAAAATGTTGTATTTGTAAGGGAGTTTTGCATGTATATTACAAAATGGATAAAATATTACATGAATAGCACAATAATGAAAATATTTGCACATATAACAAAAATTGTAAATTGATAGACTTCATATTGATAGATTCTATCGATAAAGGGTGATAGAATCAATTACTAATAAATAAAGTAAATTGATAGACTTCCATCAGATTCTATCAAGAGTTTATCAATAACAACCGATAGAATCAATCACTGATAAAATTGATAGACTTCCATCACTAGAGAATGATAGATTCTATCAAAGTCTTCTATAAAAAAGGTAAATAATTTTTATTTTTTAAAATGGCAGAATTTGCTATAAAAGAATTATTTTTAAAAATGTGCTATAATTGTAAACTGTGGTAAAAAAGTTGCTATACAATGCAAATTTCCTATTTGTAAGATATTAAGGTAGTGTCGATTGTATATTTTAGTGAACAAAATTTTCATAATGCCAGTTTTTTTTACGTATTTCGTATATTATAAACTCAAATAATAAGTAAAGACATATATTACAAAATTTTCAAATAACCTGTCAATTATAAATAAAAAAATTCCAAACCGCAAACTTTGAAATTTATACAATAATAAATTGCAAAAAAAAAACAGAATTAAAAATTCAAAAATAGAAATATTGCAAAAAAGAGTTGAAAAAAAAAATATAAAGTTGGGACTTGAACCATAATAAAAAATAAGGTTGGAAACCCCACCACTACACCGCAACCACATATAATAATTCTTGTGAAACGCGAAATTATATAACATAACAAATTACTGGGTTTGAGAAAAAAAGAACAGTGGAAACAGGTTTTAATAGTTTCTCATTTTTTTCATATAATTTGAGAAACGTTTCTCATATTTTTTGGAACAAGAAATGGGAACAGTTATCAAACAAGCTCTATATTATCAGTTATATGAATACTGATTTGTTTTGTAAGATCTAATCCTTTCTAAGAGCTAGAGAATGATGTGGGGTCGGTTGATGTATTTTGATCAAGTCACGGCTAAGGTAAAGGTTTCACCCGTAAGTGTTGTTGTCATATATTTACATAGAATGCATGTGTTAATTATCTAGATAGCATGATGTCTTGCCTGAATTACATCTTAGTTATGCATACGAATAAGAATATACGTTAACTATGAATTGTTATGCTTTTATGTGGATGAATAATAGAAAATATGTCTTAACTTGCATATAGTCTCCATCGTAATCATTAAGGAAAACATATAGATGAATTTTGGGTGATATGTATAAAGTGACAAACTATATGTAGAGAATGATGTTGCTAATTATGTTCTTGTGGACTATATGTCTTAATTTTTTGTTTAGGGTTTAAGGTTAGAAATGAAAAGTTATTTTGAGCAGTTACAAAAAAATTCGTTTTGATGTAATTTTTCAAGAAAAAATTATTAAATTCTCCATCTAAATCCTCTTTAATGATTAGAAACGAGTGGTTTAGAAATGAAGAGTTATTTCCAGTAGTTATAAATGAATAATTAGAAATGAGTGGTTAAAAATAAAGGATTATTTTGAGTATTAAAAATGAAAAATGATTTTGAGTAGTTAAAAAAAACTCGTTTAGATGTAATTTTTTAAGAAAAAATTATTAAATTATCCATATAAATGCTCTTTAAATATGGCAACACACACCCTTAATACTTACAAATAGTTTTATTTTGAAAGTATTGATGTTTGAAAGTTTTGGTTAAATGAAAGCCTTTTAAATTGAAAGAATTTGGTCTTGAAAAACTGTATTCAATTGAAAATTCACGAAAAAACTTTTTTACCGTGATAGTAGTTAAAACAAAGTTTTGCAAGGATTTTTTTTTTTGAAAAAAGTTTTGCAAGGATTTATATTTTGTTTATGAATTGAATTGTATTTTTGTAATATTTTTTAAGTATATTTTCTTTTTTTTGAAAAATATTTAAGTAAGATAAAATATCATTTTAGTCCCTCAAATATGAGATAAGTTCCATTTTCTCTCTCAAGTTTCAAAAGTCCAATTTTGGTCCTCCAACTTTCAATAAAGCTAAAGTCAGTGGTATTAAAATGTAGTTATCTTTCCGTTAAAAGTTGATGAAAAAAAAACTTCTAAAACTTTCTCTCTCCCCCCTCCTTTGGTTATTTTCTCTCTCCTCAACCTTTCCATCTTTACATCTCCTTCCTTTTCTCGTGGGTTGCGAAGTAATGTTTAGAATACAAACCTTTTTCAACAGAAAAAAAAAAGAGATATGTTAAATTTAATGTTACAGTACTACAAAAAATATAAAGCCTTTTTATCTAGAACAAGACGGAGGAAGAACGCTGGTAATTTTATTATGAAATATTGAATAAGCTCTTCAAATTATCCACTATGTTATTATTCAAGTAGTGTCCTTCATAGTACTCAAAAAAAAAAAAAAGGTAGTGCCCTTCATAGTTGCTCAAATTCCACTCCTAATTGTTTGAAAATTATGTCCCATTCAACCTCTCATGTTCAAAATTCGTCAATCTCTAATCTGGATCTGAAATTTGAAATAACAAGGGAAATCAAAGGCTTATTTGTTTATGAAATAGTCTCAAATTGGTGCTGCCGACCCAAATGGGCGGATGAGTCTTTTTTATACCGTGGGTTTGCTAATGGGAGCTCTTAAGAGGATGAAAATGGTGTTTTTAACTTTTTAACAACAACAGGGTTCATATACACTTACTGTTACAATAATGAAGCAACAGTTGATTAGCGATGGAGATGGAAGTTACATAGGTGGAATTTAAAAAGAAATGTTGAAATAGCAAATTACCACCATATTACCAACAAAAAAACAATGTTGGTTTTGTTCTTAATTAATTTAACACACTTTTTATTTATTAAAAAAAGTTACTTACAGAAGAGAGGAACAAATTCGAGATGAGAAGATTGTAGAGAGGAGGAGAGAGAAAGTTTTAGAAGTTTTTTTTTTCATCCACTTTTAACGGAAAGATAACTCTATTTTAACACCAAGGACTATTTTTTAGCTTTATTGAAAGTTGGATGACCAAAATTGGATTTTTGAAACTTTAGGGACCAAAATGGAACTTACCTTATAGTTAAATGACCAAAATGATACTTTAACCTATTTAAGTATATGTATATTACCCTTCTACATTAATGATATAGTTAAGTATTGAAAAATTAAGTTTCTCAAAATTAAAAAAAAAGGGAATTTACCGTGTAGAGCACATTTTCTTCCTTCCATTATATTTGTAGTACAACTCCTAAAATAATTCTATCTATAGCACATTTTTTAAAAACATTTATCACTTTCTAAATTTACCCCTTCCGGCTGCATTTGTTTTGTTACTCAACTTGTGATTCACACAGGCCTCAACTAGCAATTCGCACAGAGAAAAATAGGATCGATGTTCATGATCGTCTGGAAATTTCCTCTTCATACAGAGTGCCTTAATTTCCTCTTCAAATTGTCCCTCGTTTATTGATCGTCTGCAATTTCCTCTTCAATCTTCATTGATCGTCTGCAATTCTTCCTCCTAGTCGATTTCGTTTCAATTCATTGACTAAGAAGAACTTCGTTCTTTCTGTTCACTCTTCATTGATCGTCTGCAACTTGAAATTATCTCTTTCTCTCTCTCTCTCTCTCACAGTAACTTCGTTTTCAAATTGAAAGTTCCAATTCAAGGTTTGTTTTATTTCTTTTTCTGTTGAATCCTTCCATTCCAATTCAAGGTTCGTAGTTGTTTGATAGAATTGAAGTCTCATTAGATCTATGATTGTAATGCTCTGTTTTGAAAATGAAATTTATGTCTGTAATGCTCTGTTTTGAAAAGGAATAAGAAGTTTATACTTTATCAGTTAAATTGATAGAAGACGACTGATAGAAGTCACTTAAAAACTTATTGCAGTGTAGGTTTATTCCTATCATTGACTCTATCAGTACAACTGATAGATTGATCTGATAGACTTCTATCTGTTCAGCTGATAGTCTTCTATCACTACAGATGATAGTCTTCTATTAGTACAATTGATAGATTGGTCTGATATACTTCTATCAGTTCAGCTGATAGTCTTTTATCAATTCAGCTGATAGACTTCTATTAGTTCAACTCACAGTCTTCTATCTGTGATACATTCAAAAAGCCTACATTTCATCTCATTCCTTATTTGTAAATCAATCAGTCCATAGTGTTAGATGCAGATCTCGAGGCATGTTTTTTGTCACATCATTGCATGCTCTTGTGTGACGAACCCGACCCAAAACATGGCCCTAAACCGGGGTTCTCACTCAGCATGCAAGTTAAATATGATATCAAGCGGTTTAGTGCTCATATTTAAAAACCTTTCAAAACATATGAGAAGGGGGAACCCTTAAAACATAACCAACAGTTTTCATTTAAACAATCCAACGAAGTAAAACAACCTGGCCAGTATTTATAAAACATACAATACAATTTAAACAACTTTTTAAACAATGTTCCCCTAGGACTCCTAGCCATCTACATGCTGAATAAACAATGCAATAATAAATGACAGAGTTCTGGCGGCTCCCCATGATCAATCAACTCCATCTGCCAGCCATCCAGGTGCTGTCCCAAGCTACCTGAAAGATAAATAAGGGTGAGTATAAACATACTCAGTAAGAATCCCCAACCGGGGTACAATACGATACATCAGTCATCTAGCACCTCAACATGCAAGCAAACAGCTATCAACACAGATCATAGCTCAACGAGCTCAATAATACAAGATCTGGAGCCATCGGAAGTCTCTTACTTTCGGCCTAATGGATTGGATACACTGACCAATCCTGGACATCACCGAGGTATCTGTCACTCGGGGGGAATACACTGATCCCTAGAATGTCCTCAAGGGCCTCCTTGCCCTTGCACTAAACTGGACTTACGGGAGAGTACCCAAGTCGAGCTCTAACGGAAGGAATGGTGTACTCACGACATTAGCCCGGGAGCTCTCGAACCGGCGACTAACGCGCGTGTGCACGCACACCATCATCTTCGCCGCAACCCGTAAATGCGGGGGCCTAAGGGGCAAACTACGCGGCGTGTGCATGCCTATGACTCGAAGCGGTGTCACGATCACGATGGCGCGAGGCCTCGACGCTCATCGTGCGGCATGACCCACCGACACGAAGCTAAGAACCGGCCAGGGCAGGCTTACACCGATGGCAGGGTTCCGCTCTAGCAGGCTACAAACTAGGCTATTGCCGAAGTGGGTAGCTAAGTCCACAACCGACGGGTCAGGGGGGGGAAGCAAGATACGTTATGCTGCGCACACTTTACTCCCGATCAGTGGGGACAAAGTACGTTATGTCCGCTCAGCCTCGGGATGATGACAAACCCTACAACTCTATCTAAGAGTACAGAGCAAAATCAATGATTCCTGGCTAGCAAGCAATGACCGACATCAATCACATTTACCTAGCATGATACTACAACTTAAGCAGGAATCATAAGCATGCTGGTAGAACAAACCTAGCATGGCACTAACATGTAAAATCAGGCAAACATGCTAGCAAGAAATCAATCAACTGCTCTATCTCTAACATGCTCATAACAGTCAGCAAACAAGCAAGGCATATCGAGATATATCGCAGGGTCCACACAACCACGGCAAGAAATCCTTACCTGGGACAAGCAGAAAACAATAATAAATCAATCATAAATCAACGAATGACCCTCGAGCCTCTAATCGATCCCGAACAGCCTGAACATCAAATAAAGCACCCAAATCAAATACATAAAACAGCCCAAAAAATCAATAACCAAAGAACACAAATCGGGGCCCAACGAAGAAAAGACTCGGAAATACCATCCGAAAGCCACAAGTTCGGGCAACCAACACACAACAAGCGGTGTCGCTTGCGAGGTCTTGGGCTAGCTGGTGCGCTGGGCGCAGACACGGCGCAGGGCGCGAGGGTCGCACGAGGGTGAGTAGGCGAGGCGAGGGCGCGCGGCGTGGCTCGGCACAGGGGACGGCGCGCGGGCGCGAGCTCGGCATGCACAGGGGCGCGCGCGAGGCGACGCGACGCGATGGGCTCGGGGCACTCGATCTGGCACGGCATGGCGAGCTACAGGGCACACGGACCAGGGCGAGGTCGGGCGACGCGGGCCTAGGCGACACTGTGCGATCGCGGAGAGATCGGGCGAGGCGACACACGCGGCACAGGCGGGCGAGCGCGGGGTGGGCTCGGCGGGACTGGCGAGCCGGGCGCTGGGTCGAGCGGTAAGGCGATCGAGGGCTCGGTACATCACGGGCATGGGCGACCAAGGGGGCTCGGGCGTGGGCTGGGGTCGAGCTGGAGGAGAGAGAAAGGGGAATTTTGGGGATTTTGGGGGAAAATGGGGGGAAATGGGGATTTTAATAAAAAAAAGAAATTTCCTTTTTCTCTTTTTATCCTTATCCAAAATTATCCATTTTCCAATTTTCCAAAAATCCTTAAAATCCTTAAATCCCATTTCCCGGCTTCCTCCTTCGAGACCCGACTGAAGCAACCATTTCCAATCAACAAATCTCACTTAAAACAACCTCCCAAATCAACACCAAGGGCCCGGGCTCGAATCCCAAAGGAAACACCCAAACAACCATCACTTTGCCCAAAACCCAAATCACAACCGAACTCCCAAACGAATAGCCCAAACATCTCGGGACTCGCAGCCCACAACAAACAAGCCTCAACAAAGGCAGGAGCTGCCTCGAAGCCCTGAAAATCCACAAATCCTGCCCGGGGAGCGAAAGACCAAAATACCCCTAAGGGTCAAAACAGCTCTAACGGCCCAACTGAACCACTGAATCTGAACCGGAAGCTCCTCGAGAACCGGGATAGAAACCTGAGCCGTTACATCTTGTTTGATGTTTTATACAATCAATCACTAAATAGTGATTGACTTGTTAACACTACATTTTAGTCAACTTGATTCTAAACCACCCTGTAAATAGCAGAAAAACAATAGAACAATAGTAATTGAATTGTTGCATTCAGTGAAGAATTCCCTAAATTCCCTAATTGCATAAAAATTCAATTTTCATTCATTCATTTCCAAATTACATAGTAAAGAGTCTTTAAGGATAACTGTTCAAAACTAAACTAAGCTATTCCCAAAACAAAAAGTAAATTGTTCATTACAAGAGTAAGCCATTTTCAGCCTTCATTTGTTTGGGTAATCTTCAAATTGAAAGAAGGGCTTCAACATTGAATCTTGGTGAATGCCATACTTGAGGAGACTTTGGGGATGAGTCTTTTGATTTTTTCTTTAGCGATTCATTTTCTAACATTTCTAAAGCTTGCAAAGCTTCTTTCTTCCCTTTTCCTTTATTAGTTTGTTTCATTATTCTAACTATTTTTTCAACCGATTCATTTTCCAATGTCTTTTTTGTAGGCCTTGTTTTTCTTTTCATCCTTTCAGCAGCAACCTTAGGGCAGTATTTTTTTTTGCAGCCTGCAAGTATTACAAGAATACATCAAGTTCAATTCAATCTTATTTGAAACCAACACCAGCTCTTTGAAACAAATTACATAAATTATTGTGTTAGTCAAGCTTACCTCTTTTTTTTTTTTTTCCTTTGTCCCATTTTTCCTTCTTTACCTTTCTTGTTCTATTTTTCCCTCTGCCTCTCTTCATCTTCACTATGTCCTTCTTCCTTCTCTTCTTATTCTTCTTGATTCTTTTTGTAACCCTTTTCCTTTATGAAAAAAGGATTTCATTGTCAATTTCATCCAAGGGAAAATCAAAATAAGAGATAGAAGCACTATAAGTTCCTAACGTTCTCTCATTTAAGATTTTGATAGGTGTCAATTAGTTCAATTGATAGATTACTTTAAATTCATAAAGGTTCATTAAATCTGATTGACCTCAATCAGTTGAACTGATAGACTTCCATCAATTCAGTTGATAGACGTCCATCAAACAGATGAAGGTCCATCAGTTCAGCTGATAGGCTTCAACCGATAGATGTACCTTTGGAGCTTCTAAATCAGTACAAGATGTAGAGCAGTTTAGTATACATAACTTCAATTAGTTTCTAATTTTCAAATCAGTTCCTAACTTCTTTCTAAGAATATACCCAACGTCAATAAGTTCCTACAATTTTCAGATGTAGAACAGTTTACTATATACAACTTCAATCAGTTCCTACAACTTCAATATAGAAATCACAAACATCGTCTCAAGAAATTTTCTATAGAATTGACAAACAAACACCCTCTCAAGAAACTACACAACAAAATCTAGAGAATCAAGAGGCAAATCACATCCAAGCAAATTGACAACAGTACTTTTCAATCTCACACTAATTAACAGTAACACATATACATACAAGATTCGAGTACTCTATTGAACAAATCGATAACACTGACCTAATTTATATAAGAGGAGACAACATAAAGAATTTTACCTCGTAGTGAGTCAAATCGAGTCCAAATTTTCGACTAGGGTTTTCCTTGACGGAATCGATGAAAACTCAACTGGATTCTACAAACTTAGACCACTAACGATTCAGTCGCAAATGAATCACGATTCGAAAAGGATTGAGAAGAGGCTGAATTTGAGAAGAAAATGCACAAATAAGAGATTGAAGACTAGAAGGGGATTGAAATCGCAAAAGACAATAGAAAAAATGGTGATGAAATGGGCTGAGAGAAATCACAAAACTGATAGAAAATGGGTGAAAGAAATCATGAAATTGAGATGAGAGAATTTGTTTTTAAGCCCGACGGGATTTTAAGTTGTGGGCCTTTTAGTAATTTTCCCAAGCCCGTTTCCACTTTGTGCTACGAATGAACATCTTTAGAAAATGTGCTATACATGAATTTGTTTTTGTTCTATTTTGCTATACATGCAAAACCCTCTAAAAAAAGTATTGAAAAATTAAGTTGTATAAACTAAGCAACACACCCCGTAAAAAATGATTTCATAAATAAAATAAATATAACAACTTTTTTTTTTATAATTCAATTATATATATTAAATTTTGTTGTTTTTTAAAAGAAAAAATTGTACAAGAAATATTAAAACTTTGTAAAACACTTCTTTTTTCTTTTTTTGATAAAACACATGAAATATATAAAACCAGTACATTGATTTAAGGAAAAAAAAAATTGGATGGATTATTAAAACTGTTCTAACAAATAGGGGTGTACAAAAAAACCGGTAACCCGAGCAACCCGGACTACCCAACCCAAACCGTAAGGGTTGGGTTGGGTTAAAAAAAAATTGGGTTGGGTTGAGTTATGATTTTATAGTTTTTGTTGGGTTGGGTTGGTTCTTGGGTTTGGCTCGTTCAATCCAACCCAACCCGAACAAATAATATTATATGCATTATCATGTGTGTGCATGCAAGATATAATAATAAAATAACTTTTTAGAATACTTGTAAGTCTTCTAAAAATAAAGAATTGCACTAATTAGATAGGTAATAGATTGTAGTATAGTATCAAACATTTTTTTACCCTATTTATGAGCTTATAAGTTGAATCTTTGAGAGAAAAAAAGGAGAGTAACATAACCCGAGAACCCAACCCAACCCAACCCGAAAATCTCGGGTTGGGTTGGGTTGCGTTTATGCATAGGGTCGGATGGGTTGGCGAATTGCCCAACCCGAAAAGTTGGGTTGGTCCAAAAAAATAATTTAACCCTACCCAACCCAGACCATGTACACCCCTACTAACAAATTTAGGAAAATATGGCGTCTTACCAGTTTGAACCGGAGCCCTTCACTGTGTTAGATTGACATGATAATCAACTACACTACGACACACGTTGATGCTTCATTAATATATTATTTTATATATATTTTAAGTGACAAAGTTGGATAATATGATAAACAAAGCGTGTTGGATAATGGTATAGCTTGAGAAGAATTCATCGAGAGAGATGCTGGATTCGGCGTCCGTTCACTGCCGCTTCACCCCAACTTTACCTTCATTAGCACAAAGTTGGCATAGCCTTCTTCCCCAAACATCATACACTGCATTCTTCAAACTCCGCTCACCATGCAATCTCCATTCCCCCAAATTCCATTCTCCCCATTTCAGGTTTCCTCTTTCTGTACTGAAGAAGGGTGGGAAAGACAAAGGCGCGGTTGGCCTCAGCCAGCAGAGTGATTCCGACGGCGAATTCGATGAGTTTTTCGACGAGGATGATGCTGATTTCGAGGAGGAGGAGGAGGAGGAGGAAGAAGATGAGATGCTTCTGCCCTTAAAGAACATGAGAGAGTGGCGTGCGGCGAGGCCTCGGGGTTTTGGAGAAGGGAAGGAGTATGATACCTCCATTGAAGACACATTGTTACAAGAAGTAGAGCAGACGAAGGCAGCTCAGGCTGCAAATATCAATAAGCTCAAGAACCTGTCTATTTCCGTGTCCAATTCTGGTAGAAATGTCGCACTGATAAAAGGTCAGTCCCAATCTCCCTCAATTTATAAATCTCTCTGCTCATGTCTTATGGGTCGAACATTTTCCCTGAAGATTAAAGAGTGAGTGAATGTAGCTTTTAAATCTACAAGTAGTGGCGTGGTTCCTACTTTTTTCAAATTACGCTTCTATGCCTATCTGCCTCATACTCCAAATGCTGCTGTGCTGGTAGCACATTATATTAGTTAACCTGCAACCTACCTGTGATGTGACATTAATTTGTAGACACCTTCCTAATCTTCATTCATTCGATGTTTCTAAATGTCTAGCCTAAGGAATGTTTCTAAATGTCTAGCCTAAGGACACGCGTGCTTCCATGGAGCAAAGTTTCGGTTTCTTGGTTTCAAAAGAATTTTTTTTTTTTTTAACCTACTTCAGTATGTGGTCTCTATCTAGGATTATGACCTTAAAAGGTCTACAAAGGAGTAGTGTTAAGCAGTGGCTTGGCATGGAAAGTAATATTGAGCCCACAGATGAGGCTTTTTCATATCTTATATGTTAAACATTTAAGTATGATCACATGGTTCTGACTGACTGACTGACTGACTGTGGCATGCTGTGGTAGGTCGTGCTTTGTTCAAGATGGCCTTATTATTCGATGGGGCTGCCGTATTATTTTTGAGTTCAACAACATAGGAATTTGAACCTCTAACCTTTTGACCTCTTCAATGAGGATATCTTAACTGTGAGCTAAGTCTTTGTTAGGATGAGGCCAGCATATTATGGTATCCTCCTAAACATTTTGATTTATGGTTTTTATATAATATTAGACTTCTATCTCAGGCGTGATATTTGTTATGTTGACCTCGGATGAGTTACCTTGAGTAAGTTTTGAAATAAAGACGCACAAATTTGTTGTCTTTAGCTGCTAACATGGATGTTGATTTTTCAGCCGTCCTCTTGCCCATTGCTAATGATAATGGACAGTGAACAAAAGGAGATAAAAAGCGTAAGAAAAAAAAGAAGAAGCTAATTGGTATTTTTTTTTTTGAAAATCGGGAAATCGAAGCTTCGTTCCCCTATACCCGGGGTACCACTGACCCATCCCTAGGCTGTGGCACCGGGATACTTCGAAGGGTATTCTAGTTTAAGCGCTTTCCAGCGGTCTCGAACTAGGGATCTCTCAAGAAAGCTACCTTAGTATTGATGTGTAATTGACAAGGCTAAGAACCTCTGGATTTTATTAAGTGACCAACTTGAGGCCTGAGCACTTTCGTTTGGAAAGCTATTGTCATGCATCACACTTAATTGTATGAGGAACTGAAATGAAACAACAAGAGACATTAGCAACAAAAGAGAAAACACTATAGGTTGTACAAGATCTATTCTATAGGTTGTGCAACTGTGTGTACAACTGTATCCTTCGTTCAAAGCAACAAAAGAGAAAAAAATTTGTTTCGAACAAACAAGGAAGGTGTGTCACGTGAACTAAGGCGATAATAAGATGCCACCTGTTCGGGTTCTGCTTCATATTGTGACATGACAATAATGTAGAAGCCAAACTTGGATATCCATTACCAAAAGATTCCCTTAGATAGTTAGGCCGGTGTTGGTTATTTCATTATAATATCCCATTGTAATTTATATTTTATATTCCTTAGTTTTAGGGAAACTCTCATATTATTTTATTCTTTATTTGGTTGGATTTTCTCTATAAAAGAAATCTCACCCTTAAATTGTAACATACCAGAAATATAATGAATATTATTCTCATTCTCTAAAACCTAGTTGGTATTAGAGTAGGAAGTCCTGAGTTTGAGCCCATGCCGAGTCATTTCATCCCCATTTAAAATTAAAGTTCACTTGTGGGGCATTGCTCAAATTTCACTATTACACAGCTAAACCAAACAACGCTCTTAGTTCTTTGAAAACATTGATTTTGGCAATTGAAAATATTGCTTACAAAAAATTAATTTGTAGACACCTCCCATGTCTCCATTCCTTCGATCTCTTCTAGTGCTTGACCTAGAGACGAGTGGTTACCCCGAGTATAGTGGAGCGAAACTTCGATTTCCCAGTTTCCAAAAAAAGAAAAAAAAATTTACGTATGTATATTGCTTACAAAGAGTCCCCAAGGGGTGCCTCGTTGGTTGAAGTTTAGGGCTTTCAAGGTATGCTTTGTTGGAGGTTTCATGTTCGAGCCCTACATGTAAACGAAGAGTTTAATTGTAACATACCTTGTTGTCTTCCAAGTCCGGGTCCTGGGACAGGCATGTGTGTCCTCAGGTGGAGCTAAGCTCCGATTCCCTAGTTTAAAAAAAAAACAGAAAAGATTGCTTACAAAGATTTTCTACCATCTCTTGCTAGAAATGATTTTTGTCTGAGTACTCAAATTTTTGTTGTGTGAAAACACAATTCTTGGCATAAGAAGAAAAGTAATGCACTTATGGTTCTTCTTACCCCAGACATAGATGGCCCATATGTTACTCCAAATTATTGTTGTAAATCAAGATATATCATTAAAGAAAAGAAAACTCAGAACTGTAGTTTTATCCAATATTAATGTTTCTCCAAGAACTTGCTAGTTTTAATCGTAATCAAGTTTTACACAAGATTAAGTCTCCTCAATTCATAAAGATTGGCTAGGTTTATTGAACCTAAATGTACCCATTCAAGCCGAAAATTCTCACACAAACAAGTATGACAATAATCCAACACTGTTCTATTGATGATTCCTTTCCAGTGTTTTAAAAAGCGCAAGACGCACTAAGGCGCAATGGCCCTCTGGAGCCTAAGGCGCAAGGCGCACCAAAAGGCGAGGGCTTTTTTACATAAGGCGCACTATATAAAAAAAACACAAAAAATATATATATGTGTGTGTGTATACACAATAAAAACATTTCCATAGATATAAATGAAGTTTTAACCAAGAATAATATATAAAATATGCATTACATTTAACTATTAACCTTCATTCATGAATAGAAATGAAGTTTAACAAAGAATCTATACAAAACATACATAAGATTCAACTATTAACCTTTCATTTTAAGCGAATGTTGTCTTTATGAGTTAAAAAATTAAGTTATTTAAGGCATTGAAATGTCTTGAATCAGTTATGTTGCGCTTTGAATGACTAGTACGGGGGTCTCGCTGCCCGGTCAGCGAGTCGGGGTCCAGGGGCGAAGCGCCCAGTTTTGGGGGTTCGGGGGCGCAACGTGACCCCCGATGGGGGCTCGGGGGCAACTTCCCCGAAGCCAAAAGCTTATAGGGACTCTAAAACACAAAACATTGAGGCATAAATCCTAAAAAACCCTAAGAAAACACAGAAGCCCACAAGGCGCGCGCCTTTTGGCGCCCGGGCTTCATGTAAGGCACCAAAAGGCGCGCGCCTAATTAACCGCGCCTCGCTTTTCCCAAGCGAGGCGCTAGAGGTGCGACTTTCGCCCAGGCGCGCCTTTTAAAACACTATTCCTTTCTACAACAAATAGTCCAACACTGTTCTATTGATAATCTGATTAAAAGAAACAAAGAATAACTAACAACTAGTCTTCAAGCTTTTTGAGAGGCTGGTTTTCTCCAATAAACTTTCCTTTTTACAACAAATACCCTGATAAGGTTGGGCCTAGGGCTCGGTTGGGCTAGGGCTTGGTTGGGCTAGGGCTCTATGTTAGCCATTACTTGGAGAGTAAGTTAGGATTTTGTTATAAATAGAGTGAGTTAGGTTAGAGTTTAGACTTCCAATTATTAAATGAGTTATTGAGTGATTTATTGTACGACTCAAGAGATTCTCTTGAGAGGGGAGGTTCCAAGACCTATCAAAACTTGGCTTATCTTTATTCTTTTACTTTTGATATAATCTAGATCCTAGATCATATCAATTGGTATCAGAGCAGTTTCGATTCCTGGTTGTAGAGATGGATCAGGAAGAGGTTCGTTTATTTCGAGAGGCGTGGCTAAGTTTGATGGCCTCGGTTGGTTCTCTAAAAAAAGAAATCAGAGGAGGGGTAGCTTCAATGAAAGAAGATCTAAAAAAAATGAGGGAGAGCTGCAGTGACCTAAATAGTTCTCTTAGAGAGCTCAAAGAGGAAATTATTATGGAAGAAAAAGTGACGGCTAGGGTTTTTACACCGCCACCGCCACCGCCATCGCCGCCACCACCGCTGATGCCACCAACGCCGCCATTTCTGTCAGCACCCACGCGCCGCTGCCACAGCCGCTGAAAAAAAAACAATTATTTTTTTAGTTTTCTATTTTTGTGTATGCCCACCTTGAGGACAAGGTGCTTTAAAGGGGCGAGTATTGATAAGGTTGGGCCTAGGGCTCGATTGGGCTAGGGCTCTAAGTTAACCATTACTTGGAGAGTAAGATAGGATTTTGTTATAAATAGAGTGGGTTAGGTTAGAGTTTAGGTATCCAATTATTAAATGAGTTATTGAGTGATTTAGTGTACGACTCAAGAGATTCTCTTGAGAGGGGAGGTTCCGAGACCTATCAAAACTTGACTTATCTTTATTATTTTACTTTTGATATAATCTAGATCCTGGATCATATCATACTCCCACTTAACTGACCTCCTCACTTTTGTGAATCCTTCTTTTCCAACTGACTGGTCCCCCCTTAAGCCAGCTTGCATCTGAATCGCTTATTTTTCCATTTCTAGTATAGGTATTGATAATGGGGCCTAACATAGCTTCGGTGATGGAACAGATTCTATCATGCCCCTCTTTTTGGGAGAATGCTAGTTTTGTGGCAAGCTTGTTTATTTGCGATAAATTAGGGAATTTGGCTTACATAAAACCTTCGGGTCTTAAGAGGGATGTGAGGTTGTGCATGAGTTATGAGAGGTGAATAAATTTGCCTCGGTTTGGGGCTCAGTGGTTAAGGTTTTTTGAAACTTAATCCTATCTTCTTGGATTTGGTCCATTTTAAAAGTTTTTTTAGTCTCTTGAACCCCTTTTGTTCGTTTTATTTTTATTGCACTTGTATATATTCTTTCATAATTTTTCACAAAGTACATTTTCTTATTAAAAAAATGGGCAAAAAAAGTGAACCTTGAATAACTCTAACATTCATAAATTTCAAAAAAATAAAAACATATAAAGAAAAAAGAATGGTTGGATTGCCTAAGAACTGCGAATTTGGTAGGATTGATGGATTTAGGGTTCAAAATTGGGCATTTGAGTTCTTAAATTTCAGAATTGATTTCATTTCAACAATTCCTTGACATTGAAAGTTAAATTACAATTTTTGTGTCTAAATTTTAGAATGATGTTTGATATATTTTTTTTGGAGAAGAAACAATTTCATCGAAAATATGAAATGAGGGGAAAAGATCCCAATGCCCATAGGCTTACAAGGATAGTCTCCAATTCAAAATAAAAAATGAGAGATTATAACATGATAATAACGACAGTTGCACAAAAAAATAAATATTTGTGAGATAAAAAATTCTTGGCTTCTTTTAATGTCCTGAAAGATTCGACCATTCTGTTCATTTCAAAGATTCCACAGAAAAGCCCGGTAAAATGATAACTAGAGCATCTCCTTTGTACCAATAAATGGATGGCCCACCAAGATGGTATAAAGGAAGGACTTAATGTCAAAAGGAAGCTTGCAAAACAATACACTACAGCTTAGATGCAAATGGGTAGTGTATAAAAGGATGGGAATGCAAAGGTGTGCAAAAACTGACCTGGACAGTCACAGATATAAAAAAAATAGATTGGAATGACTTTCTCCGCTAGCTTTGCACATCTCACAACGACCAGGTGAAAAAGCGATATGTAAGGCATTCTTTGTTGTAATTTATCCATAGTATTAACTGCTCCTCTACTTAGTTTTCGAAGGAAAAAATTAATTTTCTTTGGATAAGAGCCCTTCCAAATAACCGCATAAAGACTTTTATCAATAGAGTGATACGATCCGGCCCTTGGAGTTTTAGAATATTGGGAATATTAGTATTTATTATTAATTGTTATTTTAACTGTATTGGGCTTGGGCCTATTATTAGTCTTTATTATTAAATTAGGTCATTATTAGGTTTACTTGGGGAGTAAGTTAGAGGCTAGAGTTTATGGTTATAAATAGGAGTTGTTAGGTCATTGTTAGGCATCCAATTGAATTGTCGTCTTTTGTACTCTGGCTCTTTAAGAGATCCTCTCGAGAGATTTATCTTAATAAAGTGATAGATTCTATCATTTTTGGTATCAGAGCCGTTTGCCGATCCGGGAATGGTCTCGACAAGAATGGAATCAAGGATTCAAGAATGTGAGGATAAATCAGCCGATTTGTTGACTAAGCAACAGGAATTGGAAGCGAGATTGGAGGCTAGTTTGGAGGCCAAATTGGAAGCAATTGAGGGCGATTAGGTCAAAGGTTCGAGGCGAGAATGGAGAGGATGGAATGTGCCATCCAAATTCTGCTGAGTCGATCTTTCGAGCAGCCGAACTCTGGACCGAGCAAAGCAGACAAAGGGAAGGGCTTGGCGACTGCGAACAAGGGAAGCCGGGACGGCGACCCATGGGCTGTAGCAGAAACAACAGACTTTGGCGACGGGGGCGAAGAGATTGCAGTAGCGCGGTGCAAAGGAGAAGGGTTTTCGGGCGAAGGCGGGTCGCAGGGAGGCGGTTCCGGTGTGGGCGTTGGTTTCGCTGGTGCGAGGCGCGAGGACGCGGGCGAGGGGTTCGCGGTAGCACAGCGCGACGGCGGAGGATTCCTGAGCGGAGGCGTTCCGCAGGGTGACAGCGCGGGGGCAAAGGGAGGTGGTTTCGCTAGTGCGGGGCGCGAGGATGCGGGCGATGGATTCGCGGAGGCGCGACGCGTCAGCGGCGGGTTCCTAAGCGGAGGCGTTGCACATGGCGACGACGCAGGGGCGAGGAGAGGTAGTTTCGGCGTCGCGGAGTTGGGATTTCGGGGAAGCAACGACATTGGCAGTACGGGGGCGAGATTTCGTGGAGGTGGCACGGGTGTCGCTGGAGCGGGGTTCTGCGAAGGCAGAGCGAACGCGACAGTGCGCAAAGGTGGAACCGGCAGCGGTGGCAGCTGGTGCAGCATGGGCATGGGGTGAGTTGGACAGTCTCGACTGTGCCGGGTTGATTCGGGTTGGACCCGGTAGACCGTTGGACTGAGCCATTTGAGATAGGAATTAGGGGAGACCCTAGATTTGACGGTTGGAAAGATCGGAGCCGAAATTGGGGTGACGATTTACCAGGATCGGAGTTTGATTGACGGGGAGACCCTAGGGTTGATAGGAGGGGAAACGGAGTTCTGGAGGAAAGGAGGGTGTGCATCGGCTATGACAGGCCGTTGGCGCATGACGGTTGGAACGGCTGTGGTCGGGGTGACACTGTCCGAAATAAGGGACAAGATTTTGGGTGGGGAGGAGAAGAAAGATTTGAGCGGGGAGGTCAGAGAGCAGGAGGAAGGGAGGAACCAGGATACGACAGGAGATTTAGAAAACTGGAGATGCCGGTTTTCAAGGGTCTTGTTGATGAGGATCCGGTGGGATGGTTGAGCCGAGTCAAGCGTTATTTCCTGGTAAACAAGCTAACTGAATATGAAGGGGTTGAGGCAGCAGGGTTATGCTTAGAAGGGGAGGCATTGGAGTGGCTTCAGTATGAGGAGGACCGTGCTCCTTTTCGTTCTTGGAACGAATTCAAAGATGGGTTGTTGGAGCGTTTCCAACCGGCGGCTCAGGCAAATAAGTATGCCAACTTCATGAGTTTGAAGCAAATAGGAACGGTGAAGGAATATCGCCGGAGCTTTGAGCGCTTTGTTAAGGGAATGTACGATATCAGTGCGAGTGCATTGGAGGGGAAGTGGGAAAGTGGACTGAAAGAGGAGATACAGAGCACGATGCGTAAACTGCGACTAGTGGGCATCGAAGAGAAAATGTTTATGGCCCAAGTGATTGAGGATGATTTTGCTTTTCAGGCTGCCCAAAACGTGGGAAGTACTTCTGCAACAGTCAAGGCTAAAGCAGGAACGATTGTATCGAGAACTGGAAGCACAGAGACGTTTTCCCAAAGGACTACAACCGTTCACCCGACATCTTGTAAAAAACTCACTGAAGCTGAAATTCGAGCAAGGAAGGACAAAGGGTTATGCTTCTGCTGCGATGAACAATTTGTCCCGGGACATCGTTGTCAGAAGAAGGAGCTCCAGAACTTGGATGTGTGGGTCGTTCGGGATGCGCATGATTACCTGGATACTGACGCGACAGACTTTTCCCCAGAAGACAGAGCTGCAGAAGATGACGTCGGAGATGGAACACCTTGAGGACAAGGTGGCTCTTGGGGGGGAAAGTATTGATACGATCCGGCCCTTGGAATTTTAGAATATTGGGAATATTAATATTTATTATTAATTGTTATTTTAACTGTATTGGGTTTGGGCTTATTATTAGTCTTTATTATTAAATTAGGTCATTATTAGGTTTACTTGGGGAGTAAGTTAGAGGCTAGGGTTTATGGTTATAAATAGGAGTTGTTAGGTCATTGATAGGCATCCAATTGAATTGTCGTCTTTTGTATTCTAGCTCTTTGAGAGATTCTCTCGAGAGATTTATCTTAATAAAGTGATAGATTCTATCATAGGGATGCCTAGAGAAGGGCCAATTGGGAAACCTGAATTAGAAAAAAACTGGAAGCTAAGGTTTATTTTATTTTTTTAAATACTAATAATTCTTAATCCTTGAGGAGGTAGTTTAGCTTTGCCAATTGTCTTCCCTGACATTAAATGTTGTTCTAGCTTCTTGAAAGTGTGAACCATTAGAAGAGGTAGAGGCAATAGTCTGAGCAACTAAACTTGCACCTTTCACTTTATGGCTTATAATCTTCTAAAGTGCATCTATCTGTTCTTTGCAAAACACAGATGACTCTGTATCGAGTAAACTATTTGAAGTTGTATTCCTATTCGTGTGTTGCTTAGGTTTCCAATCATCAGGTTTTCCATGTATTCTCCAGCAAGTGTCTTTTGTATGGCCTATCTTCTTGCAATTTTCAAAGGCCTTTTACCTCTTTGTTGGTTGTCTCCTGACCAGGTTGAATTGTACTTTCGGGAAACAAATGCAAAGGATTCTGGGACAGTTAACTCTGAGCTTGGATTTTGCTTTTTTTTTATATTTTTTTTTATATCCGTTAGGGGTGAAAAAAATGTCCAAAAACCTGAATGGACCGAATCGATCCAGTGGATCGGTTTGGTTTTTTATAAATATATTGGATCTATTGGTTTTAAAATGTAAAAAACCGATTATAATTGGTTCGACTTGGTTTTATAGTGAAAACCAATAATAAAACTGAACCAAGCACCCCTTAAAATACAAATAAAGAAAACCCTAAATTTTTGTAATGCAATCTGTTTTGTCGTGCCGTTTCTCCAATCCAAATCTTAGCTTCTTCCATCGATCCCAATCATCTGTTTCTCCTCTTTCTCGAATCGGCTTCGCCATCTTCCGCTCATTCTCTTTCTTTCTCGATCTCCCATTTTTGTTTCCATACATTTTCTTCCTCCAATCCTTTTGCACTTTGGAATGATGTTTAATAGGTCCATTAATTTAAGTTCTTAAATTTCAATATTGATTTCAGAACTATGTTTCAATCATTTGAACATTGCTTTAGTGTTGTTTTCTAGGAAATCCTATTATTTTTATACTAGACGTGTTTTATGATTCCTTGGAGGAGGCACGTGAGTGATGAAAATACTTTTATTAACGATTCTTCTGACCAAAACCTACTAGGAGGTAAAGATTGCAACAGTTATTCAAGTTGAAGGTCTGATGACAATACTATACTATATATATATATATAAAGGGTGCAATTCAATGAATTTGAACGTTTAGGATTAACTGATATATTATGTGGTCCTCTGGGGTGTGTGCTGTAATGGGTGTATTTGGCTAGAGAGGAACAATAGTGTTTAGAGGGCTAAGGAGGATGCATTGGCTCTTGTTAGGTTCAATGTTTCTATTTGAGCTTCAGTCGTAAACTGTTTTTGTAATTGCCCTTTAGGTCTACATTGTGCTTGATTTACTTTTTTTTTAGTTTCGCTCTTTTTGTTTGGGTGGGTTATTATTATCCATTGTCTTCTTCTTGTATGCTTTCCTTTTTCTCAATGAAAGAATGGTACCTTTTAAAAAATACTATACAAATCAAATTATTTCTTCTCATCATATCCCGTCTGATTTTTAGCCAAACTGTTGCAATAAACTATGAAGCACGGACACAGACACGAAACACGGATACAGATATGATAGCTGACAAGACACGGCGATGCGCCATTTTAAAAAAAACTAGGATACAGATACGTTGAAGATACGTTAATTTTTTTTAGTAATCATATAAATTTAGCATAAAATATTAGATGTACTCTACTAAATAGCATAGAATGTCAAGTTATTTACAATAGACGTCAGTTAGGCATGCCGCATGGGAGGTGGTGACAAACGAGAATTTTAGAAGATGAAGACGTATTTTTTAGGGAAAGGTGGTTGGTTTTTTTGTGATAAATGAAAGAGAGACTTTTCTTTTTTGTTTTTCTTTTACCTTTTCTTTTACCCTTGTATTTGATACGATCCGGACCTTGAAATTTTTAGGAATATTAGTATTAGTATTTATTAATTAATTGTTATTTCAATTGTATTGGGCTTTTGGGGCCTTATTAGAGATTATTATTCAATTAGGTTATTTTGGGGTTTACTTGGGGAGCAAGTAAAAGGCTAGGGTTTAGAGTTATTATAAATATGAGAGGTTAGGTCTTTGTTATTCATCCAATTGAATTGTCGTCTTTTGTACTCTGGCTCTTTGAGAGATCCTCTTGAGAGATTTATCTTAATAAAGTGATAGATTCTATCAGTATTATCTAGTTAAATATAACATTAATGATTTTGGGTTTGAGCTTTTAACATTTGAGTTCAAAGATCACACATGTTCCAAGATGTGTCGAAGATGTGTCCAAAATGTGTCCGATTATTAAAAAAATAATAAAAAATAAGGATACGTAAAATGGCTTGTTGAATAAGTATCCGAGAAGTATCCTGAAGAATGCGTGTCCGATACGTGTCCAACACGGATTCTTTCCCCACATTGAAGTATCCGTGCTTCATAGGCAATAAATACTCTAGACTTGAATAATGGATAAATATTGATGAACTTTTATCATTATAATTATTTTCTATGTCATTTGTAGAGTTTGATCTAACCTTGAGTATCATGCATTTCTTCAGCTCCAGAAATTGGTAGTAATGGAGTTCGTGTACGCATTGTCAACCTTCCTAAAAAAAAGAACATTCACAGAGATCTGATGGTGGCTTTTAAAGCGTTTCCTGGAATAATCAATATAATTCCTGCGGTCCTTGGAAGCAAGAAGACTAGGGATCCAATCTGCAAGGGTTTTGCATTTGTTGATTGCAAGTCTGAAGGAGATGCCATAAGGTAAGTTTAGGAGGAAATTATAGAACCAATAGAAATTTCGCTCTAATATTCTCATAAGAAATTTACCTTCAGAAGACCAAAATTATTTAGTCTTAGTCTGGTAGCAGCAATAAAATTGGTGAAGTAAACTTATTGCAAAACTCTTAAAGTAGTTGAATGTATTTGGCTAATTTTTATATTTTTCTTCTTTTGGTATAGACTCGCAATAATAGAATTGGTGTTGAGTTTAATATCTTCTTATGGTAATTGTGAGTATGCTCTAAAGGTACCTTCAGGAACCTATGAGATCGGATCTCTTTTCGCCTCTGCGATTTTTATTATTTCACCCTGCAATAGGACAGTATGGCCTAGATTCTGGGATATCTTTGATTTTGTTTTGAATCTCTCTCTCTTTACCGTTCCCACTTCTTTGATCCTTAATCTATCTAAATACTTTTCAGTCTCCTTTTGTCTCTTGTTTACAAGTTGGAAAAACTCTTTTGATTTTCAAATGGAGAGAAGTAAGAGTTAGCTTCTTTTTACTTCCTCAACAAAAGTGTGCTAGCGACGTACATCTGGACATTCTGAGATCATACATCTTTTCATGTCTTGATATTATGTTTAGAGTGCAATTTGGGTGCAGCCATGGCTGCACCCTAGAGGTGATGTCACCTATGTGGTACTTCTGGTGCTACACATCTTATTTCACTTTTACTTTTTTTTTTTTAATAAAAAAAAAATGTGTGGCTTAGACATGGGTAATATCACCTCTAGGGTTGAGCCATGGCTGCACCCAAATTGCTCTATTATGTTTAATGTTTATGAATGGTTTTTAGGATTTTAAGACAGCACAACATTTTGTGCGTTTATAATCCTTGATTAATTGGTAAAAAGAGTGACATTTCTTTTGACCTCAGTTTTGTGCAAGCATTTTCTGGACGATATCTCATGTTTGGGAGGGTTCAGAAGCAAATAAAATGTGAGATAATGAATCAACAAACTTCCAGTTCTGCTCATATTTCTGTAGCGAGTACCGAGCATTCTCGACTAAATATTCTTGAAGAGGAAGCAGAGCAGACGAACTTGGATTCAGCCTGTCAAGTCATAAGAACAAGGGTAGAGGATATTGATGAAAATATAGCATCCATCAGCAAATTACATTTGCATGATGAAAGTGGTAATGGTGCAGAATCAATATCAGAGTTCAACATTCGGTCACCAACCCGAAAGGAACTAGAGAAAATCTTTAAAGTAGAAAGCGTTCTTCCTCAAGGAAGAGAGGAAGTTTGTAGGGAAATTTCACCCATCGAAGGGAAAACGAAGGTTTCAAAGAAAAAAGTACCCAAGGAAAAAGGAGAGAAGAAATCGTCGATGGGACTTCGAGGATCTGCAAAAAGGTTACCTAGTTTAAAACATGGTCTTACATTTTCTTCTAAAAAAATATCATCAACTTAATGTGCTTTCTATGTTATTACAGGTTAAGGATAAAGGAGAAGGCTGTTTTAACAGATGTATACTCGAGATATGGAAAGAGAGCAACATTGCTTACAAAAGAAGAGAACTAACTCGAGTCGATATTCTAGCAAATTACGAGCGTAAGAACTTATTTTGACTCATCACCTAGCAAACTCTTGGTCTATTGACTGAAATATCTAATGAACTCCATCCTTATTCTCATTTGTTCAATTTGGTATTTTGTTTTATATGATATAGCAGATAGGCAAACGACTGACATATCAATGGTTAGTGTCTCTTGCCTCGACCTTCCGAGTTGAAATGTGACTTGGTTGAAATACTTGGAATCACCCATCATTTTGGAAAGGTTTTGTTTAGGAAGCAATAAGGAGATGATGAGAATTGAGAGTTTCTTAGTTCAATGGTTGGGTTAAACAAGTTATTTGGTTTGTAAAATTTGCAAAATTCTTGAATCCAATGTCAATCCAACTACATAATATTTAGGTTTAATTGGTTTTATTTCTTACTTGGCTCTGGCTTTTGTTTTCCTCCATTGATCTTCATTTTGAAAATAAGTTTTGTTTTTCGCTCATTGTTATTCTATCTCTCCATTTATTTCTAAGAACGTCTTCACATGATCTCTTTCGGGCGAGCAAGTAGGTTATAATAGTGGTAGGTTATAATAGTGGTAGGTTAATTATAATTTTTTTGTTTTTTTCACCTTTTGTTTGCTATTGACAACATCTTTGCTAAGCCATCCTTCCCGGCTGTCAGGAAAATGAAAAAGATTTTATAAGATTATTGTCTGGCTTCGGGACAAAAAGTTAATCTGCATAAGAGCTTTGTTACCTATTCAAACAGCACAACAGAATGAAAAGGGGAGTCCATTTCCCGATTTGACCCATTCCTCTAAGTTGGAAGAGGCGCTGGAGACCTTTCCGGCTGGAATCCGAAGTCAGCTGGATGCGTGCCTTCATAGACTTCGATTTCAAACCCTTGTCTTGTTTTTCAAGAACAGCTGAAATCTTCCTTTTTTCAAAAAGTTGATGAGGACAGCATTGAATTGTTCTTAGCTATTTAAATCGAGAGAGTAACAAAGCTGCTCACATAAGAGAAGGTTCAAGATTGAATTCAAGGAATTGATAGTTCTCACTTTAAACAGTTGGAGAAGTTAGAACTCGACCTTAAAGTTCTGAAGGATCTCAACCGTTAGGGGGAGGGATAAAATATGGTGTTATTTCTTTGGAGCGGAATCGAATGATTATGAGCAAAATTTTGTGTTATATATGGTAATCTTTATGGTATTCGAATTATACACTGAACTACCCTGTTGGAAGAAAAAAAGAGAAGAGGTGGGTTTCTAATACCACTCATCCTTCATTAATTGATACTTTGAAAGGGGTTTCATCTGGAATGAAAGAAAAGAACAAAAAGGGATTTATTCAGGTTGCATTACTGAATCACTTCCCAATGATATGTTTGTGTTTGCTTAGATAATGAGGATCCAATTCTACGTTACGTTTTAGAAAGGATTTGACATAGTTTGGAGGATCATTATGATATGTGAGTTATAATGTGCAAGTTAACATGTCTCCAAGATGTGGTACAGTGGTCGAAGACTTGGGATTTTGAGTGTATGTTTCCCTTAAGGTCCTGTATATAAGGTAAGGATAATAATAATTTGTTTGGGACAAAGTAACGAAGGTTATTATATCTTACATTATCTTGAATTAATTTAATGGAAGTTTCCATAGACAGCAATTTTAACAGAAGACAATATAGCAAAGAAAGAATTAAAAAAAGTAAGCGGGATAGAGTGGATTAAAAAAATAAAAAGTTTTCGGTCAGCAGGTATATAATTCCTAGATTTAATGTTTAGATTTACTTTATTTTATATTTTGTGTATTATACGGTAGATATTTTCTAGATTTCTAAGATTTCTTATTTGGTGTACTACTATATATGTTATGAAATATAATGAAAAGGCAGGAGTTTTCAACCAATTATTTCTCAAAATTATCATGATATGAGAGCCACTCTAAATTAGAGTTTTTTTTAAAAGAATAAAACACACCTCGTTCGTCGGTTTTATCTTCTCCAATATATACATTGAAATCCAATTAACGCTAGTCTCCCAACTCAATTGTTGACATGGTGGAACGAAGTAGTGAAATTGCCGAATACAGTGGTGAAATTGTTTCAAATTTCAATTCCAATCGTCGTCGTTAATGGGTTTCAACTCCCAGTTCAATTGTAATTGCCAAACACAAATTTTTAATTGGTGCAACTTGGTATGAATTTCAGTATTTGTTGGTTATTTAAATTTGTGCAAACAGTGAGTTCAATTGAATTAAGTATGGTGATTTTTGGTTTATCCTATTGGAGAATTTTGACGGTGAATTCAAGTTTCGGTGTTTTCCAATTTGAATTCATACTTGTTCGTGGACGTGAAAATTTGTTGTGCTTAATGGTTTGTGCACTTGGGTTAGCGCAGTGGTAATTTTTCAGGTAAAGATATTAGTATTCCTACAATATCTCGATATGAATTTGTTGGCAATATGCACGGTTCGTGTTCCAATAATTTACATGATATTGGAGTGGCGAACTGAGCAAGTGCACCCACTCTAACAAATGATCAGTAGGCATAGATTATGGATGCAATTAATGATGTACAACCCTTAGTCGCCTCAACCAAAATAGTGTGTGGTATGATTAATCTAAGTGAGTGAGGAACATGCGCATCAAACCACATGTCTGGTAATATTTCTTTATTTTCAAATTTATGTGACATATCTTCTCCTGTTGGGTTACCTAATGGAAAGAGTACACCACCTACACAAAAAGGAGCAATTATGTTAAGTGATGGTTTAATTTTAGAGAATGCCCTCTATGTTCCTGCTCTGACTTGTAATTTGTTATCAGTGTCTCAACTTTTGGAACGACAACAATATCTTGTGTTTTTCACTAACAAGCTATGTTTTATACAAGATTACACTCTAAAGAATCTAAGTGGGGTAGGGGTATTGAGTAATGGAGTCTATGTCTTCCGGCTGGTATGTGCTCGTAATCTTCTAGCAAATAAAGTGACAATTTTAAATGAAAATATGTTATGGCATAGACGTTTAGGCCATCCTTCTACAAAATTAGTTTCTTCTTCTAGGCCATTGTTGGTCGTAGTTCATTGGATAGTAGTTGTGATATTGATTGTCAAGTTTGTTTTCGAAGTAAACAACCACGTAACTCTTTTCCTTTAAGTTACACATAAAACTTCTAGTGCTTTTGATTTGATTCATTGTGCTATTTGGGGTCCAAATAATGTTTTGTCAAGTTGTGGGGCACGTTGTTTTCTCACCATTGCTAATGATTACTCTTGTGCTACTTGAGTGTATATTTGATGATTGGAAAATATGAAGCCGCAAAATTAATCCAGGATTTTTATGTTATGATTGAAACTCAATTTGAAAAATATAAATAAATTAAAGTTCTCATAAGTGATAACGGTAAATTTTTTTTGAGTATAAAGTCATTTTTCTCCTAGAAGGGTATTTTACATCAAACAACATGTATTAATACTGCACAACAAAATGGAAGAGTAGAGCATAAGCATAGACATATTCTTAATGTTGCTCGTGCCTTACGTTTTCAAGCTAAATTGCCTAAGTATTTTTGGGGTGATTGTGTTCTTGTGACTGTGCATCTTATTAATAAAAATCCAACTCCCGTATTGGATGGAAAAACACCTCATGAATAATTATTTGGTCATACTCCTTTGTATAATAATATACATGTTTTTAGGTGTTTGTGTTATGCGGCAAATAGTCCTCGTGTAAAAGACAAGTTTGACTTGAAGCCTATGAGATGTATTTTTGTTGGATATCCTTTTGGAAAGAAAGGTTGGCATTTTATGATCTGAAAACATATGAGTTTTTCATTAGTCGTGATGTTCAAATTTTTAGGATAAGTTTCCATTTATTGAGACTCTTATTGATCGTATGATATAGTACTTCCACCCCAGGAAAGGTTTGCAGATTGCATAAGTGTCTATATGGTTTGAAACAGGCTCCTCGATAGTGGTTTGCTAAGTTAACAAAGACTTTACAAACTTATTGTTTTAAGCACTCTTATGCTGATTACTCTTGTTTAGTTATATTCGAGGGGGTTTATCCCTTCATGTTCTTGTGTATGTCAATAACTTAATTATAGAAGGTTCATCTCATTGTGTCGTTTTGTGATTTAAAGTGTATTTGCAAACCTGTTTTCATATGAAGGATCTCAGTGTCTTGAAGTATTTTCTAGGAAATGAGGTTGCTCGTAATAACGAATGTATATTTCTTTTTCAATGCAAGTATGCTTTGGATATTTTATTTGAAACTGGCATGTTACGGTGAAAGTCGATTGACATGCCTATGGAGCAAAATCATAAGCTCGCTCGTGTCAAAGGAGAGTTGTATGCACATCCAGACCAGTACCATCGACTAGTTGGGTGTCTTGTTTATTTATTGGTAACCCATCCTGAACTAAGTTATACAGTTCATACCCTTGCACAGTTCTTGAGTGCTCCACAAGCTCAACATTGGGATGTAGCCCTACGAGTATTGGGCTACTTGAAGGGTACTCCAGGTCAAGAAATTGTGCTAAAATCTTTGAGTGTGTAACGGAACAGCTGTAAAAAAAAAAACATATAAATAAATAAAGAGAGTTAAAAAAAACAAAAAGAAAAGACCTTGTTTTTTTTTCCTTTTCCTTTTCTTTTTCTTTTTCTTTTTTCCTTCTCCTTCTTCTTCTTCCCCATCCCAACCCTAGCCACACAACCTACCGCCGCTGCCTTCCCTCCATGCTGCCGTCCGACACCACCACACCGCCCAGACGCCGCCGATAAACCCTCCCTGCGCGCGAAAACCCCCACCGCAACGGCTTCCCTGCATGCACGCACCCCCTCTCGCACGACCATCGAGCCACCTCCCTGGCCTCGACGCCGTCATCACGCCGCAGCCCCCAGCCACTGTCGTTCGACCCTGTAGTAGCCCCACGTTCGCCGCCCAGCATCCCCACTGTAATGGCCCAGGTTTTCATTCTTGATCTTCAGGTATGTTCGGTTAGTTTTTCGGTCGTTTGGATGAGTCGTTAGGGCTGTTTGAGCTTCTAGGGGTATTTAGGTCATTTGGCCTCTGAGGGCATTTTGGAAATTGTTCAGGGTTTCAGGTTGTTTCTCAGACCTGTGTTAAGTTGTTAATTGTGTTTTGGTTTCAGGTTCCAGGTCCGAGAGTTGTTTGGAGAGGTTTGGAGGTCGATCGGGATTTTACAGAAAATTAGAAGTTAATTGTGAGTTTGTCAGGACTCGAAGGGGGAACCTCCTAGGACACTTGGCACAAGGAGGAATTTTGGAGCAATTTAAATAAGAAATTTAAAAGAAATTCGTTTGGCTTCTCATGAAGCCCTAGCCGATCCATCATCTCCTCCAACACCATCATTTGGCCGATTGTCACCTCACTCACCTTTCTTCTTCTTCATCGCGAACACCAAGCCCCATCACCATCGCCGAGCCTCATCACCGAAAGCCAGCGCCCTTGCCATCGCAGCCCTCACGCTCACGCCACAGCCCCACGCACGCGACCATCACCCAGCCAGTTCACGATCTACCGAACATGCCCTCACCGATCCGCTTCGCCCATAGCGAAGCCTGCCGCTTGACGCAGCACATTGCCCGCAAAGCCCCAACGATACGCCCTTCGGCGCATCGTCCAGATCGCTCAGTCTGCTCGCCAGTGCAGCCCGTCCCCAGCGCAGCCGCATGCCTTCGAAAGTAGCTGCACAGACCAGTGATCGCTGCCTTGCGATCTTGCACGCTCGCCCTTCGCCCGCAGACGCCGTTCGCTCACGCCCTCGTGCACTCTGCCGCATCTTAGCCGATTCACCTTGCCTTGCTGCCGAGAACAAGCCCTTCTCGATTTTGGGTAAAGCCCTATTCTCGAGGCTGTTTGATGTTGTTTGATTATTCGTTGCTTAGGTTTAATTTTGTGTCGTGCTATGTTTACTCTTAGGACATTGGTGTTGTTCCTGCAGATCGATAGCACTTATCGTTTGTCGACATTTTCCACTGTTCAGGTAAGGGTTCCTTGTCGAGGTTGTGTGGACCCTACGTACGACTTTGATAAAATCCTAGTTTGTCTGTTCTGCCTGATTTTATGAACTATTAGTGGATAGGTTCGTGCAGGATGTCTGAATGCCATGATCTGTCTTGCATGCCCTATTTTCTAATTTTTGTATTTATGCAAGTTCTGTTTGCTAGGGTTTGGCATGTAGTTCACTGAATATTATTGTAGCACTCTCTTGTTTAATAACTGTTCCGAATGTCTGCAAATACCTTGTTGTTTATAGTCTTGTGGATTATTGGACCATGTTAGCTCTAGGCTGCCTAGTGTGCTCAGTTCATTAGAGAGTCACTAGTGTTAGTCGAGTTACGTGCTGGCTCATTTCCCAAGTGTCAGTCGAGTTGCATGCTGGCTCGGTTAGGCTCAGGACTTGCCCAGTTACGTGCAGTCCATGATCTTTCAGGTTTGAGTTGATCCAGGGTTTGGCCCAATTGCGTTGCCACCTAAGCCTCTTTTTGGACTCGCCCAGTTGTGTGTGGTCTCTGATCGACCCAGTTGCATTGTCGATCCAAATTGGCTCAATGGCGTTGCTAATCCAGGGTTTGGCCCAGTTGCGTTGCCACCCAACTATGCTTAAGACTAGCACAGTGGCGTGTTGTCCATTGACAACCAAGTTTGAGCTGTATCAGGGTTGAGCCCAGTTGTGTGCTGTCCAGGACAAGCCCAGTAGCATGTTGTCCCAGTTAGCTCAGTTGCGTGCTAACTTAGTGTTGTCTTAGAGATCGACATTTCAGATACCAAGGTCACTTAGGTTGTCCTCCTGATTAGTCAGCCCAGTGGCGTGCTGACCCTGCTCGACACTTGTTGTCCTTTGTTGTTGAGACTGCCATTAAGTAAAACTTATTGTTTGCTTGTATGCTAGGATGCTAAATGATTTATCTTGTGTAATGTATCCCGATTGGGGAATTCTTATTGAGTGCAATTGTACTCACCCTTTTTGTGGTTTCTTCCACCAGGTAACTTGGCACAGCATCGAGGTGGCTAAAGGAGGAGCTGATTGTTCATAGGGACGAGTTTGTTGCATCTGCTGTTCTGCATCGCATTTTATTTCTGAATCTTTTCATGTTGTTATGTTGAATTTTATACACTCTGGCCAGAGGCTAAATGTTTCAATAGTTTCTTTTGAGGATTTGGAATTTGAAATATTTTTAATAAGATGCATGTTTCAAATCTTTTATTCTTTAATTTTAAATGAAAATTTAAGTCACAGTGTTTAGTAAAGGCCATTTATGACCATTTGGAGTCGGGTCCTTATAGTTGGTATCAGAGCTCAGAGTCATAGATTTTGTAGACTACTGAGTTAGGATGTTGTGTCCCATGACCATCAGCACTCCGACAGCCGCCAGGTATGTGTTTAAGCTTGTTTTAAGGGTTAAGTTTACATTACCTGCATCTAGCATACTAGCCTTGTTTTGTTGTTGGCAGTGTTGGTCCGAGCTTGGACTAACTTAGTGTTTTAGGTATAGATCACCAATATGTCTATCACCTGTTGTGGAGCAGGATCGTCTGGTACAACCAACCGAGGGGTTGGTATTGAGATTTTGACTGATGAGACTGCATCAGGATTGAACCAAACCTGTAGGTCGCCTGTGGCCCCAGTTGCTGATATGCCCCGAGCAGAGGGAGAGACCTCTCAGCCCCAAACTGCAGCTCCTAGAGCAGTGCTGACATCGATGATGCGTGAGATGATGCTCATGATAGCTAAGCAGAGAGCCGAGTCACAAGCGTAGTTTTCAGCACAGCTTGCTGAGCAGCTCGTAGTGCAGAGAGAGGAGTCCCGAACCCAGATGGCTCATTTGACTCAGTTGTTCAGACATGCACCACCAGTTGCACCTACAGCCCCAGTGGACTCTCAGGGAGGTTAGGAGCCTATGGTTGTTGAGGTTGCTGAAGGGAACGGAGTCGCCGAGTATGGTCATTGGCTCAAAGATTTTTGTAAGTGGAAGCCTAAGGAATTTAATGCACCTGAAGACCCGCTGAAGGCAACGAGATGGTTGGCTAGGATGGAGTACATCTTCCAGGTGATGGATTGCCTAGATACTCAAAAACCGCGGTGTGCCGCGCATGTCCTCGCTGACACAACAGTGTGGTGGTGGGTGTCTACACTTCGAGGCAGACCTGCAGGATCCCCACCCATACTTGGGAATTCTTCAGGGCTGCATTCAAGACTCAGTACATCAGTGAGGAAGCCTAACAAGAGATGGTTGAGGCATTCAACAGTCTGAAGCAGGGAGATGATTCCATAGTAGAGTATGAGTGGAAGTTTTCTGAGCACAGTTATTTTGCTTCAGAGTTAGTTGCTACTGAGGAGCTCATGATAAAGAAATTTATCGGA
Source organism: Sicyos edulis (assembly GCA_036507275.1). Taxonomy (NCBI): domain Eukaryota; kingdom Viridiplantae; phylum Streptophyta; class Magnoliopsida; order Cucurbitales; family Cucurbitaceae; genus Sicyos; species Sicyos edulis. The sequence goes on along the minus strand of CM071856.1, from coordinate 14,906,005 downwards.
GGGCTTAGGTTGGAGGTTGCCCGGGACATTAGGTCACTCGCTCCAGATACCTACACCAGGACTGTGGCTTTGGCCAAGATCTATAATCGTAAGTACCCTCTTGCAAAGACCCCCACAATAGCTCAGACTGCACCAGTCAGTTCAGGGCAGAAATGGAAATTTGAGCAAAGAGGCCAGCCGCGCAAACAGGGCCGTTTCCAGCAGAGAGACCAGGGTCGACAACAGAATGCAGTGAGGCAGCCACCTCTTTGCTGAACTTGTGGCAAGATACATTTTGGTCTGTCTAGAGCAGCACCGAGAGCTTGCTTTAGATGTGGTAAGGAAGGGCACATTGCTAAAGCATGCCCTCAGGGCGAGACAGCAGCTAGATCGGCTCAGCAGCAGGGCCGAGTATTCGCCACGACTCTTCAAGAGGCCGAGAAGAATTGTAACGACCCAGGTTTTCATCCCGGTCTTCCAGGTATGCCCTAGGGGTATTTTAGTAATTTGGTCGGGCCATCAGGACCGTTTATGTCTTTTTCGATTTACTAAAATTATTGGATGGATTTATGTAAGTTTTGAGGCTTTGTGGATGTGTTTGGGCATGGGGAGATGCAAAAGGAAAATTGTGTGTTAAAGTGTGTTTGGTGGGTTTCAACCTGTGGTCCGAGAAGTCGTGGGTGGTGTGGCCATTGAGCTATTGAGAGCTCTTGTTACTCTTTCTCGCATCACATCTTAGTTAACCTTGGATTTTTGGAGTTTTGGTGCATTTGGTTAAATGAAATAGAAATAGGTTATTTCATCTCCTTCTCCAAAACATCTCTTGGCCGCCCAAGCTCTCCATCTCCATAGCCTTGCCGAGTTCTTCATCCTTGCATCTCCTTGGGTTCGATCATCATCATTCCGGTAAGTCTTCGTCTTCTTCATCTTCTCATTTGGGTGTTTGTTGGCCGAATGTAAGAAAAAGGGGTTGTGTGTGTGTGTGTGTTGTGCAACACGGTAGAGGAGGAGCACCATCATCCTCGGCCACTGTCGCCGCGCCCCCAGATCGGTCGAGCCAGCCACCGTCGCACGCCCAGATCGGTCGAGCGACCACTGCCGCCAGACGCCCGGACTGTTCGCGCAGCGACCTCGCCGTTCGCCAAAGAAGAGACGCCGCCGATCGCTCGCCAGACGCCAGAGGTCTCGCCAGCGCCAAAGACGCCCAAACGGATCGCTCGCACACCCTCGCCGTGTCCGCTTGCCGAAGCTGCTCGCCGCCGCGCGCCGCCGCTCGAGCGTTCGCCGCGCGCCTTCGCCCGACGCCGCGCCGCTAAGGCCGCCAGCCAGCGCCGCTTGCGCCAGCGCGCCGCCGTCAGACGCTCGCCCGCGCGCGCGTGTCCGCGCTGCCGTGCGCCGCGCAGCCTGTAGCGTGTCCGTCCGTGTCGGTAGCGCAACCGGCGCCGTGTCCTCATGCGTGCCCGGTAGCGCAAGCAGCGCAACACAGTGTCCGTCCGTGTCGGTCAGCGCAACTGCACAGTAGCGTGTCCTGCCGTGCCAGTAGCGCGGCCAGCGCCCGACCTTGCCGAGCCAACCTTGCGGCGACCCCAAGCTCGTGTCGTCGCCGCGTGTGAGTTCCCCGAGCCGAGCTTGCTGTTCTATTGTTGTTTAGATATTTTTGATCATCGATTATTGTTGGTTTGCTAGGTTCCCGCCGCTAGCTCGGGATTGTTCCGCAGCACTTAGGATTTGTGTGTAAAAGTCTTCCGACCAAGGTAAGGATTTCTTACCGGGTTGTGTGGACCTCATGCGTATATTTGTGATTGTTGTTTTGTATGCCTGTGTATGGTTACTAGCATGTTTATCTCTAGGTGCTCTGTTCAATTCTCGATCGGCATGATCTCTTGTATTGTTTCTCATGTTAGCCCATGCTAGGTTGTTCTGTTCTAGCATGTTCGATATCTGCTCTTGCTTCGTAGTATCATGCTAGGTTCTTTGTATCCGATGAGCACGTATTGGACCGCATTGATTGAATCGTTATTATTGTTAAGGTTTAGAATTCGTGTAGATAGCATCATCCGGCCCGATGCATAAAGTATCTTGCATCTATGGCAAGGACGATTGAGACAGGCTTCTCGTCCTTGGACCCCGTGAGGGATTAGCTATCCCAACCGGTAGGCCCCGCAATCTTGGGTGAGGGTGGTAGTCTAAGCGATGCCCCAATGGTCGGGATGATGACTTGGCAATGCCTAGTCCCCGGCAAACGCGACGCTCGGCGTGTTCGGCAGAGCCCTTGATTGCCACCGATAAGGTAAGGACGGCTTCCCGGTGTAAGCCTACCATGACCGCCTCTTAGCCTCAAAGTGCGGTGGTACAGTGACATAGTTCACGTGTCCGTGTCTCACACCCCTATGTCGCTGACACCGATCCGAGATTTAGTTAGGCGTGGTATCCGGATATGGGCGACTTGCCACTGGACCGGCACTTCCCATAGTCCGTAGAAGCACGCGGTGCATCCTTACGCTCATTACTGGCCGCCCATCGAGAGCTCCTCGATCTTTGAGCGATGCACCTTTCGTATCGCCGTCGGGCAGGCGGTGAGGCCGGACCGGTTCCCGTATAGTGCGTTTAGTGTGTTGTGGTATTTTCCGGACTAAGACCCTGAGATGGCATCCGAGGTCCAAGTGTGGACTTAAGCTATGTGCTCTGTTCTGTGTTTGTACTCATAGCTTGCATACAATCCTCTAGATGATCATGTATATCGTATTGTACCCTGGTTGGGGATTCTTCTTGAGTAATTCGTTACTCACCCTTACTTATCTTTCGGTAACCATGGCGCGAGGCGGGATGATGAAGGAGGAGCTGTGATCATGGAATCCTGCTGTCATCTCTGATTATTTCATTTTATTTATTATGACTCTTGACTTTTGTTGTTTCCCCTGAATGCATGTAGACGGCACAGAGCCCCAGGATGCTTTCTTACGTTTTATGGATTCCAAGATATTTGTACTTGTGGAATGTTTTAATGTTTTAAATAATCTCTGATCGTAGTATGCTTTTAGAAATGTTTCTTTTGGTTGTTGAATGTTTTCTGCTTTTACTTGGAATCAAAATGTGTTTTTCATAATGTCTTCTATTTTCAATACATGCATTGGGGTAAAGGCCATTTAGAACCCCTTTTTGGGTCGGGTCTTTCTGATTGGTATCGAGCTCGTGAGTCATAGATTCTCGTGGGACCGACCTTTTGTTGTAGGTCGTTTTTCCATGATCATCGGCACTCACACGATCATCAATGCGCCTAGGTTTACTATTTGTTGTTGAAAAAGGGTTAAGAATTTACAATACTGCCATCTTGTGTATGCCTTGTGTAGTGTTGTGGAGCGGAGACGAGCAGGTTCTGACTCGTTGTTGGTTTGGGCTTAGTGAGTCATCATGCCAATTTTCCCGCAGTGCGAGCAGTTTGTTTAGCAGCTTGTTGAGGTATCCAGATAGATTCGGATGCCCCAGGACATCGCCCCCGAGGGAGGCAGAGCTTAGTCTCCCATTGGCCATTTGTGGCCCAATTGTCGCTTTTCCCCTAGTGAGAGGGTGGAGGTGCTTTGTGCGGTCGCTAGTATGTTGATCGCACCTGCAGAAAGCGGGGCGCTTGGCATGTCCGACCGAGGAGTTGGACCGATCGTGTTGATGTTGAGGCCGCGTCCAGGTTGTTAGGCCCGCATGCCGATTTGGCCCCGGCAGCTTGAGTTGCCTAGAGGAGGGGGTAGAGGCTAGCGGCGCCTCAGTGAGACTCCTTGAGCGAGTGTGCTCCACCATGAGAGATTTGATGGCGTGTCTTTAGCTATCGGAGAGCGGAGACCAGCGCAGTTGTAGCGCGTAGTGAGGAGTCCCGGCACCGATAGCCCACCGATGAGAGTTTGTTTCACATTTTTCCCCCAGTAGCTCTTGTAGTCCCGGGAGGTTCCCGGAGGGCATGATCGGCAGTTTATTCGGATGAGTTTGTTGGCGTTGATGGAGACGCCTGTGTTGGCAAATGGATGCCTGTAGAGCTCGATGTTTTAGTAAGTCCCTACTGCTAGTAGTAAAGTAGTTGGCGAGTGTTTGAGTTTAGCATCCGTGTGTGGGATGCCCCGCTGCTCAAAGGCCGAGGTGTGCCGTTCTGTCTTTATTTGGTTCATCGGATGGTGGTGGAAATCCCTTGTGAGAGGTGGTCTAGCAGAGTCTCCACCATCGCCTGATTGTTTGGCAAGTTGCCGTGTTAGTGGCTTGAGGCGGATGAAGGGTCATCTTTGCCCCTTGCGAGCTCGTTGTTGTTTAACAACCCCCGCTTCCTCGGATGTGGATTTGGTAGTAATAGCACTTGAGGTGCATTGGTTGGTGTGCCACTTTGGCACTAAGTCCAGTTCGAGCTTGAGTTTGGCTTGGGCATAGCGGATGGTTCTATGCCGCTCGGAGTTCAAATGTACTCCTTTAGCCTTGGATCTGTTTGCGGCGCTTGCAACCGCTTAGGTCGTGCGCAGGGCTAGTTCGGTGGTAGTCAATGGACTACAAGCGAAAGGATGCTCGAGAGGAGCCGGAGCCTCTTCCCGTGTGTTTCGGAGGTCGAGTAAGTCACAGTTGGCGGTGGTAAGTGTTAGTGCGTGTGAGTCTCACGCTAGTGCTAAGGCCAAGAGATCTTTGTGGTTGGTAGTGCGGTCCACTACCTTCGGGTGCCTAAACTCTGAGTTGAGTGAGCATTGTAGATGCGAGTTCGGTCCAAAGAGGGGAACCATGAGTTGGATGCCCGTGAGATGAGTTGGATGCTCTCGAGATGAGTTGGATGCTTATGAGATGAGTTGGATGCCTATGAGCTGAGTAGGACGCCTTATGTGTAGGCGCACTTGGTAGAGTCTTGGTATAAAGTAAGTTCGGTTTGGCATCGTTATGTTTTAGCAGAGCAAGGTTGCCACCGCTTGAGTATCGTGTGGAGATGGAACTTTTGGTGTTCCTTTGGTTGATTGTATCTCTGCGCTAGAAGTTAGTGTTGCCTTTTGGAAAGCACCATTTAGTCTTGGATCTCTGAAGGAAGGTTGAGAGTTGTGCACACAAGTGTGTTCGTGTAGTTCGTTCGTGGCGAGAGTTCCAGAACCATGTAGGGATTGCATTGGAGAACTGGTGCTCAGTTCCTGGAGAAGTTGGGCTCCAGGTGGATGTTGTAAGGCTTTAGTTGAGGTTGTAAGGATACAGTGCTCGTGGTATTAAGTTGTTGCTTAGGCAAGATTTGTTAAGTTGGGCCTAAGCTTGGTTGGCGGATCTTCTTGTTGATCGTTGGTTGGAGTTCGGTTGGAAACCCGAACAAGAGCGGTGGTAGCTAAGCCGCGTGGTTTCCGATCGGCATGGCTAAGAGAGTTGTTCGGATCCTTCCTTGGGTAGAAGTTATGTTGTGGCCGATGCTTTGAGTAGGAGGATGACGCGTTCTCGTAGCGCTTCGGGTCCTCTAGGTTCCCAAGGAGTTGGAGTTGGCCAAAGATGGTTGGGATGCTGGAAATTGTAGTTGGTTGTTAGACCGCTAGACGACAAAGTGTGTGTCGAGGGTTGTCGAAGAGCCCTAGGTTGTGGAGAGCCTCTCCAGAGCTCGGTCGAGCCCACTAGTGAGTTCCAGTTGGCTAGCCGAGGCGTGTAGTTTGTAGCCTCTGGTGGAGTTGCTAGTAGTCTTGGTAGACTAGCAAGCTAGTGTTTATTTGGAGTAAAGTCCGAGTGGTTTCGGTGTGGTGGCAAGTTGATGCTTGGTGTTGACCAAGTGTGGATTGAAGTTGCTAGAGTTTAGTTTTGCTCGTGGGGGCGAGTGGTTTGTACCATGTTGGTTGTTTTTCTGTTTCCGTGATGTTGAGTTGCCCCGCTTGGCATTTGGAGGTTCATCAAATGGACCCTTGTTGCGACTCGTGAGATTAGATGATGTTGCTCTGGTGGAGCAAGACAGTGAGCGTATGTGGAGTTCTCTGTCCGTTGGTTGTCTGCTTGTAAGAGCCGTTTCCTTCGGGGAGTTGTCGAGTTACTCCTTGGTCTTGGAGTTAATGGTGGAAGCGCTAGCTTGAAGGAAAAGTTTGTTGGCCGCTTGGAAGTAGTCGTTTGTCCGCTAAGCGGATTCTTGGATGGTGTTCTAGAGGTCATGAGTAAAGGTTGTTCGGCCTCTTGTGAGTGTTTGGCCAAGATTTGGTTCGTTTGTTGTTCTGAGAGCTAGTTCGGTTCTAGCCGGAGGGCGTTGCCCTAAGGTCTTGTTCCTAGTCAGTAAGTTTTGGGAGTTGACCCCTCCCTCAGCAGTTGAGCAAGTGCTGTTTGTTTCGGTTTGGTGGTCCGATTGGTTGAGTTTTCTCTTGGGTGTTGCTTCCAAGAGAGTTGGTTGCTGTTGCCTTGGGTTTGAGCAAGTCAAGTCGAGCGTGTGTGGAGTTCATTGCCCCTTCCGAGTTTGCTTGCTTTGGGAGGTCGTTTCCGCTTTGGCGGAGTCGACTTTAGCTCCCGAGTTGTGTAGTCGATCGAGTAGCGCAAATGTGGCCACCCCAATGAGAGGGTCCTCGCTTTGTGTTGTTAGCAAGCAAGAGTTGTTTGTTCCGCAAGAGGCGGAGGCCACCAGTGAAGAGTTGAGTTGTTCTCGGCAAGTTGTTGGTTCTTTGGGGATTGAAGATTTCCTTTCCCTCTAGCCTCTGTGGTGGTTGAGTTGCTCCTTGGAGGCCAGCCTCGAGTGATAGCTTGCGAGGTAGTCTTGCGAATTCGTGTGGCTCAGGATCCGTAAGCTTTGAGGTTGTCGTTATCAGTTTTCCTTGTGAGGTTTTGGGAGTGGAGCTTAGTTGGAAGATGAGTTAGGCTTAGGCTTAAAGGGAAGTCCTTTGAGTAGCCAGTTGGATTTTAAGAGTTGAGTAGTAGCTTGGAGGCGGCGTTGCTCGTTATAAGTTTGGGTTGAGTTCTCACGAGCAAGCCCTTCTCGGGCTTTGTTCCTAATTGTTGTGAGTTCCCGGTTGGCGTTAGTAGAGCCGCGTTTGAGTGAGTTGCGCACAGAGAGGTGCCGTGGCATTGGTTAGTAAGTCGTTGAGTTTTTTTCCTCAAGGTGTTGTGTCGCAGATAGTCACGTGATGGTTTAGTCCTTGCTTCCCGAGTTTTCCTTGAGAGGAATGTTGGATGTTCCTTGCTGGCGATTTTCTCCTTAAGATGGTTGCTTAAGTGTTGTGGTCGTGTTCTAGTTGGAGAAGTTTGTCTTTTTGGATCGATGCCAGATTGGTGGTTCGTTTGTATCTCGTTAAGGTCAGAGTAGTCAAGGTTTGAGGTTTGTTGGTCTTTTGTGAAGTAAGAGTAGGCCGTTTAGTTTTGGAATCTGGAAGGTTCATTGTTTGGCCGATTTGTTGTAGGGTTGAGTTTGTTTGTTGACAACCGTGTACGTTGTTTTTATGTATCGATGTTGGGGCGGCATGTGCTGGACCCATTGCTCATTGTGGACTTTGAGCCCTTGCACTGATTGAGGGTTTAGAGCTTCGAGGAGAAGCCTATGAGTATTCTCGTCTTGAGTCGAAGACGCTGCGTAGAAGTGAGATCCGTTGGTAAAAGTTTAGTGAAGGAGTCCGAGTTCGGAGGAGGCCGCTCGTGAGCGGGAAGGACGGGATGAGATTGCGATATCTGTGTTGTTTCAGTCTTAAGGACTTTCGAGGACGAAAGTCATAAAAAGGAGGGAATATTGTAACGACCAGTGTTTTCATCCCGGTCTTCCGGTATGCCCTAGGGGTATTTTAGTAATTTGGTCGGGCCATCGTGACCGCTTTATGTCTTTTTCGAGCTGCTAAAATTATTGGATGGATTTATGTAAGTTTTGAGGCTTTGTGGATGTGTTTGGGCATGGGGAGATGCAAAAGGAAAATTGTGTGTTAAAGTGTGTTTGGTGGGTTTCAACCTGGTGGTCCGAGAAGTCGGTGGGTGGTGTGGCCAGTTGAGCTATTGAGAGCTCTTGTTACTCTTTCTCGCATCACATCTTAGTTAACCTTGGATTTTTGGAGTTTTGGTGCATTTGGTTAAATGAAATAGAAATAGGTTATTTCATCTCCTTCTCCAAAACATCTCTTGGCCGCCAAGCTCTCCATCTCCATAGCCTTGCCGAGTTCTTCATCCTTGCATCTCCTTGGGTTCGATCATCATCATTCCGGTAAGTCTTCGCCTCTTCTTCATCTTCTCATTTGGGTGTTTGTTGGCCGAATGTAAGAAAAAGGGGTTGTGTGTGTGTGTGTGTTGTGCGGCCACCGAGAGGAGCAACCATCATCCTCACTCACTCGCGACGCCCAGACGGTCGAGCCACCACCGCCGCACGCCCAGATCGGTCGAGCGACCCTGCGCCAGACGCCCGCACTGCTCGCGCAGCGGCCTCGCCGTTCGCCAAAAGAAGAGATCGCCCGATCGCTCGCCACGCCAGAGGTCCTCGCCAGCGCCAAAGACGCGTCCAGCCGATCGCTCGCACACCTCGCCGTGTCCGCTTGCGAAGCCGCTGCGCGCGCGCGCGCCGCTCGACGCGTTCGCTGTGCGCCTTCGCGAGACGCCCGGCGCCGCGCGCCGCCGCCCAGACGCCAGCGCCGCGCGCGCCGCCGTCGAGCGCTTCGCCGCCTGCGCGCGTGTCCCTCGCTGCCGTGCGTGCAGCGCAGCAGCGGCCAGCGCGTGTCCGTCCCGTCATCGGTAGCAAGAACGGTAGCGTGTCCTCCTTGCCGTGCCGGTAGCGCGCGGCCAGCAGTGTGTCCGTCCGTGTCGGCGCGCAAAGAACTAGCGTGTCCTGCTGCCGTGCGCGTAGCGCAGCGCCCACCCTTGCCACCTTTTGCGAGCTTGCAGCTTTGCCAAGCTCGTGTCGTCGTCGCCGCGCCGTGAGTTCCCTTTGAGCCGAGCTTGTCGTTCTATTGTTGTTTAGATATTTTTGATACTCGATTATTGTTGGTTTGCTAGGTTCCCGCCGCTAGCTCGGGATTGTTCCGCAGCTTAGGATTTGTGTGTAAAAGTCTTCCACCAAGGTAAGGATTTCTTACCGGGGTTGTGTGGACCTGCGTATATTTGTGATTGTTGTTTTGTATGCCCGTGTATGGTTACTAGCATGTTTATCTCTAGGTGCTCTGCTCAATTCTCGATCGCATGATCTCTTGTATTGTTTCTCATGTTAGCCCATGCTAGGTTGTTCTGTTCTAGCATGTTCGATATCTCGTTTCTTGCTTCGTAGTATCATGCTAGGTTCTTTGTATCCGATGAGCACGTATTGGACCGCATTGATTGAATCGTTATTATTGTTAAGGTTTAGAATTCGTAGATAGCATCATCCGCCCGATGCATAAAGTATCTTGCATCTATGGCAAGGACGATTGAGACAGCTTCTCCGCCCCTTGGACCCCGTGAGGGATTAGCTATCCCAACCGGTAGGCCCCGCAATCTTGGGTGAGGGTGGTAGTCTAAGCGATGCCCCAATGGTCGGGATGATGACTTGGCAATGCCTAGTCCCCTACGGCCGCGCACGTCCTCGGCGTGTTCGGCGGTGAGCCCTGATTGCCACCGATAAGGTAAGGACGGCTTCTGGTGTAAGCCTACCATGACCGCCTCCTTAGCCTCAAAGTGCGGTGGTACGGTGACATAGTTCACGTGTCCGTGTCTCACACCCCTATGTCGGTGACACCGATCCGAGATTTAGTTAGGCGTGGTATCCGGATATGGGCGACTTGCCACTAGACCCGCACCCCCATAGTCCAGTAGAAGCACGCGCATGCATCCTTACGCTCATTACAAACGCCGATCGAGAGCTCCTCGGGATCTTGAGCGATGCACCTTTCGTATCGTCGAGGCAGCGGAGAGGCCGGGCCCGGTTCCCGTATAGTGCGTTTAGTGTGTTGTGGTATTTTCCTGGACTAAGACCCTGAGATGGCATCCGAGGTCCAAGTGTGGACTTAAGCTATGTGCTCTGTTCTGTGTTTGTACTCATAGCTTGCATACAATCCTCTAGATGATCATGTATATCGTATTGTACCCCGGTTGGGGATTCTTACTGAGTAATTCGTTACTCACCCTTACTTATCTTTCAGGTAACCATGGCGCGAGGCAGGATGACTGAAGGAGGAGCTGTGATCATGGAATCCTGCTGTCATCTCTGATTATTTCATTTTATTTATTATGACTCTTGACTTTTGTTGTTTCCCCTGAATGCATGTAGACGGCACAGAGCCCCAGGATGCTTTCTTACGTTTTATGGATTCCAAAGATATTTGTACTTGTGGAATGTTTTAATGTTTTAAATAATCTCTCGATCGTAGTATGCTTTTAGAAATGTTTCTTTTGGTTGTTGAATGTTTTCTGTTTTTACTTGGAATCCGAAATGTGTTTTTCATAATGTCTTCTATTTTCAATACATGCATTGGGGTAAAGGCCATTTAGAACCCCTTTTTGGGTCGGGTCTTTACAAGAATGCAGCTGTTGCAGGTACCTTACTTGTTCTTGACCACTATGCATATGTTTTTTTTTATTCGCGTTCGACCCATTCATTTATCTCTGCGTTGTTTGCTAGTCAAGCTTGTTTAGTGCTGGAACCTTTAGGGTTCGAATTGTATGTTGCCACTCCTTCGGGAGTTAGTATGTTGGCCAGTGATAAGGTTAGAGAAGGTAGGATCCTAGTATCCGGAGAGTCTTTAGCGGCCACCCTCATAGTACTGCCTATGAGTGGGTTCGATGTAATTCTAGGGATGGATTGGTTAGCAGAGCACCGTGCACTAATTGACTGCTGCCAGAAAGAAGTTGTGTTCAGGCCGCCTAAGAAATTGAGTTTCAAGTTCTGTGGTGTCCGTAGCAGAGTCTGTCCGCCATTGATTTCTGTAGTGAAAGCCCAACGTTTGCTTGCTCGAGAAGCTTGAGGCTACTTGGCAAAAGTTGTCTAGAGGAGACCGTCCTCCGTTGTTAGTTAATCAGGTGCCAGATGTGCAGGAGTATGCAGATGTGTTTCCAGAGGAATTTCCTGGATTACCACCTCAGCGGGAGGTTGACTTCACTATTGAGCTCGAGCTGGGGACTCTCCCTATCTCAAAAGCTCCTTACAGGATGGCGCCAACAGAGTTGAAAGAGCTGAAGGTTCAGCTGCAGGAGATGTTGGATCAAGGATTCATCCATCCCAGTGTGTCCTCGTGGGGAGCACCAGTGCTATTCGTAAAGAAGAAAGACGGTTCGATGCGCCTCTGCATAGATTATAGGGAACTGAACAAGGTTACAGTGAAGAACAAGTACCCGTTGCCTCGTATTGATGATCTGTTCGATCAACTCTAGGGAGCTTCTGTGTTCTCAAAGATAGATTTGAGATATGGTTACCATCAGTTGAGGATCAAGGATGCAGACATCCCCAAAACAGCTTTCAGGTCTAGGTACAACCATTATGAGTTCATGGTAATGTCTTTCGGGCTAACCAACGCCTCATCAGCTTTAATGGATATGATGGACAGAGTGTTCAAGGCATTCCTGGACAGCTTTGTCATCGTATTCATTGACGACGTCTTGATATACTCTAAGACTAGAGAGGATCATGCTACACACTTGAGACAAGTTCTGACAGCTCTGAGGGAAAATCAGTTGTATGCTAAGTTCTCTAAGTGTGATTTTTGGTTGGAGCAGGTTGCTTTTCTTGGACATGTTGTATCCATAGATGGTATTGCAGTGGACCCCGCCAAGATTGATGCAGTGAGTTCTTGGGCTAGACTGACCACGCTCGTAGAGATTTGCAGCTTTCTGGGTTTGGCAGGCTACTACCGTAGGTTCGTCAAGGACTTTTCCGCCAAAGAAGCACCCATGACGAGGTTGACTAGGAAGGGTGTTGAGTTTGTTTGGGATGAAAAGTGTGAAGAAAGTTTTGTCGTGTTGAAGCATAGTTTGACTACAGCTACGGTGTTGTTAGTTCTAGAGGGAACAGGTGGTTTATGGTATATAGTGACGCTTCTAAGTCTGGGTTGAGTTGTGTTCTGATGCAGCATGGTAAGGTTATTGCTTATGCTTCGAGACAGCTGAAACAGTATGAGAAGAACTACCCGATGCATAACATGGAGTTAGCAGCAGTGGTGTTTGCCTCGAAAATCTGGAGGCACTATTTGTATGGAGAGAAGATCCAGATCTTTACAAACCACCAGAGCCTCAAATACTTCTTCACTCAGAAGGAGTTGAACATGAGGCAGAAGAGATGGCTGAAGTTAGTGAAGGATTATGACTACGAGATTTTGTACCATCCAGTGGTTCCCGCAGCGGCACCTGTTGGCAATGTTGTTCCCCCAGTTGGGCAAAGAGTGCCGCCAGTTCAGCGGAGCCCGCAGTCTAGCCAGAGATCCCTGATGGTGCCGCTGAGGCGGGCAAGTGGCTTAAAGACTTTACAAAGTGGAAGTCGAGAGAGTTTGATGCATCCGAAGACCCATTGGTTGTACCGAAATGGTTGGCTCACATGGAGTACATCTTTCGCGTTATGGGTTGCCCGGATGTCTAGAGGCCGCGTTGTGTAGCCCATGTGTTGATAGAGATAGCTATTCGGTGGTGACAGTCCACCGACAAAGCTAGACGGGAGGGGTCCCCACCAGCCACCTTGGAATTCTTCAGGATCGAGTTTCAGACTCAATACATTAGTGAGGAAGCCTAGCAAGAGATGGTGGAGGCATTTTCTAATGTGAAGCAGGGGGATGATAGTATTGCCGGATATAAGAAAAGGTTTTCAGAGCATAGCTACTTTACTCCATAGTTGATTGCCACGGAAGAGCTGAAGATCAAGAAATTCATTGGAGGGCTTAGGATGGAGGTTGCTCAGGATGTTCGAGCACTCGCTCCACAGACTTATGTCAGGACCGTGGCCTTGGGCAAGATTTACAATAAGAAGTATCCAATTGTGAAAGCCCCAGTTGTAGCAGTTCAGGGTATATCGTCCAATTCTGGCCATAAGAGGAAATTTGAGCATTCTAAGACTTCTTGGACAAGAGGTCAACAACAACGACATCAGAATCAGTTTTAGGGCCAAGATCAGTGACGTTCGCAGGGTCGCCAACAAGGTGCAGTGAGACAGCCACCTAGTGCAGGACTTGCTACAAGTATCACTTTGGCATTTGTGGAGCTTCCCTTAGGTTTTGTTACAAATGTGGCAAGGAGGGACACTTTTCTAGAGCATGCCATCAGACTGGAGCAGTTGTCGGCCTAGCACAGCAACAAGGTCGTGTGTTTGCTACGACCCGTCAAGTGGCCGAGAGAATCAATGCAGCTGTCACAAGTACCTTCCTTATTTTGGATCATTATGCATTTGTATTGTTTTATTCGGGCTCGTCCCATTCGTTTATCTCTGCATTGTTTGTTAGACAAGCTTGTTTGGAACTTGAACTTTTAGGGTTCGAGTTGTGTGTGGCGACTTCCTTGGGAGTCAGTATCCTTGCTAGATAGAGAGTTAGAGACGGTCGGATCCTAGTATCCGGAGAGTTGTTAGTAGCTACCCTCATAGTTCTTCCTATGAGTGGCTTTGATGTTATACTTGGCATGAAGTGGTTAGTTGAGAACCACTCATTGATCGACTGCCGCTAGAAGGAAGTTGTGTTTAGGCCGCCCAAGAAGAAGAGCTTCAAGTTTCGCGGTGTCCAGAGCGGAGTTATCCCGCCCTTGATTCCTGCAGTGAAAACCCGTCGTTTGCTAGCTCGTGGAGCTTGGGGTTATATGGCAAAGCTGTCTGAGGAAGGTCATCCTTCAGTGATCGTTGATCAGGTACCGGTAGTGCAGGAGTTTACAGATGTGTTACCAAAGGAGCTACCTCGTCTGCCCCCACGGAGAGAGGTTAACTTCACTATTGAGCTCGAGCCAGGGACTCTCCCTATCTCGAAGGCTCCGTACCGTATGGCTCCAGCAAAGCTGAAAGAGCTGAAAGTTCAGTTGCAAGAAATGTTGGACAGAGGTTTCATTCATCCGAGTGTGTCCCCATGGGGAGCACCAGTTTTGTTCGTAAAGAAGAAGGATGGTTCGATGCGTCTATGCATAGATTACAGAGAACTAAACAAAGTTATAGTAAAGAATAAGTACCTGTTACCTCGTATCGACGATTGTTTTGACCAGCTTCAGGTCTGGTAACCACCAGTTGAGGATCAGAGATGCAGACATTCCCAAAACAGCTTTCAGGTAGAGGTATGGGCATTACGAGTTTGTGGCTATGTCCTTCGAGCTGACCAACGCCCCAACAACATTTATGGATATGATGGACATGGTGTTCAAGGCATTTTTGGACAACTTTGTCATCATGTTCATAAATGACATTTTGATTTATTCTAAGACCAGAGAGGACCATGCCTCACATCTGAGACAAGTGTTAACAGCTTTGAGAGAACACAAGTTGTACGCCAAGTTCTCCAAGTGTGACTTCTAGCTAGAAAAAGTATCTTTCCTTAGACATGTTGTTTCTAGAGATGGTATAGCAGTGGACCCCGTTAAGGTTGAGGCTGTTAGTTCGTGGACCAAACTGACGACGGTCACCGAGATTCACAACTTTCTGGGTTTGGCAGGCTACTACCGGCGTTTAGTTAAAGACTTTTCTGCAAAAGCAGCACCCCTCACTCGGATGACAAGGAAATGGGTTGAGTTTGTCTGGGACGCCAGTTGTGAGGAGAGTTTTGCTACATTGAAGCACAGTTTAACGTCAACCCCAGTATTGGCAGTTCCTGAAGGAACAGGTGGTTTTGTAGTATACAGTGATGCTTCCAAGTTTGGGTTGGGTTGTGTCTTGATGCAGCATGGCAAGGTGATTGTGTATGCTTCGCGTCAGTTGAAGCCTTATGAGAAGAACTACCCGACTCACGACATGGAGTTTGCAGCAGCGGTCTTTGCACTTAAGATTTGGAGACATTATTTGTACGGGGAGCAGATTCAGATGTTCACAGATCACCACAGTCTCAAGTACTTCTTCACTCAGAAGGAGTTAAACATGAGACAGAGAAGATGGCTTGAGCTAGTAAAAGATTATGACTACGAGATTTTGTACTATCAGGGTAAGGCCAATGTTGTGGTTGATGCTTTTAGTAGAAAGTCATCGCATTCTGCGGCCCTGTTGAGTTCCCAACTTCCATTGCAGAAAGAGTTTGAGCGAGCCGGTATAGCAGTTTTGTTGGGAGAGGTTACCGCTAGGGTAGCCCAATTGACCGTTCAGCCTTCGATCAGGCAGAGGATCATTGATGGCCAGTTGAGTGATCCCGAGTTGAGCAGATTGATTTTTAGAGTTTAGGCTGATGGGGACTTCGATTTTGTAGTAGCACCATATTGTGGTTTGAGATTCAGAGGATGCCTCTGCGTGCCAACTGACGCCAGGCTATGAACCGAGCTGCTTATCGAGGCTCATAGTTCTCCGTTTTCTTGGCACCTAGGGAGTACCAAGATGTATCAGGATCTAAAGCAGACCTTCTTATGGAACAATATGAAGAGAGATATTGTAGAGTTTGTCAACCGGTGTCTCACTTGTCAGCAAGTGAAGGCTCCCCGATAGAAACCAACAGGGTTGTTGCAGCCACTGAGTGTGCCTCAGTGGAAGTAGGAGGATATCTCCATGGATTTTATATCTGGGTTGCTGAGGACACCGAGAGGGTTCACTCAGATCTGGGTGATTGTTGACCGATTGACCAAGAGTGCCCACTTCTTCCCGATAGGATCACTTACACAGTGGAGCAGTGGGTAAAGTTGTTCCTAAAGAAGATCATTCGGTACCATGGTGTTCCAGTTAAGATTGTGTCAGACTGATATTCACAGTTTACTTCTCATTTCTGGAGGGCACTCTAGAAGGGTTTGGGCACTAAGTGTAGTTTTAGTACAACATTCCACCTTCAGACTGATGGTCAGACAGAGAGAGTGAATCAGGTACTAGAGGATATGCTGCGAGCCTGTGTGTTAGATTTTCCAGGCAGTTGGGACCAGTACCTGTGTTTGATGGAGTTTGCTTACAACAACAACTATCAGACGACTATTCAGATGGCCTCGTTTGAGGCTTTGTATGACAAGCGTTGTAGGTCTCTAGTGTGCTGGGAAGAGGTCGGAGACAGACGGGTTTTGAGTTCTGAGTTGTTATAGTTAATTAATGGGGCAGTTTAGAAGATCAGGTCTCGTATGTTGACAGCGCAGAGTAGACAGAAAAGCTATGCCGATGTTCAAGGTAGAGACTTAGAGTTTTAGGTCGGACAACATGTTTTTCTGAAAATGGAACCCATGTGTGGTGTCTTGAGGTTTGGTAAGCGTGGAAAGCTAAGTCCCAGGTTTGTGGGTCTTTTTGAGATTTTAGAGCGTGTTGGTACAGTGGCTTACCGTTTGGCATTACCTTCGTCCATAGTGACAGTGCACAGTGTATTCCACATTTCGATGTTGCGACAGTATGTGGCAGACCCTTCTCACATTGTTGACTTTGAGCCGTTAGGGCTAAACAAGGATCTGAGCTTCAAAGAGAAACCTGTGCGAATTGTAGCTCGGGAGAGCAAAACCTTAAGTAACTGAGAAATCAGTTTGGTTAAAGTTCAATGGGGGTGTCAGAAAGTTGAGAAAACAACTTGGGAGCTCGAGGATGAGATGAGGACTCACTACCCGGAGTTGTTTGAGTCTTAGGGACTTTCGAGGATGAAAGTCATAAAAGAAGGGAATATTGTAACGAACCATCTGTAAAAAAATAAATAAATAATAACAACAAATAAAAAAAAAACAAATAAATAAAGAGAGTTTACAAAAAAAAAAAAAAAGACCTTTTTTTCCCCTTTTCTTTTTATTTTTCTTTTTATTTTTCCTTCTCATTCTTCTTCTTCCTTCTTCTCCTTCCCCACCCCAACCCTAGCCACACAACCTTCCGTAGCCGCCTTCCCTCTGTGCCGCCTTCCGACACCACCGCACTGCCTAGACGATGTCGGCAAACCCTCCCCGTGCGCGTAAACCCCCACCGCAGCGGCTTCCCCGCACTCACGCTGCCCCCTTGCAGTCACCCCTTATCGCGCGACCATCGAGCCACCTCCTTCGACTCGACGCCGCCGTCACGCTGCAACCCCCAACCTCCACCGTTCGACCTCGCAGCAGCCCCACGTTCGTCGACCAACTCTGACCAGCATCGCCACGCACCTGCAGCCACAATTTTAGGGCATTTTCATCTCGATCCAGCAGCCTCGTCGTGCTGGGCTCGACCTCTTGGTCTTGGGTAAGCCTCTTTTTGCTGCTGTGGGTTTTATTTGGTGTTGGTTTGTCAAATTATGGGCTGATTTATGTTTTTAATTGATTTGTGCTTCGGGTTGGTTGTTGTTGTGAAGTTTTGACAACTTGTATCGTGGGTTCGACGCCCAAATCCATTCCTCGTGTCTCAACGACCTTGAGCAGCAGTGCTAAATCTGATTTTTGGGTAAGTTGTGGATTGTTCTTGGTAGAGTATTAACATTCGATGTTGTCCTTGGGTTTGGTTTTAAATGATTGATATTGGGTTGTGTCGAGATTAGTTGATAAGAACCAAATATATATTTAAATAAAAGGATAATAAAGATACTAATTAACCCAAGTGTTAAAGGTACTTGGACCCTCCTAATCTTGAGACCACTCTCAAGCCCTAGATACTCACTATCTCAATACTTCTCGATATCTCCTTACCTCCCTATTCTCTCTTATTTATGGTCAAATATTCTTATCCTACTCCTAATAGGATTGGTCATTCCTTATCCTACTCCTAATAGTATTGACCATTCCTTATCCTACTCCTAAACGTGCCTTATCATTACCTGTCCCCCAAAATACACCTTGTCCTCAAGGTGTTTATTACAAAAGTATAATAAAAATAAAAGGAAATAATAATAATAATAATAATGGTGATTGGATGTGGCGCCGCCGGGGATGGTGGCTGGTGATCGAAGGTGGCAGCGGTGGCCAATAGACAGTTCTTGAACCCTCTTTTCCATTATCATGAGCTTATGTCGTTTCTTTCGTTTCCTCACTCATTGAATGAATTTTCTTTTTCTCGCCCATAATTGTATTCTTTGGTGGTTTCGCATTCGTCCATTCTTTCTTTTCTTCATTGACGAACTTCTTCTTCTTCGTTCTTGGACTAACTTCTTCATTGCGATAAATTCTTGCCTCCGCTTATTTCTTTCAATTTTTTCCAAAACTAACGCTTCTTTAATTCTATCTTTTTCGCTTGCATTAATGTTTCTCTTTATCGATCTTGAGTGCCATAATAATACCACTCTATATTGTTTTGAAATCTTGTTTTTTCCAAACTGTTGTAGTTCAATCTTTCTTTCAGTTTGGACCTTGCTATGTTTTTCTTGTTTCTTGGTTGTACTCAAGATTGCTACTTTATTGGTTAGCTTCTCTTTCTTTATTTCTTCAATCTCTTCTTTCTTGGATTCCACCAATGTCGTTTCTTGCTCATTCTTCTCCAACAAAGTAATTTCTTGGATCGATTTCTTCTCCTCCTTGTTTTTCTCGACTTTCTTGATTTCTTTCCCTTTGTTTCTTGATTCTTGCTTTCCTTCATGCTCATCCAATTTTCTGAATAATTCTCCCATCCCACGTTTCATTGCTTCATCTACCTTATTTGTGATCAATCTTGATTGTTCTGCTGCTAGTTCAGTCATCTTCACTTCTAGTGCTTTGACACAAGTTTCCATTCTCTTGTTGGTCATTATGTTGCCCAAGAGCTTGATGCACTGATACCAAATTGATAAGAACCAAATATATATTTAAATAAAAGGATAATAAAGATACTAATTAACCCTTGGACCACCCTTCTAATCTTGAGACCACTCTCAAGCCCTAGATACTCACTATCTCAATACTTCTCAATATCTCCTTACCTCCCTATTCTCTCTCTCTTATTTATAGTCAAATATTCTTATCCTACTCCCAATAGGATTGGTCATTCCTTATCCTACTCCTAATAGGATTGATCATTCCTTATCCTACCTTTAAACGTGTCTTATCATTAATTTTTTTGTATTTTCTAAGTCAATTCAACTTATTCGGTTGATTTGTTGGCTGCTTAACAAGGATAAAATCCCCTTGTTTGTTATGTATTATTGTTAGCAGGTAAGGATTTTTTACCAGGGTTGTGTGGACCCTGCACTTGTCTTTACTGATTGTGTCCCTACTTGTGTGTTATTGTTTTCCAGCATGTTAGGTAGGAACCGTTGAGTTGATAACCTGTGTATGTGTGCTAGCATGTTTTAGTTCCATGAATGTTGTTCTAGTTTCTGTGACTCTTGACTACTGTTTACTGTTGTTGTATCTGATAGAGAACTGAGCATGTAGAAATTCTTAGAAATATATATCCTGATGGGTTGTCATCATCTAGAGGCTCTGAGAGAATGTGAAGTAACATGCCACCCTCTCAGGTCCGGGGATGTGATGTAACATGTCGCCCACTGTTTAGCCTAGTTTTGAGGCCTGCTAGAGCGGGATACTGATCACGGTGTAAGCCTGCCATGGGAGTTTTCTTAGCTTCAGGTGTTGGGTGTGAACATGCTACCACAATAGGGTGTCGAGGGCCTCCCACCAACTTGGATTAGTGGACACAAATTCTGAGTCTTGTTAGGAATGTGGACCTAAATCAGTGTAGTCTGCATAGACTTTCATTTACTTGGTTCCAATAGCATGCGGTGTATGCCTACACACACTAGATGCCGGGAGGAAGGCTCCCTCGGGCTAGTTCGTCAGTACACCTGCCCTTGTTGTTGTCTAGGGCCGAACACTTGGATCGTTCCCCAAGTGTTCAGATCAGTGCGATGAGCTGATTTTTAGGTCGGAAGGCAGCAAACTCTCGATATTGGGAGATATGTTGATAACTCAAGATATAAATAAGTTGAACGGTTGCATGTATTGCTAGGATGCTAGATGATGTGATGACTTGTGTATTTTATCCCAGTTGGGGATTCTTTCTGAGTACCCTCGTACTCACTCTTATTATGTGATTTTTCCACCAGGTAAATTGGGAGGAGCTGGTGAACATGGGAGTCCGTTGTTTTTAATTCGTTTATTCTTATATTCATTATTTGTTTCAGCATGTAGGATTAGGGACTGAGTCCATTAGTTTTCATTATTTGAACTGTTTTTAATAATTCTCTGGCCAAAGACTTGATTAAACTGTTTTGTTTCCAGTTGAACCTTTTATGATTTTAAATAAAAAAGTTTTCTTGTTCCAACTGTTTATGTTATAATGGTATTGAATTCATGCATACTGAGTAAGAACCGGGTTTAGGACTATTTTAGAAGTCGGGTTCTTACAGAGTGAGATGCGTTTGATCTCTTTTTGTGATAGTGATTGGGCAACTTGCCCGTTGATCATCGTTCGTTGACAGGGTATGTGGTCTTTCTTGGGTCTTTCCTATTTCCTGGAAAATTAAAAAAATAGTCAATTGTTTCACACTCGTTTGCAGAAGCTGAGTATCGTGCAAATGTTGTAGCTACGTGTGAGTTAAAATGGTTGAAGTCTTACTTTCATCTCTTGGTGTTTTGCATTCAAAACCTATGCAACTATTTTTTGATAGTCAACCTGCTTTACATATTACAAAGAATCTTGTGTTTCTTGATCGTACTAAGCATATTGAGGCAGATTATTGTTTTGTTCTTGATGAATTGTTATCTAGAAATCTTGCTACTCAACATGTTCCTACTAGACACTAGTTGGTTGATATTTTGACAAAGGCATTTGGGAAGCAACAATTTAATTTTTTACCAGACAAGTTAGACATTTGCAACTTACATGCTCCAACTTGAGGGGATTGTTAGGAATTATAATATAATTCCTAGATTTAATGTTTAGATTTATTATATTTGATGTATTTAAATAGGGTAGATATTTTCTAGATTTTGATCTAGGGCTTCTTATTTGGTGTACTACCATATATGTTATGCAATATAATGAAAAGGTAGGAGTTTTCAATCGATTGCTTCTCAAAACTATTAGCAGGTCTCAGCTAGATCAGCGAGTTAAATTAAATTTGCATAGAGGTTTGAAAAATGTTGGTGTCGATAGCGGGCTGATGATGTACCTACGACCCAAACAATGGTGTTAGTGGCAGTATATAAACAAGCTCCCTAGTTGCTTCAATTCAACTTTTTTTAATAATTCAACCATCTTCATTCAACCATTAAAAGAAGGTGATTCGAAAAAAAAAAATACAAAATAAACAATTAATTAAAAGAAGGTCTACTTTTCATTACTATATTAACTTTTTTTTAATTAGGAATTGGATTCTATAATTTACCTGGCCTAATTTGAACTATATATATATTATATATTTAATGGATATATCTAAACAAATAGGGAAATTGTGCTGACTAGACCACATTCAAAAAGTATATGCAAATATAGGCGCCCAAGTTTTTTTTGCAAAGTTAATTTTTTTATTAAAATTCGTAATTGTTAATTTTCCATTAATACCATTTTGTCTTTTATCACAATTAATATTTAATTTTCAAATTAAAACATACTTCCCATCCCTTTAAAACATACCATATTTAATTGTGAACCCTTTTAATACAAAAGATTTTAATTTCTTTTCTCATTTATCTCTCATCTTTCTTATTTTTCCTTTTCCATTTCACTTTTCTTCCTCCATTTTCCATTCCTCCATTTCTATTTCTTCAGTTCCATTCATTCTCTCTTTTCACCTTCCGGCCACCACGTAAAACGTAAATTTTCGTCGACTACAAAACTCTGATCGGATGGTATAATCATACGAGTTCAGTCATCTTCTTTCAATAATCTCCATTTTGCACACTGTTTGCGAAATTGTGAACACAAAATAATAAAAATAATACGAAAATGAGAATGATTACGTGGTAGCGAAATCTCTACTCAGATTAAGCGAAATGTGTGTGATTTCCCAAAGTTGTGTAAGTATACACAGTCTTATTGTAGCAAGTTTTAAAGTAAGTAAAAGTCATCTCCACAGGGATTAGTGATTAACCACATGCTTAAGCGAAAATTAGAGAGTTATGGTAACACAGAGAATATTGTTGTGATGAAAATAAAACTAAGTTGCTGAAATAAGTTCGCTAAAGCGAACAAAATGTGAATCTCAATTGAAAAAAAAAATACTTAAAATACAATGAATGATAAACTAACTTTAATCAAATTAAAGACATCGATAGGAGGTTAAGACTTTTCAGAGAGTTTCGCTAAAGCGAAATGGCATTTGGCTAAGAAGCGAACAGCTGATGGCTTTCTCTTTGGCTCTCTCAAGCTCTCTAAGTTGGCTCTCTCGAGCTCCTAGTTTGGTTCTCTCAAACTCAAACAACAAATAACTAAGCGATCAGCACTAGGCGAACCTTATCTCTAAGTGTTCATTTCAAATGCAAGTAAACTTAGCAAAACCATGTATTATGACATGCAAGGTTGCTCTATTCGCTTTCTCTCGAAAGAAAAATAAAGTGCATACAAATAGTTAGCTAGACAAAATGTATTTCAACACAACATGCATAAATAATTGACATCTTGCTCCCACTTCGCTTAAGCGAAATACTCATACTTAGCCTATTTCCTTCCGACTAAAAACTTAGCCACACATGATGATAAATAGATGCAAGACAAAGTAAAAAGAAAAGTTTATCTTCAATTAAATAAAGAAATAACAACGTATGCTTACAAAACAAGCGAAAGCGAAAATACTAAAATGAAAGTAAAAAGAAACAAAGTTAAGATTGAAAAGAAGCAAACTATAAAAATGACAATGATTTTGGTCTAAAGAAAACTTGACGATGATCTCTCCAACAAAATGGATGATGCCTTTCACAATGACAAAATGGATGATCTCTCCAACAAAATGGATGATGCCTTTCACAATGACAATAGGTTGGTATTTATACTGCTTCCGACAAGGCTCTACTCCACGATCTCATGCGCATGGCCTTGGCTCCACGATCCCACGTGCAACTATTGAGATTGAAAGGCTTTTCTCAGATTTTTGACACGTCTTTCACTTTAGCTATTTTTTCGAGAACCCATCTCGCTAGATTCAGCTCGTTTAAGAGAAACTTTTAGCAACTGCACTTAGCTCCATAAAACTTCTAGCGAACAGTTATTAAACTTAGCCCTTAACTCTCAATTCTTGAGAGTTATCACACTCCCAAACTTACATTATTGCTCGTCCTCGAGCAATGAATATGTAAATAGGGAGAACTTTTCTTTCCATTAATCTCACCTTACAACATTGAAACAATGCTTATCCATTTCGCTAAAGCGAACAACATTCAATTCAAATAATTCAAGTAAATTTCTAAGCTAAGCCTTTTAATAATTGGACCATGCTAAGCAATGTTTTTAGAATTCAAAGAACTCTGTTTTGCAATTTCGCTCTAGCCACACAACTCAAGCAAACCCCTTTTGGCTTAGAAATTTTACTTCATGGTTCCGATAACTTTCACTCTCTAATTGGAAATAATCACTCGCTTTAAAACTTGTCGCACCATTTATGATTGGTATATCTCATCTTTTCTGATGAATACTCTCCTTTTCTGATTTCTTCGAATCTCTCACTTTTAAATCGAATGTTTGATATAATGATAGGTACCCGATGTTTTAGCAAATGACAGCGGGGAACCCCAGAAACTTAGGCTACTAGCCCTCTGATTCACTTAGGCTTTTTTTTTTTGGAATTTTAAACTTGTATCACCCAGGGCTTGGCTTGCATTTCTCACCTTTTGCTACAACAAAGTGGCTACTAGCCAATTAATTTCTTTCTTTGCTGCACCACTCTTAAAGCATTTTAAAATTTTTCTTGGGCAAACTCTTGAAGCATTTCAAAGAATTCGCTAAAGGCGAACTCCACCCCCAAACTTAAATTTTTCATTGTCCCAATGAAAACACTCATACCCCCAAACTTATAGTTTGAAAAAACTTAAGGCTTGGATTAAGCTCTTATTAGGTTCGCTCTAGCTAACAGTCGCCTAAAAATAAAATTTCTAGACTTAAATGAACTTGTGTGAATGCAGGCTGCAACTCCTCACAAAACTTCTCTCTTATTCTTTTGAAGACATTACTCTAGCATCGAAGAGTTATAAAATGAACGATGCAAAGAATTAAACTTGAATTTCTCATAAAGATACGTTCATTCGAATTCGCAAAACGGTAAACATTGTATTTTTCTGAAGCAAAATCGCTAGCCAAAGATGTTTTTTTTTTTTTTTTTTTTTTATTTTAAACAAGCAAATTTTTGTTAAAACATGGAGTTGTCAACTTCAAACTATCTAAATTAACAAAAACCAAAAAAAAAAAAAAAAACATTCACTCAAAAACTACAAAAGATGAATAAATTAAAAGTTAGCAAAGAGACTCCCCTTTTCATTTTCTGACTTGGCTGCCACTTCCTATGGATTTCGCTCTAGCATTTTCCTCGTTCGCTACTGCCACCGTTGTGTCGTCAACATTGCGAAATTCCTGTTGGCTGCCCGTTCGCCCCAACAAACTTCAAGATTGCTGCTAACACAATGGCCACGGAAGCCACATGCTCTATTTAGGGGAAATTCTCTCGCTCACTCACACAAAACAAAATCTAGCCTACAAATTCTATTACTTTAAAATCCAGCAAAACATGAAGAAAATTAATTCTACTGACCTGGCAGGGAACAATTTTTATGAAATCACTTGCTAATACCTTTACTCCATCGAAATAGTCAGCATAGGTCTGCAACTCCGAGCAAGACTTTGGCCAGATAATGATCTTCGGTTGTGCCCCATCCTTGATGACCTCCTTGAGCCTTCTTTGATGCTCACATAATTTTGCGTTTCTATCCTTAACAAAGATCATGAGCAAGCACATTAGATTTACACACTAAATATCATTACCTTCCTCGATCGTCCAGTCTTTCGCTTGAATTTTTCAATTGCTTGATTTCGCTCCACCAAGAAGTTGTCAACGTACGCTCATTCATTCCCCTTCATTATCAATCTTTGAGGGCATGGAGGTAGAGGAATTTCAAGCACGGGAAAATTTTCCTTGGATCCTTCTTCATTTTTATTTTTAGGCTTTCGGGCTAGATCTTCAACTATGGATTCTTTTTTTTCTTCCATAGGATTTTGCTCAGATTTCGCTTCCTCACATGGTACATCGAAGGTTTCCTCAATGGGCTTTTCCTTGGCTTCCTTCTTCTCAATTACAACCTCATCATCCTTTAATGTTATAGTGTGAACTCGCTCATTCTCATGATCATTCGATACAGTGGCGGATCTAGGTTTTAAAGTTTGGGGGGGCCAACTTAAAAGAAAAAAACAAAATCAATGCACCTCAATTAACCTATGATTGTTAATGAAATTTGACAAAAATTAATAAAAAAAATTTGATTTAACAAATATGACAAAATATGATGATTGCATTTCGAAAAAAATTTTATGATGATGGTGAGATGAAAAATATGTTTTAGAAATATAATAAAACAAGATTATCTTCAATTTTCTGGTTCTCCAAAAAAAGAAATAATAAATTATATTCAAGTATCAAAAGTTTTACTTCACTCTCCTAAATTAGTTGATATATAGACTTTCAATATAGTACTTAATATATTCTTAAACTCGCAAGAATGAATATAATAGTTTCTCATAAAAATAAATATTTAGATTAACTATAAAAAAACTATTTTGAAAACATTATTTGAAATAACTTTTAGGTGTAAGTATTTTATAAATATAATTTTGTAAAGAAAATATGATTCTATTATTGGTAATAATTTGAGATAAGAAAATACACAAATATATAGCCTAATATTCTTAAAAGTATTTATACAATATAAAATATTTTTTAAATAATTTATAATAACATATTTATAAATTTTAAACAAAAAAAATAAAAGTTCTAACACAAAAAATATATATTTTAACAAAATGAAACAAACAATTATAGAGAAAAAAAAAGAGAAAAGAAAATTTAAAAAATACACACTAAAATTGATTAAAAGATATATAAAACAATATAAAACAACAAAAGGAGGGGGGTTGTTAAAAATTTTCCTACATGTCAAACTCAAACCAGGATTACTGCCAGTTATGGGGGGGGGCCAAAATCCACTGGGCCACTGAGTATTATACAAAATTCAGTGCAATTTATTTAATTTATAGTAGTTTTTTAAATTTTAAAAAGATATGAAATACATTACGATGTAAATTTCAAAACTTTTGGGGGGGGGGGGGGATGGTCATGGCCCCCCCTAGTCCCTTCATAAGTCCGCCCCTGATTCGATGGCTTTGTGTCTGAAGGAGGTTAGTCTAGATGGTTTCGCTCAAGTTCATTGGCTGATTGAGTCGCATCTGGTTCTAGATTGGTCAAAGTGGTTTGCTGACCTTGAACGATGTCGTCCATTCTAGTGAAGCTTGCCCTTGGTAAATCTTCCAACGAAGTGTCAAGATTATGCTGAAACATAGGCTGTTGAACAAATTGAAAATTCGCAGAAGCATCCGCTAAAGCATAATCCAAATTGGCGAACTCAGGATTCAAGGTTTGAAGGATACTGTCACATTTGGCTATGGCTTCTCTAAGCAAACTTTCAAAGGACGTGTATCGTCAGTCATCTTTGAATTATTGGTACATTGGGCGAATTGAGAGTTCGCTAAAGCGTTGGCTGAAGCATAATCTGAAAAAGCGTATGGAAAATCTGCATTATGTTGCTCGTATCCTTGTTGATGTTGAATGCCAAATTCCAATGGATGGTTCACTCCTTCATAATTATAAGCATTCGAACAGGAATCACTCATGTATATGGAATTTTTCATGTTCCCTTCATACATGGCAGGATTAGGACTTCTTGGGCCATTTCCGCAAATGTGGGTGTCTCCACAATAATCATAACTTTCAAAGCTCATTGGGTTAAACATTGAAAAATTCTTCTCATGCCAAGCGAATTCGAAAATTGGCTCTTCCCATGAAGGATTCGCTTGGGCAAAGTGCGACATAGCAAAGTTTTGCTCTTCGAAACTATGGTTGGGCGAAAAATTGGGGTTCCATGGTTGATTTTGTGGAACAGACATCTCGTGAACATATTGATTAGGATAGATAAAGTTACCAAAATTGCCTTGATAATCATCCATCTTCCTTAATCTTCCAAGAATTTTCTTGCTTGAGAGAAAAATCAACTTTGAACTTCAACTCCTCGGATTAACTCACCTACAACAAAGGCAAAGATCACTTGCTAGCTCCTTCAATTAAGCACTACTCTCAAAATTACACTTAAACGAAAATTAATGGCACTAATCCCCGGCAACGGCGCCAAAAACTTGTTTGCGAAATCGTGAACACACAATAATAAAAATAATACAAAAATTAGAATGATTACGTGGTTGGCGAAATGTGTGTGATTTCCCAAAGATGTGCAAGTATACTGTGACGAACCCGACCCAAAACATGATCCTAAACCGGGGTTCTCACTCAGCATGCAAGTTAAATATGATAACAAGCAGTTTAGTGCTCATATTTAAAAACCTTTCAAAACATATGAGAAGGAGGAACCCTTAAAACATAAAAAACAGTTTTCATTTAAACATACCAACAGTAGTAAAACATCATGGTCAGTATTTATAAAAATATACAATACAATTTAAACAACGTTTTAAACAATGTTCCCCTAGGACTCCTGTCCATCTACATGCTAAATAACAATGCAATAATAAATGACAGAGTGCCGGCGGCTCCCCATGATCAATCAGCTCCCTCCGCTAGCCCTTCTGGTGTTGTCCCAAGTTACCTGAAAGATAAATAAGGGTGAGTATAAACATACTCAGTAAGAATCCCCAACCGGGGTACAATACGATACATCAGTCATCTAGCACCTCAACATGCAAGCAAACAGCTATCAACACAGATCATAGCTCAACGAGCTCATAAAACAAGATCTGGAGCCATCGGAAGTCTCTTTCTTCCGGCCTAACTGGGATTGGATACACTGACCAATCTTGGGACATCACCGAGGTATCTGTCACTCGGGGGGAATACACTGATCCCTAGGATGTCCTCAAGGGCCTCCTTGCCCTTGCATTAATCTGGACCTACGGGAGAGTACCCAAAGTCAGGCTCTAACGGAAAGAATGGTGTACTCACGACATTAGCCCGGGGGAGCTCTCCGAACAGGCAACTAACGCGTGGCGCGCTGCAAACCGCATGCTCTGCAACCGGCGGCGTAATGCGGGGCCTAAGGGCAAACTATGCGGGCCAGTGCATGCATGCCTATGACTCGGAAGCGGTGTCATCGATCACGATGGCGCGAGGCCCTCGGCGCTCATCTGTGCAGCCTGATCCACCGACCTGAAGCTAAGAACCGGCCAAGGTAGGCTTACACCGTTGGCAGGGTTCCGCTCTAGCAGGCTACAAACTAGGCTATTGCCGAAGTGGGTAGCTAAGTCCACAACCGGCGGGTCGGGGGTAGCAAGATACGTTATCTTTGCGCACACTTTACTCCCGACCTGAGCTAAATCCACCTCGGCGACCGAGGGGGGAAGCAAGATACGTTATGCTGCGCACACTTTACTCCCGATCAGTGGGGACAAAGTACGTTTGTCCGCTCAGCCTCTGGATGATGACAAACCCTACAACTCTATCTAAGAGTACAGAGCAAAATCAATGATTCCTGGCTAGCAAGCAATGACCGACATAAATCACATTACCTAGCATGATACTACAACTTAAGCAGGAATCATTAGCATGTTGTGTAACAAACCTAGCATGGCACTAACATGTAAAATCAGACAAACATGCTAGCAAGAAATCAATCAAACTGCTCTATCTCTAACATGCTCATAACAGTAAACAAGCATATAAGGCACAATCGAGATAATATCGCAGGGTCCACACAACCACGGTAAGAAATCCTTACCTGGGACAAGCAGAAAACAATAATTAATCATAAATCAACGAGCGATCCTCAAGCCTCTAATCGATCCCGAACAGCCTATACATCAAATAAAGCACCCAAATCAAATACATAAAACAGCCCAATTAAATCAATAACCAGCAGCCAACAAATTCGGGCCCAACGAAGAAAAAACTCGGGAAATACCATCCGAGAAGCCACAAGGCTCGGGCCAAGCCAACACACAACAAGCAGGCTGGGCGCAGAGGCTGAGCTGGCTGGGCGCAGGCACTGGGCGCGCTGGGGCTCGGACATGGGCGCAGGGGCACGCCCAGGCGATCTTTGGGCGCAGAGTCGCACGCGAACGCTGGCCGAGCGAGGCGGCGGGCGCCTTGGCGCAGGAGAAAACCGGCCGAGCGGCGCCAGCGCTAGCTCAGAGGGGATGGCACGCGGGCGATTGATCCAAAAGGCAAACTTTTTCCAACTAGCACAAGCTGAAACTTCAGCTACGGCCAACCCTAAATGGCCAAAAACCAGGCACAGGCTCCACTCGGCCTAGCCAACAAACTGGAGCTTCTCAACGGCCGAACACAAACTTTTCCATGCAAATCTACTAGCAACTGGCCAAAGAGAACATTGCCAGGCAAGGAAACAGCCAACGTTCCTCTCATGGAAAAACTCGGGCTGCAAGGACCAAACCATCACACAGCCACTAGCAACACAACACCTTGAGGATAGCAACTCAAGGGCTAACCAACCAATGCCACGGCACCTCTGTGCCAACTCTCTCAACTGAGGCTCAGCTAATCGCCAACTGCGAAAGCACAACAACTAGAAGCAAAGCCCGAGAAAGGCTTGCTCAGCAGAAACTCAACTCAAGTTCATAACGAGCAAAACTCGCCTCCAAGCTACCGCTCAACTCTTAAACTGGCTGGCCACCGCCCTTGCGGGGACAAACAACTTTCGCTTGCTGACAACACCATGCAGGGACCCTCTCGCTGGGCTAACCACTGCACTACTCTGATCCACTACACAACTCAGGAGCTACGCTGACTCCACAACGGGAAACGATTTCCCAGCAAGCAAACTCTGAAGGGCAGCGAACATCACACATGCTCAACTGATTGGACCACCAACCAGAACTAGCTCTTGAAACATCAAGAGAACCAAATCTTGGTCAACACCAAGCTCCAACTAGATTCCAAACCGGAACCAAACCGGACTCTGCTCCAAACAAGCACTAGCTTGCTAGACTACCAA
Source organism: Sicyos edulis (assembly GCA_036507275.1). Classification (NCBI taxonomy): domain Eukaryota; kingdom Viridiplantae; phylum Streptophyta; class Magnoliopsida; order Cucurbitales; family Cucurbitaceae; genus Sicyos; species Sicyos edulis. The sequence continues at coordinate 14,875,990 of CM071856.1, read as the reverse complement.
GTCTGCAAGCAACTCACCCAAGGAACACTGCCTGGGTCTAACTGAGCTCTGGAGAGGCTCTCCACAACCTAGGGATCCTCTGATCACCCTCCGACACACACGGTCGTCAAACGATCTAAAAGATAACCAGCCACACGGGCACAACCCTCTCCAGCATCTCAACCACGCTGGCCAACTCCAACTTGAAAACCAAGAGGACCGGAGACGCTACAGAATGCGTCATCCTCCTACTCAAAGCTCAACCACAACAAACCTTCTGCCCAAGACAAGGATCCGAACAGCTCTCTTAGCCATAACGATCGAAAATGCGCTGCTTTGCTACCACCGCTCTTGTTCAGATCCAACTGAACTCTGACCAGGCTAAGGACCAACAAGCAAAACTTGCTTAAACAACAACCCGGCTACAAGCACGGCATCCTTACAACCAAAACTAGGGCACTTGCCAAGAACCAAACCTTGACACCTCAAAGACTGAGCACTGGCTCCTCAACACGAGCCTCTCGTGGTTCTCCAAACATAAACCACGGAACGAGCTACACAAAAGTACACCGGGGTGTACAGCTCCAACTTGATCCAATGCCAACAAGGGCTCTCACACAGGGCAACTTTTGCCTCCAAATAGAGCCACTACTAACTAGGGGGCAACAAGAGTTCAAACCCACTCGGGGTCAACTCACCACGAAAAGCCACATTGGCCAACACACTCTTACAAGAGCATATCCATACCAAGCTAACATACCTCAAGCCAATGTGCTCACTAAACATGCTCCTAACAGCCATCCAACTCATGGCTCTAACACTGGATCCATCACGCATCCTCGATGCCAACACTACCCATACTAGGGTAACTCAAAGGGTAGCCGAATCATGCTACCATCAAACTGGCTCACAGGCTCACAACACAGGCGTGAGAACTCGAACGCGCTAGCTCTTAACAGCCTACAACATCCTTTGGTACCTAACTCTCGGTGACCCTGGAAAGCTCCTACTTTCCCTCGAAAACCTCATACTTGTAGTCCTCTGACTACCACCGAGCTAGATCTCTTATGCAACCCAAACAGGTGCAACCTCAGGAAATGGGTACAAGACTAGAGGGGAAGCTATACTCTGGGCGGCCATGGAACCACCTGCACAAAAGTGCCAACTGGCCTCAATCTAGGCCTCCTCTCAAAGCCTGGTGCCAACAGGCACTACATCCTTAACAACACAAATCAGCCTTAAACGAGCTTTATGCCCCTCTGAGGAAAGGTCACACTCCAAGTGACGGGGCAATGGCACTCAACACAAGAGTCCAAACACTCGAGCAGCCTAATCTCTGGCATCTCACCTAACAGACATGCCAAGGCCTACTTCTGCATCCCACTCGATGCTCAACAAAAGCTCAGGCTAACTCCTGCATCCCACTCGATGCTCGACAAAAGCTCAGGACAACTCTTGCATCCCGCTCGATGCTCAACAGAAGCTCAGGCCAACACCTCGGGTGGCAACAACTAGTTCCACACTGCGAACATCCAAATAAAAAGAGTGCTCCACTCTACTAGCCCGCTGAAATCCACAACCGGATAAAACCCTGGCAAGCAAACTCTATACAACACCCTGGCTACGAGGGCACTAAGAGAACTGGCTGCAAAACAACAGCAGGCTTGCAAGGGGGGCAAAGATGTCTCTACATCTTTCTCAAGCCACTAACACGGCAACTTGCCAATCAATCGGGCGACTGGTGGAGACTCTGCTAGTCCACCTCTCTCAAGGGACTACCACCATCAACTGCTGTACCAAACAGCACAAGAATGGCACACCTCGGCCTCTCTGAACAGCAGGGCATCCCAACACACGGATGCTAAACTCAAACCTTGCCAACTGCTTTACTACTAGCAGTAGGACTTTCTCAAACATCAAGCTCTACAGGCATCCACTTGCCAAACTGGGCGGCTTCATCAACGCCAACAAACTCATCGGCAAAAACCTACTGATCATGCCCTCCCGGGAGCCTCCGGGTCTACAAGAGCTACTGAGGGAAATGTTGAAACAAACTCCTTCAGCTGGGCTATCTATGCCCGGGACTCCTCACTACGCGCTACAAACTGCGCCTGGGTCTCCGCTCCCTGATAGCTAAAGACCTGCCATCAAATCTCTCATGGCTGGAGCACACTCTGCTCAAGGAGTCTCACTCTGAGGCGTGTTAACCTCTACCCCCTCCACTTGGCAACTCAACTGCCAGGGCCAACTCTGGCCAACGGGCCTAACAACCCTGGACGCGGCCTCATCATCAATACAATCAGTCCAACTCCTCGGTCGAACATGCCAAGCGTCCTGCTCCTCTGAGTGCGATCAACACACTGGCAATCTGCACAAAGCACATCCACCCTCTCACTAGGGGAAAAGCAACAACTGGGCCACAAATGGCCTACATGAGTCTAAGCTCTGCCTCCCTCTGGGTGCGATCGACACACCGGGCGATGCACAAAGCATCAAAGCTCGCCCACACCGGGCTCTCACCGCTCAACAAACCGCTGCGCATCGCGCTGAAAAGTTGGCATGATGGCGCTCAAAGCCCAAACCAACAACGAGTCGAACTCGCTTCGCGTCTCGCTCCACAACTCTACACAAGGCATAAAAGCTAGATGAAAAGTATTGTAAATTCTTACCCCTTAGCTTAATTGAACTCGCACAAACTCGCGGCCGTGGAGTCTTGATGATCATGGGAGCAACAACCTACAAAGCAGGTTAGTCTACAGAATCTATGACTCTGTGCTCTGATACCAAAAACATCCATTTAAAATCAACATCAATTCCTGGAACCTGTCCCTGTTTCCAAGCACCTGTTCCAAGTCAAATACATTTACAAAACTTACTCTGATCAGAGATTCATTTAAAACATACAAACTTTACAACAATTCTAGAATCCGGAAATACATTCAGAAAACACCCTAGGGCTCCGTGCCCAACTACATGCATTCAGAGAACATTTACATCATAAACATAAATAAGACTCAGAGTTGAACAACGGGTTTCCATGATCATAGCTCCTCCTCCAGCCATCCTGTCTCACACCATGGTTACCTGTGGAAAAACCACAGAAATAAGGGTGAGTAACGAATTACTCAGTAAGAATCCCCAACCGGTACAATCACGATATAATCAGTCATCTAGTACCAAAAGCATGCAAGCAACAAACTACCAACACGGATCATAGCTCAACGAGCTCATAAAACAAGATCTGGAGTCATCGGAAGTCTCTTTCTTCCGGCCTAACTGGGATTGGATACACTAACCAATCCTGGACATCACCGAGGTATCTGTCACTCGGGGGGGAATACACTGATCCCTAGAATGTCCTCAAGGGCCTCCTTGCCCTTGCACTAATCTGGACTTACGGAGAGTACCCGAAGTCGGGCTCTAACGGGAAGAATGGTGTACTCACGACATTAGCCCGGGAGCTCTGAACCAAAGAACTAACGTGTGTGCGCGCACACCGCATGCTCCTCTCAGAATCGGAGTAAATGCGGGGCCTAAGGGCAAACTACGCGGGCCAGTGCATATGCCTATGACTTCGGAGGCGGTGTCACCGATCACGATGGCGCGAGGCCCTCGGCGCTCATCTGTGCGGCTGATCCACCGACACGAAGCTAAGAACCGGCCGGGGTAGGCTTACACCGTTAGCGGGGTTCCTCTAGCGAGCTACAAACTAGGCTATGCCGAAGTGGGTAGCTAAGTCCACAACCGCGGGGCCTGGGGTAGCAAGATACGTTATGTCACGCACACTTTACTCCCGACACGAGCTACTAGGGACAAAGTACGTTATGTCCGCTCAGCCTCTGGATGATGACAAACCCTACAACTCTATCTAAGAGTACAGAGTAAAAAGCAATGATTCCTGGCTAGCAAATAAAGACCGACATCAATCACACTAACCTAGCATGATACTACGAGCTTAAGCAGGATCATAAGCATGCTGGCAGAACAAACCTAGCATGGCACTAACATGTAAAATCAAGCAAACATGCTAGCAGAAATCAATCAAAGCTGATCTATTACTATCAAGCTCATAACAGTAAGCAAACAAGCAAGGTATAATCATGAAAATATCGCAGGGCCCACACAACTCCGGTAAGAAATCCTTACCTGGTCGGAAGGCAACAACACACAATAAATTAACTGCGATCGAAACCGAGCAACCTATAACGAGCCAAACAAACACATCAATAATCATAAAATAGCCCTAAATACACTAAAATAAACAGGGCTCAGCTCGAGAGCAACTCACGAGGCGCGGCTGACACGCGAACGAACCGGCTGCACGGGCTAGGCAGCCAAAGGAGCTGGCGGGCGCGCTTGGCGCTGCGCGCGCAGCTAGGGGTGCGGCGCTGGCGCGAGCCGCGCGCGACAGCGCCGGGCGACACGGCGCTGGCGCCTTGGGCGAGGGCGCTTGCTCGGCTGGGCGATGGCGCGGCTCGACACAGGGGACGGCGCGCGGGCGCGAGCGACACGACGCGGGGGCGCGCGACACGGGCGCTGGGATGCGCGAACGAGCTAGGCTCGGCACAGGGCGACGCAGCTCGAGGTTGGGCGACTCGAGCGCGGACGGACACGAGCTGGGCGAGCTCGGGCTGGCGACACGACGGCCTGAGCAAGGGCGCGCGAGGGCTGGGCGACGCTTGGGCGAAGCTCGGGCTGACGAGAGCGACCAAGGGCTGGGCGAGGGCGAGGGCGCGCGGGGGCTGCACGGCGCGGGCGAGCTGGGCGAGGGCGAGGGCGCGTGGGGGTGGTACGCGCGCGTAGCTGGGCCGGCTAGCTTCGGGCGAGCAGGGCTCTGGCTGGTGGGCTTGGGCGAGCCAAGGGGGCCGCTGCTCGGGCTAGGATGGGGTGCTCTCGGGAGAGAGAGAGAGAGAGAGAGAAAAAAAAAAAAAAAAGAAAAGAAAATGAATTTGGAAAAGAAAGGAAAATGGGAAAATAAAAAAAAAAAAAGGGATTTTATCCAAAATCCAACCTTATCCACTTAAAACCTCAAAATCCCATTTCCCGGCTTCCTCCTTCGAGACCCGACCGAAGCAATCTTTTCCAATCAATCAAACTCACTTAAATCCAAGTCCCAAAGCAACACTAAGGGCTCGGGCTTGAATCCCAAAGGAAACACCCAACAACCAACACTTTGCCAAAGCCCAAACCACAACCGAGCATCCAACCGACTAGCCCAAACACCACGGGACTCGCAGCCACCAACAAACAAGCCTCGACAAAGGCAGGAGCTACCTCGAAGCCCTGAAAACCACAAATCCTGCCCGGAGAGGCAAAAGACCAAAATACCCCCAAGGGCCAAACGGCTCTAAAACCCAACCAAACAACCGAATCTTGACCCGAAGGCACCTCGAAAACTGGAATAGGAAACTGGGTTGTTACAATACTCCCTCCTTTTAAGACTTTCGTCCTCGAAAGTCCTAAGACAAAACAGCTCCACGAAAACTCCACTGATCCAGCCAACTGAACTTCTCGGCCAACAACACTAGCCCTCTCCGAGAACCAAACCCTCTTGGGTTCTCAAAAACTCAAGGCCACAATGCCATCCATACTGGGCATACACTGAACTCCAAAGGAACAGACGACAAACCACGTCCTCAACTCGCACCAACTCTCAAAGGGTGCTACTCCCAAAGAAACTCGAGGACGGGCCACAAGCTCAAACTCAACACCACACACTGGCAAAACTCCTCAGGAGCTCACACAACGCTAACAAACGACCTCAACCCTAAACAAGTCAAGCCAAACAATCAACCTCCCAGGTTCTAGAAACCAAACGTCCAAGCCAACAAACTGCAGCCTCTCAACGGCCGAAAGCAAACTTTTCCATGCAAACCTACTAGCAACTGGCCAAAGAAACATACTGCCAGGCCAAGAAACCACCAAAATTCCTCTCAAGGAAAACTCGGGCTGCAAGGACTAAACCATCACGCAGCTCAACGGCTTTACCAACCAAAGCCACGGCACCTCTGTGCCAACTCACTCAAACAAGGCTCCGCTACGCCAACTGCGAGCGCACAACAACAAGGAGCAAAGCCCGAGAAGGGCTTGCTCAGCAGAACTCAAACCAAGCTATAACGAGAAACGCTCGCCTCCAAGCTACTACCCAACTCTAAAAATCCAACTGGCTACTCAAAGGACTTCTTCTTTAAGCTTAAGCCTAACTCAGCTTCCAACCAGAAGCTCCACTCCCAAAACCTCACGAGGAAAACGGACATCAACAACCTCAAAGCTTACGGATCCTGAGCCACACGAATCCGCAAGACCACCTCGGAAGCTAACAACCAGGGAGCAACTCAACCACCAACGAGACTAGGGGGAAGGGAAAACTTCAATCCCCAAAGAACCAACAACTTGCCAGAAACAACTCTTCTTGGTGGCCACCACCGCTTCTTGCGGGGACAAACAACTCTTGCTTGCTAACAACACAAAGCAGGGACCCTCTCGCTGGGCTGACCGCTGCGCTACTCTGACCAACTACACAACTCAGGAGCTAAGCTGACTCCTACCAAACGGGAAACGACTTTCCCAGCAAGCAAACTCTAGAAGGGCAGCGAACTCACACACGCTCGCTGACTAGCTCAAACCCAAGGCGACAGCAACCAACTCTCTTGGAAGCAACAACCAAGGGAAAGCTCAACCAATCGGATTACCAATCTGAAACTAACAGCACTTGCTCAATTGCCGAGGGAGGGGTCAACTCCCAAAACTTCCTGACTAGGAACAAGACCTCAGGGAAACGCCCTCCAGCTAGAACCGAACTAGCTCTCGAAACAACAAGAGGACCAAACCTTGGCCCAACACTCACAAGAGGAAAAACAACCCTTACTGCAGCCTCTAGAACACCATCCAAGAGTCCACCTAACTAGACAAACAACTGCTTCCAAGCAGCCAACAAACTTTTCCTTCTAGCTAGCACCTCTACCATCAACTCATGGCTACGGGAGAAATCTGACAACTCCCAGAAGGAAACGGCTCTTACAAGCAGACAACCGAAGGACAGAGAGCTCCACATACGCTCACTGTCTTGCTCCACTAGAGCAACAACATCTCACGGGCAACAACAGGGTCCATCTCGAACTGAACCTCCAAATGCCAAACTGGGCAACTCAACATCCTGGAAACAGGAAAGCCACCAACAGGGCACGAACCACTCGCCCCACGAGCAAAGCTAATCTCTAGCAGCTCCAAACCACACCTTGGTCAACACCAAGCATCAACTTGCCACCGCACCAGAACCAATCCGGACTCTACTCCAAACAACCACTGGCTTGCTAGTCTACCAAGGCTCATGCTAGCAACTCAACCGAGGCTACAAACTACACGCCTCCAAATAGCCAATCCAAAACTCACTAGCTGGGCCTGACTGAGCTCTAGAGAGGCTCTCCACAACCTAGGGATCCTCCGATCACCCTCGACACACACGGTCGACAAACGAGCTAACAGCCAACTGCCTGAACAGGCACAACTTTCTCCAGCATCTCAACCATGCAGGCCAACTCCAACTCCTTGGGAACCAAGAAGACCCGAAACGCTACCGAATGCGTCGACCTCCTACTCAAACATCAGCCACAACAAGGCTTCTACCCAAGGAAAGGAACCAAACAACTCTCTTAGCCAAGGCGATCGAAATACTGCGGCTTTGCTACCACACACTTGTTCGGTTCCAACTGAACTCCAACTGATGGAACACCAAAAGTTCCATCTCCACACGATGCTCAAAGCTGAGGCAACCTTGCTTTACCAAGGCATAACCATGCCACACCTAACTCACTTTATACCAAGCCTCTACCAAGGGTGCTTACCCATAAGGCATCCAAATCCTCTCGCAAGGCATCAGCTCATCTCGCCTCAAAAGCATCCAACTCGCCTCATGGCATCCAACTCGCCTCATAGGCATCCAGCTCATCTCATGAGCATCCAACTCAGCATCCCTCTGCTGGACCAAACTCGCATCTACGATGCTCAACTCTCCTCAGATAAGGCCCTCGAAGGTAGTTGACCACACTACCAACCACAAAGAAACTCTTGGCCTTAACACTAGCGCGAGACTCACGCGCAAAAACTGCCCAACCGGCAGCACTGCTAACTTACTCAACCTCCAGAAACACTGGGAAGAGGCTCCGGCTCCTCTCGAGCATCCTTTCGCTTGTAATCCATCGACTACCACTGAACTAGCCCTCTGGCACGACCTAAACAGGTGCAACTGCCATAAACGGATCCAAGGCTAAAGAAGTGCGCTGAACTCCGAACGGCATAGAACCATCTGCTATGCCCAAGCCAAACTCAAGCCTGAACCAGACTTAGTGCCAAAGTGGCACACCAACCAATGCACCTCAAATGCTAATACTAACAAATCCACATCTTACTACAGATGGGGCCAGCAAGGTCACTACCTCAAGTGACAACAACTCTGTCTAGGCATACAAGGGCTCAACTCAAACAACCATGTCTATGGCATCTCCTCAAACCAAAGGCTCACAACCTACTCTTGCATCTCCAAAAGATGCTCAACAAAACTCTTGCCGGATCTCTCAACATGCAGCAGCTAGCTCCACTCTAGGAGCTCACCAAGGAAGAGTGCTCAACTCTACCAAACATCTGAGGAAGCTGGGCTGTTAAACAACAGCAGGCTTGCAAGGGGCAAAGATGTCTCTACATCTGCCTCAAGCCACTAACACGGCAACTTGCCAATCAATCGGGCGACTGGTGGAGACTCTGCTAGTCCACCTCTCACAAGGGACTTCCACCACCAACTGCTGCACCAAACAGCACAGGAACGACACATCTCGGCCTCTGAACAGCAGGGCATCCCAACACACGGATGCTAAACTCAAACCTGGCCAACTGCTTTACTACTAGCAGCAGGACTTTCTAAAACATCGAGCTCTACAGGCATCCACTTGCCAAACTGGGCGGCTCAATCAACGCCATCAAGCTCATCTGAATAAACCTGCTGAACATGCTCTCCCGGGAACCTCCGGGGCTACAAGAGCTATTGGGGGGAAATGTTGAAACAAACTCTGTCAGCTGGGCTATTTGTGCCTGGGCCTCCGCTCTCTGATAGCTAAAGACCTGCCATCCAATCTCTCATGGCTGGAGCACACTCTGCTCATGGAGTCTCACTCTGAGGCGTGCTAGCCTCTACCCCCTCCACTAGGCAACTCAATCGCGGGGCCAACTCGCCAACAGCGGTCTAAACGACCACGGGCGCGGCCTCAACATCAACACGATCGGTCCAACTCCTCGGTCGGACATGCCAAGCGTCCCGCTCCTGCAGGTGCGATCAACATCTTTGGCGATCTGCGCACAAAGCACCTCCACCCTCTCACTGGGGAAAGCGACATCCCCAGGCCACAAATGGCCAATGGGAGTCTAAGCTCTACCTCCCTCGGGGACGACGTCCCGGGGCATCCGAATCTATCTGGATACCTCAACAAGTCGCTAAATCATGCTCGCTGATGCGGAAGTTGGCATGATGGCTCTCTAAGCCCAAACCAACAACGAGTCGAGAACCTTTCTCGTCTCCGCTCCACAACTCTACACAAGGCATACACTAGATGAAAAGTATTGTAAATTCTTACCCCTTTCTTTAAAACAGTAAACTTAGGCGTACCTGATGACTGTCGGAGTGCTGATGATCATGGAAAAACGACCTACAACAAAGGTCAGTCTACAAAATCTATGACTCTGAGCTCTAATACCAACCTGTAACGACCCGACCCGAAAGGGTTCTAACTAGGCCGTTACCTCAATGCATGCATTACAAATCTACAGAAAATTTGCAAGACGGTGTTCGAATTCTAAGTAAAAACTAAAACATAAAACATCAATTTAAAATCAACATCAATTCCTGGAACCTGTCCATGTTTCCAAGCACCTGTACCAAGTCAAATACATTTACAAAACTTACTCTTATCAGAGATTCATTTAAAACATACAAACTTTACAACAATGCTACAATCCGTAAATACATTCAGAAAACACCCTAGGGCTCCGTGCCCAACTACATGCATTCAGAGAACATTTACATCATAAACATAAATAAGACTCAGAGTTGAACAACGGGTTTCCATGATCATAGCTCCTCCTCCAACCATCCTGTCTCGCACCATGGTTACCTGTGGAAAAACCACAGAAATAAGGGTGAGTAACGAATTACTCAGTAAGAATCCCCAACCGGGGTACAATACGATATAATCAGTCATCTAGTACCAAAGCATGCAAGCAAACAACTACCAACACGGATCATGGCTCAACGAGCTCATAAAACAAGATCTGAGTCATCGGAAGTCTCTTTCTTAGGCCTAACCGGGATTGGATACAACGACCAATCCTGACATCACCGAGGTATCATCACTCGGGGGGAATACACCGATCCCTAGAATGTCCTCAAGGGCCTCCTTGCCCTTGCACTAATCTGGACTTACGGAGAGTACCCGAAGTCGAGCTCTAACGGAAAGAATGGTGTACTCACGACATTAGCCCGGGAGCTCTGAACCAAACAACTAACGCGTGTGTGCGCGCACACCGCATGCTCCTCTCTCGCAACCAGCGTAAATGCGGGGCCTAAGGGCAAACTACGAGGGCAGTGCACATGCCTATGACTCGGAAGCGGGTGTCATCGATCACGATGGCGCGAGTCCTCGGCGCCATCTGCGGCGGCTGATCCACCGACTCGAAGCTAAGAACCGGCGGGGTAGGCTTACACCGTTGGCGTGGTTCCGCTCTAGCGAGCTACAAACTAGGCTATGCCGAAGTGGGTAGCTAATTCCACAACCGGCGGGTCGGGGGTAGCAAGATACGTTATCTCGCGCGCACTTTACTTTACCCGACACGAGCTCTCGGGGTAAAAATACGTTATGTCCGCTCGGCCTCCGGATGATGACAAACCCTACAACTCTATCTAAGAGTACAGAGTAAAAAGCAATGATTCTGGCTAGCAAACAAAGACCGACATCAATCACACTAACCTAGCATGATACTACGAGCTTAGCGGGAATCATAAGCATCTTTGTGCGAGAACAAACCTAGCATGGCACTAACATGTAAAATCAAGCAAACATGCTAGCAGAAATCAATCAAAGCTGATCTATTACTATCATGCTCATAATAGTCAGCAAACAAGCAAGGCATAATCATGAAAATATCGCAGGGCTCACACAACTCCGGTAAGAAATCCTTACGTGGTCGGAAGGCAACAACACACAATAAATTAACTGCGATCGAACCCGAGCAACCTATAACGAGCCAAACAAACACATCAATAATCATAAAATAGCCCTAAATACACTAAAATAAACAGGGCTCAGCTCGGGAGCAACTCACGAGGCGCGGCTGACACGGAAACGAGCCGGCTGCACGGGCTAGGCAGCCAAAGGGGCGGCGGCTGGCGCGCGCGCGCGGCGCTTGCTTCATTGGCGGCGCGGCGCGGCGCGCGGCTCGACACGAGGAGCGGCGCGCGGCGCGAGCGACACGATGCGGGGGCGCGCGACACGGGCGCTGGGACGCACGAACGAGCTGGGCTCGGCACAGGGCGACGCGGCTCGAGGTTGGGGGACTCTAGCGCGGACGGACACGAGCTTAGTGAGCTCGGGCTGGCGACGCGACGACCTAGGTGAGGGCGCGCGCGAGGGTCGGGCGGCGCCGGGCGGCTTGGGCTGGGCGAGGCGACTGAAGGGGTCGGGCGAGGGCGTGGGGGCGGGGGTGGTACGCGCGGCGCGGCGAGCTGGGGCCGGGCTAGCTCGGGCGAGCAGGGGCTCGGGCTGGCTGGGCTTGGGCGAGCCAAGGGGCTGCTCGGGCTAGGATGGAGGGGGTGCTCGGGGAGAGAGAGAGAGAGAGAGAGAGAGAGAGAGAGAGAGAGAGAGAGAGAGAGAAAAGAGAAAAAAATAAAAAGAAAAGAAAATGAATTTGGAAAAGAAAGGAAAATGGGAAAATAAAAAGGAAAAAGGGATTTTATCCAAAATCCAACCTTATCCACTTAAAACCTCAAAATCCCATTTCCCGGCTTCCTCCTTCGAGACCCGACCGAAGCAATCTTTTCCAATCAATCAAACTCACTTAAATCCAAGTCCCAAAGCAACACTAAGGGCTCGGGCTCGAATCCCAAAGGAAACACCCAACAACCAACACTTTGCCAAAGCCCAAACCACAACCGAGCATCCAACCGACTAGCCCAAACACCACGGGACTCGCAGCCACCAACAAACAAGCCTCGACAAAGGCAGGAGCTACCTCGAAGCCACGAAAACCACAAATCTGCTGAGAGCCAAAAGACCAAAATACCCCCAAGGGGGCCAAACGGCTCTAAAACCCAACCAAACAACCAGAATCTTGATTCAAGGCACCTCAGCTGGGAATAGGAAATCTGGTGCATTCTGAAATGGCATTTGGCTAAGAAGCAAACAGCTGATGGCTTTCTCTTTGGCTCTATCAAGCTCTCTAAGTTGGCTCTCTTGAGCTCCTAGTTTGGTTCTCTCGAACTCAAACAACAAATAACTAAGCGATCAGCACTAGGCGAACCTTATCTCTAAATGTTCTTTTCAAATGCAAGTAAACTTAGCAAAACCATGTATTATGACATGCAAGGTTGCTCTATTCCCTTTCTCTCGAAAGCAAAATAAAGTTCATACAAATAGTTAGCTAGACAAAATGTATTTCAACACAACATGCATAAATAATTGACATCTTGCTCCCACTTTGCTTAAGCGAAATACTCATACTTAGCCTATTTCCTTCCGACTAAAAACTTAGCTACACATGATGATAAATAGATGCAAGGCAAAGTAAAAAGAAAAGTTCATCTTCAATTAAATAAGGAAATAACAATGTATGCTTACAAAACAAGCGAAAGCGAAAATACTAAAATGAAAGTAAAAAGAAACAAAGTTAAGATTGAAAAGAGAAGCAAACTATAAAAATGGCAATGATTTTGGTCTGAAGAAATGGATGATGTCTTTCACAATGACAATAGGTTGGCATTTATACTGCTTCCGACAAGGCTCTACTCCACGATCTCATGCGCATGTCCTCGGCTCCACGATCCCACGTGCAACGGTTGAGATTGAAAGGCTTTTCTCAGATTTTTGACACGTCTTTCACTTTAGCTATTTTTTCGAGAACCCATCTCGCTAGATTCAGTTCACTTAAGCGAAACTTTTAGCAACTGCACTTAGCTCCGTAAAACTTCTCTCGCTGGATTTGTGTTCGCTTAAGCCAAATATTTAGCAACCACACTTAGCTCCAAAAAGCCTCTAGCACTTCTGCATTTCGCTCCTTTGGTATGCTAGAGCAAAAACAAAATATTAGATTTATAGAGACGGAACTTAAAGATGTACACATTCATGTACTTTTGCTAAAGCAAACCTCTAAAATGTTATCCTAAACAGAAAACTATAGGATTTTGTAATTCGCTCAAATAATTAAGCCAAGCGAACAGACTTAGCGAATTCTTGCTATGTTGTAGCGAAAGTTCTAGCGAACAGTTATTAAACTTAGCCCTTAACTCTCAATTCATGAGAGTTATCACACAGCATTTGTATCCCGTTTTTTTTCCTTATCCATCACCATTAGCAGGTTACTATTCATTTTCAGTATGGTCGTGATTCGATATGTCTCAAATTGTTCAGTATGGTATGTTTTATTCCTATTTATGTCATTTTTGTACATTTAATTCATTTATATTCTTGTCTTTATAATGTCAAAAATCATGTTTAGAAATGCAGTAAAATCGTATGTAGAACAGAAGTATCTTCGTAATTTCCAATCAATATTGTGGTATAATTGATTGTATACCCATCTACAAAACTGTATAATTGAGTATATACCGTATGTTCACACGTCCTCAATTTCTATATAGCCGAAGAAATTGTATAATTGAGTATATACTGTATGTTCATACTATGTTTTTAGGTTAGTTATACTGTACTTCTTTTCTTTATAGGTTCATCAATAATTCCATTTGAAATTTCACAAAATGTTCTTTACAATGTCAATATTCATGTTTTTAGAAATGTATTAAAATTATATGTAGAACAATATTATCTAAGTACTAAAATGTCCAAGTCCTGGTATACTTGAGTACTACTATCTACTGTAGTTTTCCATGTACTGCTATATTACTGTACAAACTATACACGACTCTATGGGGGTGTTTGGCTGTAGGTGAGATGAGATGAGATGAGAGAAGATGTTGATAGCAGAAAAACCTTATTTGGGGTGAGATGAGATGACAAAAAAATCTTGTTTCGGGTGCAGGGAGATGAGATAAGATGACAGAAAACCCTTGTTTGGGGTGCAAGGAGATGAGATGAGATGACAAAAAAACATTGTTTGTGGTGGAGGGAGAGGAGATGAGATGTTAAGATATGTTTTTTTAAAATTTATTTAATCTATTCTTATTTTTTTTAGGGGCTTTTGCATGTATTTTACAAAATGGATAAAATATTACATGAATAGCACAATAATGAAAATATTTGCACATATAGCAAAAATTGTAAATTGATAGACTGTATTGATAGATTCTATCGATAAAGGTTGATAGAATCAATTACTACTAAATAAAGTAAATTGATAGACTTCCATCAGATTCTATCAAGAGTCTATCAATAAGAACCGATAGAATCAATCACTGATAAAATTGATAGACTTCCATCACTAGAGAATGATAGATTCTATCAAAGTCTTCTATAAAAAAGGTAAATATTTTTTTTTTAAAAAGGAAAAATTTGCTATAAAAGAATTATTTTTAAAAATGTGTTATAATTGTAAATTGTGGTAAAAAAGTTGCTATACAGCGCAAATTCCCTTTTTTTAACAATAATTTTTTTTTTTTTTTTTTTTTTTTTTTGAAAATAATTATTCTAAAATATTTAGCCATTAATATAATAAGTATGTAAATATAACCACTATCATAAATAAAATGTAAGTAATATAAAATTAATATTGAACACCCTTAATCATATTAATGTTTATATTAAAAAAAACATAGTTTCAATGATATTATGTACGACATAATAACCATGAGGTTAAAAGTTTCTAATCTTTCATACTTAAATATTGTTTAATTAAAAAAAAATTATGAGAAAATAAATTTCACACCACAAAAATAAAGTTTGACTAATCTAAAATATTTGTAGATCATTAATAACTTTTTTTTTAAAGATTTGTTAGACTTAAATAATAATAAAAATTAAAAAAATACCAAGATTCTATTTATTAAAAAATAAAAAGAAAATCATTTGATTAAACTAGTCATTATAAAATCTTGATAGCAATTTTTATTTTATTTTAAAAAATTTTATTTTCTTATACATTCATATTCATATTCATAGTTACCAAATGTCAAATAATTGTTAATAAAATACACTAATTAATAGGCAATAATAAATTAAATATATTTATCTTATTAGTCATTGATACATTTAGGGAACCATAAACACCCCTAAATTGTTTTATTTATTATTATTTTTTTTGTAGTTAAAAGAGAACTCAGTCACATTTTGATAATAATTATTACATGGAAGCAATAAAATATCCCTCAATTTTTTTTATAGGTAGAATAGATCACAATCCCTATGACTCATACCAGTTTTGAAACTTATAATTGTTTTTTTGTATATACAATCAAAACTCTCAAAATTATTTAAATTAATTTATCCCTTAAAAAAAAAAAAAGATTCACTCCTATTATTTCAAAGTGTAACCGAATACGAGAGTATAAAATTTGAATCTCATTTTTTTAACAATCAAAATAAGTTCAATATTTTTAAGTTTATTGAAAATAAGTTCATACTTCTAAATCTATTGTAAACTACGAATAAAAATTTAATGTGTATAAATTATTTAAATTTAATTTTTGTTTTAATAATAAATCGATGTATTTATTGTTAATATTAAAAAGAAACACATTATTTTATTACAATAATTTTTAATTATAAATTTTTAAATACGATATTTATAGTCTATCTCTAAACAATTGAAAGTTTATAACTTTTTTTGTTATTAAGGACGATTAAAAAATGAATAAAAATATGAAAATTTAACGTCATATATTAAAAGATAATATATATCTATTTATTTTAATTTTTAAAATTCAAATTTATTTAAATAAACATTTGATATAATAGTATAATTATTATAATTATATATTGATATATTAAAATAATAATATTATTATAATAAAAATATATCTAATATAAAATAATAAAATAAGGTTTATATATATATATATAAATAAATAAAAAGATGAAAAATGTTAAAATTAAAAATTTTAAAAAAAAAGAGGAGAGAGAAGATGAGATGAGATGAGGTGAAGAACACCTTGGGCCAAACAATGTGTTGGCTTCAACACCTCACCTCATCTCATCTCATCTTAAAACAAACATCTATTAAATTATTTCATTCTACATATTGTATAACTTACACGGTACATTGATTGTCTATTATTCATTTTATTCATGTTCAATACATTTTTCGTACTCATTACTAGTCATTACATTTCCATTTCACAACATGGTATTGTTTTTACATGTATATTATTGTAACAGCCCAAGTTTTCTTTTCGATTCTCCAAGTACGTTCAGTTGATTTTCAGTTCGTTGTTGGTCTATTAGGACTGTTTGAGCTTCTATGGGCATTTTGGTCATTTGACCTTTAGGGGTATTTTGGTAATTGTCTAGGGTTTCGGTTGTTTTTCCAGACTTGTGTTGAGCTGTTATTTGTGTTCCGGTTTCAGGTTCCAGGTTTGGGAGTTGCTTGGAGTGGTTTGGAGGTTGTTCGGGATTAAACAGAAAATAGTTTTAAAAAGTGTTAAAGTTTGGACTCGAATGGGGGAACCTCATTCGGCACTTGGCAAAAGAAGGTTAAAAGTTAGATTTTAAAATGAGAAAAAGGGAAAAAGAAATTCATTTCCCTTCCCCCTTTGCCCTAGCCGACCACACCCTCCCCATTTCTCTTCTCCTTCTTCCTCATTCTCCATTGGCCGAATCTCCAAGCACTCAAGCTCTAACCTCACTTCCAAGTTCAACTCCCTTGCAAGCATAGATCCGAGAGCTTCTTTGCCAAGGTGTCATTCTAGATCTCCTCTCCTTGTGCTTGGATCCGAGATCTTCATTGTCAAGGCTCCTTTCTTGATCTCCTCTTCTTGTTGGTGAAATCCGAGAGGACCCCTTCTCTAGCCATGTAACAGCCCAGTTTCCTATTCCAGTTTTCGAGGTGCCTTCGGGTCAAGTTTCGGTTGTTTGGTTGGGTTTTAGAGCGGTTTTGACCCTTGGGGGTATTTTGGTCTTTTGGCTCTCCGGGCAGGATTTGTGGTTTTTAGGGCTTCGAGGTAGCTCCTACCTTTGTCGAGGCTTGTTTGTTGGTGGCTGCGAGTCCCGAGGTGTTTGGGCTAGTCGGTTGGATGCTCGGTTGTGGTTTGGGCTTTGGCAAAGTGTTGGTTGTTGGGTGTTTCCTTTGGGATTCGAGCTCGGGCCCTTAGTGTTGCTTTGGGAGTTGGATTTAAGTGAGATTTGTTTGTTGGAAAAGGTTGCTTCGGTCGGGTCTCGAAGGAGGAAGCCGGGAAATGGGATTTTAAGGTTAAAAGTGGATAAGGTTGGATTAAATGGATAAAATCCCTTTTTCCTTTTTATTTCCCATTTTTCCTTTTCTTTTCCAAATTCATTTTCTTTTCTTTTTATTTTTTTCTCTTTTCTCTCTCTCTCTCTCTCTCTCTCTCTCCCCGAGCACCCCCCACCCTAGCCCGAGCAGCCCCTTGGCTCGCCCAAGCCCAGCCTGAGCTAGCCCACCCAGCTACCAGTCACAGTGCCCGGCCTCGCCCGGCTGAGCCCTAGCTCGCCCAGGTCGCCCAAACCCCACCCAAGGCCGCCGCGGCGGTCTGCGTCGCCCGGCCAGTGCCTCGTCCATGACGCGCGCCGCTCGCTCGAAGCGTCGCGTCGCCGCCCGAGCTCGCCTCGCCTCGGTCCGTGTCGCCCGGTGCGCCTTTGTGTCGAGCCAGCGCGCGTGCGCGCCGCGTCGCGCCGCCGTGTTGTCGCGCGCGTCGCAGCGCCGCCAGCGCGCCCGCGTCGTCGTGTCGCTCGCGCCCTCGCCTTGCCCCACCCTGCCGAAGCCGCGCGCCGCGCCGCCGCCCAAGCCGAGCAAGCGCCGCGCCCACGCGCCGCTGTCGCTCCTGCTCGCTCGTCGCGCGCGCTCGCGCGCGCGCCAGCAGCCAGAAACAAGCGCGCCCTGCGGCCCAGCTGCGCCCGGCCCAAACCCTTTGGCTGCCTAGCTCGTCACCCAGCTCGTTCGCGTGTCAGCCGCGCCTCGTGAGTTGCTCCCGAGCCGAGCCCTGTTTATTTTATTATTATTTAGGCCTATTGTGTGATTATTGATGTGTTTGTTTGGCTCGATATAGGTTGCTCGGGTTCGATCGCAGCTTATTTTATTGTATGTTGTTGCCTTCCACCGTGTAAGGATTTCTTCCGAGTTGTGTGGGCCTGCGATATTTTCATGATTATGCCTTGCTTGTTTGTTTGTTCATTATGAGCATGATAATAATAGAGCAACTTTGATTGATTTCTTGCTAGAATGTTTGCTTGATTTTACATGTTAGTGCCATGCTAGGTTTGTTCTGCGAGCATGCTTATGATTCCTGCTTAAGCTCGTAGTATCATGCTAGGTTAGTGTGATTGATGTCGGTCTTTGTTTGCTAGCCAGAATCATTGCTTTTACTCTGTACTCTTAGATAGAGTTGTAGGGTTTGTCATCATCCGTAGGCCGAGCGGACATAACGTACTTTGTCCCTAGTAGCTCAGGTCGGGAGTAAAGTGTGCGCAGCATAACGTATCTTGCTACCCCCGACCGCCCGGTTGTGGACTTAGCTACCCACTTCGGCATAGCCTAGTTTGTAGCTCGCTAGAGCGAACCACCGCCAGCGGTGTAAGCCTACCCCGGCGGTTCTTAGCTTCAGTCGGTGGATCAGCCGCATGATGAGCGCCGAGGGCCCTCGCGCTCATCGTGATCGCGACACCGCTTCGAGTCATAGGCATGTGCACCGGCTGCGTGGTTTGCCCCTAGGCCCCGCATTTACGCCGGTTGCGAGAGGAGCATGCGGTGTGCGCGCGCGCTGCAGCGTTGAATTGCCGGTTCGGAGAGCTCCCGGGCTAATGTCGTGAGTACACCATTCCTTCCGTTAGAGCTCGACTTCTGTACTCTCCGTAAGTCCAGATTAGTGCAAGGGCAAGGAGGCCCTTGAGGACATTCTTGGGATCGGTGTATTCCCCACGAGTGACGAGATAACTTCGGTGATGTCCGAGATTGGTTAGTGTATCCAATCCCAGCTTAGGCCTAAGTAGGAGACTTCCGATGACTCAGATCTTGTTTTATGAGCTCGTTGAGCCATGATCTGTGTTGGTAGCCGCTTTGCTTGCATGCTTTGGTACTAGATGACTGATTATATCGTATTGTACCCCGGTTGGGGATTCTTACTGAGTAATTCGTTACTCACCCTTATTTCTATGGTTTTTCCACAGGTAACCATGGTGCGAGATAGGATGGCTGGAGGAGGAGCTGTGATCATGGAAAACCCGTTGTTCAACTCTGAGTCTTATGTTTATGTTATGATTTAAATGTTCTCTGAATGCATGTAGTTGGGCATGGAGCCCTAGGGTGTTTTCTGAATGTATTTCCGGATTCTAGCATTGTTGTAAAGTTTGTATGTTTTAAATGAATCTCTGATCAGAGTAAGTTTTGTAAATGTATTTGACTTGGAACAGGTGCTTGGAAACAGAGACAGGTTCCAGGAATTGATGTTGATTTTAAATGGATGTTTTATGTTTTAGTTTTTACTTAGAATCCGAACACCATCTTGCAAATTTTATGTAGATTTGTAATGCATGCATTCAGGTAACGGCCTAGTTAGAACCCTTTCAGGTCGGGTCGTTACAAGCCATCATTGCCGAGAGCTTCAAGGTGAGTGTTTGTTGTGTTTTGTTGTGTTTTGTTGTGTGGATGTGTAGATCTAGCCGAGAACCAACTTGGTTGGTTGGAGTGTGTTCTAACCAAAGCTTCTTCTCTTGTTGTGCAAGCCTAGCCTAGCCGAGATCCTTGGGTGCTTGTTGGAGGTGCTAGCCGAGACCAACATTGTGCTTCCTTCTTGCCGAGAGCATCAAGGTGAGTTGAGATGTTGTGGTTGTATTTTGCTACTCGAGATCTCCATGGTGGCCGAGAGCTACATAAAAGTTTATTGGTTGTGTGTTTGAGGTATAACCGAGACTAACTTGTGGTTTGTGTTGTTTGTGATGCCCTAGCCGAGATTGATAAAAAGTGAACTTTGAAGTTTCCTGTTGTGTGGACTAGCTTGCCTTGGCCGAGACTACCCTTGGGGAGTTGGTGATTGTTCGGGTTTCGGAAAAGCCCTAGCTCCTGTTCTGGTTTGGTTGTTTAGTTTGTTCTGCATCGGATATTAACTGTTTGTTGGCTTCACTACTACAAAAAAGACATTACTTGACGTTTGGTGAATGTCAACTAGAACGTTACTTGACGGTTTTCCAAACGTCAACTATACTCCTATCAAGTAATGTATCTTTACTTGACGGTCGATTAACTGTCAACTATATATATAGTTGACATTCAATACCTATCAAATACATAAGTAGGTTGACAGCGTTAAGCGTCAAACTTAGTTTGATCATTGACACTGTGACAACGTCAAGTATAGTGGGAGGTTTGACAGCTATGGGATGTCAAGTATAAGATATTGGTTGACATTTAAAAACAGTCAAATGTAGGTATTGGTTGACACCTAGTATACGTTAAGTAATCATTCGTTTTCAGATAATGATTTTTCTGTTTGACAATTTCTAGTCGTCAAGTATTTGAAACCTAATTACACTTAAGAAACGTCAAGCGATGTATTCTTTTTTTTTTTAATTTAAAATATTCATGCAATAATTTTCCTGTAAACCTGAAAGTATTCTTGCAAACCTGAAAGCACTCTCCAAACTCAAATATTTAACAAACTTCTAGAAACCAGAATACTGATATATATATTTCATCAATAAATTGTTCCACCATATGGATAAAGTGAACCTAGTAATCTTGTTCTATGTATACAAAAAAAACCTATATTAGAAAACGACCAACACAAAAAATAGATAGTTCAATAATCATATGACTTTCCAAAACTAAAACTCTTATACCATTACACAAAAAAAGATAAGTGATCCAAAAAGTTTCTTTATCTACTACGAAGCCATCATATACAGTGTCCACGAAAGTCTGCTCATTTTACTCGCACTTCATGTAACTCTGTTTGTGTGTATGAGCTCCTCGTGCCTATAAAAAGTAAGACAAATTTGACCTTACTTATGATAAAAAAAAGAAGAAAATATGGTATACTATTAATTTAAGTATATATAACATTTGTATAGAGATGCTATCTTTGATTATGTTCTTATAAAATAAACAAAGACTTAAGTTCTTATAAAAAAGAAGAAAAAAATATTGTTCATACAAATTCAACCTAGTAACTTCACATGTAAGATATAAACCATAAGTATAAAGTACAAGCAAATTAAAGCCAAAATGTCAAGATACACTTTTTTCGTGATCAATTGGGAAATCCAGATAAAATATAAAAGAGAAGAAAAAAATATTCTTCATACAAATTCAACCTAGTAACTTCACATGTAAGATATAAACCATATGTATAAAGTACAAGCAAATTAAAGCCAAAATGTCAAGATACACTTTTGTAAAGACCCGACCCGAATGGGGTTCTAAATGGGCCTTTACCCCAATGCATGCATTCAAAATAAAATATAAAATAATATGCAACATACTTTCGGATTCCAAGTAAAACTAAAACATTAAAGTCCCTGTTTCCAAGCACCTGTTTCAGGAAAAGTACATTTCTAAAAGTATACTCGATCGAGATTTATTTAAACCATTCAAAAACCTTTTCAGTGCGACTATCTTTGGAATCCATAAAACATGAGAAAACGTCCTAGGGCTCCGTGCCCGTCTACATGCATTCAGGGAAATATAAAGTTAAAGAGTCATAAAATGAATAAAAGTGTCGAGGTGACAAAGAGTGCCCATGATCACAGCTCCTCCTTCACCATCCTGTCTCGCTCTCGGTTACTGTGTGGAAAACCACAAAATAAGGGTGAGTAACGAATTACTCAAGTAAGAATCCCCAACCGGGTACAATATGATGCACATGGTCATCAAGATGAGTGTATGCAAGCTATGAATATAAACACGAGAAAAGAGCACATAGCTTGAGTCCACACTTGGACCTCGGATGCCAACTCGGGGGTCTTAGTCCGGAATTAACTACCATAACCACACAAATCGCCCTATACGAAAAACAAGTCCCGCCTCGGCTGTCTACTATCGAATGAAAGGTGCACTAGCTCAAGATCCCGAGGAGCTCTTGGTCGACGCCAGTAATGAGCGTAAGCATGCACCGCGTGCTTCTACAGACTATGGGGTGCCGGGTCTAGTGGCAAGTCGCCCATATCCGGATACCACGCCTAACTAAATCTCTCGGATCGGTGTCACCGACATAGGGGTGTGAGACTGGACACGTGAACTATGTCACTGTACCACCGCACTTTGAGGCTAAGGAACGGGTCATGGTAGGCTTACACCGTGAAGCCATCCTTACCTTAACAGTGGCAATCAAGGGCTCTTGCCGAACACGCCGAGGACGTGCCGGCCGCCGGGACTAGGCATTGCCAAGTCATCATCCCGACCGCTGGGGTATCGCTTAGACTACCACCCTCACCCAAGATTGCGGGGCCCTACCGGTTGGGATAGCTAATCCTCACGGGGTCCAAGGACGGAGAACTGTCTCGAACGTCCTTGCCATGGATGCAAGATACTTTATGCATCGGGCCCGGATGATGCTATCTACCCGAATTCTAACTCGCCTTAACAATCAAAGAAACAATCCAATACGTGCTCGAAAGAATACAAAGAGACCTAGCATGGTACTACGAGAACAAGAATGAATATGAGCATGCCGAGCGGAACAACCTAGCATGGACTAACATGAAAGAACAACATACGAAGTCATGCCACCGAGAATTCATAACAGAGCACCTAAACTATACATGCCGATAATCACAAACAAACATACAACATCAATCACATAGAACATCGCAGGTTCACACAACCCCGTGAAGAAATCCTTACCTTGGTCTAAGACTTCTACACACAAATTCCTAAGCTGCGAACACTTCCGAGCTAGCTATCGAGAACCTACAAACATAGTAACAATCACAACCATATCCCTAAAAATATAATAAAACAAAGAGCTCGGCTCGGAGCACTCACACGCACCGCGACACGGCAAAGCGCGCTACCGCAGTCGGGCACGGCTAAAGTTGGCGCTGGCGCTCTGCTTGCATGGGATGGGCGCTTGGCTGGGGCGCGCTGCGGCGCATGACGACAGACGAGACTTCAGCGAGCGGCGCGCAAGACGGGCGCCGCGAACGGGCGTCGCGATGCGGACACGGAGCCGCTTTCGCGAGGACGCGCGCGGCGAAGCCGCCGGCAAGCGACACGGGCGCGGCGCGCGGGCGTTTGGCGCTCTTCTTCGCGCGCGATCTGGCGTGACGTCGGGCTGGCGATGGCCGAGCAGGGGCTGGGTCGGCTGCTGTGCGAGATCTGGGCGCGACGAGCTGTGATGGCAGGGCTGCGACAAGCGGCGAGCGTTGGCGCGCGGGAGGGCTGCGACGGAAGATCTGGCGCGACACAGGCGCTCTGCTCGTCTTGGATCTGGGCGGCCGCGCTTTCGGATCTGGGCGTCGCTCGGCGGTGGGCGCGACTCTGACACGACTGCAACAAACACACACACACACAAGCTCTCCTTCTTACCTTCGGCCAGCAAGAACACCCAAACGAGAAGATGAAGAGGATGAAAACTTACCCGGAATGATGATGGAGTCTCGAGCTGCAAAGGGGATGAAGAAATCGGCAAGGAGAGCTTGGGAGAAAGCTTTGGCGGCCACAAGATTTTGGAGAAGAAGATATGGCCAAACCTATTTTCTTTTCATTTAACCAAATGCACCAAAACTCCAAAATCCAAGGCTAACGATAAAATAATACGGACAGAGCAACAAGAGCACCTAATGGCTCAATTGGCACACATCCTCACAAGCTTTCCAGGAGACCCGGGTTCAAACCCCAGCTGCAGCACAATTTTCCTTTCTTTTTACTTTTGCATCAAACCTTGCTCAAACCCTTCCACGAAGCCTCACAAACCTACATAAATCCATCCAATATTTTTAGCAACTAGAAAGGACATAAACGACCCTGGCGGCCCGACAAATTACTAAAATACCCCTTGGGCATACCTGGAAGACTGGGGTGAAAACCTGGGCCGTTACAACTTTTGTCGTGATCAATTGGGAAATCCAGATAAAAATCTGTCATATTTTTTATTACATCTTCCTACACCCAAAAAAGAAAAGCAATAATGGGAATTGCCGAGAATTTTTTCCATCAAAGACATAAAATAGGTAATGAGGACCTTTATATGTTTCCAACAAGATGTGTAAGTCTAGAAACCACAAAATTCAAAACATTTGTTGATGTAGTAAATATATCAAAATTTATTCAAGTAAAAAGATCAATACCAATTTTTCAAATAGCATAACATAGTTTAAATTTGATGCTGGTCAGAAATAGAAGGCAGTTATCAAAATTACCTTTGCCTGCAAGTTCATACTGCAATGCACTTTACTTTTACATGAGATGTTGGGTCTATTGCTTTACCATTTACTAAAGGCTTAAGAAAAATTAGAGCTTCCACTGAGTTGATAATTGTAAACTACTTTGATAAAGTTCCATGGCCTCTTTTCTTGCCTAGAATTCATATTTTCTTGGTTACTTCCTGTTGCACCTTCTTCGCCATTCCTAAAACAATAAAAATGAATACCACTATATAAGAAAGAAAAAAAAGTGATAGTTAATTTAAAAAGTCACTTAATAAGTTATGTAACCAAATACCTAATATATCGCGCATTGTTGAGCAACCACCTACTAAGAAAAGACGATATAGGCATTAGACCATGAAAATTAGGATTTGAGGCAAAAGAAAAATAATAAAGAAACATTCGAAAGAAGTATAATTAGCATGAAACTCAACTATTGCAACTTCAAATTGGACTTAATATTGGTTTTTCGAATATTATGCGTTGTACTAGCAACATTGTAAAAGTAGATGAAGATAGCCCCAGTTAGTCAAACCTTGCCGTCATTGAGCAATGTCTCACCTACAAGGATAATTTTCAAAGAAAATGTAATAAGGATACCAATTGATCCTTGGAATAGAGAAGCAAACAAGTGATAATAAAGGTGGAAACACATGCAAAATGGATATATGGCAGATATTTATGCATTGAAGAAGATCAACCAACAAAAAAAAAATCCAATTTTACACTCAACTTGGCCAAAGAGAAAGCTTCATAATACTGATCCTCCAAAGATTGATTAATTCAGGCAAGGAAATATAAAAAGCACAAAATCAGATAAGAGAATACCCAAGAGAAAAAGAAAACAAAATCCCTTAACTTCAAAGACTAAAAAAGATTTAGATAGATGCAATTAGAAAACAGATTTAAGAAGTATTATAATCTAACCATTAAACTAAGAAGACATAAAATAAAAATCTAGTATGCTGAGTTCATAAACTACTCCTAACTCATAAACTTGAAATAATAGAGAGGATAAAATTAAGATAGTTGAAAAAGAAAAAAAATATCATTGGTATACTCTTCAAATCTGCCAAATGAAAATAGAATTCATAATTGCACAAAACTTGAGCAGGTAATCAATCACTACAATGAAGATTCTCATAGAAGTAATTTTCTTTTGGTATTCTATTATATATCTCATTACGTAATATCCACATTCTACTATATCTGATTGTAATTGGAACTACAGAAATAAAGAGATCACTTTTACTTTCATACACATACAAAAAAAAGAAACATGAGACAAAAACACATAGCAAACAAATTAAAAAGGAAATAGAAACCTCAAAATTCCAAAGAAACAAAATCATTCAACTACTAACATCATTCCAAATCGATAAAACACTTTAACAAAACAACAACAATGAAAATAAAAAATAAAATAAAAATACAAAAATAAAGAGAACACTTTTATTTTCATAATCTATTTAAAAAAAGGAACACGAGATACAAACACATAAAAAAAAAATTAAAAAAACAACAAAAACCTCATAATCCATCGGTTGAACACGAAAATAGAGGTGAATAAACACTATATTACTCAATCTAAGTAAGGCTCGGTGTTTTAAAAGTCCAACGCGCACTAAGACACAATGACCATCTGGAGCCTGAAGCGCAAGGCGCACGAACAGGCGCGGGCTTATAATGAAAACAAAGTTGCCAAGAGAACCAAATGTTAAAGAATAAGGTGATTGTCCTAAGCTTGTTGTTAGGTTGGCTAGTTTGGTGATCTGCAGCTCAAGGAGCACTCTATATTGTGAACCCTGCGCACGGTTTGATAAACTCCTAGCTTGTCTGTTCTGCTTGATATTATAAACTGTTAGTGGATAGGTTTGTGCAGGTTGTATTAATGCTCTGTTATGTCATGTATGCCCTGTTTCCTGAATATTGTGTTTATGCTCGTGTTGTTGCTAGGGCTTGATATTTAGTTTATTATACTTTGTTGTTGCACTCTCCTGTTTATTAACTGTTCCGTATGTCTGCAAATACTCTATCGATTATAAGCTAGTTGGATGTTGGACCCTGTTAGCTCTAGGTTGCCCAGAGTGTTAGAGTTATTAGGGTGTCCCGAGTGACAGTCGAGTTGCATGCTGGCTTAGTTTTTCTCAAGACTAGCCCAGTGTGTTGTTGTCCCTTGTTAGCCTAGTGTGCTGCTGACAGGTATGAGCCGGACTAGCCCAGTGTGTGCTGTCCCTTTCTTGGCCCAATGTGTGCTGACGAGTTTTTAGGATTGGCCTAGTGTGCTGCTGATCCCTGGCTAGCCTAGTGTGTTGTTGCCCATGTTGCTCAGGACTAGCTCAATGTGTTGTTGTCCCTTGTAAGCCCAGTGTGTTGCTGACGGGTATGAGCAGGACTTGCCCAGTGTGTGCAGTCCAGGACTAACCCAGTGTGTTGTTGTCCTTTGTTAGCCTAGTGTGTGCTAACCCTGTTTGCTGTTGATTTAGCTCCTGAGATTACATAACTGTTTCTCCTGTTTGTTAGCCCAATGTGTGCTAACCCTGTCTGGCTTTGAGCATAGACCCCTGTTGTGATCGTCCTATTGTTGTATTTGTTGGGACTTCCATGTTATTGTATGATGCTTGTATGCTAGGATGCTAGAGGATTTGTCTCGCGTATTGTACCCCGATTGGGGAATCCTTACTGAGTGCAATTGTACTCACCCTTTTTGTGGTTTCTTCCACCAGGTAACATGGCACAACATCAAGGTGGTTAGAGGAGGAGCTGGATGATCATGGGAAAGGTCGCTGCATCTCCTTGTCCAATCATGTTTATTTATGTTTAAATAGTTTTTGCTTGGAAGTTGTAATGTTTTCTTTAAATAACTCTGGCCAGAGGCTAAATGTTTTGGATGCTAAGTTTTAAGATATTTTGGAATTACTCAATTATATAAATGAATGTTTTTAGTTCAGTTTTAATTCCCGTATTTTAATTATGCATCATTAAGTAAGGGCCATTTAGGACCATTTAGTGTCGAGTCTATACAATTATACGACTTATAATATAAAACAATATTGTTTGGAAATTTTTGTAATACTATACAACTTTTTCCTTATAGGTTCAACAAACATCCCAATCCGTATTGCACATAATGGTCAATGGATGAAAATGAGATGTACCATAATCATGAAGTAGCTGAAGAGCATCGCATAAATATTGAGAAATGCATTCGCTCAATGTTGATTTTACATTACAGTCTTTTTTTATGCCGAACGCTTTGAGTTTCAATTTTGTAACCGATGAGATCTTTTTTATTTACTATTGATCTCACTTTGAATAGTAATTTTGTGTGAAGTTGTTACAACAGTACGAGTCTCTATCAATTCACAAATATTACATATGTTATTTTCCAATATTTTACTACTGTATTATACATTCAAAAGTTTGTACATTCAAAATTACTTGTTCGTTGTCGCAAACATATTAAATCACTCTACAAGTATCCATATCAACAAATTAAACACATAAAAAAAACACAAATTTTTAAAATATAGTATGGTACATTATATATTATGGTTGACTGTATATACTAAGTTATTCCAATACTGTGTGGTTATCCAACGTGTTCTGATTTCAATTAATAAAATTGAACGTTCAACATCTCATACGGTTTATTTATAAATAAAACTACCATAATCAAATAACATGTACATTACTAACTATACTATATGTAAATCACAACAGTACCTCTAACAATATATTGTCGTCACTTTCGTCCTGCAATTAATGCATCATAAATTGGCAGTTTCTGGTTTGGAATGTGAGACTAATTTCCTTTTCTAAAATTTTTCTTCCCAAATGAAAAACCAATAATTTGATCGTTATTTTCGAAATTTATAAGATATTAAAAAAACGAAGATGAAACGTCTCTAATAAATATGATTTCGGAGGATATGCTTTTCCACAATTAATGTGTCTAAATTTGTGCTTTGTAGTTTGGAATGTGGGATGATTTTCCTTTTTTTGAAATTTTCCTTGTCCCCAAGGGGCAGCCCATCGATTGAGGCTAAGGACTTCAAGGCATGCTTCCTTGAGATATCCCTGATTCGAGCCTGCTGGAAAGCGCTTAAACTAGAATACCCTTCAAAGTATCCCGGTATCACAGTTTAGGGACGGACCAGTGGTGCCTCGGATATAGGGAGCGAAGCTCTGATTTTCCGATTTTCAAAAAAAAAAATCCTTCCAAAATTAAAAAGTCCACCAATATAAGGGTATGATTGTAATTTGTTATTTTCGGATTTTATAATTTATTAAAACAAAATCTACTTTTGTTAATATTTTTGTAGAGACCTATATTTGCAAATACTTTTCAAATAGGGTCTATTTATGAAAAAAAAACCAAAAAAAATTTCAATCACATGGTAACCGTTCCTTCTAATATTTTACCAAGTAAACGATATATTGGGTAGCATCAACGAAACCAAGAAGATTGGACACAAACTGCTGATGGGTACTTAACAAAACTAATATTTGATTGTACCACATTGTAGCAGGAATAAAATTATGGGAAATTGTATTCGATAGTTCAATTTCACAAAATAATTATAGATCTAAATACATTTAAATTTTTTTGAATTTATGGTAAAAAATAAGGTATGGTTAATACTCATTATGTTGTATAATTTAGGATATTAATATAGTATTTTGTATTATATTAATATAATATTATAGGTTATTAATACAATATTGTATATTATTATATATTATGAGTATTAATTATACCGTATGGTGACTATATTTACCATTTTTTTCCCTAATATAGTAAAAACTTTTCCATTTTTGTCTATTCCTAAGAAAACCACTAAAATTTTCTATGGTACAAACAAACGAGATATTACTAATGGAAATAATGTCGATCCTGCCAACAAGAAATAAGATTTAATGGGTATAATTTATAACTCGATAATTAGAAAATTACAAATTTAAATCTCTCACTAAAATTGAGTTAAATCTAAAATAAATAAATAATGTAGACTCAAATAAATTGGGGTGAGTAGTGATGTAGAAATTTTTTTGTGGGAGCAAAATATCAATTCTTATCAAAAATTTTGTGGCTAGTAGAGATGTAAATTGGATTAAGGAAATTTTTTGGACACCCTAAATGCTATAAATGTTTCAAGACCTAAGAACCCAGATAAATAATATTTTTTAATCTAGTTTTTCTAATAGCCCTGGAGTAGATTCATCTTTACTTTCTCTTCAAACGTACAAAAATAAGAGAAAAATTACAAAGCAGTAAAAAAAGGGAGGAAAACATGAAAATTGAAGTGCCATTAAAAAGTCCCAAATACATGGAGGAAAGACAAATGCAAAGTGAACTGGACTTTAAATGGTAGAATCAAACATACATTGTTCTACTTCTACCTTATTTAGCTTATAAAAAATACATAAACACATCCAACATTTTAGGAAAATATTTTTAACCTATAGTTGGGATTTGAACAATTATATCATTTATATTAACGAATAATCGAACTCGATCGCACCGAAGATCTTCAGTGACCGGACCTCCTGCCAAGATAGTATCAACACGCTCCACATTAGAATTGTCTTTCTTGATAATGTGTTCTGCAATCGTTGATTTTATTCCAACAAGTTCTGGCCACATATTTTTTCCTAATAAACAAAAATAAAATCACGTAAGGTAAAGATGGGAAGGAATTACAAGTACTAAAACTAGAATTGGAAGCATACCAGGAGGACAAAGATCAGCCATTGATGAAGGTAATTGCTTGATGGGTTTTTTGTTGTTGAAGGGTAGTGTTTGGATGATGCAATTATGGAAGGGTTATGTAAGAATATTTATAGGGGAGTATGATATAATGGGTTGCTTCTAAAATTGCAAAGCCATCAAGACTATGCAGCCACAACTTTTGGACCATATAAAAAAACTGGAATAAAATGTTAGATATAAACTTTGAACACGTTATCCTCGTAGGAGAGATAAAACGAGGACGAAGACAAATACAACTTGCGATAAGATTAATAAATATGTTTTGACTTTGAGATTAGATAAGATTGATATATGGGATAACATTAATTTTTGACCAATTTTATATACATTTCATCTTAGATTTCCTTTTTAAAATTTATTTTTAGTGTGCACGCTGCTAAAAAAATGCTTTTATCGAATGGGTCAGTAGCGTAGTGATTTTATTGTTTGATTGTAAACTAGTTCAACACTAGCGTCACGGGTTCAATCCCTAAAATTGATATTTGTAACCCTCCTTCCAAAAAAAAAAAGCACTTTTATTGCAGGGGAGAAAGGTAGAGATCCTCTATTTTAAAAAGATTATCTTCTTGCCTAAAAGAGAGAGACGTTCTTAATTAATTTATAGGTGACTGACAAATTTGAAATAAGATAAGACATGTTCATACTTCGAAGTTAAGAAATAATCTACAATTTTGTTTCTAAGATTTGGATCAAAAAGACAATCCACGATTTTACCATCAAATTCATTCTAAGATCTCTCTTTCCTTTTTTTTTTTTTTTTATAACAATTCGTTTTAAGATCTCTCATACAAATGAAGAGGTGATTTCAGTTCGATTTTATGTCAGTTTTGTACCAAACTATCAACTGAACCAATATCTCCAGTCTTCAAAAAATGAATATAATCTAACGTTCAATAAAATATAGAATTATTGGTTCGGTTCGATGTGATTTTGGATCCGATACCATGTCCTTTTTTTTAATATATAAAAACAACATTTCTCATAAAAAGAAAAGTTTCTCATAAACTATAATTTTTTTAAAGGTCGGAAATATTTTTGAACTTATTAAAAATTATGAGTGAATTTAAGAAATCTTCTAAATAGTAAAAGAAATATGACATTAATGGAGGTGCCAACAAATTGACCCAATGGTCATGGATAAAAAAAAAAAAAAAATTACACTATTATTTCTAAGGTTTGGACCAAAAAGACAAACATGATTTTACAATCCAATTCATTCGAAGTTTTGAATTTGAGAATTGCGATGCACCCCGAATTAGGATTTGAAATTTTGTTTTAGCTTCGCTTGATCTTGAAATTCTTTTGCATTTTGTAAAACCCATATCATTTTCTTGATCGTGGAACTGACCATGCTATCGATTTTCTTGATTGCTTATAATAGGGAAGACTGGCTAACTCCACAACTCGCTAGCTCTACAAATCAACCCATATCATTTTAGTATGTTTTGTCAAATTACTCACCTGCCTTAGAAAAAATATTAAGAAGTCGTACAACCTAAAATTGCTCTGAAATTCATTTCAAAAAAAAAAATTCTAAATTAAACACGCTCAACTTTAGAAGTCGAACCTTGTACCACCCATGAATCTTGTTTGTATATATATATATAGTAACTATTCATTCTTTTAACTCTTTGTCAAACATGACTTTTATCTGTTCTCTCATTCAAAAATGTATTCGCAGTTCATTCATTGCACCGTTCATAAATTAAAAACATATATAAAATCAATGTGTCTCTTCCAACGAGATTATTGCTTCAAATGGAGAAAATTATATTTAATTAGTGTTTTTAGATAACTTTAACTGAACTCAAATTTAGTTTTTTTTTTTTTTTTTTTGACAAGAACTCAAATTTAGTTAAACTTGAGTTGAAGCATATATCTTTGGATCAATCTGTTAAACTAAAAAGTAATTCTCCTTTAAGAAAGAATGGATAACTCAGATTTATTGGTGCATGCAAAATTTTCTAGGCTTCTAGTATTCAAAACTTGTTCATATATGATACCCATTTTCAAAGTTGCATTCACATGGGAACATTATCTCTAATCTTTAATAAATATTTCGATAGGCACATGGGTTTGAAATTTCAAATCAAGGGTCATGCCAATTTAATATTCCACTTTTTTATTTCCTTAGAGACGCTTCGAGAAAAGAACCAATTTAGCTATAAATATCACCAGCTAATTTAACAAAGTATACATCTCATTAGTTCAACCTTCAAGAAAATAAAATATTGATTGAAGATGGCTGAAGAAAATATTATTCCATCAGGTTTGTATTTCTCTCTCACTTTGGCGTTTTCAAATATATTTCTTGTTAACTTACGATATGTATTTACCTTTTGCATTTCAATTACTTAGGAAAATCCTCGTGGCCAGAACTTGTATTTGTAGAATCTTCCATTGCAGTACACATTATAGAGAAAGATAATCCAGATGTGAAGGCAATCGTACTGTTAGCTGGATCCGGCGTGACTAAGGATTTTAGGCAAGATCGAGTTCGAGTTTTTGTTAATATAAAGCGTATAGTTGTTGAAGTTCCTACAGTTGGTTGAAAATGATCTGAACATCTCTATATATATTAATGATTAAATAAGGTAGAATCTATTTCTACCATTTGAATGATTTGTATGTTTATTTGAATGTAAGAGTTGGTCGACATCCAAACATTTATATCGCCATATGAGTAGGCTAATTTATCAATGGCACAAACAAAGATTTGAGGGGAGATGAACTTAAACTTAATTTTTGAATAAAAATTGAAATTACATAATTGCTACATGATAGTTTTTTTAATGACTATTTATAAAACTGAGCTAAGAACGTTACTATGAGCTGGTTGACATATGTGTGCCAATAATAAGAAATTATAAGTTCAAATTGTCTTCTCCAACTTCATTTATATATATATATATATATATATAAATAAATAAATAGATAGATAAAGTCACAAATGAATCAACTATGACGAGTTTGCTTTCAATTAAACATTAGTATTAATAGTAAATGACCAGTTCTCTGTCTTTTTATCTAAACCTTTTATTTCTTTATTTAATATTTTTATAAATTTTTAACTATGAATTGTCTTTAAGATTTATGATCAATAACTATTTTATTAATATGTTTAATAAATAGTATATGTATAATATATTTTTAACAAATTAACTCATGGTTGTTTGAAATAATAATGACAAATATTAGATTAGAATAATTTTTTTGTGTAGATTTGTTTTTATATATATAACCATGAGTTAATAAATTAATAGATAAAAACCAATTAATGTCAATGTATACCTTTATTTATGTCGGTTTGGAATCCCATTATTTTCAATATATTTCACAATTTATATTAATTAGATAAACTCTTTTTCAAAATAAAATGCATTATTTAAATAAAAATAATAATATTTAATAAAGATTCTCAAATTAGAACTATCCAAATATATTTATTTTTCTAATACACATAATTATACCAATATAATGATATAAACAATAAGAAAAAATTCTTTCTCAAAAAAAAAAAAAAGAAAAAAGAAAAAATTCATTGATTAAAAAATTTGTAACATCCTAAATAAAACATCATACGTGAACCGACACCTTCTAATTTACTGATCATGACTAAAATAAAGGGGCTTTTGGATGTATATTACAAAATGGATAAAATATTACATGAATAGCACAATAATGAAAATATTTGTACATATAGCAAAAATTGTAAATTGATAGACTTCATATTGATAGATTCTATCGATAAAGGGTGATAGAATCAATTACTAATAAATAAAGTAAATTGATAGACTTCTTTCAGATTCTATCAAGAGTCTATCAATAAGAACCGATAGAATCAATCACTAATAAAATTGATAGACTTCCATCACTAGAGAATGATAGATTCTATAAAAAAGGTAAATAATTTTTTTTTTTAAATGGCAGAATTTGCTATAAAAGAATTATTCTTAAAAATGTGCTATAATTGTAAACTGTGTTAAAAAAGTTGTTATGCACCGCAAATTCCCTAAAATAAATAGAGTTTCTCTTTCCAACTCCTAAAAAAGCATGGTCCATGTACAACAAGCTCTCTACTATATTCAACATGTTAAAATGTCCATTTACAACCACAATTTACAAGCAGACATACACAAGTGCAATCTCTACAAGTCCTCTACAACTAAGTTCTCAAGATATGAAATAAATAACCTCATCTAGATACAACAATAAACTAATTATTTTATAGAGTATGAGTCTGCCTCACACACCTCGCTGCTACTTCATGGTACCAGTAACAAAATAGCATAACAATATGATATAAATTAACTCATTGGTATGATAGAATAATGGAAAGATAACATCTTGCTCCATTCTCTCAAACTCGAGCCTAGCACAAGAAATCTCATTCATATCCCCTGTATTATAATGTTCACCCTTTTTGACACTGATATTCGTAGTCCCGACTCGTACTAAGGTCAACTAGTATTGATTCCCTTGGCTGCCCTGCATCACACTCATTTACCCACCATTCACATCTTACAATATCATCTAAGTTTCTCTTGTTAGCCTTTGTATAACACTAACATACAAATCACCTCTTAAAGCATATGCAACATTAAAAAAGAACATCTTAACTACTGACAAGCCTCATCCTACATAAATAGGACACACGATCATCTCCAGTCTTCCAACTCATGCACCCATTCCTGAGCACATTTGCCTCTAAAGTCACCAATGTGTCATATAATAAGACACCATCATACAACTCTTCAACCAACGTAGCTATACAAGAATTGCACACTTTCTCTCGTCACATCTAGACATAAATAACCATGCATCTTGGAAAAGATCTGTTGAGTTTGTATCATTGCGAGCAGTATATATGACTATGGAAGCACATGTTTGGATGACGTTTATCAAGACAAGCCTAGTGTCGATAACCCACGATACACTACTGAGGAAAAACAGAGCGCTACTAGTTTATGCAATATTGGAAGGACTATCCATTGACATTGGGAGGATTTTGCACGAAGAAATTTAGAGAAATGTGTTAAACAAATGGGAAAATATTCTTTCCCCACTTCATTACAGCCTTGTGTATGCAACAAGGTGTGCAAGCACTGCCAGAGGATAAATTGTTGAAGCGTAAGAAGTCGCTGAGTACTCTCGCCCAGCCAAGAATCAAGGCATTTCGATAAGGACCAAATGGTATGGGGCTTGCAATGGGAATTGATAACTCTATAATAGAGCACATTTTAGGCTATTCTATTATGCATTATTCTAAGGTTCAAGGGAAATAACTGGGTTATAATATGTGAATTGCGAGTAAAAACTACTAGAAGTCGCATGCATTCATGAATTAGCATCAGAAGCAAAGTTTCGCGGTTTAAGCATTAATATTGAATAAACTATGCTAAATTAGCGCGAAATGCAGGAAATGCGAAGTTTGAACGCTAGAAGGACAAATCAGCGCAAATGGTGACAAGTAGCGCAGGAAAGTGCCAAACTATAAGGAAAACATGTTTGCAGAATCGAGCCAACAAGGAAATAATAGAGAATCAATCGAACTATTAAGTTGGCGTTAATGAAATAAATCCTAGTGGAAATAAAGAGATCCTGCATTAGTGAAGATTTTGCAACTCACTTAAACTTGCAGACAAAGAAATTCATCTCTAAAAATAGCAAGAGGGAAGCCGAGGTTAGGTGAGCTGGTCGGTTGGCTAAAAGTCGATCTTGAGGAAAAGCAATCGGTGGTGTTCGTGGAAGCCGATGACAAGGGAACTGCACACTTCACAACCGCACGAGTTCCAACATTTTATTGTTTTTCTTAGGAGTAGTTTATAGCTGTGAAAATTTAGTATTAGTAATAAAATTGGCTTATTGATTTTTACTTGTGTTTATTGCTATGCTAAGTTATAGGTGTTTTGGATGAGAATTTATTTGTAGAAGCATGTTAGGAGTGTACGTTATCATGTTTTACACTGCTGCATTTTTATTTTATATATATGCATCGATTAGCTATCCACACATGCTAACTTGTAGTGAATCGGAAGAAGAACTCTAGGATGATCCAATATGTTACAATAGGTTTAATGTAGCGCAACTGCATTATTTAGAGTGTTAAGAACAAACTTACTATGGCTTGCGTTTCCTTGAGTTAGTATGGAGATTGCAGCAGAAGCTAGATCTGCCATAAATCATTAAGTGCGGAAGCTACTTTTTAGATTAGGGAAGTAAGAAGCTTGATAACTAGTTCCGCATTCTTAACATCTTTTGCAACTTTTTTCTCAACTCTACTCATTGCATTCACGTTCTTGCCTACATTAGAATCCATATTTACTTACTATTAGCATTCAAAATCAACTACAAAACCAACTCCAATTACAATCATTTTTACTTTTCGCGTAACTCTCAAGTTAAAGGTACTAGTTCTAGACGTCAATCCCTGTGGAGAACAATAAAATATAAATACTTATCACTTGTTGCTTCTCTGACCGCGTATACTTTCGCGTAAGTGATTCTGAGTTACACTTAGCAATAAATTACCTAATATTTATATTAGCACTCGGAAGATCGCAACCAGGAATAAATGAAATTTTATGGTAGTTGTAGCTGAAGAAAAGAAAATATAGCTATGTACAAGGCAAACATAAGGAATATTTTGGAATATGTTTAGCATAGAGATGAAGTGCTTCAACATTTCATCCATTCAGCATTCTGCCCAGATCACCAATTCCCTAAATTCCCTTCTGTGGTGTTTAATTTATGGGAACCTCTACTTCAGTCGCCAATTGAAATTTCCTCTGATGATGCTGAGAAGGATTAGATGGAAGTCTCTTTCTACCTTAGCATTTTTAAAGTCGAGAAAGTATTTTGGTGTTTGACTGCCTCTGTTCATTTTGTTTTAGGCGTAGTTTTGCTAGGAGTTTTAGTAATTAGAAAACTCCTTAGTTTATTTTTTAAAAAAAAAAATCCAGCCTGTAATAGTTATGATTATGCTGAAGTAGAAAAAGAAAAATGCTTTCGTTTGGCTACCTAATGAAGTATATTGATGACCCTCAAATAGAGTCAGAATTCAAGATAATTTTGGATCATTGTATGCCGTTGTTATATAAGAATTAATAAGAGCAATGTAAAAATAAAGAGAGAAAGGTGTAATTTGCTAATTCTTACGCATTAGGGGAATAAATTACGAGCTATGATTTATAACGCTTAAATTGAAGAAATTAGCACACTTAACACATATTTAGCCAGTTTTTGCAAGAAATTACGTTTGCGAAGCGATGCAGAGTTAAGATGCGGGATTGCGAGTAAGTTATGCTCGGGAGAGAGAAAGGCTAAAGTGCTACAAGTACAATAAGGAAAGAATCAATTAAGAGCAAGAAGTTGACTAACTAAGAGATTCTTACCATAGACAAATCAAAACACCATTGGCAAGTTTAAACAAGGAAAGTTGTCACGTTGATTGATTTGTGCCTATTTTGGAATATTTTGAGGGTTGGCAAGTTTAAAAGATGATCTCTGTAATAGCGAGAGTTTATTATTTTTCTTTATTTTTAGTATGTTCTTCATTTCACTTTTTGTGTTCTTTGTTTGTATGTTGAACTAAATTCCATAAGGCAACACTAGGAAAAAGTGGAGTAGTCAAAGCATGTGTTAAGAAGAAATAGGAAGGTTTAACTTATGCATGTTAAATAGGAGCAAATCTCAATAGTAAGTGTCAACCAGCCATCGAAATAAACTAATAGGTTGTAAATCAGAAGAGGAAACGACCAAAGTCTAGTGGCATGTTCAGTAGGTTAGAATTAAGTCTTTAATTCTTTGAATCAGAGTTTAAGAATAAACGCGTAACTATTGCATACATAGCGCTAGGTTATCATTACATCAAGTTGCGATGAAAGTCGGACTTGACGCGAACGGACACGGAAGCGGAACTTTGTAAGGCGTAGTATGTCAGTTATTCCTTACCACATGTTTCTTCGCAACGCATTGTTATCGCTTTCCATGAGTATCTTAGTCTACCCTTATCTCTCTCAATTCATTTTTCTATTGTTTAGTTTTCTTTCTGCTATTCAAACTAAAATTATCCCAATATCTATGCTTTTATTACTATTCAATTCTAAACATCTTCTTGGAGAAATCATAGTCCATGTGGAGATCGATAATTTTCTTATTACTTATTATAGACCGTGTATACTTGCACGAGTGTGTGATTACTGCACACGAGGCAACTCAATAATCAACAGTCATATATCTTATAAGTGTTTCACATATGTTTCAATTCTGAAATTTTTACTTTACTTTATGTGAATGAATGTGCTAAAAGAATTAAGTCTATACTATTTTAATAAGTCGTAACATTGTTGGCACAATCTAAATCTGTCAAAGAAATCTTTTTTAGGGTAACTGAATAGCTAAGGCATTCCTGTTAAAGGCATAATTCAAACTTAAACTTTTGCAAACATTAAGCTTGGGATTTTTGTCCTTTCATTAAGGATAATGAAAAGTCCAAGTTTGGGGTGTGAGATTACCTAAGGAAAGCTAAAAAGAAAGAGACAAAATCTTACATTTTTGAGTGGGCAGGGAGTACTTAAATTTTAATTTTTCTTGAGAGCAAGCTGAATCAAAGGGCTAGTAGCCCAAGCTTTCTGAGGGTATTCTTCTGTTTTCTTTTCTCCAGCTACTTGGCTTTTTCCTTTTTCTTAGGCACGCTGCTTTGATCTAGTATGTCGTCTTAAGAACAATGAGAATTTGAGTATTGCAATTACGAGTGTGGCTTGATTAGGAAAAATATTTATAGTGAGAGTATTCATGCTTAAGAAAAAGGAAGTTGCACCAAACATCAAGAGAGTAAGAGTTTAAGTGAGGATCATATCTTTAAGGGAAGTTAAAACCATTGAGAACGTGAGATAAAAAGTCTAAGATGAGGAGGTGATAACTCTCAAGAATTGAGAGATTTTTCTGCCTTATAAAGAACATTTTGAGTAAATTCCCTGAATTGTTAGTAAGAGTTGAGAAAAATTATGATCAAGCTTAGAAATGTGTTAGCAATTAGTGAGCTCTATAATTTTCTGAATAGAACAGGTTTTTAAGTGATTCTGTAGCATTTATGTATGAATCAGTGAGAAATTAGGATGATAAGTTCAAAAGCCTGAGTATCTTTAATTGCTGCAATTTCAGGATGTGAAAAGTGCTAGATAGCTGGAGCATAAATTCAGAGTTGAGTTGAAGGAAACGAAAATGGCGTGCCTATTCTGGAAAGGACACGTGTCAAGTATCAATGAAGGGTGATAATCACTATGTGGGAGCATCTAATCTCAGCCGTTGATCGTTTAGGCGGGAGCTAATGGGAAGAGTTTTAAGCTTGAGCATATTTGAATTGGCACAGCTTTTCTTCATTTATCGAATTTTAAGATTCAGTTTACATTTGGAGTTTTTGTTGATTGGAGAAGAATTGTTAAGTAGAGTAGAGGATTTAGATATGAAGCAATCATAGTTTCGCAGATCGCAACAGGCTTCTTCTTCTCTATGCTTTCTGATCTCTGTTTATTTGATTTTTGAAATTGTTTGAACTAGTTTTAATAGGAGTGAAGTTGCAGTGGTCTAGCCAGTTGGGCCACCGGGTGCTTTTGTTGTTTATTCTGCGGTATGTCTTGGTTTGCTTTGGGTTTTGGGATTTTGGTGTGTTTGATTAAAAGAGAAGAA
Organism: Sicyos edulis; assembly: GCA_036507275.1. Taxonomy (NCBI): domain Eukaryota; kingdom Viridiplantae; phylum Streptophyta; class Magnoliopsida; order Cucurbitales; family Cucurbitaceae; genus Sicyos; species Sicyos edulis. The sequence continues at coordinate 14,835,808 of CM071856.1, read as the reverse complement.
AATAAGTTTTCATCTTTTTGCTTCTCCAAATTCCCTAGCCGCCCAACCCCATTCTCTCAAGCTTCTTGTCGTGTGTCTTCTCCCAAAGCTCCGTTGTCTCGTTCATCCCAGGTAAGTGTTCTTGATCCCTTCTTCTCTTTTGGGTGATGTTCTTGCTGGCTCAGAGAAGAAGAAACTGAGTTTTGGTGTTGTGCAGCCAGCCAAGCAACAGCCCAGCCGATCGCCCCCTGCTTGTGGCACGCCTAGCATCCCCATCGCACCAGCAGCCGGATCGCGTCGCATTAGCAGCCCCATTGCCCAGCCGGATTGCAGGCAGCCTGTCATCTCACGCCATCGCGCCGTCGACCCGTCCCGTCCGCGCGCACTACCGTCTCATGCCTCGCCTGCATTGCGTCGCAACCAAGCTTCGCATAGCAGTCCGCGCGCAGCCTCAGGGCCTGCGTCGCTCGATCTCGTCTGCGCGCAACCCCAGTGCCCGTTTCGTGTCGTCTAGCTCCAACTCGAGCCCGTTCGCGCGCAGACCCTATCGCGCCCGGCCGCGCCCAAATGAGCGTCCCGGCGCCGTCTGCCGCCCGTCCGCGCCGGTCCTCGCTGCCCAAAGACGCCAAAGAAGCGCCGTGCGGCCGTCTGCCGTGTGAGTTACCCCCGAGCCGAGCTCTGTTTGTATTATTATTATTTTAGACCTATAGGTTGTGATATTTGCTGTTGTTTGTTAGGTTCTCGTTAGCTAGCTCGGGTTCGATTGCAGCATAGGATCTTTGTGTGTTGTTGCCTTCCGACCAAGGTAAGGATTTCTTATCGGAGTTGTGTGGGCCCTGCGGTATATTCTGTGATTGTTTTTTGTATGCATGTTTATGTTTATCAGCATGTTAGTGGATAGGTGCTCTGTTACAATTCCAACCGCATGATTTCCGTTGTTGTTTCTCATGTTAGTTCCATGCTAGGTTGTCCTGTTCTGGCATGCTCGTTATCTGTTCTTGCTTCGTAGTACCATGATAGGTTCGTTGTTCCTGCTGAGCACGTATTGGATTGTTTGCTGTTATCTCTGTATAGTTTAGAATTCTGATAGGTAGCATCATCCAGGCGAGGATGCATAACGTAATTTGCATCCATGGCGAGACGCGTGCGAGGCGAGATTCGCCCACGATCCGTCGTTAGGGTTTAGCTAACCCTAACGGCAGCCCAGTGCAATCTTGGGTGAGGGTGGCAGACTGTTAAATGCCCCACGGTCGGGGGAATGACGAGGCATTGCCTTGTCCCCAGCAGTCGACACGTCCTCAGCGTGTCGGTAGTAGCCCTTGATTGTCACCTGATAGAGCAAGGACCGGTTCCTGGCGTAAGCCTACCACGGTCGGTTTCTTAGCCTCAGGTGCGGTGGTACAGGCTGACATAGTCATAGTGTCCTGGTCTCACACCACTATGTTCAGTGACACAGATCCAGAGATTTGTTAGGCATGCGTATTGGACCAGGGCAGCATGCCCTAGACCCAGCACCTCTCTGGTTTGCTGCAACATGCGGTGCGCGCACACGCTCATTACAGTGCCGACTGGAGAGCTCCTCGGGATCTTGAGTTAAGTGCACCTTTCGTATCGACAGTAGGAAGGCTGAAGTCGAGACTAGTTTCTCGTATAGTATCGTAAAGCGTTGTAGTTTTCCTGAGTAAGACCGCAAGATGGCATCCGAGGTTTATGTATGGATTAAAGCGATGTGCTCTCTTCTGTGTTTATATTGATAGCTTGCGTACATTCTGCTAGATAACCAGTTATATCGTATTGCACCCCGGTTGGGGATTCTTACTGAGTAATTCGTTACTCACCCTTATTTTGTGGTTTTCCTCAGGTAACCATGGCGCTAGATAGGATGGTTGAAGGAGGAGCTGCTGATCATGGAAACCAGCTGTTTTAAACTCTGAGTCTTATGTTTATGTTTTTATGTTTTTTATTGTCCTCTGAATGCATGTAGTTGGGCACGGAGCCCTTAGGTTGTTTTCTGGTTGCTTTCTGGATTCTGACACTGATGCAAACTATTTTGGATTTTGAATGTTTGAATTAAATCTCTGATCAGAGTACATTTTAAATTGTATTTAGCTCGGAACAGGTACTTGGAAACAGGGACAGGTTCTAGGACATTTTGTGTTTGTTTTTGAATGGATGTTTACCGCTTTTAGTTTTTATTCAGAATCTGGAAAGTGATCTTGCATAATATTTTCTAAGTTTTTAAGCATGCATTAAGGTAAAGGCCTAGTTTAGGACCCCATTCGGGTCAGGTCTTTACAATTGGTATCAGAGCTCAGAGTCATAGATTCTATAGACTGACCTTTTGTTGTAGGTCGTTTTTCATGACTATCAGCACTCCGACAATCATCAGGTACGCCTAAGTTTTCTGTTTTAGAAAAGGGTTAAGAATTTACAATACTTTTCATCTAGTGTATGCCTTGTTTAGTGTTGTAGAGCGGAGACGAGCAGATTCTGACTCATTGTTGGTTTGGGTGTAGATCGCCAGCATGCCAATTACCCGCGCAGGAAGAGGAGGTTCGAGAGCAGGTCAGAGTATCAGGATTGGTTCTGATACCGCACGGACATCGTCCCAAGCTGAGACTGATGGTGTACCACCAATAGCTTCCCTATTTTTCCTAGAGTAGGCATTGAGGCGACCGAGCGCCGAGAGACTGCTCCTGGAGCAGAGTTTGCTGATTCTATGAGGGCCATGATGGTCAGCCTGTTGAGTGACCAGAGGGCAGAGACCCAGGCTTTGTTGGCGTGGCAATGGAAGAGTCCGGGCCCAGATCGAGCGATTGACTCGGATGTTTCAAAGAGGCACTGCGGCACCACCACCAGCTCCACAGAGCAAAGCGACCATAGAGCGGTTGTGGTAGAGGGTGTCGAGGAGCTTGGCAGATGGCTGAAAGACTTCGTGAAGTGGAAGTCAGAGAAGTTTGATGCCTTGGGAGATCCTTTAGCTGCAGCCAGACGGATTGCCCATCTGGAGAACACCATTCTGATTATGGTGTGCCCCGATGTTCAGAGGCCGCGATGTGCAGCTCATGTGCTAGGAGGCACAGCTAGATGGTGGTGGGAGTCCACTCTGAGTGAGAGACCAGCTGGGTCTCCACCTGCCACCTGGGAGTTCTTTAAGTCTGAGTTCAAGGCCAAGTATATTAGTGATGAGGCCCAGGAAAAGATGGTAGAGTTGTTTCAGAACCTGAAGTAGGGATCTGATTCTATTGAGGAGTATGAGAGGAAATTCTCAGAGTATGGGTATTTTGCTCCGCAGCTGATTGCTACCCCTGAGTTGAAGATACAGAAGTTTATTTCAGGTCTGAGGCAGGGTGTATCCCAGGATGTCAGGGCACAGGCCCCTGACACTTATGCTAGAGAAGTTCAGTTGGCGACCAGTTATAATGGGAAGTACCTAGTTGAGCGAGTTGTCGCGCTCGGTTCGGCGTCTGTCCCAGTGCGATGGGGCGAGAAGAGGAAGTTTGATTTCAGAGGAGGCGACCAAGCCCGCCAAGCGCGATCGAGAATCGGGATCGGCGTAGAGCTCTAGTGTAACGGCCCGTGTTTCGTCCCGATCTTCCGTATATGCCTAGGGGTATTTTAGTAATTTGGTCGGGCCGTCAGGGCGTTTATATCTTTTTTCCATTGCTAAAATTATTGGATGGATTTATGAAGGTTTTTGAGGCTTTGTGGTTTGGTTTGAGCATGGGTAGATGCAAAAGTAAAAATAAAGGAATTTGTCTTTGCAGTAGGGTTTGAACCCGGGTCTCTGGGAAGCTTGTAGAGATGTGTGCCAATTGAGCCATTAGGTGCTCTTGTTGCTCTTTCTGCATCACATCTTAGTTAACCTTGGATCTTTGGTGTTTGGTGCATTTGGTTAAATGAAATAGAAATTAGGTTTGTTGTGTTTTCTTCTCCAAAAGAGTTGTGGCCGCCAAGCTTTCTCCCAAGCTCTCCTTGCCGATTCTTCATCCTTGCAGCAGCCCTTGGATCGTTCATCATCATTCCGGGTAAGTCTTCATCCTCTTCATCTTCTCGATTGGGTGTTCTTGTTGGCCAAGGTAAGGAGAAGAGCTTGTGTGTGTGTGTGTTTGTAGCAGTGCCCGAAGATGCCCAGATCTGCCAAAGAAGAAGCCCAGCCGCCCAGATCGCCCAAAGAAGAAGCCCAGATCGCCCGAGTCGCCCGGCTCCATCGCCCGCTGCAGTGTGCCATCGAGCGGCTTGTCGCTCAGCGGGCCGAGCGAGCCGCTTCGAGCAGCCCTGTCGCGGCCAATGACGCTTTCGAGACACCCTGCAATTTCCAAATGACGCTTCAGATACGCGGCCCTATCGCGGCCAGCGAGATGTGCCTGTCCGAGCCCTGCGCGCGAGAATCGCGCGCGCGTCGAGACGCTGCGTCGGCCAGCGCGCGCCGTCGTCGCGGCCAGCGCTGCGCGCGTGTCCGTCCGCTTCCGGCTTGCGCGCGTGCGCTGCGCCGGCCGGCCGTCCGTCGCAGCGCGCGCGCTCTGCTCGCGCCATCTGCGCTGTCGGCGCCCAGCGCCCGACCCCTGCCGCCCATCAGCGCGCCCATCGCCGCCAGAAGCCCTCGCCATCTTTGTCTGCCCGTCCGCGTGTCGGCCGCGCGCGCGTGAGTTGCTCCAGGCCAAGCCTTGTTTATTTTATTATGTTTAGGCCTATGGATTGTGATTATTATTGTGTTTGTTAGGTTCTCGTTAGCTAGCTCGGGATCGATCGCGGCTTAGGATTTTTGTGTGTAGTTGCCTCACGGCCGGTAAGGATTTCTTCTGGGAGTTGTGTGGACCTGCGATGTTCTATGTGATTGTTGTTTGTATGTTTGTTTGTGATTATCGGCATGTATAGTTTAGGTGCTCGCTCTGAATTCTCGACTAGCATGACTTCGTATGTTGTTCTCTCATGTTAGCCCATGCTAGGTTGTTCCGTTCTAGCATGCTCATATCTGTTCTTGCTTCGTAGTACCATGCTAGGTTCGTTGTATCTGTTGAGCACGTTTTGGATTGTATTGGATTGTATGTTATTGATATGATAGGTTAAAGTGTAGGTAGGTAGCATCATCCGGGCTGATGCATAAAGTATCTTGCATCCATGGCGGGGGCGTCGAGACGATTCTCGTCCCTGGACCCCGTTAGGGTTTAGCTAACCCGACCGGTAGGCCCCGCAATCTTGGGTGAGGGTGGCGGTATTAAATGCCCCAACGGTCGGGATGATGACTTGGCATTGCCTCGCCCCTCGACAGATCGGCACGTCCTCGGCGTGTTCGGCCGTAGCCCTTGATTGCCACCGTTAGGGCAAGGACCGCTTCGGTGCAAGCCTATCACGGCCGGTTCCTTAGCCTCGGTGCGGTGGTTCAGCCGACATAGTTCACGTGTCCGTGTCTCACACCCTATGTCGGTGACACCGATCCGATTTAGTTAGGCGTGGTGGATGGACATGGGCGACTTGCCACTAGACCCGGCACCCCCATAGTCTGCGATAGCACGCGCGGTGCATGCTTACGCTCATTACAACGCCAGACCGGAGAGCTCCTCGGGATCTTGAGCTAGTGCACCTTTCGTGATCGACGATGTAGACAGCCGAGGCCGAGACTTGGTTCTCGTATAGGGCGTATTGTGTGGTGTGGATTATTCCGGACTAAGACCACGAGTTGGCATCCGAGGTCCAAGTGTGGACTTAAGCTATGTGCTCTATTCGTGTTTATATTCATAGCTTGCATACACTCATCTAGATGACCATGTGCATCGTATTGTACCCCTGGTTGGGGATTCTTCTTGAGTAATTCGTTACTCACCCTTACTTATCTTTCGAGATAACCATGGCGCGAGGCGGGATGGTCAAGAAGGAGCTATGATCATGGGAACGTCTCTTGTCGTCTCGACTTTTTATTTCTATGACTCTTGTCTTTCATTTTCCCCTGAATGCATGTAGCGGGCACGAGCCCTAGGATGTTTTCGAATGATTTTGTGGATTCCCGCTTTATTGAATTTGAGGATGTTTCAAATGTTTTAATAAATCTCTGATCGAGTGTACGTTTTGAAATGTATTTGCCTTGAAACAGTGCTTGGAGACAGGGACGAGTTTCAAAGAAACTATATTGATTTCTCGATTGAACCTTGATTGTTTTGTTTTAATTGGGAATCAAAACTTATTTGCATATTATCCTTTCCTTTGAATGCATGCATTGGGGTAAAGGCCTATTTAGAGCCCCATTTGGGTCTGGTCTTTACTGATTGGTATCGAGCTCGAGTCATAGACTTTGTAGACCCGACCTTTTGTTGTAGGTCGTCTTTCCATGATGATCACCGGCACTCGGCGGTCATCAGTGCGCCTAAGTTTTCTGTTTTAGAAAAGGGTTAAGAATTTACAATACCTTTCATCTAGTGTATGCCTTGTGTAGTGTTGTGGAGCGGAGACGAGCGGTCGACTCGACTCGTTGTTGGTTTGGGCTTAGTGAGCCATCATGCCAACTTTCCCGCAGATCGAGGCAGCTTTGTTTGGCGACTTGTTGAGGTATCCGTGATAGATTCGATGCCCCGGAACATCGTTCCAGAGGAGGCGAGCTTAGACTCCGTTGGCCATTTGTGGCCCGGGCTTCTTCGCTTTCCCTAGTGAGAGGGTGGTGGTGCCGTGCGGCATCGCCAAGATATGTTGATCGCACCCGCAGGAGCAGCGGCGCTTGGCATGTCCGACCGAGGAGTTGGACGGATCGTGTTGATGTTGAGGCCGCGCCAGGTTGTTAGGCCCGCATGCCGATTTGGCCGGCGGTTGAGTTGCCTAGAGGAGGGGTAGAGGCTAGCGGCGCCTCAGTGAGACTCCTTGAGCGAGTGTGCTCCACCCATGAGAGATTTGATGGCGTGTCTTTAGCTATCGAGAGCGGAGACCTGTGCGCGATTTGTAGCGCGTAGTGAGGAGTCCCGGGCACAGTTAGCCCAGCTGACAGAGTTTGTTTCAGCATTTTTCCCCAGTAGCTCTTGTAGCCCCGGAGGTTCTCGGGAGGGCATGATCAGCAGGTTTATTCAGATGAGTTTGTTGGCTTTGATGGAGACGCCCAGGTTGGCAAATGGATGCCTGTAGAGCTCGATGTTTTAGTAAGTCCTACTGCTAGCAGTAAAGTAGTTGGCCAGGTTTGAGTTTAGCATCCGTGTGTGGGATGCCCTGCTGTTCAAAGGCCGAGGTGTGCCGTTCCTGTGTTGTCTGGTTCATTAGATGGTGGTGGAAATCCCTTGTGAGAGGTGGTCTAGCAGAGTCTCCACCATCCCGGATTGTTTGGCAAGTTGCCGTGTTAGTGGCTTGAGGCGGATGAAGGGTCATCTTTGCCCCCTTGCGAGCCTCTTTGTTGTTTATGACCCACTTCCTCGGATGTGGATTTGGTAGTAGTAGCACTTGAGGTGCATTGGTTGGTGTGCCACTTTGGCACTAAGTCTGGTTCGAGCTTGAGTTTGGCTTGGGCATAGCGGATGGTTCTATGCCGTTCGGAGTTCAAATGCAGACTCCTTTAGCCTTGGATCTGTTTATGGCGCTTGCACCCGTTTAGGTCGTGCGGAGGGCTAGTTCGGTGGTAGTCGATGGACTACAAGCGAAAGGATGCTCGAGAGGAGCGGAGCCTCTTCCCGATGTTTCGGAGGTTGAGTAAGTCGGCGAGTTGCTTAGGTTGGTAAATGTTGGTGCGCGTGAGTCTCGCGCTAGTGTTAAGGCCAAGAGATTTTCTTTGTGGTTGGTAGTGCGGTCAACTACCTTCGAGGGCCTAATCTGAGGAGAGTTGAGCATCGTATATGCGAGTTTGGTCCAGCAGAGGATCCTCGAGTTGGATGCTCATGAGATGAGCCGGATGCCTATGAGGCGAGATGAGCCGATGCCTTGCGAGAGGTTTTGGATGCCTTAGGGGTAAGCACCCTTGGTTGAGGCTTGGTACAAAGTAAGTTTGGTTTGGCATGATTATGCTTTGGTAGAGCAAGGTTGCCTCGGCTTTCGTATATCGTGTGGAGATGGAACTTTTGGTGTTCCTTGGACTGTTTGTATCTCTGCCAGGAGCTAGTGTTGCTTTTTGGGAAAAGCGCTTGTTAGTCTTGGATCTCTAAAGGAAGGTTGAGAGTTGTGCACACAAGTGTGTTTTGTGTGGTTCGTTCCGTGGCGAGAGTTTGAGATCCATGTAGGGTTTGCTTTGGGGATCTAGTGCTCGGTTCTCGGAGAAGTTGGACTCCAAATGGATGTTGTAAGGCTTTGGTTGAGGTGGTAAGGATACCGTGCTCGTGGTATCAAGTTGTTGCTTAGGCAAGATTTGTTAAGTTGGACCTAAGCTTGGTTGGTGGATCTTTTGTTGATCGTTGGTTGGAGTTCAATTGGAAATTGAACAAGAGCGGTGGTAGCTAAGCCGCGTGGTTTCTGATCGTCATGGCTGAGAGAGTTGTTCGGATCCTTCCTTGGATAGGAGTTATGTTGTGGTTAATGTCTGAGTAGGAAGATGACGCGATTCTCAGCAGCGTTCGGGTCCCCAAGGTTCCCAAGGTGTTGGAGTTGGCGAAGCATGGTTGGGATCTTGCAATTGAGTTGTTTGTTCAGCGGTTGTCTGTTAGATCGTATGCTTGCGGTGTGTGTGTCGAGGGTTGCCGAAGAACCCTAGGTTGTGGAGAGCCTCTCCAGAGCTCGATCGAGCCCAGCTAGTGAGTTTCATTGGCTAGCCGGAGGCGTGTAGTTTGTAGCCTCGGTGGAGTTGCTAGCGATCTTGGTAGACTAGCAAGCTAGTGTTTATTTGGAGTAAAGTCCGGAGTGGTTTCGGTGTGGTGGCAAGTTGATGCTTGGTGTTGACCAAGGTGTGGATTGGAGTTGTTAGAGTTTAGTTTTGCTCGTGGGGCGAGTGGTTTGTACCATGTTGGTTGTTTTTCCTGTTTCGAGGATGTTGAGTTGCCCCGTTTGGCATTTGGAGGTTCATCGAGATGGACCCTTGTTGCGCCTCGTGAGATTAGATGTTGTTGCTCGGTGGAGCAAGACAAAGGCGTATGTGGAGTTCTCTGTCCGTTGGTTGTCCGCTTGTAAGAGCCGCTTTCCTTCGGGAGTTGTCGTTTACTCCCTTGGTCTTGGAGTTAATGGTGGAAGCGCTAGCTTGAAGGAAAAGTTTGTTGGTCGCTTGGAAGTAGTCGTTTGTCCAGCTTAAGCGGATTCTTGGATGGTGTTCTAGAGGTCCGCAGTGAGGTTGTTCTCGCCTCTTGTGAGTGTTTGGCCAAGATTTGGTTCGTTTGTTGTTTTGAGAAGGGGAACGAAGCACTCCTTATAAAGGGTGTGGACACCTTTCCCTAGCAAGACGCGTTTTCCCATGGGGAGAAACAAATCCGTGAGGCCGATGGGCTAAAGCGGACAATATCTTGGCTAGCGATGGGTCAATGCATTACAGATTGGTATCGAGCACGAGTCATAGATTCTGTAGACTAACCTTTGTTTGTAGGTTGTGTTCCCATGATCTCCAAAGACTCCAAGGCCGCGAGTTTGTCTAAGTTCAATAAGCTAAGGGTTTTGTTTATGATACTATATGCGGACACATGTGTTATCTTTGTTGACAGAGAAAGTCCGGCGTGGACTAACCTGTTGTGGTTTCCGTGTAGATCGCCAAGTATGCTGGTTACACGTAGTGGAGCAGTCCGTCTGGAATCGCAAATAGAGATGCTTTGCAGAGCCGCAGCCAGTGGTATATCAAAGCTCGTAGGCGCCGTGGCACCAGAGGTTAACTTGCCCGAGAGAAGGGCGGAGGCTGCTATGCCTCAAGTGCAGCTCGGGAGGAGATATTTCGCTATGAGAGACATGATGATGGGCCTAATGGCCGAGCGAGAGCTGAGACTCAGCGCGGCTAGCGCGCAGCAGAGAGAGGAGTCTAGGGCACGAATAGCCCGGGCTTGACACACTGGCTCATGCAAAGAGTGCACCCCAGCAGCTCCAGTAGCCCGTGTAGCTCGTGTAGCTCAACCGAGGGGCGAGTCATCAGACCAGTCGACTCACTTGATAGTGCAGAGGAGCTGCTGAGTTTGGAAAGTGGTTGAAAGATTTCACCAAGTGGAAGCCAAGAGAATTTGACGCTTGAGAGAACCCACTTGTGGCGCTCGGTGGTTGGCAAGAATGGAGTACATCTTTAGAGTTATGGGATGCCCAGGATGTACAGAGGCCGAGATGTGCGGCCCATGTTCTCTCGACACACCGAGTGGTGGTGGGAGTCCACAGATAGAGCTAGACCACTGGGTCTTCTCCACCACACAGGAGTTCTTTAGAACGAAGTTCGAGCTAAGTATGTTAATGACGAGGCTCGGCAGGAGATGGCAGAGGCCTTCTCAAATCAAACAGGATCGAGATAGTATTGCTTTGCCTATGAGAAGAAGTTCTCTGAGTATAGCTATTTCGCCACGGAGCTCATTGCCACCGAGGAGCTCAAGACTAAGAAGTTCATTTGTGGGTCGAGGAAGGAGGTTGCTCGGGATGTTCGAGCACTCGCTCCCGAGTTATGATCGAGCGAGAGTTGGCCACGATTTATAACCCGAAGTATCCGCCGGTCACGCAGATCCTCGCTGCGCCCGGCTCGGTCGATTCGGCTTTGCCAAAGAAGACGCCGCGTAAGAGGAAGTCTGGACTTCTAGTGGTTTCCGCTCAATCTGGTCAAGAGACTTCGCCGGCGAGGCGATCCAGTTGGTCGAGATCGGCGCCGACCTCGGGTAGAGCCCGGAGATCGCGCGGCGGGCGGACCAGCAACCAGACTCATTGCAACAAAGTGCGGAAAGGCACATTATGGTCTCAGCGTGGAGCATCGCCCGTGCTTGCTACGGTATGTGGCAAGGAGGGGCACTTGGCCGTCTTCTCGTGACTCGTGATTTAGCAAAGAGCGGGACCGCCCAACAAAGCGGGCCGAGTGTTTGCCACTACTCGCCAGGAGGCGGAGCGTCATCGATGATGCGATTGCAGTGCACGTTGCTTGTCTTACAAAGACTATGCATTTGTATTGTTTGATTCGGGTTCGACCCATTCCTTTGTTTCGATGCATTCGTTAGACAAGCTTGTGTGGAGCTCGAACCTCTAGGGTTTGAGCTGTGTGTTGCCACTCCTTCGGGTGTGAGTATGTTAGCTAGCGTAGAGAGTTAAGCATGGCCGATCACGATATATCGATGAGATTTTAGAGGCTACCCTCATAGTGCTTTGTCTATGAGCGGTTTCGATGTAATCCTTGGCATGGATTGGTTGGCGAGAGAACCATGCTTTGATAGACCGCCACGAAAGAAGTGGTGTTTAGGCCGCCTCTCGAGGCCGAGCTTCAAGTTTCATGCGGTGTCCGGCGGAACTTGCCCGCTTTGATCTCAAGCAGCGAAAGCCCATAGATTGTTGGCTCGAGGAGCTTGGGGCTTCTTGGCAAAGCCGCGGAGATAGTAGTAGTCTTGCTGGATCGCTGACATGGTCCCCGTGGTGCAAGAGTTTGCGAGATGTTTTCCACGAAGAGTTGCTTGGGTTTACCCCAAGCGGGAGTTGGACTTCACCATTGAATCTGGAGCCGTGGACTCTTCCCATTTCCAAAGCCCCGTGATCGTGTATGGCGCCACCGAGTTGAGAGAACTCAAAGTGCGATTTGCAAGAGATGCCGGATCGAGGTTTCATCCGTCCCGAGTGTGTCCCCGTGGGGAGCACTCCTGTTTTGTTAAGAAGAAGGATGGATCCATGCGCTTGTGTATAGACTATAGAGAATCCCAATAAAGTCACGGTGAAGAATAAGTATCCCCGCCGCGTATAGATGATCTCGTTTGATCACCTTCAGAGAGCCTCGGTGTTTTCTAAGATTGATTTGAGGTCGTGGTACCATCACCGAGGATTCGAGATGCGAGATATCCCGAAGACCGCGTTCGGATCGAGGTATGGTCATTATGAGTTCGTGGTCATGTCTTTCGGACTCACGAACGCCCAGCAGCGTTTATGGACATGATGGACAGAGTGTTCAAGGCATTCTTGGATAACTTCGTTATCGTATTCATAGACGACATTTTGATTTATTCGAGGACAAAGGAGGACCATGCTTCGCATTTGAGGCAAGTTTTGACAAACATTGCGTGAGAACCGCTTTGTTCGCAAAGTTCTCTAAGTGTGAATTTTGGCTAGAGAGTAGCCTTCCTTGGACATATCGTGTCGGCCAGATGGTATAGCGGTGGACCCCGCAAAGATAGAGGCGATTAGCTCATGGGCGGACCGACGACGGTCGGCGAGATCTGCGCAGCTTTTTGGTCTAGCGAGTTATTACCGGCGTTTCGTGAAAGACTTTTCCGCTAAGGCGGCACCCCTAACCCGTCGACCAAGAAGGGTGTTGACTTTATTTGGGATGCTAGATGTGAGGAAAGTTTTGCCCGGCTTTTAAGCTCGGCTTTTTGACGACAAAGACTGTGTTGGCGATTCCTAAGGAAACAGAGGTTTCGTAGTTTATAGTGATGCTTCCAAATATGGTTTAGGTTTTGTGTGTTGATGCAAAGACGGAAAGGTGATAGCTTATGCTTCCCTGCAGCTTGAAGCCTTATGAGAAGAACTATCCAACTCATGATATGGAGTTGGCTGCAGATTGTTTTTGCTCTAAAGATTTGGAGGCACTACTTATATGGTGAGAGGATTCGCTTGTTCACGGACCACCGAGAGCTCAAATATTTCTTCACTCGTAAGGAGTTGAACATGAGGCGAGAGAAGGTGGCTCGAAAGTTAGTAAAGAACTACGATCGTGAGATTTTGTATCATCCCTAAAAAGCCAATGTTGTGGGCGATGCGCCGAGTAGAAAGACGTCGCATTCAAAGCAGCTTTGCCGAGCTCCCAAGTTGAATTGCGGAAAGAGTTTGAGCGAACCGGTATTGCGCCTTGTTGGGAGAGGTTACCGCCAGTGGTAGCCCAACTATCGGGTTCACCGTCGCTAGCAGGATCATCGATACACATCACCGAGTGATCCCAAGTTGAGGAGATTGCTCGAGAGGTTAAGGCTGATGGCGATTTCGACTTTGTTGTGGCACCGGATGAAGGCTTGAGGTACCGAGAGTCGATTGTGCGTCCCGGATGACGCAGAGGTTCGAGCAGAGTTGCTCGCGAGGGCACATAGTTCCCCATTCACTTGGCACCCGTGAGGTACCAAGATGTACCAGATCTCAAGCGCACGCGTTACGGTGGATGGGCATGAAGCGAGATATAGCGGAGTTTGTTAGCGGTGTCTCACTTGTCAACAAGTGAAGGCCCCTGCATGTAAACCTGCGCAGTTTATTGCGGCCGTTAAGTGTTCCACGAAGGAAGTGGGATGAGATTTCGATGGATTTTATCTGCGGGTTGCCGAGGACACCGAGAGGGTTCACTCGGATCCGGGTAGTAGTGGACCGGTGACCAAGAGTGCACACTTTATTCCCGGAAGATTAGTTATACCGTGGAGCAGTGGGCACGCTTGTTCCTTGAGCGATTGTGCGGTACCACGGGTACCCGCAAAGATAGTATCGGATCGGGATTCTCGGTTCACATCTCGCTTCGAGAGCGCCCGGAAGGTGCAGAACTCGAGTGCGGCTTTCAAGATCGCCTTCCACCCTCAAACCGATGGTCGATCGAGAGGGTGAATCGTGACTGAAGACATGTTGAGAGCCCGTGTGTCTTGGACTTCCCGTGCGCTTGGGACCGAGTGACTGCATTTGATGGAGTTCGCTTACAACAACAAACTATCGGCGACTATTCGAGATGGCCCCATTCGAGGCGTTGTATGGTAAGCGCTGCCACGCAGATCCCCAATGTGTTCGGGAGGAGGTTGGGGATAGGCGAGTTCTGGGACCCGAAAGCATGCGCAGATGACGAACGACGCAGCGCGTAAGATAAGGGCTCGCATGTTGACAAACAAAGTAGGCGAAAAAGTTACGCCGATGTGAGGCGTAGAGACTTGGAATTTGAGGTGGGTCAACATGTTTTCTTGAAAGTAGCACCTATGCGTGGGGTGTTAAGGTTTGGAAAGCGAGGCAAGCCGAGCCCGAGTTTGTAGGGCCTTTTGAGATCCTTGAGCGGATCGGAGCGAGTGGCCTATCGGTTAGCTTTACCCCGTCTTTGTCACGGTGCATAATGTGTTCCACGTTTCGATGTTGAGAAAGTACGTGGCGCGATCCTTCGCATGTGCTAGAGCATGAGCCCCTAGAGTTGAGTAAAGATTTATCCTTGAGGAGAAGCCCGTGCAAATTTTGGCTTATGAGCGCAAGGTATTGCGCAAGCCGAGATAAGTTTAGTAAAGGTTCTTTGGAGGCATCGGAGGCGGAGGAAGCGACGTGGGAGCTAGAGGATGAGATGAGGACTCATTACCCGGAGTTGTTCCAGTCTTAGGACTTTCGGGGGCGAAAGTCTTTTAAGGGGGAGTATTGTAACGGCCCCGCTTTCCTTCCCTTAATAATAACAAAATTAATTGGAAAATTAATTTAATCTTTTGGGATTTGAGCCTTGCCTAAATGGTGAATGTGGAGTTTTAAGAAAAGAGTCTTAATTAAAAGAAAAAGAGAAAAGAATTTCTTTGGCCGGGACCCGTAAGAGAAAAGCCTTGGGAAAGGAATTTAGGTCTCCTAACCTATTTAAAAATAAGGAAAAGAAGGAAAATCAAGAAACTCCTAATTTTTCCCCTCTTAGCCGCATTCTCTCTCTCTCTCTCTCTCTCTCTCTCTCTCTCTCTCTCTTAAAAAACCCTAGCCAAAGCAAATTTCTAGCCACACCATCGAGCCACCCCGAGCCACCCGACCCTAGCCGCGACGCACCACCCCGCGCCCCACCCCCACCCGCGCCCGACCGCGCACTGACCACGCCACGCCGCTAGCCCTCGCCGCCCGGCCACGCCGCTGCAGGCGGAAGCCCCACCGCACGCACCCATCGCCGCCGACGTCGCGTAGCCGCCAAAGCGCGCGCCGACGTCGCTCGTGGTCGCGACAAAGGCCGCGCAGCGCAGACCGCGCGCGCGCGCGCCGCGCCCGCGCTCGGCGCGACCCCTGCCGCGCGCCAACTCCAACGACCCCTCGCCACATACCAACCAACCAATGCCCACTCGCTGCGTCGCCGCCTGCAACAAGACACCGCACCTGCGCCTCCTGCGCATCTGCCGACGTGCGCGCGCAAGCGCCCTAGCGCCCAGCGCCCAGCGCCCAGCGCCCAATACTAACACAGCGCCCAGCCAAATTAATGCACTCAGCGGCCCCAAGCCACCCTCCTTGCTGCGAGGCCCGTGTCTTCTCGGTGGTAATTCCCGAACCAATCCCTTTGTGTTTTCTAAGCTTAAGCTCATTGTATGTATTTACTTAGGATGCTTTATTTATGCCTAGGTTGCTCGAGTTCGTATTAAGCTCGAGGGTCTTTTGGTTGTGATAGCTATTCTCCACTTGTTTCCAGGTAAGGACTTCCTACCGTGGTTGTGTGGACCCTGCTATGCTTTCTTAATTGTGCCTTGTATGCTTGTTTACCTTTATGAGCATGTTAGTGGATAGGATAGCTAGTGATTGAATTCTTGCTAGCATGTTTTGCCTTTTTGTACATGTTAGTGCCATGCTAGGTTTGTTCTTCCAAAGATGCTTGAGATTCTGCGCTTTAAGCTCGTAGTATCATGCTAGGCTATGTATGACAGATGTCTTTGTGGATGTTAGCCAGGAATCACGTACTTGGTAGTCTAAGCTAGTATGATAGGGTTTGTCTTCATCTAGAGGCTGAGAGCGGACATAACGTACCTTGTCCCCACCGGTCGGGAGTAGAGCGAAGCATAACGTACCTTGCTTCCCCGCACCGGTGAGGATTAGCTACCTCATTGGCATAAGCCTAGTTTGTAGCTCCGCTAGAGCGGAACCACCGCCAGCGGTGCAAGCCTACCTTGGCCGGTTCTTAGCTTCGTGTCGGTGGTACAGTTTGCATGCATGAGTGCCGAGGGCCTCGCACTCATCGTGTGATCGGTGACACCGCTTTCGAGTCTTAGGCATGCGTACTGCCCGCGTAGTTTGCCTTTAGGCCCCGCATTTACGCCGGTTGCGAGAAGAGCATGCGGTGTCGCGCGCACACGCCAGCGTTAGTAGCCCGGTTCGGAGAGCTCCCCGGACTAATGTTCGTGAGTACACCGCCCTTCTTGTTTAGAGCCGGACTTGGGTACTCTCCGATGGTCCAGTTTATAGCGAGGGTAAGAGACCCTTGAGGACACCCATTGGGATTGACTTTAGAGTTAATCAATTGGTCGAGGAGAAAGACCCTCGAGGGTGTCGGACATCTTGGGATCGGTTTTGAGCCGATCAATTGGCCAAGGGAGAAAGACCCTTGGAGATGTCCCGGATTGGTTTGAAAGCCAATCATTAGGCCTAAGTAGGAGACTTCCGTGGATTCCGGATTTGCCTTGTGAGCTCATTGAGCTAAGATCCGTGTTGATATTTGTGGCATGTGTACTAGGTCGCTAGATGATAGATTGCATCGTATCGTACCCCGGTCGGGGTTCTTCTGAGTATGTTTATACTCACCCTTATCGTGGTTTCTTCCACGGTAACTTGGGACAACACCGAGGTGGCTAGTGGAGAGAGCCGGGGGAGATCATGGATGCTGCCGACACTCTGTCGTGTCTTATTTTCTTCGCTTTTGGATTTCAAATGTAGTTGGACTTAGATCCGTAGGGAAAACTATGATTTGAACTATTTTATGTTTTTAAGTAAAGTCTTGATCGATCCATCGCTTTTAATTTGAATGGTTCATTTTTGCCTAATGAATGTTTACTTTGTTTTGACTGCTTTCCCGTTCATGTGTTTGAAAAGCTTTTAATCCGACCACTCGGCCGGGTCCTTTTATGTTTTAAATTTGCATGCTTTGAGTAAAGACCTAGATTTAGTTCCATTTTCGGGTTGGGTCTTTACAGACTCGTTGTTGGTTTGGGCTTAGTGAGCCATCATGCCAACTTTCATGATCTTGGCGAGTTTGTTTGGCGACTTGTTGAGGTATCCGGATAGATTCGGATGCCCCGAACATCGCTCCGAGGAGGCGAGCTTAGACTCCGTTGGCCATTTGTGGCCCGATTCTTGTCGCTTTTCCCCAGTGAGAGGGTGGTGGTGCTTCGTGCGGATCGCCAAGATGTTGATCGCACCCGCAGGAGCAGTAGCGCTTGGCATGTCCGACCGAGGAGTTGGACAGATCGTGTTGATGTTGAGGCCGCGCCCGGTTGTTAGGCCCGCATGCCGGTTTGGCCCCGCAGCTGAGTTGCCTAGAGGAGGGGGTAGAGGCTAGCAGCGCCTCGAGTGAGACTCCTTGAGCGAGTGTGCTCCACCATGAGAGAGATTTGATGGCGTGTCTTTAGCTATCGAGAGCGGAGACCCGTGCGCAGCTTTAGCGCGTAGTGAGGAGTCCCGGCACAGCTTAGCCCAAATTGGTGAGCAGTTTGTTTCAAAGATTTTTCCCAAAGAGCTCTTGTAGCCCCTGAGGTTCTCGGAGGGCATGATCAGCAGTTTATTCAGATGAGTTTGTTGGCTTTGATGGAGACGCCTGTGTTGGCAAATGGATGCCCAGTAGAGCTCGATGTTTTAGTAAGTCCTCTCGCTAGCGATAAAGTAGTTGGCGTGTTTGAGTTTAGCATCCGTGTGTGGGATGCCCTGCTGTTCAAAGGCCGAGGTGTGCCGTTCCTGTGTTGTCTGGTTCATTAGATGGTGGTGGAAATCCCTTGTGAGAGGTGGTCTAGCAGAGTCTCCACCAGTCGCCCGATTGTTTGGCAAGTTGCCGTGTTAGTGGCTTGAGGCAGATGAAGGGTCATCTTTGCCCCCTTGCGAGCCTCTTGTTGTTTAATGACCCGGCTTCCTCAGATGTGGATTTGGTAGTAGTAGCACTTGAGGTGCATTGGTTGGTGTGCCACTTTGGCACTAAGTCCGGTTCAGCTTGAGTTTGGCTTGGGCATAGCAGATGGTTCTATGCCGTTCGGAGTTCAAATGTACTCCTTTAGCCTTGGATCTGTTTATGGCGCTTGCACCCGTTTAGGTCGTGCCGAGGGCTAGTTCGGTGGTAGTCGATGGACTACAAGCGAAAGGATGCTCGAGAGGAGCCGAGCCTCTTCCCGTGTTCCGGGAGGTTGAGTAAGTCAAAGAGGTTGCTTGGTTGGTAAATGTTGGTGCGCGTGAGTCTCGCGCTAGTGTTAAGGCCAAGAGATTTTCTTTGTGGTTGGTAGTGCGGTCAACTACCTTCGAGGGCCTAATCTGAGGAGAGTTGAGCATCGTATATGCGAGTTTGGTCCAGTGAGAGGATCTGAGTTGGATGCTCATGAGATGAGCTGGATGCCTATGAGGCGAGATGAGCTGATGCCTTGCGAGAGGTTTTGGATGCCTTAGGGGTAAGCACCCTTGGTTGAGGCTTGGTACAAAGTAAGTTTGGTTTGGCATGATTATGCTTTGGTAGAGCAAGGTTGCCTCAGCTTCGAGTATCGTGTGGAGATGGAACTTTTGGTGTTCCTTGGACTGTTTGTATCTCTGCCAGGAGCTAGTGTTGCTTTTTGGGAAAAGCGCTTGTTAGTCTTGGATCTCTAAAGGAAGGTTGAGAGTTGTGCACACAAGTGTGTTTTGTGTGGTTCGTTCCGTGGCGAGAGTTTCAGATCCATGTAGGGTTTGCTTTGGGGATCTAGTGCTCAGTTCCTGGAGAAGTTGGACTCCAGATGGATGTTGTAAGGCTTTGGTTGAGGTGGTAAGGATACCGTGCTCGTGGTATCAAGTTGTTGCTTAGGCAAGATTTGTTAAGTTGGACCTAAGCTTGGTTGGTGGATCTTTTTGTTGATCGTTGGTTGGAGTTCAGTTGGAAACTGAACAAGAGCGGTGGTAGCTAAGCCGCGTGGTTTCTGATCGTCATGGCTGAGAGAGTTGTTCGGATCCTTCCTTGGATAGGAGTTATGTTGTGGTTAATGTCTGAGTAGGAAGATGACGCATTCTGTAGCGTTTCGGGTCCCCAAGGTTCCCAAGGTGTTGGAGTTGGCCAGCATGGTTGGGATGCTGGCAATTGGAGTTGTTTGTTCAGGCAGTTGTCTGTTAGATCGTATGCCGGCAGTGTGTGTGTCGAGGGTTGCCGAAGAACCCTAGGTTGTGGAGAGCCTCTTGAGCTCACCGAGCCCAGCTAGTGAGTTTCAGCTGGCTAGCCGGGGCGTGTAGTTTGTAGCCTCGGTGGAGTTGCTAGCAGTCTTGGTAGACTAGCAAGCTAGTGTTTATTTGGAGTAAAGTCCGGAGTGGTTTCGGTGTGGTGGCAAGTTGATGCTTGGTGTTGACCAAGGTGTGGATTGGAGTTGTTAGAGTTTAGTTTTGCTCGTGGGGGCGAGTGGTTTGTACCATGTTGGTTGTTTTTCCTGTTTCCAGGATGTTGAGTTGCCCCGTTTGGCATTTGGAGGTTCAGTCTGAGATGGACCCTTGTTGCGCCTCGTGAGATTAGATGTTGTTGCTCTGGTGGAGCAAGACAGTGAGCGTATGTGGAGTTCTCTGTCCGTTGGTTGTCTGCTTGTAAGAGCCGTTTCCTTCGGGGAGTTGTCAGGTTACTCCCTTGGTCTTGGAGTTAATGGTGGAAGCGCTAGCTTGAAGGAAAAGTTTGTTGGTCGCTTGGAAGTAGTCGTTTGTCCATTAAGCGGATTCTTGGATGGTGTTCTAGAGGCCGCATAAAGGTTGTTCTGCCTCTTGTGAGTGTTTGGCCAAGATTTGGTTCGTTTGTTGTTTTGAGAGCTAGTTCGGTTCTAGCCGGAGGCGTTGCCCTAAGGTCTTGTTCCTAGTCGAAGAAGTTTTGGGAGTTGACCCTCCTCAAAGCCAGCTGAGCAAGTCTTTGTTTTGTTTCGGTTTGGTGGTCCGATTGGTTGAGTTTTCTCTTGGGTGTTGCTTCCAAGAGAGTTGGTTGTTGTTGCCTTGGGTTTGAGCAAGTCAATGAGCGTGTGTGGAGTTCACGCCGCCCTTACGAGATTGCTTGGCTTTGGGAAGTCGTTTCCCGTTTGGCGTGAGTCGACTTTAGCTCCCGAGTTGTGTAGTCGATCGAGTAGCGCAAGCGATCACACCCCAATGAGAGGGTCCCTGCTTTGTGTTGTTAGCAAACAAGAGTTGTTTGTTCCCGCAAGAAGCGGAGGCCACCAGTAGAGTTGAGTTGTTCGGCAAGTTGTTGGTTCTTTTGGGGATTGAAGATTTCCTTTCCCTCTAGCCTCTGTGGTGGTTGAGTTGCTCCTTGGATGCTAGCCTCGAGTGATAGCTTGCGAGGTAGTCTTGCGGATTCGTGTGGCCCGTGATCCGTAAGCTTTGAGGTTGTCGTTATCCGCTTTCCTTGTGAGGTTTTGGGAGTGGAGCTTACGGTTGGAAGATGAGTTAGGCTTAGGCTTAAAGGGAAGTCCTTTGAGTAGCCGCTTGGATTTTAAGAGTTGAGTAGTAGCTTGGAGGCAGCGTTGCTCGTTATAAGTTTGGGTTGAGTTCTGAGCAAGCCCTTCTCGGGCTTTGTTCCTAGTTGTTGTGAGTTCCCAGCTTGGCGTTAGTAGAGCGCGTTTGATTGAGTTGGCACGCAGAGGTGCCGTGGCATTAGTTGGTAAGTCGTTGAGCCGCTTTCCTCAAGGTGTTGTGTCGCAGAGATAGTCTGCGTGATGGTTTAGTCCTTGCTTCCCGAGTTTTCCTTGAGAGGAATGTTGGATGTTCCTTGCTGGCGATTTTCTCCTTAAGATGGTTGCTTAAGTGTTGTGGTCGTGTTCTAGTTGGAGAAGTTTGTCTTTTGGATCGATCGCCAGATTGGTGGTTCGTTTGTATCTCGTTAAGGTCAGTGTAGTCAAGGTTTGAGGTTTGTTGGTCTTTTGTGAAGTAAGAGTAGGCCGTTTAGTTTTGGAATCTGGAAGGTTCAGTTGTTTGGCCATTTGTTGTAGGGTTGAGTTTGTTTGTTGACACCAGTGCACGCGTGTTTTTATGTATCGATGTTGGGGCGAAGATGTGCCTGGACCCATTGTTCATTATGGACTTTGAGCCTTTGCGGTGATTGAGGATTTGAGCTTCGAGAGGAAGCTTGTGAGTATTCTCGTCCTTGAGACGAAGACGTTGCATAATCGTGAGATCCGTTTGGTAAAAGTTCGGTGGAGGAGTTAGAGTTCAGAGGAGGCCGCTTGTGGCGGGAAATCGGGATGAGATTGCGTATCTGTCTTTGTTTTGATCTTAAGGACTTTCGAGGACGAAAGTCATAAAAAGGAGGGAATATTGTAACGCCCGTGTTTTCGTCGATCCTTCCGGTATGCCCTAGGGGTATTTTAGTAATTTGGTCGGGCCGTCGAGCCCGTTTATGTCTTTTTCCAGTTGCTAAAATTATTGGATGGATTTATGAAGGTTTTGAGGCTTTGTGGTTTGGTTTGAGCATGGGTAGATGCAAAAGTAAAAATAAAGGAATTTGTCTTTGTGCACTGGGGTTTGAACCCGGGTCTCTGGGGAAGCTTGTAGAGATGTGTGCCAATTGAGCCATTAGGTGCTCTTGTTGCTCTTTCTGCATCACATCTTAGTTAACCTTGGATCTTTGGTGTTTGGTGCATTTGGTTAAATGAAATAGAAATTAGGTTTGTTGTGTTTTCTTCTCCAAAAGAGTTGTGGCCGCCCAAGCTTTCTCCCAAGCTCTCCTTGCCGATTCTTCATCCTTGCAGCTCCCCTTGGATCGCTCATCATCATTCCGGTAAGTCTTCATCCTCTTCATCTTCTCGATTGGGTGTTCTTGTTGGCCGAAGGTAAGGAGAAGAGCTTGTGTGTGTGTGTGTTTGTAGCAGTCGCCCAAAGATGCCCAGATCTGCCAAAGAAGAAGCCCAGCCGCCCGGATCGCCCAAAGAAGAAGAAGCCCAGATCGCCGAGTCGCCCAGCTCCATCGCCCCTGCTTGTGTGCCATCGAGCGGCTGTGTCGCTCAGCGGCCGAGCGAGACGCTCAGACAGGCCCTGTCGCGGCCAATGACGCTTTCGAGACACCTGCTCGCGCCCAAAGACGCTCAGACACCCTGCCGCAGCCAGCGAGATGCCTGCCGAGCCCCGCAGAAGAAGAGATCGCGTCGCCCAGACGCTCGTCGCCCAGCGCGTGTCCGTCCGCTTCCGGCTTGTTCGCGCCCGTCGCTGCGCGCCGGCCGGCCGCGTCATACAGCGCGCGCGCGCTCTGCCGCCCATCTGCGCTGTCGGCGCCAGCGCTCCGACCCTGCCGCCCATCATCGCTTCGCCGCCAGCGCCAATGAAGGCCTCTCGCCATGCCGTCGCTCGCCTGCCCGTCCGCGTGTCGGCCGCGCGCGCGTGAGTTGCTCCTCGAGCCAAGCCTTGTTTATTTTATTATGTTTAGGCCTATGGATTGTGATTATTATTGTGTTTGTTAGGTTCTCGTTAGCTAGCTCGGGATCGATCGCAGCTTAGGATTTTTGTGTGTAGTTGCCTCCCGGCCAGGTAAGGATTTCTTACCGGAGTTGTGTGGACCCTGCGATGTTCTATGTGATTGTTGTTTGTATGTTTGTTTGTGATTATCAGCATGTATAGTTTAGGTGCTCTGCTCTGAATTCCTGACTAGCATGACTTCGTATGTTGTTCTCTCATGTTAGCCCATGCTAGGTTGTTCCGTTCTAGCATGCTCATATCTGTTCTTGCTTCGTAGTACCATGCTAGGTTCGTTGTATCTGTTGAGCACGTTTTGGATTGTATTGGATTGTATGTTATTGATATGATAGGTTAAAGTGTAGGTAGGTAGCATCATCCCGGCCTGATGCATAAAGTATCTTGCATCCATGGCGGGACGTCGAGACAGCTTCTCGTCCTCGACCCCGTTAGGGTTTAGCTAACCCGACCAGTGGCCCCGCAATCTTGGGTGAGGGTGGCATCGTTAAATGCCCCAACGGTCGGGATGATGACTTGGCATTGCCTCGTCCTCGACGATCGGCACGTCCTCGGCGTGTTCGGCCGTAGCCCTTGATTGCCACCGTTAGGGCAAGGACCGCTTCTCGTGCAAGCCTATCACGACCGGTTCCTTAGCCTCGTGTGCGGTGGTTCAGCCGACATAGTTCACGTGTCCAGTCTCACACCCCTATGTCGGTGACACCGATCCGGAGATTTAGTTAGGCGTGGTGGATCGACATGGGCAGCTTGCCACTAGACCCGCACCCCCATAGTTCTGCAGAGCACGCGTGCATGCTTACGCTCATTACAACGCCGACCGGAGAGCTCCTCGGGATCTTGAGCTAGTGCACCTTTCGTGCTCGACGATGAAGCAGTGGCCGAGACTTGGTTCTCGTATAGGGCGTATTGTGTGGTGTGGATTATTCCGGACTAAGACCACGAGTTGGCATCCGAGGTCCAAGTGTGGACTTAAGCTATGTGCTCTATTCTCGTGTTTATATTCATAGCTTGCATACACTCATCTAGATGACCATGTGCATCGTATTGTACCCCGGTTGGGGATTCTTACTTGAGTAATTCGTTACTCACCCTTACTTATCTTTCGGATAACCATGGCGCGGGCGAGGATGGTGAAGGAGGAGCTATGATCATGGGAACGTCTTTGCCTCTCTCGACTTTTTATTTCTATGACTCTTGTCTTTCATTTTCCCCTGAATGCATGTAGCGGACACGAGCCCTAGGATGTTTTCTCAATGATTTTGTGGATTCCCGCTTTATTGAATTTGAGGATGTTTCAAATGTTTTAATAAATCTCGATCGTGTGTACGTTTTGGAAATGTATTTGCCTTGAAAGCAGTGCTTGGAGACGAGGGGACGTGTTTCAAAGAAACTATATTGATTTCTGATTGAACCTTGATTGTTTTGTTTTAATTGGGAATCTGAAAACTTATTTGCATATTATCCTTTCCTTTGAATGCATGCATTGGGGTAAAGGCCTATTTAGAGCCCCATTTGGGTCGGGTCTTTACATCTAGTTTGCTTCCAGCCTCGCTAGTAGGGCGGTCCTCGACAGATTCCCTTATGTGCTACTTGTGGGAGAGCCCACACTGGAGTTTGTCAGGCAGGGACCAGGTTGTATTATTGATGTGGTAAGGAGGGGCATATGGCCCACTTTTGTAATCAGCCAGCGCAGCAGCAGCAGGGTCGGGTGTTTGCTATGACCCGACAGGAGGCCGAGCGTACGGATGTCGCTGTGGCAGGTACGCTACTTGTTTTAGATCACTGCGCATTTGTTTTGTTTGATTCTGGTTCTACGCATTCGTTTGTATCTGTTATGTTTGCTGAGCATGCTAGTTTGAGATTAGAGCCTCTAGGATTTGAGTTGTTTGTTGCAACTCCTTCGGGAGTTAGTATGTTAGCTAGAGATAAGGTTAAGGATGGCCGGATCGAGATATCCGTAGAGTTGCTTGTAGCTACGCTCATAGTTCTGCCGATGAGCGGCTTTGAGGCGAGTGTTGACAGCTTTGAGGGAAAACCAGCTTTATGCGAAGTTTTCCAAGTGTGATTTCTGGTTGGAGCAGGTGGCCTTCCTATGTCACGTAGTATCGAGATATGGTATAGCCGTGGACCCCACGAATATTGAGGCCGTGAGTTTGTGGGCCAAGCTGACTTCAGTTGCCAAGATTCGCAGCTTTCTGGGTTTGGCAGGTTACTACCGTCGGTTCATTAAGGACTTTTCCGCCATAGCCTCGCCCCTCACTCGTTTGACGAGGAAGGGTGTCGAGTTTGTTTGGGATAGTAAGTGTGATGAGAGCTTTGCTAGGCTCAAGCGTAGTTTGACTTCAGCACCAGTGCTAACAGTCTCGGAGGGGACAGGTGGTTTCGTTGTCTACAACGATGCTTCCAAGTTAGGGTTAGGTTGTGTGTTGATGCAGCACAGGAAGGTAATTGCTTACGCTTCTGTCTGTTGAAACTGTATGAGCAGAACTACCCGACTCATGATATGGAGTTGGCAGCCGTAGTGTTCGCATTGAAGATTTGGAAGCATTACCTGTATGGTGAGCGGATTCAGATGTTTACTGATCACCAGAGCCTCAAGTATCTGTTTACTCAGAAGGAGTTGAATATGAGGCAAAGGAGGTGGTTGGAGTTAGTAAAAGATTATGACTGCGAGATTTTGTACCATCCGGGTAAAGCCAATGTAGTGGCTGATGCTTTGAGTAGGAAGACGTCGCACTCCGCGGCGTTGTTGAGTTCCCAGCTCAGATTGCTGAAAGAGTTCGAGCGGGCCGAGGTTGCAGTGTTGTTGGGTGAGGTTACTGCTAGAGTAGCTCGATTGATTCGTCAAATCGATTAGACAAATGGATTATTGATAGCCAGCTGAGAGACCCCGCACTTAAGAGATTGATTGACAGAGTTAGTGCTGACGGAAACTTTGACTTCGTGTATTCACTAGACAGTGGGTTGACTTACAAAGGTCGGTTGTGTGTTCTGGAGATTGGAGGATTGCGAGCAGAGTTGCTCTTAGAGGCCCACAGTTCCCCGTTTGTTTGGCACCCCGAGGGTACCAAGATGTATCAGGATCTTAAGCAGACGTTCTGGTGGATGGGTATGAAGAGAGACGTTCCAGAGTTTGTTAGTCGGTGTTTCACTTTTCAGCAAGTGAAGGCACCCAGGCAGAGGCCAGCCGGTTTGTTGCAGCCGCTGAGTGTGCCTCAGTGGAATTGGGAAGAGATCTCCATGGATTTCATTATTGGTTTGCCGAGGACTCCGAGGAAGTTCTCTTAGATCTGGGTGATTGTAGACCGTTTGACTAAGAGCGCACACTTCATTCCCGGTAGAGACACTTATACCGTGGAACAGTGGGCGCAGTTGTTTTTGGAGCAGATCATCCGTTACCATGGTGTGCCTGTGAGGATTGTGTCGGACCATGATTCACGGTTCACTTCTCGTTTCTAGAGGGCTCTCCAGAAAGGCTTAGGCACTGAGTGCGGCTTTTCAAGATAGCTTTTTCACCCTCGCATGATGGCGGTCGAGAGGGTGAACCAGATTCTTGAAGATATGCTGAGAGCCTGCGTGTTAGACTTCCCGGGAAGTTGGGACCAGTATCTGTATTTGATGGAGTTTTCTTATAATAACAGTTATCAGTCGACGATCTAGATGGCTCCATTCGAGGCTTTGTATGGTAAGCGTTGCCGGTCTCCTGTGTTCTGGGAAGAGGTTGGTGATAGACAGGTTTTGGGTCCTGAGTTGCTACAGTTGACCAACGGTGCGGTCACGAGAAGATTAGAGCTCGTATGTTGACAGCTCAGAGCAGTCAGAAGAGTTACGCCGATGTACGGCGTCGAGATTTAGAGTTTGAGGTTGGACAGCATGTGTTCTTAAAAGTTGCACCGATGCGCGGTGTGTTGAGGTTTGGTAAGCAAGGGAAGTTGAGTCCCCGTTTTGTTGGACCGTTTGAGATTCTTGAGAGGATTGGCAGAGTTGCATATCGGTTAGCCTTACCTCCGTCGTTGTCAGCTATGCACAGTATTTTTCATGTATCGATGTTGAGGCAGTATGTGCCGGACCCGTCGCACATTGTGAACTTTGAGCCTTTGCAGCTGAATGAGGATTTGAGCTTCGAGGAGAAGCCTGTGAGGATTTTTGCCTATGAGACGAAGACGTTGCGTGATCGTGAGATCCGTTTGGTAAAGGATCAGTGGAGGAGTTAGAGTTCAGAGGAAGCCACTTGGGAGCGGGAGGACGAGATGAGATTGCATTATCCTGAGCTGTTTCGGTCTTAAGGACTTTCGGGGACAAAAGTCATAAAAAGGAGGGAATATTGTAACGGCCCAGGTTTTCATCCCGATCTTCCAGGTATGTCCTAAGGGTATTTTGGTAATTTTGGTCAGGCCGTTAATGTCTTTTCCAGCTGTTAATATTTTTGGATGGTCAAATGTAGGGTTTGGTTGCGTTGTGGATGTGTTTGGGCATGGAGATATGCAAAGATAAATTAGTGGTTTTAAGTGTTGTTGTTGGGTTTCGAACCCGGTGGCCAGGGAGTCAGTGGTGTGGTCTTGCCAGTTGGGCCAACGGGTGCTTTTGTTGTTCATTCTGCGGTATGTCTTTGTTTGCTTTGGGTTTTGGGATTTTGGTGTGTTTGATTAAAAGAGAAGAAAGTAGGTTTTCATCTTTTTGCTTCTCCAAATTCCCTAGCCGCCCAACCCCATTCTCTAAAGCTTCTTGCCGTGTGTCTTCTCCCAAAGCTCCGTCGTCTCGTTCATCCCAGGTAAGTGTTCTCGATCCCTTCTTCTCTTTTAGGTGATGTTCTTGCTGGCCGAGAGAAGAAGAAACTGAGTTTTGGTGTTGTGCAACAATGAGCAAGCGGCCCGACACCGATCGCCGCCGCTCGTTGCGCCCAAAGATCCCCATCGCACTAGCAGCCGGATCGCGTCGCACCAACAGCCCCATCGCCCAGCAGGATTGTAGGCAGCCTGTCGCCTCACGAGATCGCGTCGTCGCCCCGTCCCGTCCGCGTGCACTGCTGTCGCACGCCTCGCCTGCATCTCGTCGCATCGCCGTCCACGCGCAGCCTAGCGTAAAATTGCCGTCTGCGCGCAGCCCCAAGGCCTGCATCGCTCGATCCCTTTCGCGCGCAACGCCTGAGCCCGTGTCGCGTCCTCCAGCTCCAGCGCGAGCCCGTTTGCGCGCGCCAGCATGCCCAGCGCCATGCAGCCGCCCGTCCGCTGCACATGTTCTCGCCAGACTTGCACGCCCAGACGGCGCTGTGCGCCGCGTCTGTCCAGCAGCGCGCCAAGCAGTGCCGTGTGAGTTGCTCCCGAGACGAGCCCTATTTGTATTATTATTTCAGACCTATAGGTTGTGATATTTGCTGTTGTTTGTTAGGTTCCCGTTAGCTAGCTCGGGTTCGATTGCAGCATAGGATCTTTGTGTGTTGTTACCTTCCGACCAAGGTAAGGATTTCTTACCGGAGTTGTGTGGGCCCTACGGTATATTCTGTGATTGTTGTTTGTATGCATGTTTATGTTTATCAGCATGTTAGTGGATAGGTGCTCTGTTCTGAATTCCTACTGGCATGATTTCCGTATTGTTTCTCATGTTAGTTCCATGCTAGGTTGTCATGTTCTGGCATGCTCGTTATCTGTTCTTGCTTCGTAGTACCATGATAGGTTCGTTGTTCCTGCTGAGCACGTATTGGATTGTTTGATGTTATCTATGTATAGTTTAGAATTCGGATAGGTAGCATCATCCAGGCGAGGATGCATAACGTAATTTGCATCCGCGGCGTAGAGGCGTGCGGCGATGACTCGTCCTCGATCCGTCGTTAGGGTTTAGCTAACCCTAACGGTAGCCCAGTGCAATCTTGGGTGAGGGTGGCAGACTGTTAAATGCCCCACGGTCGGGGGAATGACGAGGCATTACCTTGTCCCCAACAGTCGACACATCCTTAGCGTGTCGGTAGTAGCCCTTGATTACCACCTGATAGGGCAAGGACCGGTTCCTGGCGTAAGCCTACCACGGCCGGTTTCTTAGCCTTAGGTGCGGTGGTACAGGCTGACATAGTCATAGTGTTCTGGTCTCACACCACTATGTTCAGTGACACCGATCCAGAGATTTGTTAGGCATGCGTCTTCGACCAGTGGCAAAGATGCCTTAGACCAAAGACATCCTCGGTTTCTTTGCGGCATGCGATGCGCCGCACACGCTCATTACAAATACCATCCGAGAGCTTCTCGGGATCTTGAGTTAAGTGCACCTTTCGTATCGACAGTAGGAAGGCTGAGGCCGAGACTAGTTTCTCGTATAGTATCGTAAAGCGTTGTAGTTTTCTGGAGTAAGACCGCAAGATGGCATCTGAGGTTTATGTATGGATTAAATCGATGTGCTCTCTTCTGTGTTTATATTCATAGCTTGCATACATTCTGCTAGATGACCAGTTATATTCATCAGTGTCAGAATCCAGAAAACAACCAGAAAACAACCTAAGGGCTCCGTGCCCAACTACATGCAATCAGAGGACATTTAAAACATAACAACATAAATAAAAGACTCAGAGTTCGAAACAACGGGTTTCCATGATCACAGCTCCTCCTCCAGCCATCCTGTCTCGCACCATAGTTACCTGTGGAAAACCACAAAATATGGGTGAGTAACAAATTACTCAGTAAGAATCCCCAACCAGGGTACAATACGATATAAATGGTCATCTAGCAGAAAGGTATGCAAGCTATGAAAATAAACACAGAAGAGAGCACATAGCTTAAATCCACACATAAACCTCGGATGCCATCTCAGGGTATTACTCCGAAAAATCTACCACACGATACGATCCTATACGAGAAACAAGTCTCGGCCTCAGCCTGTCTACTATTGATACGAAAGGTGCACTGAACTCAAGATCCCGAGGAGCTCTCCGGTCGGCGCTGTATTGAGCGTATGCGCGCACCGCATGCTGCTGCAAACCATGGGGGGTGCCGGGTCTAGTGGCAAGCTGCCCAAGTCCAGTACTCATGCCTAACTAATCTCTGGATCGGTGTCACTGACATAGGGGTGTGAGACCTGGACACGTGAACTATGTCAGCCTGAACCACCGCACTTGAGGCTAAGGAACCGGTCGTGGTAGGCTTGCACCAGGAAGCGGTCTTTGCCCTAACAGGTGGCAATCAAGGGCTACTGCCGAACACGCTGAGGACGTGCCGACTGCCAGAGACAAGACAATGTCTTGTCATCATCCCGACCGTTGGGGCATTTAACAGTCTGCCACCCTCACCCAAGATTGCAAAGGGCTGCCGTTAGGGTTAGCTAAACCCTAACGGCGGATCAGGGACGGAGTACTGCCTCGTACGTCCCTGCCACGGATGCAAGTCACGTTATGCACCCTCGCCCGGATGATGCTACCTATCATAATTCTAACTATAACAGATACAACAAACAATCCAATACGTGCTCAGCTGAGGCAATGAACCTAGCATGATACTACGAAGCAAGAACAGATAACGAGCATGCCAGAACAGAGCAACCTAGCATGGAACTAACATGAGAAAAACACGAGAATCATGGCAGTCGGAATTCATAACAGAGCACATATCACTAAACATGCTGATAAACATAAACAAGCATACAAACAACAATCACATATTATATCGCAGGGCCCACACAACTCTGGTAAGAAATCCTTACCTTGGTCGGGAGGCAACTACACACAAAGATCCTATGCTGCGATCGATCCCGAGCTAGCTAATGAGAACCTAACAAGCACAACAATATCACAATCTATAGGCCTAAATATAATAAAACAAATAGGGCTCGGCTCGAGAGCAACTCACACGGCACGGCTGACGCGCGGACGTACAGGCTGCACGGTCGTGGCTGCGCGCTGGGCGTGCTGGCACGGGCACTGGGCTGCGCGACTGAGCGTGCTGGCACGACGCTGGGGCGAGGAGCTGCGCGCGGACGAGCGAAGCGACGCAGCACGGGCGCTGGCTGCGCAAGGACGGGCGGAGCGACGCGGCACGGGGGACGTGCTTGCTGGCGCGGGCGAGTGACGGGGCGTGCAGACGCGCTGGCTGTGGGATGGCACGCAGACGAGGCGCGCTGGCTGAGCGCGGACTGGGCTCGATGCAGGGCTGCTGGTGCGACAGATCTGTTGGGCATCTGGGCGTCTGGGCGATGCAGCTCGGCTTTGCGATGGGAAGGGCTGGTCGTTGGGCTGCTCGGCTGGGCGATGGGCTGGGCGACGGTGCTGTAGGGGCGATGGGACTGCTGCTCGGCAGGCTGCACAACACCAAAATTAATTCTTCCCTCTCTCAGCTAGCAAGAACAGCACCCTAACGAAAGAGAGAAAGGGAGATCGAAATCACTTACCCGAGATGACGAACGATGGAGCTTTCGGAAGGAGAGCACTGTAAGGAGCTTGTGAGAGAATGTTTGGGCGGCTAGGGAGTTTGGAGAACCAAAAGAGATGAAAACCTATTTTTCTCTTCATTTAATCAAACACACCAAAACCCCAAAGACCCAAAGCTAACCAAGACATGCCACGGAAAGACCAACATGAACAGCTCGAGGCTCAACTGGCAACGACACACAACTGACCTTCCAGACCACCTGGGTTCGAACCCCAACAAATGCACCTTTAAATCCCAATTTTACTTTTGCATCTCACCACGCCCAAACACATCCACAAAGCATCAAAATCCTACATAAGACCATCCAACAAACAATCCAATACGTACTCAGCAGAGGCAATGAAACTAGCATGATACTACGAAGCAAGAACAGATAACGAGCATGCCAGAACAGAACAACCTAGCATGGAACTAACATGAGAACAACACGAGAATCATGGCAGTCGGAATTTAGAACAGAGCAACTATCACTAAACATGCTG
This sequence comes from Sicyos edulis, assembly GCA_036507275.1. NCBI lineage: Eukaryota > Viridiplantae > Streptophyta > Magnoliopsida > Cucurbitales > Cucurbitaceae > Sicyos > Sicyos edulis. The sequence continues at coordinate 14,804,574 of CM071856.1, read as the reverse complement.
ATAAACATAAACAAGCATACAAACAACAATCACATATTATATCGCAGGGCCCACACAACTCCGGTAAGAAATCCTTACCTTGGTCGGGAGGCAACTACACACAAAGATCCAAGAACGCCTTGAACACCCGATCCATCATGTCCATGAATGCAGCTGGGGCGTTCGTCAGTCCGAAAGACATGACCACGAACACATAGTGACCATACCTCGACCTGAAAGCTGTCTTAGGGATATCTGCATCCCAGATCCTTAACTGGTGGTAGCCTGACCTCAAATCAATTTTCGAAAACACACAAGCTCCCTGGAGCTGATCAAACAGGTCATCAATACGTGGCAGTGGATACTTGTTCTTGATGGTTACCTTGTTCAGTTCCCTGTAATCGATGCATAGACGCATCGAGCCATCCTTTTTCTTAGCAAACAGCACGGGTGCTCCCCACGAAGACACACTCGGTCTAATAAATCCTCTGTCAAGCAACTCTTGCAACTGCTCCTTTAACTCTTTCAGTTCAGCTGGCGCCATACGATAGGGAGCTTTCGAAATAGGACGAGTTCCTGGCTCAAGCTCTATTGAGAAATCCACCTCCCTCTTTGGCGGCAGATCAGGCAACTCTTCAGGAAAAACATCTGAAAATTCTTGCACAATGGGCACTTGCTCAACAGATAACTGATCACGGCTTACTCCGGAAAACTTAGCCATAAAGCCCCAAGCTCCTCGAGCTAGCAAACGGTGGCCTTTAACTGCCGAAATCACTGGCGGACACACCCCACTCTGGGTGCCCCAGAATTTAAAACTAGGCCTGCTCGGCGGCCTAAACACTACCTCCTTCCGGCGACAGTCAATCATTGCATGGTTATCAGCTAACCAATCCATGTCGAGGATCACATCGAAACCACTCATAGCCAGCACTATGAGCGTAACCTACAAAGACTCGTCGGATACCTATATTCGACCGTCCCTTACCCTTTGACTAGCCAACAAACTAGCTCCCGAGGGAGTAGCAACAGATAACTCAAATCCTAGAGGCTCTAAAATCATGCAAGCATGCTCAGCAAAAACAGCAGAAACAAAAGAATGGGTGGAACCCGAATCAAACAACACATAGGCAAAGTTATCGAGAACTAGGAGCGTACCTGCCACTGCGGCCCCGTCTTTCTCATCCTCCTGGCGGGTCGTAGCATACACTCTCCCCTGCTGTTGAGCTGGCTGCGCCACCACTACTTTCTGGTTGCAATACCGGGACCGATGCCCTTTCTTACCACAGTTATAGCAAGCCCTAGGGTTGCCTCCACAAGGTCCCCAATGCTGCTTCCCACAAGGTTTACAATACTGTGGCGGCCTCCCTACGCCCTGTTGGCGAGGGTGATCACGGTTACGGTCCCGATGTTGGTTTCTGCCCTGATAAGAACCCTGACGGCCCTGATCGCCCCCACGACCATTACTTCTTGAGTCAAACTTACGCTTCTGGCTCGAGTACACTGAGGCCTTCTGCACAACGACACTAGTAACCTGCTCTGGAGGATATTTTCCATCATAAATCGTCGCCAACTGCACTGCCTTGGCAAAAGTCTCTGGGGCCTGTGCCCTAACATCCTGAGACACTCCATGTCTCAAACCCGCAATAAACTTCCTGATCTTCAGCTCAGGGGTAGCAATCAACTGCGGCGCGAAGTACCTATACTCCGAAAAAAATTTCTCATAAACCTCAATCGGGTCAGACCCCTGCTTAAGGTTTGAGAATAGCTCAATCATCTTTTCCTGGGCTTCTTCACTGATAAATTTTGCCTTGAACTCAGCCTTGAAGAATTCCCAGGTGGCAGGTGGAGAACCAGCCGGTCTCTCACTCAAAGTGGAATCCCACCACCACTTAGTTGTACCAGCTAACACATGAGCTGCACATCGAGCTCGCTGCACCTCAGGACAAACCATCACCATGAATGTGTACTCTAACTCAGCAATCCACCTGGCTGCTTCCAAAGGTTCTCCAGGGGCACTAAATTTCTCGGGCTTCCATTTGACAAAATCCTTCAGCCACTTGCCCATATCCTCAGCACCTTCCACCACAACGGCCTCATTCACAATCGGCTCCTGTGGAGCTGGCGGTACTGGTGGCACTGCAGTCCTCTACTGAACCAACTCGGTCAGCTGCTCTATCTGAACTCGGGACTCTTCCCTCAGCACAGCTAACAGAGCCTGCGTTTCAGCTCTCTGCTCGGCCCTCTGGTCAGCTAGCAACCCAACCATAAGAGCCCTCATGGACTCCACAAAAGTAACTCCCGGTGCAGCCTCTCGAGGCTCAGTTGCCTCCACGCCTTCTCCGGGCAACACAGCAGAAGGGCCTGTAGGTGGCCTAACATCAGCATCAGCTTGGAATGACGTCCCTCTAGTGTCAGAATCAATACGAATGCCCTGGGTGGTCGGCCTCGAGCCTCCCTGCCCTCTACGAGTAACTGGCATGCTGACAATCTACACCCAAACCAACAATGAGTCAGAACCTGTTTTTTCCCCTGCTCCACAACCACAAGTCATGTACATGCAAAGTGCAAACGGTATCGTAACTCTTAACCCTTAACCTTAAACTTACGGACATACCTGATGGCTGTCGGAGCGCTGATGATCATGGAAAACAACCTACAACTGCAGGTCAGTCTACAGAACCTATAACTCTATGCTCTGATACAACCTGTAAGGACTCGACCCGAGAAACGGTCTCTAACCTAGATCCTTACTTAGCATGCATGATTAAGAATGTAAAATCACCATTCAGAGTATCAAATTTAAAACTTTTCAATCAACACATTTAAAAAAAACCATAAATCCAATAAGTAAAATCAACAAGTAAGTGACTGATCAGTACTTTCTTAAAAGAAAACCAAGAAAACGGTTCGAGAAACATTAAACAGTTTTTTTTAGTGTTTTCCTAGGGACTCAAGTCCCACTACATGCTAAATCATAAAAACAATAAAAGAAACGTGCAACTCAGAGTTCAGCTATCCATGATCATCCAGCAGCCTCCTCCTAGCCATCCAGCCTCTGTCCCAAGTTACCTGGTGGAAAACCACAGAAAATAAGGGTGAGCAACGAGTTACTCAGTAAGAATCCCCAATCTGGGTACAATACGAAAACATCTCATTTAGCACACTGACATGCAACCATACAATGACTTAGAGCAAAACGGTTGGCTTAGGCCATGCGCTACTCCTAGAGCGAGCCTATTCAAGGGCTTACATCTACAACCTATCCTAGGTTCTACACCTAGATGCCCTTCGGGGTCTTACACCTCCAATCAATGATGCCCATCGGGGTCTTACACATCTAGGATGCCCATCGAGGTCTTACACTGTGACGAACCAGACCCAAAACATGGTCCTAAACCGGGGTTCTCACTCAGCATGCAAGTTAAATATGATAACAAGCGGTTTAGTGCTCATATTTAAAAACCTTTCAAAACATATGAGAAGGGGGAACCCTTAAAACATAACTAGCAATTTTCATTTAAACAATCCAACGAAGTAAAACTGTAACGACCCGACCCGAATGGGGTTCTAAATAGGCCGTTACCTCAATGCATGCATACAAATCTACAGAAAATTTGCAAGATGGTGTTCAGATTCTAAGTAAAAACTCAAACATAAAACATCCATTTAATTTCCTCGAAACTCGTCCTCTCTGTTTCAAGCACTGCTCCAAGTCAAATACATTTACAAAACTTACTCGATCGTAGAGATTCATTTAAAACATACAAACTTTACAACAATGCTAGAATCCGGAAATACATTCAGAAAACACCCTAGGGCTCCGTGCCCAACTACATGCATTCAGAGAACATTTAAATCATAAACATAAAACTCAGAGTTGACAACGGGTTTTCCATGATCACAGCTCCTCCTCCACCATCCTGTCTCGCACCATGGATACCGTGGAAAAACCACGAAATAAGGGTGAGTAACGAATTACTCAAGAAGAATCCCCAACCGGGTACAATACGATATAATCAGTCATCTAGTACCAAAGCATGCAAGCAAACAAACTACCAACACGCATCATGGCTCAACGAGCTCATAAAACAAGATCTGAGTCATCGGAAGTCTCCTACTTCTGGCCTAACTGAGATTGGATACACTGACCAATCCTGGACATCACCGAGGTATCTGTCACTCGGGGGGAATACACGGATCCCAAGAATGTCCTCAAGGGCCTCCTTGCCCTTGCACTAAACTGGACTTACGGGAGAGTACCCAAGTCGAGCTCTAACGGAAGGAATGGTGTACTCACGACATTAGCCCGGGAGCTCTCCGAACCGGCAACTAACGCGTGTGCACGCACACCGCATGCTCCTCTGCAACCGGCGTAAATGCGGGGGCCTAAGGGCAAACTACGCGGGCCAGGTGCACATGCCTATGACTCGGAAGCGGTGTCACTGATCACAGTAGCACGAGGCCCTCGGCGCTCATCACATGTGCGGCATGATCCACCGACTGCTAAGAACCGCCGGCGAGCTTACACCGATGGCGGCGGGTTCCGCTCTAGCAGCTACAAACTAGGCTATGCCGAAGTGGGTAGCTAATTCCTACAACCGGGTCGGGGGTAGCAAGATACGTTATGCTTCACAAGCGCACTTTACTCCCGACACGAGCTACTAGGGACAAAGTACGTTATGTCCGCGGCCTGCGGATGATGACAAACCCTACAACTCTATCTAAGAGTACAGAGAAAAAGCAATGATTCCCGGCTAGCAAGCAAAGACCGACATCAATCACACTACCTAGCATGATACTACGAGCTTAGCGCAGAATCACAAGCATGCTTTGCGAGAACAAACCTAGCATGGCACTAACATGTAATATCAAGGAAACATGCTAGCAGAAATCAATCAAAGCTGCTCTATTATTATCATGCTCATAATAGTCAGCAAATAAGCAAGGCATAATCATGAAAATATCGCAGGGCCCACACAACTCCGGTAAGAAATTCTTACAGGCTCAAGGCAACAACACACAATAAAATAACTGCGATCGAACCCGAGCAACCTATATCGAGCCAAACAAACACATCAATAATCATAAAATAGCCCTAAATACACTAAAATAAACAGGGCTCAGCTCGGAAGCAACTCACGAGGCGCGGCTGACACGCGAACGAGCCGGCTGCACGGGCTAGGCAGCCAAAGGGGCGGGCTGGGCGGCCACTGGGCGCTGGCTCTGCTTAGGGCGCGGGCAGCGGCGCTGGGCGACAGGGGTGTGGGCGCTTGCTCGGGCGGCGACGGCTTGCGCGGCGCGGCTTTCGCATGGAAGTGGATGCGGCGCGCGGGTGCGAGCGACACAACTCGGGGGCGCGCGACACGGGCGCTGGGACGCGCCACTAGAGCTCAGACGACACGGCGACGCGACGCGCAGATCTTGTCGCGGCTCGGCCAAAGATCTTGGCGCACTGGGCGACACGGACCAGGCGGGCGGGCGCGCGACGCCGCGGTGGGCGACTGGGCGGCTTCGGTGGCGAGGCGAGGGCGCCCGAGGGCTGGCACGGCGCGGGCGAGCTGGGCCGGCTTGCTCGAGTGGGCTTAGGCGCCCAGCGCGTGGTGAGTGGGCTAGCTCGGCGAGGCGGGTGGGCTAGCTTCGCGAGCAGTGGGGGCTCGAGCTGGCTGGGCTTGGGCGAGCCAAGGGCTGCTCGGGCAAGGGGGGCTCGGGGAGAGAGAGAGAGAGAGAGAGAGAGAGAGAGAAAAGAGAAAAAAATGAATTTGGAAAAGAAAAAGGAAAATGGGAAAATAAAAAGGAAAAGGGATTTTATCCATTTAAATCCAACCTTATCCACTTAAAACCTCAAAATCCCATTTCCTGGCTTCCTCCTTCGAGACCCGACTGAAGCAACCTTTTTCCACTGAATAAATCTCATTGAAATCAGCCTCCCAAATCAACACTAAAGGCCCGGGCTCGAATCCCAAAGGAAACACCCAAACAACCATAACTTTGCCCAAAACCCAAATCACATCCGAACCTCCAAACGAATAGCCCAAACACCTCGGGACTCGCAGCCACCAACAAACAAACCTCGACAAAGGCAAGAGCTGCCTCGAAGCCCTGAAAATCCGCAAATCCTACCCGGGGAGCAAAAGACCAAAATACCCCTAAGGGTCCAAACAGCTCTAACGGCCCAACCGAACCACTGAATCTGAACTGGAAGCTACTCGAGAACCGGAATAGAAAACTGGGCCGTTACAATACTCCCTCCTTTTAAGACTTTCGTCCTCGAAAGTCCTAAGACGAAACGGCTTGTAAGGACCCGACCCAAAAGAAGCGGTCTCTAACCTAGATCCTTACTTAGCATGCATGCCTAGGAGTGTAAAACACCATCCATTCTACTCATTTAAAACTTTTGAAATCAACAGAACTTTAAACAAACCACAGAAGCCAATGTAAAAATCAAGAGTAATTGACTGATCAGTGCTTTTCTTAAAAACAAAACAAGAGTACGGTACGAGAACCATAAAATAGTTTGAGTGTTTTCCCTAGGGACTCAAGTCCCACTACATGCTAAATCATAAAGAGAACAATAAAAGAACATGCATCCCGCAGTCGGCTATCCATGATCATCCAAACCGCCTCCTCCTAGCCATCCCGCCGATGTCCCAAGTTACCCGGTGGAAAAACCACGAGAAATAAGGGTGAGTATAAACATACTCAGTAAGAATCCCCAACCGGGTACAATACGATACATCGAGTCATCTAGCACCTTAGTATACATGCAAATAAAACAATGACTTAGAGCAAAACGGTTGAGTTAGGCTATGAGCTACTTCTAGAGCGAGCCTATTCAAGGGCTTTCATCTACTCCCTATCCTAGGTTCTACACTTGGATGCCCTTCGGGCCTTACACAACCTAGGACTCGGTCTGTCCGATCGGGGACTTACACCTCCAACTCGGTGATGCCCATCGGGGACTTACACACCTAGGATGCCCATCGGGTCTTACACCTCCAACTCGGTGATGCCCATCGGGACTTACACACCTAGGATGCCCATCGGGTCTTACACCTCCAACTCGGTGATGCCCATCGGGACTTACACACCTAGGATGCCCATCAGGGTCTTACACCTCCAACTCAGTGATGCCCATCGGGGACTTACACACCTAGGATGCCCATCGGGGTCTTACACCTCCAACTCAGTGATGCCCATCAGGGACTTACACACCTAGGATGCCCATCAGGGTCTTACACCTCCAACTCGGTGATGCCCATCGGGACTTACACACCTAGGATGCCCATCGGTCTTACACCTCCAACTCGGTGATGCCCATCGGGGACTTACACACCTAGGATGCCCATCGGGTCTTACACCTCCAACTCGGTGATGCCCATCGAGACTTACACACCTAGGATGCCCATCGGTCTTACACCTCCGGATGTCCATCGGGGTCCTACCCGAGCGGGACCTAAACTAGTTACCCCTACGGTCTTCTACACTATACATCACCCGCCTATGCCTCGGCATGGAACTAACAGATAAAATAGAACAAGGTATGCCAAGATAATTAAACCCCTTGCATGGAACTAACGAGAATATATCGGGGACACAAGAGCAACACGATATGGAAGCAAGAGAAAACATGTAACCTATCCACTGGAAATTTTCATACAATCACAAGACATGGCATGCTGGAAGAACAAACCTTGCATGGAACTAACATGAACAACAAGCAGCATGCTAGCAAGATTTCAAACACAAGTCGTTCAATAGCTAACATACTCATAACAACAACCAAGCATACAAGGCACAATCATGATAGCATCGCAGGTCCACACAACCACGGTAAAGAAATCCTTACACGAAACAAGCGAAAATAACTACCATAAGCCAACCAAGCGACTCCAGGAGCTTCTAAGTGAACCCGAGCAACCTAAGCATTTAATAAAAATATCCTAATTAAATAACAACAGCCAAACAACTTAGGGTCCAAAAGAGTGGAGGCTCGGGAATTTACCAACCGAGAAGGCACTAGATCTCGGTCCCATCTATCTCGGCAAAACAGGCACTCGGCGGCAAGTGGGCGGCGGGACGTACCGGGTTGGCAGCGAGCTGGCGCTGGCGGGCGCTGGCTGGCGCCGCTGAGGCTGGCGGGCTGGCTGGCTGCGCTAGCGGGTGCGCGAGGGACGAGGCGGGCCCAGTGACACGACACGGCGGCCGGGCGCGGCGCGCCAGTGACACGGCGCTGGCGCGCGGCGCGCTGGCGCGAATCGGTTAAGCGATAAATGTCGTCAGCGCGACGACGGCGCGACGGGCAACGCGGCGGCGGCGCGGCTGGCTGGGCGTCTGGCGCTGGGCTGGCTGCTGCGACAGATCTCTTCTTTGGTTTGGGCGTCTGCGCTCGCGATGATGGGGCCTTTGGTGCGATCGGCTGGTTTGCTCAGTGATCTGGCCGCTGGCTGGGTTGCTTGGCTGGCCGGGACGGCTCGGTGAGGCTCGGTTGGGTTTCTTGGTGAGGTCGGCCAGGAGAGAGAGAGAAAGAGAGAGAGAGAAAAGTGGTAAAACAAGGGAATGGGATTTTCTTGATTTTCTTTCCTTTTCCTAATTTAAATAGGTCTTGGTGACCTAAATCCCTTCCCCGGGCTTCCTCCTTCGAGTCCCGGTTGAAGCAACCTTTTCTCCTTATATAAACTCATTTAAACCAAGCTTCCATATTACCATCTAGGGCAAGGGCTCAAATCCCAATGGAAGCACTTAAATTAACAATAATTTTGCTAATTACCAAATCACCTTCAAACTTCCAAACAACCAGCTCAAACTTCTTGAGTCCTGCAACCAACAACAATCAAGCCTCGACAAAGGCAGGAGTGACCCTGGAATCCTCCAAAACCCACAAAACCCTGACCGGGGCAAAAGACCAAAATGCCCCTAAGGATTAAAATAGCACTAACGACCCATCCGAACATCCGAATAATGAACCGGAAACACCTTGGAAGCCGAAATAGAAAACTGGGCCGTTACAATACTCCCTCCTTTTAAGACTTTCGTCCTCGAAAGTCCTAAGACGAAAACAACTCTAGGAAAACTCCACTGATCCTTAACCAAGTAAACTCCTTGTCAAGCCAACACTAGTCCTTCTTCGAAATCCCAACCCTCTTGGGTTTCCAAAGGCTCAAAGCCGCAAAGCCATCCATTCTGCCACAAGCTATCTCAACCAAGACTGGGCATACCTCGAACTCCGAGGAAATAGATGCGGTAGTGCTAAGCGGTAAGCCACATCCTCAAACTCGCATTAGCTCTCAAACGATCTTAAAATCTTAGGGCTCACTTATCCTGTGACCCACTCAGAATGCCTCTCCACGACGCTACTCACAAAGAAACTTGTGGATTGGTCACGAGCTCTAAAACTCTCGCACAAGCACCGGCGAAACTTCTCTGGGCTCACAATTGTTACCAAACAGCCCTCAACTCTACACCATGCTTGACCAAACAACCGAACCTCCCGGATTCGAAACTACAAGGCCTACTCTTACTTCACATGAGATCAACGAACCACAAGGCTTGCTGCGCACCTTTTAACGAAATCCAATCGAATCACCAATCGCGACGGATCCCAAAGGCAAACTTGGCTCACTAGAACACGACCACAACACTTAAACAACCATCTTGAAGAGCACCGACGCACCGAGCCGGGGGCACATACCGATTCACCCAGACGGCTAACGCCACTCACACTAGCTGAAACTTCACTCACGCCACCCATGAACGACAAGGTCCGAGAACAGGCTCCACTCAACCAAACTATAAAACGGAGCCCTCATCGGCCGACAACAACTTTCCAATGCAATCCGATCAGCCACCGCCTAAGAGAATATCGCCAAATAAGGAAACAAACAACATACCTCTCTAAAAAATCTCGAGCGACAGAATAAAACAACAACACGCTGCTACTTGCAACACAACACCTCGAGGATAACAACTCAAAGGTTTTACCAACCATTTCCACGGCACCTCTGTGCCAACCCACTCAAGCTGTGGCTCAGGCTTATAACGCCAATCGCGAACGCACACCAACTAGGAACAGAGCCCGAGAAGGGTGGCTCTCTAAACTCAAACCAAGTCTTACAACGAGCGAAGCTCCCCTCCAAGCCGCCACTCAACCCTTAAGTCCATCCGCCGCTCTAAGGACTTCCTCCTTATAGCTAGACCTAACTCTCCTTCCGATCCAGAAACTCCACCCACGAAACATCGCGAGGAATAAGGATAGCGACGACCACAAGCTTGCGGATCATGAACAACTCGGGTCGACAAGACTACCTCAAAAGTTAATACTCAAATGGCATCCACGGTGCAACTCAACGACCAAGGAACTAGGGTTCTACAAACTCCAAGGACCCAACAACCTTCCAACAACAACTCAAGCCCTTGAACTGGTGGCCTCCGCCCTTGCGGGACAAACAACTTTCCGCTTGCTAACAAGCCAACGCAGGACACTCTCATTGGGGTGACCGCTCGCCACTCTAATCAACTACACAACTCGGGAGCTAAGTGACTCCTCCTCTCTGAGGACGATTTCCCGACAAGCGGACTTAGAAGGACGATGAACTTCACACACGCTAGTTGTCCTACTCATCGAAGGCAACAACAACCAATTCCCTCAAAAGCAACAATCGAGGGATTCCACAATCGCTTGAACCACCAACTTAGAACTAGCAAGATTTACTCAACCTCCGAGGAGGGGTCAACTCCCAAAACTTCGACTAGGAACAAGTCCTCGTGGCAACTCCACTTGCTCGAACGAAGCTAGCTCTAGAAACCACATGGGAACCAAACCATGGTCAACGCCAAGCACCACCTTGCTAAGAATTCGAAAACCAACGCAGAGGCTACTAAGAACAACTCTAGCTTGCCAACCGACTACAAGCATCCAAAGAACTCAACCGAGGGACACCTTTGCTTGGAGTGACTGAGCTCGGTTCCTCAACACGAACCTTTGTGGTTCCCAAAACATACACCACGGAACGAGCTACACAAAAGATACACCGCGTGTACATCTCCAACTTGATTCCTTAAGATCCAAACCAATAAGTACTCTCACACAAGGCAACTTTTGCCTCCCAATAGAGCCACAACTAGCAAAGGAGCAACAAGAGTTCAACCCACTCGTGGTCAACTCACCACGGAATGCCACATTGGTCCACTCACTCTTACAAGAGCATAGCCACACCAAGCTAACTTACCTCATACCAATGGTCCACTAAACGTGCTCAGATCAACCTTCCAACTCATGGCTCTAACATCGGATCAACCACGCATCATCGATGCCAACCCTACTCATATTAGGGTAACTCCGGTGTAGTCGAGTCACACTACCATCCAACCGGCTCACAAGCCCCACAACACACAGCGCGAGAACTCGGACGCGCTTAGCCCTTAACAACCAACACATCCTTTGTAACTAGCTCTCGGTGACCACGAAAGGGCTCCTACTTATCCCTCGAACAACCTCACTCTTGTAGTTCTCTTACTACCACCGAGCTAGATCTCTTATGCAACCCAAACAGTGCAATCTCGGGAAGTGGGTACAAGACTAGTGGGGATGCCAAACTTGGGCGGGTCTTGGAACCATCTGCACAAAAAGTACCAACCGGGCCGACTCTAGGCCTCCTCTCAAAGCTTGGTGCCAACAGCACTACATCCTTAACAACACAAACATCTCTTTACGGGCTTTAAGTCCCTCCGAGGGAAGGGAAGGTCACACTCAGTGACAGGAAATGGCACTCAACACAAGGGTCTTAACACTCGAGTAGATTATTCTCGACATCACGTCTAACAGACAAGCCACGGCCCACTCCTGCATCCCACTCGATGCTCAACAAATACTCGAGCCAACCCTCGGGTGGCACACACTGCTCCACTCTTGGAACATGCTAACAGAAGGTGCTTCTCTCTAATAGCCACCGAAAACCACGGACGGATTAAGTCTTGACAAGCAAACTCCACACTACCCCACGCTACGAGGGTACTAAAAGAAGTGGCTACAAAACGATCTGCGAGGCTTGCGGGAGGACAAGATGTCTCTACATCTTCCTCAAAAGCTACTAACTTGGCAACTTGCCAATCGACCGTGGTGGTGGAGACTCTGTGGTCCGCCTCTCATAGGGGACTTCCACCACCACACACCGCTGCATCAAACGACACGAGAACGGCACGCCTCGACCTCTGAACATCGTGTCATCGGCCTCTGAACACCGTGTCATCCCAACACTGGATGATAAACTCGATCCCGGACAACTACCTCGCCGCCAGATGGGTCTCAAAACATCCAAATCTCACAGGTTCCACTAGCCAAACTCGACGGCTCGATCAACGCCAACTAACTTATCGGCATAACTCGTTGATCGATCCCTCCCGAGCCTCCGGGCACAATCGGAGCTACAAGGAGGGGTGTCTCCTAAATAAACTCGCCACCGGGCTATCTGCGCCCAAGGCTCCCCATTACGCGCTACAAATTGCGCTGGGGTCTCCGCTCTGTTAGCTAAAAGACTCGCCATCAATTCTCGCATGGCCGGAGCACACTCGCTCAAGGAGTCTCACTGAGGCGTGCTAGACTCTACCCCTTACTCTTGGCAACTCATGCGCCAGGGCCAAAGGTGGCCTACGGGTCTAAACGACCACGGGCGAGGTCTCATCATCAACATGAACGGTCCAACTCCTCGGTTGGAGATACCAAACGTCCTCGCTCCTCAATGTGTAATCAACAATCGGCGGTCTCACGAAAAAATATAAAAACTAGCCCACGCTGGGCTCTCACCGCCCAACAAGGGTAACACATGTATACTAGATGCGATATTGTAATTCTTAACCCTTAACTTTAAACTTACGGACATACCGATGGTCATGGCGGAGCGATGATCATGGAAAACAACCTACAAGCTGCAGTCGGTCTACGAACCTATAACTCGAGCTCTGATACCAACCATAAGGACCTTACCCAAAAGAAGCGGTCTCTAACCTAGATCCTTACTTAGCATGCATGCCTAGGAGTGTAAAACACCATCCATTCTACTCATTTAAAACTTTTGAAATCAACGAGAACTTTAAACAAACCACGAAGCCAATGTAAAAATCAAGAGTAATTGATCGATCGGTGCTTTTCTTAAAAACAAAACAAGAGTACGATGACGAGAACCATAAAATAGTTTGAGTGTTTTCCCTAGGGACTCAAGTCCCACTACATGCTAAATCATAAAGAGAACAATAAAAGAACATGCATCCCGAGTCGGCTATCCATGATCATCCAGTAGCCTCCTCCTAGCCATCCCGCCGATGTCCCAAGTTACAGGTGGAAAAACCACGAAATAAGGGTGAGTATAAACATACTCAGTAAGAATCCCCAACCGGGTACAATACGATACATCACCATCTAGCACCTTAGTATACATGCAAATAAAACAATGACTTAGAGCAAAACGGTTGAGTTAGGCTATGAGCTACTTCTAGAGCGAGCCTATTCAAGGGCTTTCATCTACTCCCTATCCTAGGTTCTACACTTGGATGCCCTTCTGGCCTTACACAACCTAGGACTCGGTCTTTGTCCCAATCGGGGACTTACACCTCCAACTCGGTGATGCCCATCGGGACTTACACACCTAGGATGCCCATCGGTCTTACACCTCCAACTCGGTGATGCCCATCGAGGACTTACACACCTAGGATGCCCATCGGTCTTACACCTCCAACTCAGTGATGCCCATCAGGGACTTACACACCTAGGATGCCCATCAGGGTCTTACACCTCCAACTCAGTGATGCCCATCGGGGACTTACACACCTAGGATGCCCATCGGGGTGTAACGGCCCAGTTTTCTATTTCGGGTACCCAGGTGATTTCGGGTCATTATTCGGATGTTCGGATGGGCCGTTAGAGCTGTTTTAACCTTTAAAGGGTATTTTGGTATTTTGCTCCCGGTCGAGAGGTTGAGGATTTTCGTGGCTTCGTGGTCATTTCGGCCTTCGTTGAGACTTGATTAATGTTGGTTGCAAGACCCAAGGAGTTTGGGTTAGTTGATTAGAAGTTCGGAGACATTCCGGTTGATAGCAAAATTAATTGGAATTTAATTGGTCCCATTGGGATTTGAACCCTTGCCCTAATGGTGAAATTGGAGTTTTTAGAAAAAGAAGGTTTAGTTAAAAAGAAAAGAATTTCTTTAGCCGGGACCCGCAAGAGAAAGCCTTGGAAGGATTTTAGACCCATTTAAATTTGGAAAAGGAAAGAAAATCCTATTCCCTTGTTTTGGGAAAATCTCTCTCTCTCTCTCTCTCTCTCTCTAGCCGACCTCACCAAGAAACCCTAGCCGCCCTAGCCGCACTCCCGCCAGCCCAGTGCAGCCTCAGCGCGCACCAGTGCAGCAGCCATTGGTCAGCCAGCGCACGAGTCGCGCCAGCCACGCCCGCCGCCTGTGCCCGCAGCGCGATGCCTCCATGCCCAGCGTGCCCACCCCACCACACGCCTCGCCCAGCCAGACGCGTCGCGCCGTTCCGCACTGAGACCGCCCGACACGCGCGCACGCCGCGCGCGCGCGCCGCCCCCTCCTCTCCGCGCTGCGCGCGCCGCTGCGCGCGCGCGCGCGCGCATCATCAAAGCGTCTATCCGCTGCGTGCGCTTCGTCGCTGTCGCGCCCGCCCGCGCGCCAGCGCTCGCTCCCTCGCGAACCGCGCGCAACCCAGCGCCAGCGCCCTTCCCTGCCGCGCCCAGCCCACGCCCAGCGCGCCGTCGCGCCAGCGGCGCCCAGCGCCCGATGCAGCGCCAGCGCCAGCGCCAGCGCCCGATGCAGCGCCCGAGGCCCAAACACCACCGCTTGTCCTTGCGGACGGACAGCCGCCTTGCCGTCAAGGGTTGGGGCGTGGCCTTGTGTCTTCTCGATCGGTAATTCCCGAGACTTTTTCCTTTGGGCCCTAGGTCATTGGCATTGTTTATTTAATTAGGTTGTTTTTATTAAAATGCTTAGGTTGCTCGGTTTCGCTTTAAAGCTCGAGGTCATTATTAGAGTGTGAAGGTTATTTCGCTGCGTTTCGGTAAGGATTCCTTACCGTGGTTGTGTGGACCTGCGATGCTTTCTTGAATGTGCCTTATATGCATGTTTACTTTT
Organism: Sicyos edulis; assembly: GCA_036507275.1. NCBI lineage: Eukaryota > Viridiplantae > Streptophyta > Magnoliopsida > Cucurbitales > Cucurbitaceae > Sicyos > Sicyos edulis. Next base: position 14,789,458 of record CM071856.1, on the reverse strand, counting down.
ATGGACATGATTAGTGGATAGGATGACTTGTGATTGCATTCCCGCTAGCATGTTTGCTTGTTTGTACATGTTAGTGCCATGCTAGAATTGTTCTTCCAAATGCTTGAGATTCTGCTTTAAGTTCGTAGTATCATGCTAGGTTATGTATGATTGATGATGATTATGTATGTTTAGCCAGAATCGTTTACTCTATACTCTAGCTAGTGTGTTAGAAATTTGTCATCATCATCTAGAGGAGAGGACATAACGTACCTTGTCCCCACCGGTCGGGAGTAGAGCGAAGCATAACGTACATTGCTTCCCCGTGGCCGATGTGGATTTAGCTACCACATCGGCATAAGCCTAGTTTGTAGCTCGCTAGAGCGGAACCACGCCACCCGGTGCAAGCTGCCTTGGCCGGTTCTTAGCTTCAGTCGGTGGTACAGTGCGCACAGATGAGTGCCGAGGGCCTCGCACTCTGTGTTCGTGTGACACCGCTTCCGAGTCTTAGGCATGCGTGCTGCCCGCGTGTTTGCCCTTAGGCCCCGCATTTACGCCGGTTGCGAGAAGAGCATGCGGTGTGCGCGCACACGCTTTAGTCGCCGGTTCGGAGAGCTCCCGGGCTAATGTTCGTGAGTACACCAGTTCCTTCCTGTTTAGAGCCGGACTTCGGTACTCTCCCGATAGTCCAGTTTATAAGCGAGGGTAAGAGGCCCTTGAGGACACCCATTGGGATTGGCTTTTGAGTGATCATATGGTCGAGGGAGAAAGACCCTCGAGGTGTCGGACATCTTTGGGATCGGTTTTTGAGTGATCAATTGGCCGAGGAGAAAGACCCTCGGAGATGTCCCGGATTGGTTATGAGAGCCAATCATTAGGCCTAAGAAAGAGACTTCCGAGGATTCCAGTTCTGCCTTGTAAACTCATTGAGCTATGATCTGTGTTGGTAATCATTACATGTATACTAGGGTGCTAGATGATTGAAGTATCGTATTGTACCCCGTCGGATTCTTCTTGAGTATGTTTATACTCACCCTTATTTCTGTGGCTTTCCACGGGTAACTTGAGACAACACCGGACGGCTAGCGGAGGGAGCCGATTGATCATGGGAGCCGCCAAGCACTCTGTCTTTATTGTTTGCATATTTGTTCAAGATGTAGATGGACAGAGTCCTAGGGAAACATTATTAAAAGTTGTTTGAACTGCTTTGAATGTTTTATATATATACTTGCCAGAGCTTGTTTTACTTCGTTGGTTTTCTTAAACAAAGCTGTTGATTATGTTTTAAGCATTCCCGCTCTAAAAGTTTTTAAAGGTTTTAAATATGAGCACTAAACCGCTTGATGAAATATTTAACTTGCATGCTTTGAGTGAGAACCTAGGTTTAGGACCGTATTTAGGGTCGGGTTCTTACGCTTGGTATCGAGCACGAGTCATAGATTCAGAGACTAACTCGCTTTGCGGTTTGTTGCCCCCATGATCATCGATGCTCATGCGGTAGTCCGTCGTTTGTCTGAGTTCATTAAGCTAAGGGTTTTATTTTACAATACGCATCTAGTATACATGTGTTACCCTTGTTTGGCGGTGAGAGCCCAGCGTGGGCTAGGTTTTATGCTTTGTGCGGATCGCCAGATGTGTCGATCGCACCCGCAGGGAGGTAGACCTTAGACTCCGTGAGGCCATTTGTGGCCCGATTGTGGTTCTCCCCTAGTGAGAGGGTGGAGGTGCTCGTGCGGATCGCTAGTGCGTGGATCGCACTCGAGGAGCAGGACGCTTGGCATGTCCGGATCGAGGAGTTGGACCGTTTGTATGGATGTTGAGGCCGCGTCCCCGGTTGTTTATCCCGTTGGCGAGTTGGCCCCGGCAGCGATTGAGGTTCCTAGAGGAGGGGTAGAGGCTAGCACGCCTTAGAGTGAGACTCCTTGAGCAGAGTGTGCTCGGCCATGAGGAGTTGATGGCGTGTCTTTTAGCTAACAGAGCGGAGACCAGCGCGCTTTGTAGCGCCGTAGTGAGGAGTCTTGGGCATAGATAGCCCAAATTGGTAGAGTTTATTTAGAGACACCCTCCTTGTAGTTCCAGTGAGCCGGAGGTTCCGGGAGGGCTTGATCAGCGAGTTTATCGCCGATAAGATAGTTGGCGTTGATCGAGCCGCCGAGTTCGGCAAGTGGAAGCCTCAGAGCTGGATGTTTTGAGACCTCATCGCTAGTAGCAAGGTGGTTGGCCAGATCGAGTTTATCATCCAAGTGTTGGGATGACTCGGTGTTCAGAGGCCGACGACCTAATGTTCGAGGTTGTGGCGTGCCGCTTACGGTGTTGCTTGATGCGATGAGTGTGGTGGTGGAAGTCCCCTGTGAGAGGCGGACCAGCAGAGTCTCCACCACCACCCGGCCGATTGGCAAGCTGCCAAGTTAGTAGCTTTTGAGGAAGATGTAGAGACATCTTGTCCTCCCCTGCAAGCTCGTAGTCGTTTTGGCACCAGTTCTTTTAGTACCCTCGTAGCCAGGGGGGTAGTGTGGAGGTTGCTTGTCACGACTTAATCCGTCCGTGGTTTTCAGCTGGCTATTAGAGAGAAGCACCTTCTGTTAGCATGTTCCAGGTGTGGAGCTAGGTGCTGCCACCCGAGGGTTGGCCTGAGTATTCGTTGAGCATCGAGTGGGATGCGGGAGTGGGCCTTGGCTTGTCATTTGGACGTGATGTCGAGAGTAGTCTACTCGATTGTTGAGACTCTTGTGTTGAGTGCCATTGCCCTGCCACCTGGAGTGTGACCTTCCCTACCCTCAGAGTGGCTTAAAGCCCGTAAAGGGATGTTTGTGTTGTAGAGGAAGAAGTGCTCATGGCACCAAGCTTTGAGAGGAGGCCTAGATTCGGGCCGGTTGGCACTTTTTGTGCAGGTGGTCCAGACCCGCCCGAAGTTTAGCATCCCCACTAGCCTTGTACCCATTTTTCTGAAGTTGCATCTGTTTGGATTGCTTAAGAGATCTAGCTCGGTGGTAGTCAGAGAACTACAAGTGTGAGGTTGTTTGAGGGAAAGTAGGAGCTTTTCGCGGTCACCGAGTTGGGTACAAAGGATGCCGTTGGTTGTTAAGGGCTAGCGCGTCCGAGATCTCGCGCCTATGTTGTGGGCTTGTGAGCCAGGTTGAATGGTAGTGTGATTCCATTACCCTTGGAGTTACCCTATTATGAGTAGGGTTGGCATCGATGATGCGTGGTTGACCCAGTGTTAGAGCCAGGAGTTGGATGGTTGAGTGGAGCATTTAGTGGGCACATTGGTATGTGGTATGTCGATTGGTGTAGTTATGCTCTTGTAAGAGTGAGTTGACCAATGTAGCTTTTGTGGTGAGAGTTGACCCCGAGTGGTCCGAACTCTTGTTGTTCCTTTGCTAGTTGTGGCTCTATTGGGAGGAAGAAGTCGCCTTGTGTAAGAGTACTTGTTGGTTTGGATCTTAAGGAACCAAGTTGGAGCCAGACACGCCAATGTACTTTTGTGTAGCTCGTTCCGTGGTGTATTTTTCAAGAACCACGAGAGGTTTCGGGTTGTGAAACCAAAGGTCTTCACTCCCGAGGAGTTAGGACTTTAGTTCTTGGCAAGTGCCCTAGCCTTGGTTGAGAGGCTACGTCGCGTCGTGAGCCGGGTTGTTGGGTAGGATTGTGTGGAGCATCGCCCGTGCTTGCTATGCATGTGGCAAGAAGAGCTTTTGGCCAAAGACACGATTGAGATGTTTGTAGGGAGACGTGCTCGTGCAGCCGCTGTCGGGCTTAGACCGCTTGACGGCGAGTGAGTCGGAGGCGATCGGAGGAACCCCGAGTTGTGGAGAGCCTCACCAGAGCTCACTCGGACCCAGCAGCGGTGTTCCTCGGTTGAGTTGCTTGGATGCTTATTGCCGGTTAACAAGCTAGAGTCAATGTTTCTTGTAACCCCCACGTTGATTTTCGAAATTCTTAGCGAGGTGGTGCTTGGTGTTGACCAAGGTTTGGTCCCCATGTTGTTTTGTGAGCTAGCTCGGTTCGAGCAAGCGGCGTTGCCCCGAGGACTTGTTCCTAGTCGTAGTTTTGGGAGTTGGCCTCCCTCGCCGGTTGAGTAAGTACCGCTAGTGCTTAGTGGGTGGTTGCTACCGTTGAGTTTGCGCAAGACAATGAGCGTGTGTGAAATTCGCCGTCCTTCGGAAGTCCGCTTGCTAGGAAATCGTTCTGTAAAGGAAGAGTCGAAACTTAGCTCCCGAGTTGTGTAGTTGATCGTAGTAGCGCAGCGGGTCACCTAGCGAGAGTGTCCTCGCGCCTGTTTGATAGCAAGCGAAAAGTGTTTGTTCCGCGAGGCGATAGCCACCGGCCAGTTCAAAGGCTTGAGTTGTTGGCGGAAGGTTGTTGGATCTTTGGAGTTTGTGGAACCCCTTAGTTCCTTGGTAATTGAGTTGCGCCGTGGATGCCGGCCTCGAGTTTTAACTTTTGAGGTAGTCTTGCCGACTCGCGTTGTTCGAGATCCGCAAGCTTGTGGTCGTTGCTATCCTTATTCCTCGCGATGTTTCGTGGGTGGAGTTTCTGGATTGGAAGAAGAGTTAGGTCTAAGCTATAAGCAAGAAGTCCTTGGAGCAAACGGATGGGCTTAAGAGTTGAATGGCGGCTTGGAGGCGAGCTTTGCTCGTTATAAGCTTGGGTTGTGTTTTTGCAGAGCAAGCCTTTCTCGGGCTTTGCCTTTAGTCGTTGTACATTCGCAGCTGGCATTTTAGCCGAGCCACGCTTGAGTGAGTTGGCACAGAGGTGCCGTGGCATTGGGTGGTAAAGCCCTTGAGTTTCGATCCTCCAACTATCGTGTTGATAGTAGCCACGTAATGTTTTATTCCTTGTTGCTCGAGGTTTCCGTGAGAGGAATGTTGTTTGTTTTCCTATCTCGCGATGTTCACCTAGGCCGATGGCTGATCGGATTGCATTGGAAAGTTTGTTGTCGGCCGATGAAGGGCTCCGGCTTATTAGTTTGGTGAGTGAAGCTCGTTCTTGGACCCCGTCATTCGGGGTGGCCGGCCGGCCGAAGTATCGGCTAGTGTGTGTGGTGGTAGCCGTTTGGTGAACTGAAAGTGCCCTTGGCTTTGGTGCTTCGATTTCTCGTAAGATGGTTGCTTTAGTGTTGTGGCGCATGCTAGTTGGAGAAGGTTGCCTAGGATCGATCACCGCTTGGTGGTTCGAATTGGATTTCGTTAAAGATTGTAGGCAACCGGTTGGGTTCTTACGGTAGGGTTCGCAGTCACTTGCGAAGTATGAGTAGGCCGTTTAGTTTCTTAAAAGCGGGAGGTTCATTGTTTGGTCAAGCATGGTGAAGGGTCGAGGCTGTTTGATAACAAACTATGAGCATTCGTGAGATGTTACGCCGAGCGTGGCGTTGAGTTTTAGGGCTTGTGACCCGCTCACGAGTTTGCCGAGAGTAGCACCGTAGAGAGGCGTTCCAAGTTGGTTTAGCATGGATAAGTGAGCCCTAGAGTCGTAAGACCGTTTGAGAGTTGGTGCGAGTCGGAGGATGTGGCTCACCGACTAGTTATCGCATGTTTTCTTCAAAGCTCGAGTGTTAGTTCGGTTTTGGTTGAGATAGTTCGTGGCGGACTCGGTGTCTGTTGGGCTTGAGCATTGGGAACCCAAGAGGGTTCGGTTTCAAAGAAGGATTTGTGTTGTCTTTTTCAGAGCTTGGTTGGTTAAGAACCAAAGTGGAGTTTTTCTAGAGTTGTTTTCGTCTTAGGACTTTCGAGGACGAAAGTCTTAAAAGGAGGAGTATTGTAACGGCCCGATTTTCTATTTCCTGGTACCCAGTGATTTCGGGTCATTATTCGGATGTTCGGATGGGCCGTTAGAGCTGCTTTTAACCTTTAAGGGTATTTTGGTATTTTGCTCCCTGGTCGAGGTTGAGGATTTTCGTGGCTTGTGGTCATTTCGGCCTTCGTTGAGACTTGATTAATGTTGGTTGCAAGACCCAAGGAGTTTGGGTTAGTTGATTAGAAGTTCGGAGACATTCCGGTTGATAGCAAAATTAATTGGAATTTAATTGGTCCCATTGGGATTTGAACCCTTGCCCTAATGGTGAAATTGGAGTTTTTAGAAAAGAAGGTTTAGTTAAAAAGAAAAGAATTTCTTTAGCCGGGACCCGCAAGAGAAAGCCTTGGAAGGGATTTTAGACCCATTTAAATTTGGAAAAGGAAAGAAAATCCTATTCCCTTGTTTTGGGAAAATCTCTCTCTCTCTCTCTCTCTCTCCTAGCCGACCTCACCAAGAAACCCTAGCCGCCCTAGCCGCACTTCCGCTCAAACTCGGCCAAGCAGCACAAACCAGCGCACAGCACGAGCCCAGCCCAAATCGCCAGCGCACCGTGTCGCGCCCCCGCCACCCACCACGCCGCCCGCCGCAAAGATGCGGCCATGCCCAGCGTGCGCGTGCCACGCAGCCTCGCCAGCCAGGACGCGTCGCGCTGCTCCGCACTGAACCGCCCAGACGCGCGCGCGCTTGCGCCGCGCGCGCCGCGTCGCCTCTGCCGCAAGACGCTCGCCGCTTCGCCCACCGCGCGCGCGCCAAAGACCATCCGCGTCTGCGTGCGTCGCGCGCGTCGCTTCGTCCGCCCGCCCGCCAGCGCGCTTTGCTCCCTGTCGCGAACGCGCGCGCAACCCAGCGCCAGCGCCCCTTTCTTCCCTCGCCGCGCCAAAGACGCCCAGCCAGCGCCCGAGAAGCGCCGTCGCGCCAGCGCCCCAGGCGCCAGCCCAGCGCCAGCGCCAGCCCAGCGCCAGCGCCCATGCAGCGCCAGGCCCAGCGCACCGCTTGTCCTTGCTGACGACGACACTTTGCCTTGCCGTGTGCGGGTTGGGGCGTGGCCTTGTGTCTTCTCGATCGGTAATTCCCGAGACTTTTTCCTTTGGGCCCTAGGTCATTGGCATTGCTGTTTATTTAATTAGGTTGTTTTTATTAAAATGCTTAGGTTGCTCGGTTTCGCTTTAAAGCTCGAGGGTCATTATTAGAGTGTGAAGGTTATTTCTGCTCTGCTTCCGTTTAAGGATTCCTTACCGTGGTTGTGTGGACCTGCGATGCTTTCTTGAATGTGCCTTATATGCATGTTTACTTTTATGGACATGATTAGTGGATAGGACAACTTGTGATTGCATTCCCGCTAGCATGTTTGCTTGTTTGTACATGTTAGTGCCATGCTAGAATTGTTCTTCCAAAGATGCTTGAGATTCCCCTTTAAGTTCGTAGTATCATGCTAGGTTATGTATGATTGATGATGATTATGTATGTTTAGCCAGAATCGTTTACTCTATACTCTAGCTAGTGTGTTAGGGCTGTCATCATCTAGAGGTGAGAGCGGACATAACGTACCTTGTCCCCACCGGTCGAGAGTAGAGCGAAGCATAACGTACATTGCTTCCCCGGCAAATGATGTGGATTTAGCTACCACATCGGCATAAGCCTAGTTTGTAGCTCCGCTAGAGCGGAACCCCCGCCAGCGGTGCAAGCTGCCTTGGCCGGTTCTTAGCTTCGTGTCGGTGGTACAGCGCATGATGAGTCCGAGGGCCTCGCACTCATGTGTTCGGTGACACCGCTTTCGAGTCTTAGGCATGCGTGCACGCCCGCGTAGTTGCCCCTTAGGCCCCGCATTTACGCCGGTTGCGAGAAAGAGCATGCGGTGTGCGCGCTGCCGCTTTAGTCGCCGGTTCGGAGAGCTCCCCGGCTAATGTTCGTGAGTACACCAGCCCTTCCTGTTTAGAGCCGGACTTGGTACTCTCCCGATAGTCCAGTTATAAGCGAGGGTAAGAGGCCCTTGAGGACACCCATTGGGATTGGCTTTTGAGTCGATCATATGGTCGAGGGAGAAAGACCCTCGAGGGTGTCGGACATCTTTGGGATCGGTTTTTGAGCCGATCAATTGGCCGAGGAGAAAGACCCTCGGAGATGTCCCGGGATTGGTTATGAGAGCCAATCATTAGGCCTAAGAAAGAGACTTCCGAGGATTCCAGATTCTGCCTTGTAAACTCATTTGAGCTATGATCCGTGTTGGTAATTGTTTACATGTATACTAGGGTGCTAGATGATTGAAGTATCGTATTGTACCCCTGTCGGATTCTTACCGAGTATGTTTATACTCACCCTTATTTCTCGTGGCTTTCCACCGGTAACTTGAGACAACACCGGACGGCTAGCGGAGGAGCCGATTGATCATGGGAGCCGCCAAGACTCTGTCTTTATTGTTTGCATATTTGTTCAAAGATGTAGATGGACAGAGTCCTAGGGGAAACATTATTAAAAGTTGTTTGAACTGCTTTTGAATGTTTTATATATATATCTTGCAGTGCTTGTTTTACTTCGTTGGTTTTCTTAAACAAAATCGTTGATTATGTTTTAAGCATTCCCGTTCTAAAAGTTTTTAAAGGTTTTAAATATGAGCACTAAACCGCTTGATGAAATATTTAACTTGCATGCTGAGTGAGAACCTAGGTTTAGGACCGTATTTAGGGTCGGGTTCTTACACGGGGTCTTACACCTCCAACTCAGTGATGCCCATCGGGGACTTACACACCTAGGATGCCCATCGGGGTCTTACACCTCCAACTCAGTGATGCCCATCGGGGACTTACACACCTAGGATGCCCATCGGGGTCTTACACCTCCAACTCAGTGATGCCCATCGGGGACTTACACACCTAGGATGCCCATCGGGGTCTTACACCTCCAACTCAGTGATGCCCATCGGGGACTTACACACCTAGGATGCCCATCAGGGTCTTACACCTCCAGATGTCCATCGGGGTCCTACCCGAGCGGGACCTAAACTAGTTACCCCTACGCCTTCTACACTATACATCACCCGCCTATGCCCGGCATGGAACTAACAGATAAAATAGAACAAGGTATGCCAAGATAATTAAACCCCTTGCATGGAACTAACAGAATATATCGAGGGACACAAGAGCAACACGATATGGAAGCAAGAGAAAACATGTAACCTATCCACTGGAAATTTTCATACAATCACAAGACATGGCATGCTTTGGAAGAACAAACCTAGCATGGAACTAACATGAACAACAAGCAAAGATGCTAGCAAGATTTCAAACACAAGTCGTTCAATAGCTAACATACTCATAACAACAACCAAGCATACAAGGCACAATCATGATAGCATCGCAGGTCCACACAACCACGGTAAGAAATCCTTACACGGAAACAAGCGAAAAATAACTACCATAAGCCAACCAAGCGACTCAGAGCTTCTAAGTGAACCCGAGCAACCTAAGCATTTAATAAAAATATCCTAATTAAATAACAACAACCAAACAACTTAGGGTCCAAAAGAGTGGAGGCTCGGGAATTTACCAACCGAGAAGGCACTAGATCTCGGTCCCATCTATCTCGGCAAAGCAGGCACTCGGGCGGCAAGTGGGCAGGCGGGACGTGCAACTGGGCGAGCAGGTGTGGCGCCGGCGGCGCTGCTTTGCGCTGGCGCTGAGCTGGCGGGCGCTGGCCTTCGCGCGGTGCAAGCAGGAGGACGAGCGCCCAGTGACACGGGCGCCGCTGGCGCGGCGCGCTGGTGACACACGGCGCTGGCGCGGGCGCGCTGGGCGCGGAATCGGTTGGGCGATGTCGTGCAGTGCGCGCGACGGCGCGCGCGACGGGGCAACGCGGGCGGCGGCGCTGCTTGGGCGTCTGGCGCTGGGCTGCTGGCTGCCGCGACAGATCTATTCTTCTTGGCCGGGCGTCTCTTTGTTGACGATGGGGCTCTTTGGTGCGATCTGGTGTGAGGCCTCGCCGACCGGGCCGCTTTACTGGTTGCTTGGTGGCTGGCGGACGGCTCGGTGAGGCTCGGTTGGGTTTCTTGGTGAGGTCGGCCAGAGAGAGAGAGAAAGAGAGAGAGAGAAAAGTGGTAAAACAAGGGAATGGGATTTTCTTGATTTTCTTTCCTTTTCCTAATTTAAATAGGTCTTGGTGACCTAAATCCCTTCCCCGGGCTTCCTCCTTCGAGTCCCGGTTGAAGCAACCTTTTCTCCTTATATAAACTCATTTAAACCAAGCTTCCATATTACCATCTAGGGCAAGGGCTCAAATCCCAATGGAAGCACTTAAATTAACAATAATTTTGCTAATTACCAAATCACCTTCAAACTTCCAAACAACCAGCTCAAACTTCTTGAGTCCTGCAACCAACAACAATCAAGCCTCGACAAAGGCGGGGTGACCTCGAATCCTCCAAAACCCACAAAACCCTGACCGGGGCAAAAGACCAAAATGCCCCTAAGGGTTAAAATAGCACTAACGACCCATCCGAACATCCGAATAATGAACCGGAAACACCTGGGAAGCCGAAATAGAAAACTGGGCCGTTACACGGCTCTAGGAATACTCCACTGATTCCTAACCAACTGAACTTCTCGGCTAAGACAACACTAGCCCTCTTCGAGAACCAAACCCTCTTGGGTTCTCAAAGGCTCAAAGCCACAATGCTATCCAGTCTGCCACGACTATCTCAACAACGAGACGAGGAACACAAAAAGCACTACTGCCAAATACGGGGCAAAGCTAACCGAAAGGCCACTGCTTCGATCCGGTCAAGGATCTCAAAAGGCCTTACAAACCTGAGGCTCAATCAAAACCCTGCTAATCCAACACGGAACACCTCTCTACGGTGTTACTCTCAGGCCAACTCTTGCATCTCACTCGATGCTCAACCCATTGCCAAGGCCTACTCCTGCATCCCACTCGATGCTCAACAAAAGCTCAGGCCAACTCTTGCATCTCACTCGATGCTCAACACAAACTCAGGCCAACTCCTCAAGTGGCAACAACTAGTTCCACACTGGGAACATCCAAATAAAAAGAGTGCTCCACTCTACTAGCCCGCTGAAATCCACAAACGGATTAAGCCCTGACAAGAAAACTCCACACTACACCCTGGCTACGAGGGTACTAAGAGAACTGGCTGTAAAATGACAGCAGGCTTGCAAGGGGGGCAAAGATGTCTCTACATCTGCCTCAAGCCACTAACACGGCAACTTGCCAATCAATCGAGCGACTGGTGGAGACTCTGCTAGTCCACCTCTCTCAAGGGACTACCACCACCAACTGATGTACCAAACAGCACAGGAACGGCACACTTCGGCCTCTCAACAGCAGGGCATCCCAACACATGGATGCTAAAGCTCAAACCTGGCCAACTGCTTTACTACTAGCAGTAGGACTTTCTAAAACATCGAGCTCTACAGGCATCCACTTGCCAAACCGGGCGGCTCCATCAACGCCAACAAACTCATCGGCAAAAACTCACGATCATGCCCTCCTGAAACCTTCGGGGCTACAAGAGCTACTGGGGAATCTTTGAAACAAACTCTGCATCACCGGGCTATCTGTGCCCGGGACTCCTCACTACGCGCTACAAACTGCGCCTGGGTCTCCGCTCTCTGATAGCTAAAGACCTGCCATCAAATCTTTCACGGTTGGAGCACACTCTGCTCAAGGAGTCACACTCTGAGGCGTGCTAGCCTCTACCCCCTCCTCTAGGCAACTCAACTGCCAGGGCCAACTCTGGCCAACGGGCCTAAACGACCCTGGACGCGGCCTCAACATCAACACAATCAGTCCAACTCCTCGGTCGGACATGCCAAGCGTCCTGCTCCTTTGAGTGCGATCAACATACTGGCGATCTGCACAAAGCACCTCCACCCTCTCACTAGGGGAAAACCAACAACTGGGCCACAAATGGCCTACGGGAGTCTGAACTCTGCCTCCCTCTGAGTGCGATCAACATACTGGCGATCTGCACAAAGCATAAATGTTGGCCCACACTGGGGCTCTCACTACTCATCAAACTGCTCGCACTGCGGAAAGTTTGCATGATGGCTCTCTAAGCCCAAACCAACAACGAGTCAGAACTCCGCTCGTCTCCGCTCCACAACTCTACACAAGGCATAAAAGCTAGATGAAAAGTATTGTAAATTCTTAACCCTTAGCTTAATTGAACTCAGACAAACCTGACGGCCGTGGAGTGCTGATGATCATGGGAACAACAACCTACAAAGCGGAGTTAGTCTACGAATCTATGACTCGTGCTCGATACCAACCGTGATTTAACCCGACCCAAAACATCGTCCTAAACCGGGTTCTCTCACTCAAAGATGCAAGTTAAATATGATAACAAGCGGTTTAGTGCTCATATTTAAAAACCTTTCAAAACATATGAGAAGGGGGAACCCTTAAAACATAACCAGCAGTTTTCATTTAAACAATCCAACGAAGTAAAAGAACCTGGCCAGTGTTTATAAAAACATACAATACAATTTAAACAGCTTTTAAACAATGTTCCCCTAGGACTTCTGTCCAACTACATGTTGAATAAACAATGCAATAATAAATGACAGAGTGCCGGCGGCTCCCCATGATCAATCAGCTCCCTCCGCTAGCCATCCTGGTGTTGTCCCAAGTTACCTGAAAGATAAATAAGGGTGAGTATAAACATACTCAGTAAGAATCCCCAACCGGGGTACAATACGATACATCAGTCATCTAGCACCTCAACATGCAAGCAAACAGCTATCAACACATATCATAGCTCAACGAGCTCATAATACAAGATCTGGAGCCATCGGAAGTCTCCTACTTCCGGCCTAAGGATTGGATACACTGACCAATCCTGGGACATCACCGAGGTATCTTTCACTCGGGGGGAATGCACTGATCCCAAGAATCTGATCCCAAGAATGTCCTCAAGGGCCTCTTGCCCTCGCTGCAAATCTGGACTTACGGGAGAGTACCCGAAGTCAGGCTCTAACGAAAAGAATGGTGTACTCACGAACATTAGCTCGGGGGAGCTCTCCGAACCGGCCACTAACGCGTGTGCGCACACACCGCATGCTGCTAAAACCGGCGTAAATGCGGGGGCCAAAGAGCAAACTACGCGGGCCAGGTACGCATGCCTATGACTCGGAAGCGGTGTCACTGATCACAGTAGCTCGAGGCCCTCGGCGCTCATCTGTGCAGCCTGATCCACCGACCTGAAGCTAAGAACCGGCCAAGGTAGGCTTACACCGTTGGTAGGGTTCCGCTCTAGCAGGCTACAAACTAGGCATACGCCAATGAGGTAGCTAAGTCTCATTGGCTGCCGGGAGGGGGGAGAAAAAGCAATGTATGTTATGCTTTGCTCTATATCCGTCCACTGGGGACAAAGTACGTTATGTCCGCTCTCAACCCCTGAAGCAATGCTTCGCTTTACTCCCGACCGGTGGGGACAAAGTACTTTATGTCCGCTCTCAGCCTCTGGATGATGACAAACCCTACAACTCTATCTAAGAGTACAGAGCAAATAAATGATTCCTGGCTAGCAAGCAATGACCGACATCAATCACATTTACCTAGCATGATACTACAACTTAAGCAGGAATCATAAGCATGCTGGCAGAACAAACCTAGCATGGCACTAACATGTAAAATCAGGCAAACATGCTAGCAAGAGGTCAATCAAAGCTGCCCTATCAATATCATGTTCATAACAGCAAACAAGCATACAAGGCATATCATGATATATCGCAGGGTCCACACAACCACGGTAAGAAATCCTTACCTGGAACAAGCAGCAAACAATTACAAATCATAATAAATCAACGAGCGATCCTCAAGCCTCTAATCGAACCCGAACAACCTAAACATCAAATAAAGCACCCAAATCAAATACAATAACCAGCAGCCAATAAATCAGGGCCCAACGAACAAAAGACTCAGGAAATACCATCCGAGAAGACACAAGGCTCGGGCCAACCAACACACAACAAGCGGTGTCGGCAGAAATTTGCTGGCTGGCGGGCAGCGCTGGCGCGCTTGGCCAGCCTTGCAGACACGGCGTAGGGCGTCTTTGGCGCAGCGCGCGCAGGGCGTTAGGGGCGCGGAGGTGCGCGCGGGCGAGCTAGGGCGAGGCAAGGGCGCGCGGGAGCTAGCTCGGCAAGCACAAGGACGTGGCGGGGCGACGAGCTACAGGGCGCTCGGGCTGGCACGCACTGTGCGGGGCTGGGCGACAGGGACTAGGGTGACGCGAGCTTGGGCGAGCAGGGGCTGGGCTCGGCGCGACCTGGGCGAGAGCGAGCTAGGCGACGCAGGGCGACTCAGGCTGGCGAGCTTGGGTGCTGGGGTGGCTCGGGCGTGCTGGGCGCTGGCTAGGCGAGCTGGCTCGAGCTGGGCGGCCAGGGTTGGGCAACCAGGGCTGGCTCGGGCGTGGGCAGGTGTAACAGCCCAGTTCCCTATTCCAGTTTTCGAGGTGCCTTCGGGTCAAGATTCGGTTTTTGGTTGGGTTTTAGAGCCGTTTGGACCCTTGGGGGTATTTTGGTCTTTTGGCTCTCCGGGCAGGATTTGTGGTTTTCATGGCTTTGAGGTAGCTCCCCGCCTTTGTCGAGGCTTGTTTGTTGGTGGTGCGAGTCCCGTGGTGTTTGGGCTAGTCGGTTGGATGCTCGGTTGTGGTTTGGGCTTTGGCAAAGTGTTGGTTGGTTGTGTGCTTCTTTTGGGGATTCGAGCCCGAGCCTTTAGTGTTGCTTTGGGAGTTGGATTTAAGTGAGTTTGATTGTTTGGGAAAGATTGCTTCGGTCGGGTCTCAAAGGAGGAAGCCGGGAAATGGAATTTTGAGGTTTTAAGTGGATAAGGATGGAAAATAGAATTTAAATCCCATTTTTCCCTTTTATTTCCCATTTCTCCTTTTTATTTCCTTTTTCTTTTATTTTCCCCAAAATCAACTTTCTCTCTCTTTTCTCTCTCTCTCTCCAGAGCACCCCCACCTAGCCCACCCCTAGCCTTGGCTCGCCCAACCACTGCCCGAGCGAATTTAGCTCGCCCAGTGCCCAAGCAACCTCGCCAATGAGCCCTCGCCCCTACCAAGTCGCGTCGCGCCAGTCAAGTCGCCCGGCTCGGCGTCGCCGGCCAGTCGCCTCAGCCCGAGTGTCGCGCGCCATCGCCAGCCCGAGCCCAGTCCCTGTCGCGCGCCCCCGTGTTGCCAAGGTCCGAGTCGTGCGTCCCCTGTGCCGAGCCGCTCCGAGTCGCGTCCCAGTAGCCCGTCGTCGCGCCGCGCGCCGCCATATCTTTGCTTTCGCCGCGCGTTTGCGCGCGCTATCGCCAATGACTTCCCCAGCCCGTGTCAGCGCGCCCCAGCCGTGTCAGCGCGCCCCGCGCCCGAAACCAGCGCCTCTACGCCCGACCTGCGCCCCAGGTAGCGTCTGTCTGCGCCCATCACCGCCTAACCCCTGCAACGGCCCGTTCGAGTGTCGATCGCGCCTCGTGAGTTGCTCCCAGCCGAGCCACCATTTATTTTAGAGTATTTAGGGCTATTTTATGATTATTGATGTGTTTTGCTTGGTTCGTTATATAGTAGCTCGGGTTCGATCGCAGCTTAGGTTTCTTGTGTTTAGAGGTCTTCCGGCCAGGTAAGGATTTCTTACAGGAGTTATGTGGACCTGCGATATATTGTGTGATTGCTGATTGTATGCTTGTTTGTGTTTATTGACATGTTTGGTGATAAGTGCTCTATTCTGAATTCCCGACTGGCATGATTTCCTGTGTTGTTTCTCATGTTAGTCCATGCTAGGTTGTTCCTTTTTGGCATGCTCGTATCTGTCCTTGCTTCGTAGAATCATGCTAGGTTCGTTGTATTCTTATTGAGCACGCATCGGATGATATTGCTTGTTTCTGCTGATTGCTAAAGGCGGGTTAGAGTTGCGGTAGATAGCATCATCCGGCCGGGTGCATAACGTACCTTGCACCCTAGCGGGGGCGTATGAGATGGAGCTCATACGATCCCGTTAGGGAATAGCTAACCCTAACGGTGGCCGCCCGCAATCTTGGGTGAGGGTGGCGGATCATAAATGCCCCAACGGTCGGGATGATGACTTGGCATTGCCTCGTCCCGGCGGCCGGCATGTCCTCGGCATGTTTGGCGAGAGCCCCCGATTGCCACCTGTTAAGGTAAGGACGGCTTCCTGGTGTAAGCCTACCACGACCCGTTCCTTAGCCCCAGGTGCGGTGGTTCAGGCTGACATAGTTTACGTGTCCAGGTCTCACACCCCTATGTCAGTGACACCGATCCAAAGAATTAGTTAGGCGTGGTGACTGGACATGGGCAGCTTGCCTCTAGACCCGGCACCCCCCATAGTCTGCAGTAGCACGCGGTGCATGTTTACGCTCATTACAACAACCGGAGAGCTCCTCGGGATCTTGAGCAGTGTACCTTTCGTCGACGATGAGTAGACGGTGAGGCCGGGACTTGTTTCTCGTATAGGGCGACTTGTGTATTATGTGGATGTGGTGATTGATTTCCGGACTAAGACCCTGAGTTGGCATCCGAGGCCCAAGTGTGGGCTAAGCTATGTGCTTTATCTGTGTTTACATTCATAGCTTGCATATCTTTCTGCTAGATGACCATGTATATCGTATTGTACCCCGGTTGGGGATTCTTACTGAGTAATTCGTTACTCACCCTTACTTATCTTTCAGAAACCATGGCGCGAGGCGAGGATGGTCGAGGAGGAGCTGTGATCATGGAAAACCCGTTGTTCAACTCTGAGTCTTGTATTTATGTTTTAAATGTCCTCTGAATGCATGTAGTTGGGCACGGAGCCCTAGGTTGTTTTATGAATGTATTTCCGGATTCTAGCATTGTTGTAAATGTTGTAAAGTTGTATGTTTTTAATAAATCTCTGATCAGAGTAAGTTTTGGAAATGTATTTGTCTTGGAACAGGTGCTTGGAAACAGGGACAGGTTTCAAGAATTTTGTATTGACTTTTTAAATGAACTCTTGCCGGTTTTTTTTTTGTTTTTACTTAGAATCCGAAACAACCATCTTGCAAATTCTAGTGTTGATTTGTATGCATGCATTGAGGTAAGGGCCCATTTAGAGCCCCATTCGGGTCGGGTCTTTACAGTAGGGGCTGGGGTCAAGCTGGAGGAGAGAGAAAGGGGAAAAAGGAAAAATGGGGATTTTGGGGAAAATGGGAAAAAAAAAGGATTTTTAATCTTTTTCTTTTTTCTCTTTTTATCCTTATCCAAAATTATCCATTTTTCCAATTTTCCAAAAAATCCTTATCCTTAAATCCCATTTCCCGGCTTCCTCCTTCGAGACCCGACTGAAGCAACCTTTTCCACTGAATAAATCTCACTGAAATCAGCCTCTCAAATCAACACTAAAGGCCCGGGCTCGAATCCAAAAGGAAACACCCAAACAACCATAACTTTGCCCAAAACCCAAATCACGTCCGAACCTCCAAACGAATAGCCCAAACACCTCGGGACTCGCAGCCACCAACAAACAAACCTCGACAAAGGCAGGAGCTGCCTCGAAGCCCTGAAAATCCGCAAATCCTGCCCGGGGAGCAAAAGACCAAAATACCCCTAAGGGTCCAAACAGCTCTAACGGCCCAACCGAACCACTGAATCTGAACTGGAAGCTCCTCGAGAATCGGAATAGAAAACTGGGCCGTTACATACACCTCCAATCAATGATGCCCATCGGGGTCTTACACATCTAGGATGCCCATCGGGGGTTTACACATCTAGGATGCCCATCGGGGTCTTACACCTCCAATCAATGATGCCCATCGGGGTCTTACACATCTAGGATGCCCATCAGGGTCTTACACCTCCAATCAATGATGCCCTTAGGGGTCTTACACATCTAGGATGCCCATCGGGGTCTTACACCTCCAATCAATGATGCCCATCGGGGTCTTACACATCTAGGATGCCCATCAGGGTCTTACACCTCCAATCAATGATGCCCATCGGGGTCTTACACATAAGGAACAAAGGCAGTGCCATCGGGACTCACCTACACCGCACACGCGTTGGTGCCCATAGGGGCTTACCCAAGCGGGACCTAAACTAGTTACCCCTACAGTCTTCTACACTATACATCACCTGCCTATCCCTAGCATGGAACTAACAGATTAAAACAGGACAAGGTTATGCCAAGATAAGGAAACCCCTAGCATGGACCTAATATAATATAACAGGAAAACAAGCACAACACAATCTGGAAGCAAGAGAGCATGTAACCTATCCACTAGAAATTTCATACAATCACAAGATATGGCATGCTATCAAGTATTCGCAGGGTCCACACAACCCCGGTAAGAAATCCTTAGCTGGAAGTAAGCAGAAACAACAATCAACAGGTGACCCTCGAGCTTTTAAACGAACCCGAGCAACCTAAGCAAGTAATTAAAATCATCCTAATTAACCAAACAACAGCTAAAATCTTAAGGTCCAAAGAGTGGAGGCTCAGGAATTACCAACCGAGAAGACACCAGGCTCGGCACCAAGCTGTCTCGGCCAAGAATGCTCACGGCAAGGTCGCGGCAGCGCGAGCGAGCGGGCGGGGCTCTGCGGGCGGAAGACGCCGCCCAAGCGTCAGCGATCTGCGGAGCTGGGCGCGGTAGTGCGGACCTGACGCAGCGCCGAGAGCGCTTATCGTCGCGGACGCGGACGGTGCGCCCAGGCGCCTGATCGCGGCGACGGCGGCGCTTGGCGCGCACGGTGCGCGCGACGGCAAGCGATCTTTGGCACACGGTGCGACGGCGGCGGCGCCGGCTCTGGTGGCTTGCGGCGCGTTGCGGTGGGGCTGCTGCAGGGCTGCTCGGTGTGGCTCGGTGCAGTGCCTTGCGCCAGGCGGGGCGGCGGCGACGGCGAGGCGACGGCGGCGAGGGTTAGGGGAGAGGGTTTGCGTGAGGGTGAAGTTCTTGCTTTTTTTTTTCCTAACTTAAATAGGCTTGGTGATCCAGAATTCCTTTCCCAAGGCTTTCCTCCTTCAAACCCTAGCTGCCGCATTTATTTTCCTTAATTAATTCCAAACTCCCAACTCTCTTTGAGGCCGAGGGTTCGAGTCCTCCAAATAACATCTTTTTAAACCTTATTTTATATTTAACTAAAATCCGGGCTGTTACACAACTAGAAGCCACGAACGGGTTAAGTCCCGACAAGAAAACTTTACTCTACACCCTGACTACGGGGTACTAACCGAGTTGGTTGCAAAACAGTTGCGGGCTTGCAAGAGGTCAAGATGTCTCTACATCTTCCTCAAAAGCTACTAACTCGGCAACTTGCCAATAGACCGGGTGGCTGGTGGAGACTTTGCTGGTCCACCTCTCTCAAGGGACTTCCACCACCAAACTGTTGTATCAAACATCACAAGAACGGCACGCCTCGGCCTCTGAACATCAGGTCATCCCAACACTCGGATGATAAACTCGATCCTGACCAACCACCTGGCTGCTAGCAGTGGGTCTTCTAAAACATCAAGCTCTACAGGCTTCCACTTGCCAAACTTGGCGGCTCCATCAACGCCAACTAACGCATCAGCATAAACCTCCTGATCCTGCCCTCCCGGGGTCTTACACATCTAGGATGCCCATCGGGGTCTTACTCCAGCTAGGATCACAGAGATGCCCATCGGGGTCTTACACTCCCTAGCAACCTTATGATGCCCATCGGGGACTTACACATAAAGTCAACAATGTAGTGCCCATCGGGGACTTACCCAAGAGAAACCTAACTAATAACCCCTATAGTCTCCTACCTTATACATTACCTGTCTATCCCTAGCATGAACTAACAGAAATGAACATGAAACATGGATATGCTAGAACAAGAAAATCCTAGCATGGAACTAACCGAATACGAACAGGAAACATGGATATGCCAGAATAAGAAAACCCTAGCATGGAACTAACAGAATACGAACAGAACACAAACATGCCATCAAGAGGAAACATGAATCCTATTCACAAGGAATCTCATACAGTTACAAGGTATGATATGCTAACAAGTGTTCGCAGGGTCCACACAACCCCGGTAAGAAACCCTTACCTGGAAATTAGCAGAAAATAACTACCACAACCAACAAGCGACCCTCGAGCTTCTAAGTGAACCCGAGTAACCTAAGCAATCAATAAAATCATCCTAATTAAACAAACAACAGCTAACATCTTAGGGTCCAAAAGAGTAAAGGCTCGGGAAAACCAACCGAGAAGGCACTAGGGCTCGGCACCAAGCTATCTCGGTAAGGCAGGCTCACGGCAAGGCTGCGTGCGGCAACGAGCGGCTGGCAGGCTGCAGCAAGCGGCGGGGACGGCAGGGCTGCTGTGCGCAGGCGCTAGGCACTGACGCGAGGGTGCAAGGGGGAAGCGAGCAGGATCTCGGCGGCGAGGGGCAAGCAGGATGTGTGGCTGGGGCGGACAGGCATGCAGACGCGGACGGCGCTGGGGCGCGGTCGTACAGAAGCAGACGGTGCTGGGGCGCGGGCGCGCTGGTGCTCAGATGAGGAAGAGTTCGCGCTGGGACGGCACGCGGACTGGGCGCGCTGTGCGCTGCTGGGGCTGCTCGGCTGCGATCGGCGAAGGGCTGGTGCACGGCGTGTGGGCGACACAGCAAGGCTCTGGCGGTGTTCGCTGGCCGTGTCGACGGCCTGCTGCTGGTCTCGGCTGGGGCAGAAACACACACACACACACACACACGAAAATTCCCGGCGGTTAAGGCTCGGCCAAGGGCAATTGCCAAAGGAAGAGGAAAAGGAAAAGGAAGAAAGAGCAAACCTACCTCTCGGTTCTTGATTCTTGGAGAGACGGTCAAGAAAGCTGGAGAAATCGGCAAGGAGGGGAGTTTGAGCGTGCGACAAAGGAAAAGAGAAGGAAAAATACGGTTCTTTCCTATTTAAAATAGGATTGGGTTTGGCAATTCCCTTCCCTGGCCTTTCCCCCTTCGAGTCCCAGCGGGAGCAACCTTTTTCTCCAAAAATAATTCATTTAAATCCAAGTCTCCAAATTCTTTTAGGTCAAGGGTTCGAATCCCCCAAGGAGCACCTTTTAAAATTCCTATTTTGCACTTGACCAATAAACCTCCAGACACCCTACTAAATCCAACTGCTCCTGGAAACACTTTTAAAAACCTTATTTTACAATTAACATAAACCCGGGCCGTTTCATCCAGATTCTGGGAAAAACTAAAAACTTGTAATCATTCATTTTAACAAACAAACATTAAGCGTCCTCAAACCTGTCCCTGTTTCCAAGCACCTGTTCCAAGCTAAATACAATTTAAAACATACTCTGATTAGAGATTTATTTAAAACATTCAAACCCAAACAGTTTACAATAGTGCTAGAATCCAGAAACAATCAGAAAACATCCTAAGGGCTCCGTGCCCAACTACATACATTCAGAGGACAAAACCAAAAACATAAACATAAACTCAGAGTTAAAAGACAGCAGGTTTCCATGATCAGCAACTCCTCCTCCAGCCATCCTGTCTCGCGCCCTGATTACATGTTGAAAACCACAAAATAAGGGTGAGTAACGAATTACTCAGTAAGAATCCCCAATCGGGGTACAATACGATATAACTGGTCATCTAGCAGAAAGTATGCAAGCTATGAATACAACACAGAAGAGAGCATATCACTTTAATCCATACATAAATACCACGGATGCCATCTTACCGTCTTACTCCGCAAAACTACAACACATCTCGATACTCTACGAGAAACTATTCTCGGCCTCAGCTTTCCTACTACTGTCGATACGAAAGGTGCATTAAACTCAAGATCCCGAGGAGCTCTCCAGTCGGTGCTGTAATGAGCGTGTGCGCGCACCGCATGCTGCTGCAAACCAGGGAGGTGCTGGGTCTAGAGCATGCTGCCTTGGTTCAGTATGCAGGCCTAAAAGAATCTCTGGATCGGTGTCACTTAACATAGTGGTGTGAGACCAGGACACTATGACTATGTCAGCCTGTACCACCGCACCTGAGGCTAAGAAACCGGTCGTGGTAGGCTTACACCAGGACTCGGTCCTTGCCCTATCAGGTGGCAATCAAGGGCTACTGCCGACACGCTGAGGTCGTGTCGACTGCCGGGGTCAAGGCAATGCCTCGTCATTTCCCCGGCCGTTGGGGCATTTAACAGTCTGCCATCCTCACCCAAGATTGCACTGGGCTACCGTTAAGGTTAGCTAAATCCTAACGACGGATCAGGGACGAAGTACTGCCTCGCACGTCCCTACAACAGATGCAAGTTACGTTATGCATCCTCGCCCGGATGATGCTACCTATCAGAACTCTAAACTATAAACATCTAACAGCAAACATACTAACACATGCTCAGCAGAAAGAATGAACCTAACATGGTACTACGAAGCAAGAACAGATAACGAACATGGCAGAACATAACAACCTAGCATGGAACTAACATGAGAATAACACGAGAATCATGCCAGTCAGAATTCAGAACAGAGCACCTATCCACTAACATGCTGATAAACATAAACATACATACAATCAACAATCACAGAAAATATCGCAGGGCCCACACAACTCCGGTAAGAAATCCTTACCTGGGTCGGAAGGCAAACACACACAAGAAAGATCTGAAGCTACAACCGAACCCGAGCTAGCTATCGGGAACCTAACAGACAAACAACAAACATCACAATCTATAGGACTTAGGTAAAATACAAACAGAACTCGACTCGATCGAAAGCAACTCACACGGCACGAGGCGGGCACGCGGATGGACAAGCTGCAAGGCTCACGGCTGGGCGACGTGCGGCTGGGCATGAGCAGCAGGGCTCGGCAGGGAGTGCGGCAGGGCTGGCAGGCGAGCGGCCCTAGGGCGTGCGTCTGTGCTGCTGCGCGGCTGGGCAGCGTGTGGCACGGAGTAGGCGCGAGCGAGCGGCGTGCATGCGGCTGGGCGTGCAGACGTGCGGCTCGGGCGCTGGGCGTGCGAAGGGTCGCAGCGACAGGGGCTGTGCTCGCTGCGAGGCTGGGCAGGGCGCGGCGACGGGGCGATCAGGCGGTTGTGCTCGCGTGCAAAGGGGCTGCGAAGCGGGCGTGCGAGCGATCGCGAGGAGCTGTGATCGGCGATGGGCGTTGCAGGGCTGGCCAGCGACAACGATAGGGGCTACTCGACTGGGGTGAGACGGCGTTGCTGCAGGCTGGGCGACGACGTGCGGCAGCAAGGCTGCTCTCGGCTGCAAGAAACACACAACCAACAATAACTATTCCCTTCTCTCGGCCAGCAAGAACAACACCAAAAAGACCAACAACAAGAAGGAGAGATCGAGGAACGAGGAACGCTTACCCGGAACAAACGAAACGACGGAGCTCCCAGGCTGGAATCGCACGGCAAGAAAGAGCTTGGAGAGGTGGTTTGCAGCTAAGTGATTTAGGGAAGGAGAAAAGGGAATAAACTTATTTTTTAATCAAACTCACTTAAATCTCGAAAACCAAGGCAAACCAAGATAACCTGCAGAGTGAGTATGAATAACTACTTGAAGCTTGACTAACATAACCTTACAGCTATCTTCCTAGCCACCCAGGCTCGAATCCCAACTGCTGCATTTTTAATCTGGCAAAACCCCTAATTTATTTTTTGCAACTCTCAACACCCAAACTCAACCAAAATGCAACCAAACCCTATATTTGAACATCCAAGAATATAAACAGCTGAGAAAGATAGAAACAGGCCTAATGGCCAGACCAAATTACCAAAATACCCTTAGGACATACTTGAAAGACCGGGATGAAAACCTGGGCTGTTACAATATTGTACCCCGGTTGGGGAGTCCTTATTGAGTGCAATTGTACTCACCATTTTTGTGGTTTTCTCCACCAGGTAACTTGGCACAACATCGAGGTGGCTAGGGGAGGAGCTGAAGGATCATGGGAAAGGTCGCTGCATGTCTTGAGTCATTTCTATTCTAGTCCTGAAAGTGTCTTTTGAGAACTGTATTGGTTTTTATCAGAATTGTGTAACTTTTTTTATTTAACTCTGGCCAGAGGCTCATGTTGTTTTACGTTTTCATACTATGCATTGAGGTAAAGGCCTAGTTTAGGACCTCTTCCGGGTCAGGGTCCTTACACTTCGAGTCTTGGCAAAGACACAATTAAACTTGATTTTTCTCTTCTAACCGCTCTGCTTCAAAACTTCTCAACAAATGACACTAGCCCTGGAAACCTGCAACCGACAAATAACCAAGCTCAGTAAATGACAGAAACAGCTCTGAAACCCTGATTAACTACAAAATCGGCCTTGAGGGCTAAATGACCAAAATGCCCCTAAAGGCTCAACTGCCCTAACGACCCAATTGAACTACCGAAAATATAACCGGACATACTTGGGGAATTGAAATAGAAATCTGGGCTGTTACACTGGATATGTCTTGGCTTGAGGGAGGTTCCTCCTTGTTCATTTCGCTTCTCCTCCCCTAGATTGCTACAAAAAAACTACAATTATCAATTTCTTTTTAGCACTTAAAAAATATCACACATTCATGCATATTTTGTTGCAACAAACCTTTAAAAAGCATCCTAATCAGTAAACAATAGGATATTCGCTTATGCGCAATTTTTAGAATGTTGGGGTGAAATTCAATAACTAATTACTTAATTATAGCAAAGTTCATATTAAATTATATTATTTTAAGTTAATTTAACTCTCAATTCTTGAGAGTTATCAACTTCTACTTAATGGGTATAGTTCATCATTCTGAGAGAGAAAAAAGAAATGTTGTTCTAACTTGATTAAATAATGAATAAATCTTTTAAGGAAATCACAACAGCGCCAAAACTGAAAAATTATGCCAGAAGAATGCTGAAGCAATATCTTAAAATTCAAAAGACTAACCTTACTATTCACCTCAACATTAGTTCCTACAAACCTTCTGTCCGTAATCAAACAACTCAACCAGATTTCACTCAAGATATGCATAATAATATTCGATGCAATACCTCAAATTTCTTGAGCAAACATGTTAGCGTGCACAGTCATTGTTGTAGTAAGTTTTATTCTTTCAAAGACCATCTCCTCAGAGATTTGGTGTTAATTTTCAACTTCTTCTCAGAATAAGAATACATGGAGGTGTAATTGTGTTGTAAGCGAATTAACAAACAAAATGCTAAAGCAAACGATAAGATCAAATGCTTCATCGACAATACAATAAAGGTAAGTAATGTAAATGATTAAAACGGAATAAGTGTAAGAACCCGACCCAAAAGTGGTCCTAAACCCGATTCTTACTAGCATGCTTATAAATTTAAAACAACACATAAAACTACTTAAAATAAAACTTGATTAAACCAACCAAAAGAACACATTCATTTCATAAATAAGTACTGGCCAGTATTTCAAACAAAACAGTTTTAACAAGTCTTAACAGTAAATAGTGTTCCCAGCATGCTACTACAGAATAAAAGACTCCAAATAAATAAAGACAACAGCGTACGCCGGCAGCTCTCATGATCACACAGCTCCCTCCACTAGCCATCCCGGTGCTGTCCCAAGTTACCTGAAAGAAAAGTAAGGGTGAGTATAAACATACTCAGTAAGAATCCCCAACCGGGGTACAATACGATACATACATCCTCTAGCATCCTAGTATACATGCAATCAGCTACCATCACAGAACCTTGCTCATCAAGCTAATAAAGACAAGTCTGGGAACCTCGAAAGTTTCCTACTTCCAGTTTAATTAATGGTTACCCTAACCAATCCCCAAAGACATCCTCGATGGTCTTTCACCCTCGGCCAATTGATCAACTCAAAAGCTGATCCCAAATAGATGTCAGACACCCTCGAGGGTCTTTCTCCCTCGGGCAAATGATCAACTCAAAAGCTGATCCCGAATAGGTGTCCTCGGGGGCCTCTTACCCCCGGCCAAGCCAAACCCTAAGACAACGGGAGAGTACCCGAGGTCAGGCTCTAAATAAGAACGGGAGCGGTGTCACTAATCTACAGTAGTGTAGAGCCCTCGGCACTCAGCTGTAGCAGCCTGTACCACCGACCTAAAGCTAAGATCTGTCTTCGAGCAGGCTTGCACCCGTGACAGGTTTCGCTCTAGCAAGTTACAAACTAGGCTTGTAACGATGCGGGAGCTAATCTGCACCTGCTGCTGGGGGCAGAGACAAAGTACATTGTGCCTCTCACTGATCCGGACATGTGGCGACAAGGTACGTTATGTCCGCTCTCAGACTCTAGAAGTAGACAAAGCTATCTAACTATCTAACAACACATAGAAGGCATTCCTAGTAATTGAACATGCTTATCAAGAATACAAGTACAACCTAGCATGATACTACGAATGTAAATAGGGAACTCAGAACATGCTGGAAGGACAAACCTAGCATGATACTACGAATGTAAACATGGAACTCAGAACATGCTGGAAGAACAAACCTAGCATGGCACTAACATGTAGAAACATGGCAAACATGCTAGCAGAGATAAACACTGAAACAGTCCTAACCACTAACATGCTCATAACAAACACATATACATATAAGATGCAATCAAAACATATTGTAGGGTCCACACAACCCTGGTAAGAGATCCTTACCTAGAACAAGCAGAAATACAAACAGTAAAGTGCTCCTTGAGCTGCAGTGTCTCACAACCTAAATCATACAACATACAAATTAACCTAGCTAGCTAAACACTTAACTATAAACTACAAACTAGAAGCAAGGGAGCAAGAGACTACCTCTAATAGCACCTAGTGCTCTCGGCCAAGCACCAATGATGGAACCCTAGGAGCTCTCGGCCACAACTCCTCAACACTTGCTCTTGGCTAGGCAACACAACAAACACAATGAGTTAGATCTCGGCTAGGGAGCAAACAACACAACCACACCATCCCACAAGAAGCTCTCGGCCACACACACCCATTGAGGCTCTCGGCCAAACCAACACACAAGCATAGAAACACATCAACTTACCAACTCACCTATGAAGATTGGCCAAGGTCTTCCAATGAACAAGGTGGTCTCGGCCAAGGAAGAAGCACAACAAGGATGGATTCGGCTAGGGTTTGGATCTTGCACAAGGAGGAAGAGCAAGGTTAGATCTACACATCTACAACTCAAATCACAACAAAACACCATCAACCCTACCTTGAAGCTCTCGACAATGGAGGTTGGAGAAGGATGCTGTCGGATCTCAACAACAAGAGCAAGACAAGAACTTTTAGAAGCAAGCAACAGGAGATCTTGAACCCAAATGCACAATGGCTCTCGGATCTACAAGGAGAAGAGAAAAAAAAGAATACAAACTCCTCTTAGAGAAGCTTGTCTCGGCCATGGCAAGGAGAAGAGGAAAAATAATGGTTTTTGTAAAGGCTTACCTTGTAGGAGATGGTCTTTGGTGCAACACTTGAAAGCAAACAATGGAGAGCTTGATAGCTATGGAGAGGCTCGGCCAAAAAGAAGAAGAAATGGGGCTAAGGTGGTCGGCCAAGAGGGAAGGGGAAGGAGAAAATGACAAAACCCTAATGTATTTTCCCTATTTTTCTAATAATAAAATGCCTAAAAAAATCCCACCTTCAAATCCCACCAAGAGCACTTTTTAAAACTCTTTTTAATTTCTCTACAAATGGCTCAAACTCAACTCCCAAACCACCATGGTTCGAATCCTAGCTCCAACACTTTTATTTTCATTTTTCTTCTTTTAATCGGGAGGGCTCCAAACTTTCCATAAATGGAACTCTTGACCTGGAACTTGAAACTGAAGAATAACCGAAGTCAACAATGACAGAAACAACCCTGAAACCCTGACTTACTGCAAAATTGTCTCGGGAAGGCAAAATGACCAAAGTACCCCTAGAGGACAAAATGACCAAAATACCCCTAGAAGCACAAACAGCCCTAACAGCCCAACCAACTCACTAGAGGAACAACCGAACAAACCTGGAGAACCAGAAGGAAAATCTTGGGCTGTTACAGTATTCCCTCCTTAAAAAGACCTTCGTCCCCAAAAGTCCTAAGACTGGAACAACTCAGGATAATGCGTCCTCATCTCATCCTCTAACTCCCAAGTAGCTTCCTCTGCCCTCTGATTTCTCCAATGAACCTTCACTAGGTTGATCTCTTTGTTATGCAAAGGCTTGTGCTCCCGAGCCAAAATCTGCACAAGCTTCTCCTCGAAACTCAAATCCTTGTTCAACTGTAAGGGCTCATGGTCAACAACGTGTGTCTGTTCTGCCACATACTGTCTCAACATCGAAACATGAAAAACATTATGAACCGCTACCCAAGATGGGGGCAAGGCCAAACGATATGCAATTGCACCAATCCCCTCAAGGATCTCAAAAGGTCCTACAAACTTGGGGCTCAACTTCCTCTGCTTGCCAAACCTCAACACGCCTCTCATCGATGATACTTTCAAGAAAACATGCTGGCCAACCTAAAATTCTAAATCTCTTCGCCGAACATCGGCATAACTCTTCTGTCTACTCTGAGTTGTCAACATGCGAGCCCTGATCTTCTGCACTGCCTCATTTGTCTTCTAGAGCAACTCAGGACCCAAAACCTGTTTGTCACCGACCTCTTCCCAGAACATTGGAGATCTGCAACGCTTGCCATACAAAGCCTCAAACGGAGCCATCTGAATGGTCAAATGATAGTTGTTATTATACGCAAACTCCATCAGATACAGGTATTGATCCCAACTGCCTGGGAAGTCCAACACACAGGCTCTCAGCATATCCTCTAGGATCTGGTTCACCCTCTCGGTCTGACCGTCTATCTGAGGGTGAAAAGTGGTACTAAAGTTGCACTTGGTCCCCACACCCTTCTGGAGCGCTCTCTCAAAGCGAGAAGTGAATCGAGAGTCGTGGTCTGAAATGATCTTCACTGGTACCCCATGGTACCGAACGATCTGGTCTAGGAACAACTGCGCCCACAGCTCTACAGTGTAATTGATTCTGCCAAGAATGAAGTGAGCACTCTTATTCAGTCGATCAACAACAACCCAGATCTGAGTAAATCCTCTCTGTGTCCTCGGTAACCCAGAAATGTAATTCATCATAAATCTCATCCCACTTCCACTGCGAAACACTCAGTGGTTGCAACAGACCTGCCGGTTTCTGTCTAGGAGCCTTCACTTGCTGATAAGTGAGACACCGGCTAACAAACTCAGCTACATCTTGTTTCATGCCCATCCACCAGAATGTATGCTTGAGATCTTGATACATCTTCGTACCTCTTGGGTGCCAAGTAAACGGGGAACTATGAGCCTCGGTAAGTAACTCGGCTCGTAGCCCGACGTCCTCTGGAATGCACAAATGACCTCTATACATCAAACCTCTGTCTGGTGCTATAACAAAATCAAAGTCACCATCAGCCTGAACTCTCTCATACAGTCTCTTTAACTTGGGATCACTCAGCTGGCTATCAATGATCCTCTGCTTAATCGACGGTTGAACTGTCAACTGGGCTACCCTGGAGGTAACCTCTCCCAACAACACTGCAATACCGGCCCACTCAAACTCTTTATGCAATTCAACTCGAGAACTCAACAAAACTGCAGAGTGCGACGTCTTTCTACTCAAAGCATCGACCACAACATTGGCCTTTCCTGGGTGGTAAAGAATCTCACAGTCGTAGTCTTTCACTAACTCGAGCCACCTTTGTCTCATATTTAACTCCTTCTGAGTGAAGAAGTACTTAAGGCTCTGGTGATCTATAAACAACTATATCTTCTCGCCATACAAGTAGTGCCTCCAATTCTTTAAAGCAAACACCACTGCAGCCAACTCCATGTCATGAGTTGGGTAGTTCTTTTCATACGACTTTAACTGACAGGAATCATACGCAATCACCTTACCATGCTGCATCAACACACAGCCCAAACCAAACTTTGATGCATCACTAAAGACTATAAACCCACTTGTTCCCTCAGGAACTGCTAACACTAGTTCCGACGTCAAACTGCGCTTCAGCTGGGCAAAGCTCTCATCACAACTAGTGTCCCAAACGAAGACCACACCCTTTCTTGTCAATCTAGTCAAGGGTGCAGCCTGAGCAGAAAAGTCTTTAACAAAGCCCCGGTAATAACTTGTCAGACCCAGAAAGCTGTGAATCTCAACGACTGTCGTCGGTCTAGCCCATGAACTAACTGCCTCAACTTTAACGGGGTCCACAACTATTCCATCTTTGGAAACCACATGTCCAAGAAAAGCTACTTTCTCTAGCCCGAAGTCACACTTTGAAAACTTTCCATACAGCTGATTCTCTCGTAAGGCTGACAGAACTTGTCTCAAGTGTGAAGCATGGTCCTCCTTCATCTTTGAATATATCAGGATATCATCTATGAACACAATGACAAAGTTGTCCAAGAAAGCCTTGAACACCCTGTCCATCATGTCCATAAATGTTGCAGGGGCATTAATCAGTCCAAACGACATGACCACGAACTCGAAGTGACCATACCTCGATCTGAAAGCTGTCTTAGGGATGTCTGCATCTCGAATTCTCAACTGGTGGTACCCTAACCTCAAGTCGATCTTAGAAAACATTGAGGCTCCCTGAAGATGATCAAACAAATCATCAATACGCGGCAGGGGATACTTGTTCTTTACAGTGACTTTATTTAACTCTCGGTAATCGATACAAAGGTGCATTGATCCATCTTTCTTCTTAACAAACAAAATAGGTGCTCCCCACGGGGACACACTCGGGCGGATGAATCCTCGATCAAGCATCTCTTGCAACTGCACTTTGAGCTCTCTCAGCTCAACTGGCGCCATACGATACGGAGCTTTAGAGATAGGGAGAGTCCCTGGCTCAAGCTCAATGGTAAAGTCCAACTCCCTCTTCTGGAGCAATCCCGGTAACTCCTCAGGGAAAACATCTGCAAACTCTTGCACAACAGGTACCATCTCAACTGACAACTCGGTACTGCTCTCACCTATCAACTTTGCTAAAACACCCCAAGCTCCTCGAGTTAACAAACGTCGGGCTTTCACTGCTGACACCAAAGGCGGACACACTTCACCCTAGACACCGCGGAACTTGAAGCTTTTCTTCTAGGGCGGCCTGAACAAAACTTATTTCTGGCAGTAGTCTATCATAGCATGGTGCTCAAACAACCAATCCATACCAAGGATAACATCAAAACTGCTCATAGACAGGACTATGAGGGTAGCCTCTAAAAGCTCTTCGGATATCTGTATCCGGCCACTCTTAACTTTCTCACTAGCTAGCATACTCACTCCCGAAGAAGTTGCAACAGATAACTCAAACCCTAAAGGTTCGAGTTCCAAATAGGCTTGTCTAACCAATGCATCAGAAACAAACGAGTAGGTCGAGCCCGAATCAAACAATATGAATGCATAATGATCTAAGACAAGCAACATACCTACAACTGCAGCATCAGTACGCTCTGCCTCCTGACGAGAAGTGGCAAACACTCTGCCTTGCTGCTGAATTGGTCTGGCTGCTGCTCCAGCCTGAGTGCAAGTTCTAGCTAAGTGTAAAGACCCGACCCAAAAAAGGCTCTAAATGGGCCTTTACCCCAATGCATGTATTCAAAATAAAGGACATTATGAAAAATAATGTTTCGGATCCCAAGTAAAAACAGAAACATTCAACAATCAAAACAATTTACTCTAAAACTCATCCTCGTTTCCAAGCACTGTTTGGGATAAATACATTTCTAAAAGCATACTCGATCGAGATTTATTTAAACCATTTAAACATTCCACCAGTACAAATATGCTGGAATCCATAAAACATAAGAAAACATCCTAGGGCTCCGTGCCCGTCTACATGCATTCAGGGGAAATAACAAAAGTCAAGAGTCATGATATAACAAAATGGTCAGAGATGACAGCAGGATTCCATGATCACAGCTCCTCCTTCAGCCATCCTGTCTCGCGCCTTGGTTACCTGTGGAAAACCACAAAATAAGGGTGAGTAACGAATTACTCAGTAAGAATCCCCAACCGGGGTACAATACGAAAAACATGATCATCTAGAAGAATGTATGCAAGCTATGAATACAAACACAGAGCGGAGCACATAGCTAAGTCCACACTTGGACCTCGGATGCCAACTCAGGGTCTTAGTCCAGCAATAAATCCACCACACCATACGTCCTATACGAGAAACGAGTCTCGACCTCAGCCTGTCTACTGACGATACGAAAGGTACACTAGCTCAAGATCCCGAGGAGCTCTCCAGTCGGCGCTGTAATGAGCGTAAGCATGCACCGCGTGCTACTGCAGACTATGGGGTGCCGGGTCTAGTGGCAAGCTACCCATGTCCAATCCACCACGCCTAACTAAATCTCGGATCGGTGTCACCGACATAGGGTGTGAGACACGACACGTGAACTATGTCGGCTGAACCACCGCACCGAGGCTAAGGAACCGGTCGTGGTAGGCTTACACCAGAAGCGGTCCTTGCCCTAACAGTGGCAATCAAGGGCTACGGCCGAACACGCTAAGGACGTGCGCGATTGCCGGGGGCGAGGCAATGCCAAGTCATCATCCCGACCGTTGGGGCATTTAACGATCGCCACCCTCACCCAAGATTGCGGGGCCTACCGGTCGGGTTAGCTAAACCCTAACGGGGTCCGTGGACGGAGAATGTCTCGACGTCCCCGCCATGGATGCAAGATACTTTATGCATCGGGCCCTAAGATGCTACCTACCGAATTCTAACTCGCCTTAACAATCGCAGAAACAATCCAACACGTGCTCAACAGATACAAGGAACCTAGCATGATACTACGAAGCAAGAACAGATATCGAACATGCGAGAATGGAACAACCTAGCATGGGCTAACATGAGAAACAACACAAGAGTTCATGCCAATCGAGAATTGAAATGAGCACCTAGGGCTAAACATGCTAATAATCATACACAGCATACAAAACAACAATCACAAATATACCATGAGGCCACACAACTCCGGTAAGAAATCCTTACCTTGGTCGGGAGGCTTCTACACACAAATCCTAAGGCTGCGAAACAATCTCGCTAGCTAGCGGCGGAACCTAGCAAATCAATAATAATCGGCATCTAAAATGTCTAAAAACAATAGAACAGACAAGCTCGGCTCAAAGGGCACTCACGCGCACGCGGCGACACGATCTTGGAGTTCTTGGCAGGTCGCACGGCAGGGCTGGCGCGGCTGGCTGCGCGCAACCGGGCACGGCTGCGCGTCTGCTGCTGCGCAGAGATGGGCGCCGGGCGCGGTATGCGCGACGGACAGACGGACTCGGCGGCGGCGGCGGCGCACGCACGGGCGCACGTCGTGCCGCTGGCGTCACGATCGCGGACCACGGTGGCTGCTTTCGGCGAGGACGCGCGCGCGCGAGTGAACGTCTGGCGTCGCGGCGAGCGGCTCGGCAAGCGACACGGCGAAAGCGCGCGGGCGTCGGCGCGCTTCTTCGCGCGCGTTCGGCGTGACGTCGGGCTGGCAATGGCCGAGCAGAGGCCGGGCCGGTTCTTTGTCTGCGAGATCTGGGCGCGAGCGGCCGTGGACGGCGGCAAGGGCGATCTGGTGCGACGGCAGGGGCGATCTGGGCTGCTGCTGGTGCGATCCGGCGTGTGAGCTGGCCGGCTGGACGTGCGACGATGGCTGCTGGCTGGGGCTTCTCTCGGCTGGCTGCAATCAACACAAACAAACACAACACTCTTCTATTCACTTGGCCAAACAGCACACCAAACGGATGAGAAGAAGAAGAGGGAAATCGATACCTACCCGGAATGATGATGAACGATCCAAGGGAGCTGCAAGGATGAAGAATTCGGCAAGGCAATGGAGAGAAAAGCTTGGGCGGCCACACACTTTGGAGAAGAAGATGGAACAAACCTAATTTCTATTTCATTTAACCAAATGCACCAAACACCAAAGATCTAAGGTTAACTAAGATGTGATGCAGAAAGAGCAACAAGAGCACCTAATGGCTCAATTGGCACACATCCCCACAAGCTTTCCAGGAGACCCGGTTCAAACCCCAAATTGCAAAGACAATTTCCTTTATTTTTACTTTTGCATCAAACCTTGCTCAAACCAAACCACAAATCCTTCCAAAAACCTACATAATCCATCCAATAATTTTAGTAACTGGAAAAGACACAAACGGCCCTGACGGCCCGACCAAATTACCAAATTACCCCTAGGGCATACCTGGAAGACCGGGATGAAAAACCTGGGTCGTTACACTAAGTGACGCTCCACAGATACCGTAGTGAACTTTGCAACAAGAGTGGCACGGGGTGGCTGCTTAACAATGCCCTGCTGGCCATGCTGGCCTTGTGGTCTAAACTGTGGTCGACGCTGATCTCGACCTCTAAACTGGCCCTAACGACGAGCCTGCTGACCACCTGTACTGGAACCACTAGAAGAGTCAAACTTTCTCTTTGGCTCTGAGTACTGCTTGACAGACTGAACTGGTGCAACAGAAACCTGCACCTGCGGGTACTTGGAGTTATAGATGGTAGCCAACTCAACAGCTCTGTCATACGACTCTGGAGCGAGTGCTCGAACATCCTGAGTGTAAAGACCCGACCCGAAAGGGGTTCTAAACTAGGCCTTTACCTCAATGCATGCTTTTAAAACTTAAAGACAATATGCAAGATTGTATGCCAGATTCTGAATGAAAACTAAAAACATGTAAACATCCATTTCAAAAGTCAAATATAATTTTCTTGAAACCTGTCCCTGTTTCCAAGCACCTGTTCCAAGCTAACTACAGTTCCAAAACATACTCTGATCAGAGATTTATTCAAATCATTCAAAAACTCTAAACGGTTTACAATAGTGTCAGAATCCAGAAACAATCAGAAAACATCCTAAGGGCTCCGTGCCCAAGTACATGCATTCAGAGGACAACAAAAAAACATAAAGCATAAACATAAGACTCAGAGTTTAAAACAGCTGGTTTCCATGATCAGCAGCTCCTCTTTCAGCCATCCTGTCTCGCGCCATGGTTACCTGTGGAAAACCACAAAATAAGGGTGAGTAACGAATTACTCAGTATGAATCCCCAACCGGGGTACAATACGATATAACTTGTCATCTAGCAGAATGTATGCAAGCTATAAATATAAACATAGAAGAAAGCACTTCACTTTAATCCATACATAAACCTCGGATGCCATCTTACGGTCTTACTCCAGAAAACTACAACGCTTCACGATACTATACGAGAAACTAGTCTCGGCCTCAACCTTCCTACTGTAGATACGAAAGGTGCACTAAACTCAAGATCCCGAGGAGCTCTCCAGTCGGCGCTGTAATGAGCGTGTGCGCGCACATCATGCTTCCGCCAAAACCGAGGAGGTGTTTGGGGTCTAGGGCATCTTTGCCTGGTCTAGTACGCATGCCTAACAAATCTCTAGATCGGTGTCACTGAACATAGTGGTGTGAGACCAGGACACTATGACTATGTCAGCCTGTACCACCGCACCTGAGGCTAAGAAACCGACCGTGGTAGGCTTACACCAGGAACCGGTCCTTGCCCTATCAAGTGGCAATCAAGGGCTACTGTCGACATGTTGAGGACGTGTCGACAGCAGGGGACAAGGCAATACCTCATCATTCCCCCGGCCGTTGGGGCATTTAACAGTCTGCCACCCTCACCCAAGATTGCATTGGGCTGCCGTTAGGGTTAGCTAAACCCTAACGACGGATCAGGGACGGAGTACTGCCTCGCATGTCCCTACCACGGATGCAAGTTACGTTATGCATCCTCGCCCGGATGATGCTACCTATCAGAATTCTAAACTATAAACAGGTAACAGCAAACAATCCGATACGTGCTCAGCAGAGACAATGAACCTAGCATGATACTACGAAGCAAGAACAGATAACGAGCATGCCAGAACAGAACAACCTATCATGGAACTAACATGAGAAACAACACAAGAGTCATGCCAGTCAGAATTCATAACAGAGCACCTATCCACTAACATGCTGATAAACATAAACAAGCATACAAACAACAATCACATAATATACTGTAGGGCCCACACAACTCCGATAAGAAATCCTTACCTTGGTCGGAAGGCAACAACACACAAAGATCCTATGCTGCAATCGAACCTGAGCTAGCTAATGGGAACCTAACAAACAACAGCAAATATCACAACCTATAGGCCTAAAATAATAATACAAATAGGGCTCGGCTCGGGAGCAACTCACACGGCACGGGTTGGCGCGTGACAGACGACGGCCAGCCGCAGGCTGGGCGGCTCTTTGGCGTCTTTGGTGCGATAATGGTTGCGCGTGCAGACGGGCGGTATCTGTGTGCCAGGGCGCCTTCTTGCACGCCAGACGAGCTCGCGCTGAAGCTGGGTGACGAGACACGGGCGCTGAGGCTGCTCGAGGACGGGCGACGACGCGGGCGTGCTCGCGCTGAGACTAGGCTTGCGGGGTTGTGCGCGGATGGGGCTACTGCTCGCGTGGGGACGGCTGCGATCGGGCGTTGGGTGGGGCGCAAGTCTTTGAAATTGGCGTGCGTGAGCGGGCGGCGACGCGGCGGTGATACCGCTCTCGCGATGCGATCCGATTGCTGCTGCGAGCGAAGAAGTGAAGCGATCGATTGAGCGCTGCAGGTGAAGGGACTGAAATTTCTTTGGTGCGGCCTGTCTGGCTGCTTGTGCGATGGGCGTGCGATGGCGCTGCAGGGGCTGCTCGGCTGGCTGCACAACATCAAAATTCAACCTCTTCTTCTCTCGGCCAGCAAGAACAACACCAACAACGAAAAGAGAGAGAGAGATCGAGAACACTTACCTGGGATGAACGAGACGGCGAAGCTTTGGGAGAAGGCGCACGGCAAGAACCTTGAGAGAATGGGGTTGGGCGGCTAGGGAATTGGAGGAAGAAAAGAATGAAAAACCTATTTTCTTTTCTTTTAATCAAACACACCAAAATCCCAAAAACCCAACGCAAACCAAGACATACCGCAGAATGAGCAACAAAAGCACCTGGTGGCCCAACTAGCAGGACCACACCTCTGACTCCCTGGCCACCCTGGTTCGAAACCCAACAACAACACTTTAAAACCACTAATTTATCTTTGCATCTCTCCATGCCCAAACACATCCACAAGGCAACCAAACCCTACATTTGACCATCCAAGAATAATATCAGCTGAGAAAGATAGAAACGGCCTTAACGGCCCGACCAAATTATCGAAATACCCTTAGGACATACCTGAGAGACCGTGATGAAAACCTGGGCCGTTACACTGAGCAACCTCTTTCCTCAACCCACTGATAAACTTTTTCGTCTTGAGCTCTTCTGTGGCTATGAGCTCAGGGGAAAAGTAACTGTACTCAGAAAATTTCTTCTCATAAGCAGCAATGCTGTCAGTGCCCTGCTTCAGGTTTGAAAAGGCCTCCACCATCTCCTGCTGAGCCTCATCATTAACATACTTGGCTCTGAACTTGGTCCTGAAGAACTCCCAGGTGGCTGGTGAAGATCTTACTGGTCTGGCCCGGTCGGTGGACTCCCACCACCACATAACTGTGTTAGTCAAAACATGGGCCGCACATCTCGGCCTCTGAACATCCGGGCATCCCATCACCATGAAGATGTAATCCATTCGAGCTAACCACTTCACTTTCACTAATGGATTCTTTGAAGCATCAAACTCCAGGGGCTTCCATTTAGTGAAGTCCTTGAGCCACTTGCCAAACTCAGCGGCTCCTTCAGCACCGTCTAACACCACGGTCTGGTCCTGCTGAACCTTATCTCCCTGGGATACTGAAGCTGCTGGGGGTGCCTGCAAGAAAAGCTGTGTCAGCTAGGCCATCTGTGCCCTGGACTCCTCTTTCTGCGCTGATAGCTGCGCCTGGGTCTCTGCTCTCTACTCTGCCATCAAGGCCATCATCATGTCCCTCATGGCTACAAACTCAGCTCATGGAGCTGCTCTCTAAGGTATGGCAACCTCTACCCCCTCTTCATGTAGACTAACAGTTGGGGCCACAGGCAACCTACGTGTTTGCTCAACCATAGGTGCTGACTCATCAACAACTCTACTTGCAGTTCCGAACGGTCCTGCACCACTTCGTGTAACCGGCATATTGGCGATCTACAAAGAAACCAAAAGGGTTAGTCCTCTCTCGGACTCTCACTGCCAACAAAAGGTAACACTTGTATACTAGATGCAGTATTGTAAAACCCTTAAATACAGGACTTAGACAAACATGACGGCCTTGGAGTGCTGATGATCATGGGAACAAACAACCTACAAAGCAAGTTAGTCTACAGAATCTATGACTCTGTGCTTTGATACCAACTGTAAGAACCCGATCCAAAAGTGGTCCCAAACCCGGTTCTTACTAGCATGCTTATAAATTAAAACATTTAAAACAACACATAAAACTACTTAGAATAAAACTTGATTAAACCAACCAGAAGAACACATTCATTTCATAAATAAGTACTGGCCAGTATTTCAAACAAAACAGTTTTAACAAGTCTTAACAGTAAATAATGTTCCCAGCATGCTACTACAGGATAAAAGACTCCAAATAAATAAAGAAAATAGAGTACGTCGGTAGCTCCCATGATCACACAGCTCCCTCCACTAGCCATCCCGGTGCTGTCCCAAGTTACCTGAAAGATAAGTAAGGGTGAGTATAAACATACTCAGTAAGAATCCCCAACCGGGGTACAATACGATACATCCATCCTCTAGCATCCTAGTATACATGCAATCAGTTACCAGCACAGAACCTTGCTCATCAAGCTAATCAAGACAAGTCTGGGAACCTCGAAAGTTTCCTACTTCCGGCCTAATGATTGGTTCTCCTAACCAATCCCCAAAGACATCCTCGAGGGTCTTTCTCTCTCGGCCAATTGATCACCTCAAAAGCTGATCCCAAATAAATGTCAGACACCCTCGAGGATCTTTCTCCCTAGGGCAAATGATCAACTCAAAAGCTGATCCCAAATAGGTGTCCTCGGAGGCCTCTTACCCCAGGCCAAGCCAAACCCTAAGACAACGGGAGAGTACCCGAGGTCAGGCTCTAAATAAGAACGAGAGCGGTGTCACTGATCTACAGTAGTGCAGAGCCCTCGGCACTCAGCTGTAGCAGCCTGTACCACCGACCTGAAGCTAAGAACTGTCTCTAGGAAGGCTTGAACCCATGATGGGTTCCGCTCTAGCAGGTTACAAACTAGGCTTGTACCGATGCGGGAGCTAATCCGCATCGGCTGTCGGGGGCAGAGATAAAGTACGCTGTGCCTCTCACTGATCCCGACCTGTGCGGACAAGGTACGTTATGTCCGCTCTCAGCCTCTAGAAGTAGACAAAGCTATTTAACTATCTAACAACACATAGAAGGCATTCCTAGTAGTTCAACATGCTTATCAAGAATACAAGTACAACCTAGTATGATACTACGAATGTAAACAGGGAACTTAGAACATGCTGGAAGGACAAACCTAGCATGATACTACGAATGTAAACAGAGAACTCAGAACATGCTGGAAGGACAAACCTAACATGATACTACGAATGTAAACAGGGAACTCAGAACATGCTGGAAGGACAAACCTAGCATGGCACTAACATGTAGAAACAGGGCAAACTTGCTAGCAGAGATAAACAGTGAAACAGTCTGTAAGGACCCGACCCAAGAAACGGTCTCTAACCTAAAGTCCATACTTAGCATGCATGATTAAGAATATAAACATCATTCAGAGTCGGAAGTTTAAACCTTTGCAGTAAACACTTTTAAAACAAAACCATGATTTCAATTAAATAAAACAGTAAAATGACTGATCGAGACTTTCTTAAAACAATTCAAAGGAAAACGGCGACGAGAACATAAAATAGTTTGAGTGCTTTTTCCTAGGGACCCAAGTCCCACTACATGCTAAATCATTAAGGAAAACATTTAAAGAAACGTGCGACCCAGAAGTCGGCTATCCATGATCATCGAGCCGCCTCCTCCTAGCCATCCACCTCTGTCCCAAGTTACATGGGGAAAGCCACGAGAAAATAAGGGTGAGCAACAAGTTACTCAATAAGAATCCCCAATCGGGGTACAATACGAAATCATCTGATTTAGCTCACGGACATGCAACCATACAAAGACTTAGAGCAAAAACGGTTGGTTAGGCTATGGGCTATTTCTAGGGCGAGCCTATTCAAGGGCTCCCATCAACAGTTACTCCTAGGTCCTACGCTTGGATGCCCCTTCGGGCCTTACACAATCTAGGACTCGGTGATGCCCAGTGGGGCCTTACACACTTAGGACACAAAGTGATGCCCGGTGGGGCCTTACACACTTAGGACACAAAGTGATGCCCGGTGGGGCCTTACACACTTAGGATACTGATGATGCCCGGTGGGGCCTTACACACTTAGGATACAAATGATGCCCAAAGTGGGCCTTACACACTTAGGATGCCCATCGGGCCACCACCTTCGATGCTCGGTGATGCCCAGTGGGCCTTACACACTTAGGATGCCCATAGGGCCTTACACCTCGAGTAATCGGTGATGCCCAAAGTGGGCCTTACACACCTAGGATGCCCATAGGGCCTTACACCTCCGCAGACTGGTGATGCTCGGTGGGCCTTACACACCTAGGATGCCCGTAGGGCCTTACACACCTCGGATGTCCATCGGGTCTTGCCTTGGCGGGACCCCAAACTAGTTACCTCTACGGCCCTCTATACTATACATCACACATCTAACCGTAACTTGGATCTAGCAACATACAATAGGCGTGAAGGTTCTATCAAGATAGGAAAGCCTAACATGGAACTAACGGGATGTAAACATGTCACGAACATGAATCAAAAGGAAACATGAAACCTATCACTAGAAACTCATATAATTACAAAGAATCGTCATGCTATCAACTATTCGCGAGGTCCACACAACCCCGTAAGAATCCTTACACGGAAATAAGTGGAGGTTAATTATCCCGAATCAAATAACGACCCTCGAGCTTTTAAGCGAACTCGAGCAACCTAAACAAGTAATAAAACATCCTAATTAATAAACAACATCTAAAATCGTGAAGTCCAAAGGGTGGAGGCTCGGAATTTACCCACCGAGAAGGCACTCGTCTCGCAGCAGCGGCAAGAGATAGCGCGCCGCTAGGCGCAGGCGCGCTGGCGCCGCACTGGCGCTTATCGGGCGCTGCTGGCGCGCTAAGCGGCGAGGACGAGCATCGGCGCTGGTGCGCGCGCGAGGACGAGACAGCGCGGCGCGCTGCGCGCGGACGCGACGAAGCGGCACGCACGCAGACGCGGGCGGTGCGGTGCAGGGCGTGCGGGCGCAACGACGCTGGGGTGGTGTCGTGCGAGCGCGGAGGCGGCTACACGGCTGGTGCGCTGGGCGACCTGGTGCGGAGTAGAGGCTGGGCTATTTATTGGCGCGTGGGCAAGTTGGTCGCTCGACGCGATCTGGGCCGGGCGGTGGCTCGGTGCGGTCTGCAGATGGTCGCGAGGCGCGTCGCGATGGCGTGGGGCGAAGCAGCAGGGCGTTGGGCGGCGTCGTGGGCGAGGCACGGCGGCGGTGTGGGGCGGAGCTGCAGGGCGTGCGGCGGCTTGGGCGAGGGTGAAGGAGAAGTCTAGGGTTTTGGGTTCTTTCTTTTGTCCTTATTTTCTCTTTCCTTCTTCTTTAAATATAATTCCGTTCCTTAACTTAAATAGACTTGGGAATCTCATATGACCTTCCCAAGACTCCCCTTCGAGCCCCGGCTGACGCGTTTATTTTACTTATTTAAACCCAAGCTTCCAAACCCCTTTTTAGGCCAAGGGTTCGAGTCCTTCCAACAGCTCCTCCCAAACTAAAAAATATAAAAGGAAACCTTATTTTACATTTAGCTGAAAACCGGGTTGTTACAATACTCCCTCCTTAGAAGACTTCCGTCCCCGGAAGTCGCTGCTCCTAAAACAACTCTGGGTAACTCTTCCTCATCTCCCCTTCCAACTCCCAAGTAGCTTCCTCAACTCCCTGATTCCGCCACTGCACTTTCACTAGGTCAATGGCCCGGTTCCTCAAAACCTTTTTCTCAAATGCCAGGATCCTTATGGGTTTCTCCTCAAAGCTCGTGTCATGGTTCAACCAGAAAGGCTCAAAATCTATGACGTCTGAAGGATCTCGCCACATCTTGGCGGAGCATCGAAACGTGGAACACACTATGCACTGCAGCCAAGGACGGCGGCAGTGCTAACTGATAGGCCACAACCCCAATCCTCTCAAGGACCTCGAAAGGTCCAACAAACCTGGGGCTCAGTTTCCCATTTTTACCGAACCTCAGGACCCCTCGCATCGGAGCTACCTTGAGGAAAACATGCTTTGGCCAACCTCAAACTCCGGCTCCCTACGCTAACATCGGCGTAGCTCTTACCGCTGCTTTGGGCGGTCAACATACGAGCTTTGATTTTCTCGGACTGACCTCATTGGTCATTTGAAGCAACTCGGGCCTAACACTGCGCGGTCACCAACCTCTTCCCGTATGTCGGGGATCTGCAGCGCTTACCATACAACGCCTCAAACGGCGCCATCCGAATGGTCGATCAAAATCGTTGTTGTAGGCAAACTCCATCAAGTACAAATCTTGGTCCCAATCGCCGGGGAAATCCAACACGCGAGCTCGCAACATATCTTCTAAGATCGGATTTACCCGCTCGATCACCGCCATCTGTCTCGTGGGTGGAAGGTCATCTTGTCTTTGTAGCCGCACTCTGTGCCCAAACTCGCTGAAGGGCCTTCCAAAACCGTGACGTAAAACGGGAATCCCGGTCGGAGATAATTTTAAGCGGCACTCGTGGTACCTCACTATCTGCTCAAGGAACAGTTTGTGCCCACTTTGCTCCACGGTGTAGTTTATCCTGCCGGAATGAAATGGGCACACTTAGTCAACCTATCAACGACCACCCAAATCGTGCATATCCTCTAGGAGTCTGGGGCAAACCCGAGATAAAATCCATGGTGATCTCCTCCCACTTCCACTGTGGCACCCCGAGCGGTTGCAACAAACCTGCTGGCTTCTGCCTGGGCGCCTTCACCTATTGACAGGTGAGACACCGACTAACGAACTGGGCAATCTCCCTCTTCATCCCCATCCACCAAAAAGTCTGTTTAAGATCTTGGTACATCTTGTTACCCCACAGGTGCCAAGAAAAAGGCGAGGTGTGAGACTCGGTCAATAACTCTGTGCGAACACCGGCATCGGCCGGAACACACAAATACCTTTATATCTCGGACCCCATCCGCAAGTATCACAAAGTCGAAGTCACCATCAGCTTGAACCCTCTCATACAAACTTTTTAACTTAGGATCTTTCAGCTGGCTGTCGATAATCCTTTGCCTTATCAAAGGCTGGATGGTCAACTGAGCTACCCTGGCGGTAACATCCCCTAACAACACTGCTATTTCCGCCCTCTCGAGATCCTTCCTGATGATACTCTTGGGGTTTGCCAGTGTTGCGGATCACGAGGCCTTTCTACTTAGTGCATCACCACAACATTTGCTTTTCGGTGATACAAGATCTCACGATCGTAATCCTTCACGAGCTCCAACCACCTCCTCTGCCTCATGTTCAGGTCCTTCTGAGTGAAGAAATACTTGAGGCTTTAGTGATCCGAGAAAATCTGAATCTTCTCCCCATACAAGTAGTGCCTCCAAATCTTAAGTGCAAAGACGACCGCTGCCAACTCCATATCATGAGTCGAGTAATTCTGCTCGTGCGGTTTCAACTGCCTGGAAGCGTATGCTATCACCTTACCGTGTTGCATCGTAACGCATCCCAAACCAAACTTGCTTTGGCATCATCAGACACCACGAAACCCCAGCTTCCCTCGGAACCGCCAACACCGGCAGACGTCAAACTGCGCTTTAGCTTAGCAAAACTCTCATCGCACTTCCTATCCCAAACGAAATCAACACCCTTCCACGTCAATCGAGTAAGCGGGGCGGCTATAGCGGAAAAATTTTGAACGAAGCGTCGGTAATATCCGCGGACCGGGAAGCTACGAATCTCCGACACGCGATCGTCGGTCCGCCCACGAACTAACGGCCTCTATCTTCGAAGGGTCCACGCCCACTCCTCCTTAGACACAACGTGTCCCAGAAATGCTACCTCCTCGAGCCAAAAGTCACACTTTGAGAGCTTCGCATAGAGCTTGTTCTCACGCAAGGCTGCCAAAATCTGCCTTAGGTGCGAGGCATGGTCCTCCTTAGACTTAGAGTACACAAGAATGTCATCTATGAACACGATGACAAAGCGGTCCAAGAATGCCTTGAACACTCTGTCCATCATGTCCATGAATGCAATTTGGGGCGTTCGTCGACCGAAAGACATGACTACGAACTCATAATGCCCATACCTCGACTAACGCTGCCTTGTCTTGGGAATATCTGCATCCCGAATCCTCAACTGGTGGTAGCCCGACCTCAAGTCAATCTTCGAAAACACACAAGCTCCCTGGAGCTGGTCAAACAGGTCATCGATACGAGGCAGCGGGTACTTGTTCTTAATGGTTACCTTGTTCAGTTCCCTGTAATCGATGCATAGACGCATCGAGCCATCCTTTTTCTTAACAAACAGCACGGGTGCTCCCCACGAGGACACACTCGGCCTAATAAATCCTCTGTCAAGCATCTCCCGCAATGCTTCTTTTAACTCTTTCAGCTCTGCTGGCGCCATGCGATAAGGAGCTTTTGAGATAGGGCGAGTCCCCGGCTCAAGCTCTATTGAGAAGTCCACCTC
Source organism: Sicyos edulis (assembly GCA_036507275.1). NCBI lineage: Eukaryota > Viridiplantae > Streptophyta > Magnoliopsida > Cucurbitales > Cucurbitaceae > Sicyos > Sicyos edulis. Next base: position 14,744,982 of record CM071856.1, on the reverse strand, counting down.
CCTCTTCGGCGGCAGGCGAGGCAACTCTTCGGGAAAAACATCTGCAAACTCTTGCACTATGGGTACCTGCTCGACAGATAGTGGGTCACGGTTCTCCCCAGTCAACTTAGCTAAGAAACCCCAAGCTCCTCGAGCTAACAAACGGTGAGCTTTAACTGCCGAAATCACCGGCGGACACACCCCACTCTGGGTGCCCCAAAATTTAAAGGTAGGCCTACCTGGCGGCCTGAACACCACCTCCTTACAACGACAGTCAATCATAGCGTGGTTATCAGCTAACCAATCCATGCCGAGGATCACATCAAAACCGCTCATAGCTAACACAATGAGGGTAACTGCGCAGAGTCCAGTCGGATACCAGATCCGACCGTCCCTCCCTTACCTTCCAGCTGCCAAAGATACTAGTTCCCGAGGGAGTAGCGACAGACAACTCAAAACCTAGAGGCTCTAAATTCATGCAAGCAAGCTCAAAGCCAAAAGCAGCGAAAAACAAACGAATGGGTGGAACCCGAATCAAACAACACAAAGGCGAGGTGATCAAGAACTAGGAGCGTGCACCATTGCTGCGGTCCGGCTCTCTCGGCCTCTGGCGAGTCGTAGCATATACTCTTCCTCGCTCTTTGAAATGGTGTGTGCCACCATCGCTTTGCAGGTGCGATCTTTGGCCCGATGCCCTTCCTTTCCCGCAGCTTGAAACAAGCTCTAGGGTTACCACCACGGGGTCCCCAATGCTTTGCTTCCCGCAGGATCTACAATACGGTGGCGGCCTCCTCACGCCTGTTGGCGAGGCCGATCACGCGATTACGGTCTCGTCTTGGTCTCTCGCCATGATAAGAACCACAGGGCGCCGACCGCCCCGGACATTGCTCCTCGAGTCAAACTTGCGCTTACGCCCGAGTACACCGGGGCCTTAGACACTACTGGTACTAACAACACCGCTCCCGAGAGATACTTCCCATCATAAATCGTTGCCACCATCTCGCCTTGGCAAAAGTTTCGGGCTCTGTGCCCTAACATCCTGAGACACTCCTGTCTCAAACCCGCAATAAACTTCCTAATCTTGATTCGGGTAGAAATCAACTGTGGCGCGAAGTATCCATACTCTGAGAACTTCTTCTCGTACACCTCGATCGAGTCGGACCCACAGCAAGGTTTGAGAATAGCTCAATCATCTTTTCTTGGGCTTCTTCGCTAATAAATTTTGCCTTGAACTCAGCCTTGAAGAACTCCCAGGTGGCAGGTGGAGATCCGGCCGGTCTCTCACTTAAGGTGGAATCCCACCACCACTTAGTGCATACCAGGCTAATACGTGAGTCGCACATCGAGCTCGGCGCACCTCGAGACACTCCATTACCATAAACGTATATTCTAACTTCGGCAATCCACGTGGCGGCTACCAATGGTTCCCGGGGGCGCTAAACTTCTCCGGCTTCCATTTCACAAAATCCCTCAGCCACTTGCCTAGATCCTCAGCACCTTCTGCCAGAACGGCCTCATTCACAATTGGCTTCGTGGAGTGGCGGTCTTGGTGGCATCTGCATCCTCTCTTTGAACCAACTCGGTCATCTGCCGTATCTGAACGCGGGACTCCTCCCTCTGCGCAGCTAACAAAGCTTGCGTTTCAGCTCTCTGCTCGGCCCTCTGGTCGGCTAGCAACCCAACCACAAGAGCCCTCATAGACTCCATAAAAGCGGCTCCGGTGCGGCCTCTCGAGACTCGCTTGCCCCTACACCCTCTCCGGCAACACGGTTGAAGGGCTCGATGGTGGCCTAACCTCAAAGATCGGCTTGGGACGAGGTCCCCGGTGTCGAGAATCGATCACGAATGCCTGGGTGGTCGGCCTCGAGCCTCTCGCCCTCTACGAGTGACGGCATACCGAAAATCTCTGACCAAACCAACAATGGGTCAGAACCTGTCTTCCCTGCTCTACAACAACAAGTCATGTACATGCAAGGTGCAACCGGTATTGTAATTTCTTAACCCTTAACTTTAAACTTACGGACATACCTGATGGCTGGCGGAGCGCTGATGATCATGGAAAACAACCTACAATCTGCGAGTCGATCTACGAGAACCTATAACTCGGGCTCGATACCAAGCAGTAAAGACCAGGCCCAAGAAACGGTCTCTAACCTAAAGTCCATACTTAGCATGCATGATTAAGAATATAAACATCATTCAGAGTCGGAAGTTTAAACATTTGCAATAAACACTTTTAAAACAAAACCATGATTTCAATTAAATAAAACAGTAAATGACTGATCAAGACTTTCTTAAAACAATTCAAAGGAAAACGATGCGAGAACATAAAATAGTTTGAGTGCTTTTTCCTAGGGACCCAAGTCCCACTACATGCTAAATCATTAAGGAAAACATTTAAAGAAACGCGTGCGACCAGTCACTATCCATGATCATCGAGCCGCCTCCTCCTAGCCATCCAACCTCTGTCCCAAGTTACAGGAAAGCCACGAGAAAATAAGGGTGAGCAACAAGTTACTCGAGAAGAATCCCCAATCGGGTACAATACGAAATCATCTGATTTAGCTCACGGACATGCAACCATACAATGACTTAGAGCAGAAACGGTTGGTTAGGCTATGGGCTATTTCTAGGGCGAGCCTATTCAAGGGCTCCCATCAACAGTCACTCCTAGGTCCTACGCTTGGATGCCCTTCGGGCCTTACACAATCTAGGACTCAGTGATGCCTAGTGGGGCCTTACACACTTAGGACACAGTGATGCCCAGTGGGGCCTTACACACTTAGGACACAGTGTGTAACGACCCAGGTTTTTCTTCCCGGTCTTCCAGGTATGCCCTAGGGGTATTTTAGTAATTTGGTCGGGCCGTCAGGACCGTTTATGCCTTTTTCCAGTTGCTAAAATTATTGGATGGATTTATGTAGGTTTTTGGAAGGATTTGTGGTTTGGTTTGAGCAAGGTTTGGTGCAAAAGTAAAAATAAAGGAAATTGTGCTGCAACCGGGGTTTGAACCCGGGTCTCCTGGGAAGCTTGTAGAGATGTGTGCCAATTGAGCCATTAGGTGCTCTTGTTGCTCTTTCTGCATCACATCTTAGTTAACCTTGGATTTTGGAGTTTTGGTGCATTTGGTTAAATGAAATAGAATTAGGTTTATTCCATCTTCTTCTCCAAATCTCCTCTTGGCCGCACAAGCTCTCCCTCTCCATAGCCCTTGCCGATTCTTCATCCTTGCAGCTCCCTTGGATCGTTCATCATCATTCCAAGTAGGTATCGATCTTCCTCTTCTTCTTCTCATCCGTTTGGTGTGCTTTTGGCCAAGTGAAAAGAGGTGTGTTGTGTGTGTTTGTGTTGATTGCAGCCAGCCGAGAGAAGCCCAGCCAGCAGCCATCGTCGCACGTCCAGCCGGTCAGATCGCACGCCGGATCGCGCCAGCAGCAGCAGCACAGATCGCCCCTACCGTCGCACCAGATCGCCCCTGCCGTCGCACCAGATCGCCCTGCGATCGCACGGATCGCCCAGATCTGTTGGCGGCCTCTGCCGCATGCCATCGCTCACCAGTCGCCCGGATCTGTTGAAGCGGCCTGCCGCCAGACGCCATCGCTCGCCGATCGTGCGGTCGCGATCGCGCGGCAGCGAAGCCAGACGCCAGCCCACGCGCCGCGCCGCGCCCCGCTGCTCGCTGCGCGCCAGCCCAGCGTCGCGTCGCTGACGCCGCGCCAGCGCCGCCGCGCCTTCGCCGCCGCTCGCCCGCCGCGCCCGAGCGCTTCGCCGCGCGCAAGGCCTGCCCGTCTTGCGTGCGGCGCCCAGCCCTCTCACGTGCGCGGTAGCGCGCCTGCGCCCTACCTGCCGTGCGGCTGCTGCGCCTCTCCAAGCTCGTGTCGCCGCGTGCGCGTGAGTTCCCTTTGCCGAGCTTGCTTTGTTCTTTTGTTGTTTAGACGTTTTAGATGCTGATTATTATTGGTTTGCTAGGTTCCCGCTCGCTAGCTCGGGATTGTTCCGCAGCTTAGGATTTGTGTGTAGAAGCCTCCCGACCAAGGTAAGGATTTCTTACCGGAGTTGTGTGGGCCCTGCGGTATATTTGTGATTGTTGTTTTGTATGCCCGTATATGATTATTAGCATGTTTAGCCCTAGGTGCTCTGTTCAATTCTGATGGCATGAACTCTTGTATTGCTTCTCATGTTAGCCCATGCTAGGTTGTTCCATTCTGGCATGTTCGATATCTGTTCTTGCTTCGTAGTATCATGCTAGGTTCCTTGTATCTGTTGAGCACGTATTGGACTGCATTGATTGAATTGTTATTATTGCTATGGTTTAGAGTTCAGGTAGGTAGCATCATCCGGGCCGGATGCATAACGTAACTTGCATCCCCGACAGGGACGTACGAGATGGTACTCCGTCCCTGATCCCGTTAGGGTTTAGCTAACCCTAACGGCTGGCCCTGCAATCTTGGGTGAGGGTGGCAGACTGTTAAATGCCCCAACGGTCGGGATGATGACTTGGCATTGCCTCGTCCCCGGCAGTCGGCACGTCCTCAGCGTGTTCGGCCGTAGCCCTTGATTGCCACCTGTTAGGGCAAGGACCGCTTCCTGGTGTAAGCCTACCACGACCGGTTCCTTAGCCTCAGGTGCGGTGGTACAGTGACATAGTTCACGTGTCCGTGTCTCACACCCTATGTCGGTGACACCGATCCGAGATTTAGTTAGGCATGGTGGTCAACACGGGCAGCTTGCCACTAGACCCGGCACCCCGAGTTTGCGGTAGCATGCGGTGCGCGCTTACGCTCATTACAACGCCGATCGAGAGCTCCTCGGGATCTTGAGCCAGTGCACCTTTCGTGTCGGCGATGAGAGTGCCGAGGCCGGGACTTGTTCCCGTATAGCGCGTATAGTGTGTTGTGGTATTTTCCGGACTAAGACCCTGAGTTGGCATCCGAGGTCCAAGTGTGGACTTAGCTATGTGCTCCGCTCTGTGTTTGTACTCATAGCTTGCATACATTCTTCTAGATGATCATGTATATCGTATTGTACCCCGGTTGGGGATTCTTACTGAGTAATTCGTTACTCACCCTTATTCTGTGGTTTTCCACAGGTAATCAAGGCGGGAGACAGGATGGCTGAAGGAGGAGCTGTGATCATGGAATCCTGCTGTCATCTCTGACCATTTTATTATATCTTGACTCTTGACTTTTGTTATTGTAAGGACCCGACCCAAAGAAACGGTCTCTATCCTAAAGTCCTTACTTAGCATGCATGATTAGGAATGTAAAACGTCGTTCAGAGTTTGAAATTTAAATCTTTGAAGTAAGCACATTCAAAACAAGGAAAATATAGTTCCATTTAAAATAAACAGGTAGATAACTGATCAGTTCTTTCTTAAAAACAAATCAAGGGAAAACGGTACGAGAAACATAAAATAGATTTTTGAGTGCTTTTCCTAGGGACCCAAGTCCCACTACATGCTAAATCATCAAAGAAAACATTAAAAGAACGTGCAACTCGTAGTCGACTATCCATGATCATCCAAAGAGCCTCCTCCTAGCCATCCACCTTGTCCCCAAGTTACCCGTGGAAAACCACAGAAAATAAGGGTGAGTATAAACATACTCGGTAAGAATCCCCAACCGGGTACAATACGAAAACATCTCATTTAGCACACCGGACATGCAACCATACAATGACTTAGAGCGGGCACGGTTGGTGTAGGCTATGAGCTACTTCAAAGGCGAGCCTACTCAAGGGCTTCCGTCTATAGCCTCTCCTAGGTCCTACATTTGGATGCCCTTCGGGCCTTACACAACCTAGGACACAGTGATGCCCAGTGGGGCCTTACACACTTAGGTTGCCCATCGGGCCTTACACCTTCAGTATCAGTGATGCCCAGTGGGCCTTACACACCTAGGATGCCCATAGGGCCTTACACCTCCAGAATCAGTGATGCCCAGTGGGCCTTACACACCTAGGATGCCCGTAGGGCCTTACACCTCTAGACTCAGTGATGCCCAGTGGGCCTTACACACCTAGGATGCCCGTAGGGCCTTACACCTCTAGACTCAGTGATGCCCAGTGGGCCTTACACACCTAGGATGCCCGTAGGGCCTTACACCTCTAGACTCGGTGATGCCCAAAGGGCCTTACACACCTAGGATGCCCGTGGGGCCTTACACCTCCTCGGATGTCCATCGGGTCTTGCCTTGAGCGGGACCCCAAACTAGTTACCTCTACGGCCCCTATACTATACTATACATCACACATCTAACCGAACTTGGGTCTAGCAAATATACAATAGGCGGCATGGTTCTATCAAGATAGGAAAACCTAACATGGGACTAACGGGATGTAAACATGTCACGAACATGAATCAAAAGAAAACATGAAACCTATCACTAGAAACTCATATAATTACAATGTCGAGCGTGCTATCAACTATTCGCGAGGTCCACACAACCCCCGTAAGAATCCTTACACGGAAATAAGTGGAGGTTAACTATCCCGAATCAAATAACGACCCTCGAGCTTTTAAGCGAACCCGAGCAACCTAAGCAAGTAATAAAATATCCTAATTAATAAACAACATCTAGAATCGTGAAGTCCAAAGGGTGGAGGCTCGGGAATTTACCAACCGAGAAGGCACACGCCTCGGCAGCAGCGGCAGGGACGGGCGCCGCCGCTTTGCAGCAGGCGGCTGGCGCGCTGGGCTGGCGCTGGCGCTGGCGAGGCTAGCGCTTTGCGCGCTGCTCGGCGCGCGTAAAAGCGGGACGTCGGTCTGCGGAGACAATGCGCGCGACGCGCGTCGGGCGGCAGCAAAGGGGCGCGCGCGCGTCTGGGAGGCTCGGTGCGGAACAGCGCGACGCGTCTGGCTGGGCGAGGCAAGGCGATCGGGCGCGCTGGCATGGGCGATCACGAGGCGTCTGGGCGCGCTGGGCATGGGCTCTTGAAATTTGCTGGTGCGCTGGGCTAAGCGGTGGCTGCTGGTGCGCCTGGGCTGAGTAGGGCTGAGCGGGGGTGCGGCTAGGGCGGCTAGGGTTTCTTGGTGAGGTCGGCTAGGAGAGAGAGAGAGAGAGAGAGAGAGAGAGAGAGAGAGAGAGAGAGAGAGAGAGAGAGATTTTTCCAAAACAAGGGGAATAGGATTTCTTTTCCTTTTCCTAATTTAAATGGGTCTAAAATCCCTTCCCAAGGCTTTCTCTTGCGGGTCCCGGCTAAAGAAATTCTTTTCTTTTTAACTAAATCTTCTTTTTCTAAAAACTCCAATTTCACCATTAGGGCAAGGGTTCAAATCCCAATGGGACCAATTAAATTCCAATTAATTTTGCTATCAACCGGAATGTCTCCGAACTTCTAATCAACTAACCCAAACTCCTTGGGTCTTGCAACCAACATTAATCAAGTCTCAACGAAGGCCGAAATGACCCTGAAGCCCTGAAAATCCTCAACCTCTGACCGGGGAGCAAAATACCAAAATACCCTTAAAGGTTAAAAAGCTCTAACGGCCCATCCGAACATCCGCATAATGTCCCGAAAACTCCTGGGAAACCGAAATAGAAAACTGGGCCGTTATAATACTCCTCCTTTTAAGACTTTCGTCCTCGAAAGTCCTAAGACGAAAAACAACTCTATGAAACTCCACCGATTCTTAACCAACCAAGCTCCCGATTAAGATAACACAAATCTTTCTTTGAAACCGAACCCTTTTGGGTTCCCAAAGGTTCCAAGCCCAAAAGACACCGAGTGCATTACAAACTATCTCAACCAAAACTGAACTAACACTGAGCTTCGAAGAAATCATGCGATAGCTAGTCGGTGAGTCACACCCTCTGACTCGCACGAACTCTCAAACGGTCTTAAAATCTTAGGGCTCACTTAGCCCTGCTAACCCAACTCGGAACGCCTCTCTATGGCGCTACTCACAGCAAACTCGTGGACGGGTCACAAGCTCTAAAACTCTACGCCACGCTCCGGCGTAACTTCTCTGAATGCTCATAGTTGTTATCACACAGCCTCGACCCTTCACCATGCTTGACCAAACAACCGAACCTCCTGTGTTTTGAAACAAAACGGTCTACTCTTACTTCGCAAGAGACTGCGAACCCCACCGGTTGCCTACAATCCTTAACGAAATCCAATTCGGACCACCAACCGTGACTCGATCCCTAGGCAACCTTCTCCAACTAGCATGCGCCCACAACACTAAAGCAACCATCTTACGAGAAATCGAAGCACCAAAGCCAAGGGCACTTTTCTCGTTCTGGCGGCTACCACCACTCACACTAGCTGAAACTTCGACGGCCACCCCGAACGACAAGGTCGAGAAATGTGCTCCACTCACCCAAACTAAAAAAAAAAAAACGGAGCCCCTCATCGGTGACAACAAACTTTCCAACGCAATCCGTTCAAATGCACCGCCTAGGTGAACATTGCCGCACGGAAAACAAACAACATTCCTCTCACGGAAACCTCGAGCAAAGAAAGAATAAAACATCACGCGCTACTAGCAACACAATAGCCGGAGGATAACAACTCAAAGGTTTCCAACCAATGCCACGACATCTCTGTGCCAACCCACTCAATCGTGGCTCAATATAACGCCAATCGCGAACGCACATCAACTAGGAACAAAGCCCAAGAAGGGCTTGCTCTGCAAAACTCAACCCAAGCTTATAACGAGCAAGGCTCGCCTCAAGCCGCCACTCAACTCTTAAGTCCAACTGGCTACTCAAAGGACTTTCTCCTTTTAGCCTAGGCCTAACTCATCTTGCGACTAGAAACTCCATACTCGGAACATCGCAAGGGAAACGGACCGACGAGGCTATCTCCAAAGATAATACTCGAGGCCGGCATCCATGGTGCAACTCAACCACCAAAGGAACTAGGGTTTTCTTCAAACCCCAAAGAACCAACAACTTTCCAAAGAAAAACTCAACTCTTAAACTGGCCGCCTCCGCCCTTTGCTGGGACAAACAACTTTTTGCTTGCTAACAACACAAGGCGGGGACCCTCTCATTTGGGCTAACCACTGCGCTTACTCGATCAACTACACAACTCAAGAGCTACACTGACTACTCCTCAACGGAAACGATTTCCCGAGCGAACCTTCAAGGGCGGCGAACATCACACATGCTCGCGACTAGCTCAAACCCAAGGGCAACAACAACCAACTCTCTTGGAAGCAACACCCAAGAGGAAACCTCAACCGATTGGACCACCAATCCGAAACAAGCGTAACTTACTCAACCACCGAAGGAGGGGTCAACTCCCAAAACTTCCCGACCGAGAACAGTCCTCGTGGCAACGCCTCTTGCTCGAACCGAGCTAGCTCTTGAAACAACAAGAGAACCAAAACTTGGTCAACACCAAACACCAACTAGCCACCTCACCGGAACCGATCCGGACTCTACTCCAAACAAACACTAGCTTACTAGTCTACCAAATCTGCAAGCAACTCACCCGAGGAACACTGCTTGGGTGACTGAGCTCTGGGGAGGCTCTCCACAACCTAGGGATCCTCCGATCATCCTCCGACACACACGGTCGTCAAACTATCTAACAGACAACCGGCTACACGGGCACAACCCTCTCCAGCATCTCAACTACGCTGGGCAACTCCAACTGCTTGAAAACCAAAAGGACCGGAAACGCTACAGAATGCGCCATCCTCCTACTCCAACTTTAGCCATAACAAACCTTCTGCCCAAGGTAAGGATCCGAACAACTCTCTTAGCCATGACGATCAGAAACTACGCGGCTTTGCTACCACCGCTCTTGTTCGGTTCCAACTGAACTCTAACCAGCTAAGGTCCAACTAGCAAAACTTGCTTAAACAACAACCCGACTCACGAGCACGACATCCTTACAACCAAAGCTAGGGCACTTGCCAAGAACTAAAGTCTTGACACCTCAAAGATTGAGCACTTTGTTTCCTCAACACGAACCTCTCTCGTGGTTTCACAAACATAAACCACGGAACAAGTTACACAAAAGTACACCGGCGTGTGTGCGGCTCCAACCAGATTCCTTAAGATCCAAGCCAACAAGGATTTTCACATTGGGCAACTTTTGCCTCCAACAGAGCCACTACTAACCAGGGAGCAACAAGAGTTCAAACCCTCTCGGCCAACTCACCACGAAAAAAAGCCACATTGGCCAACTCACTCTTACAAGAGCACATCCATACCAAGCTAACATATCTCAAGCCAATGTGCCCACTAAACGTGCTTCGATCACCCATCCAACTCATGGCTCTAACATCGATTAATCACGCATCCTTGATGCCAACACTACCCATACTAGGGTAACTCAAAGGGTAGCCGAATCATGCTACCAACAAACCGCTCACAAGCTCACAAACAGCGCGAGAACTCGAACGCGCTTAGCTCTTAACACCTTACAAAGATCCTTTGGTACCCAACTCTGGTGACTCAAAATGCTCCTATTTTCCCTCGAAAACCTCATACTTGTAGTCCTCTGACTACCACCTAGCTAGATCTCTTATGCAACCCAAACAGGTGCAACCTCAGGAAATGGGTACAAGACTAGCGGGGATGCTATACTCTCGGCGACCATGGAACCTCCTGCACAATAGTGCCAACTGGCCTGAATCTAGGCCTCCTCTCAAAGCTTGGTGCCAACAGGCACTACATTCTTTACAACACAAATCAGCCCTAAACGAGCTTTATACCCCTTTGAAGAAAAGGAAGGTCACACTCCAATTGACGGGGCAATGGCACTCGGCACAAGAGTCCAAATATTCGAGCAGTCTAATCTCTGGCATCTCGCCTAACAGACATGCCACGGCCTACTCCTGCATCCCACTCGATGCTCAATAATAGCTCAGGCCAACTTCTGCATCCCACTCGATGCTCAACAAAAGCTCAGGCCAACTCCTCGGGTGGCAACAACTTGTTCCACACTTGGAACATCCAAACAAAAGAGTGCTCCACTCTACTAGCCCTCTGAAATCCACAAACGGATTAAGCCCTGACAAGCAAACTCCACACTACCCCCTGGCTACGAGGGTACTAAAAGAACTGGTCAGAAACGACAAAGCGAGAAGCTTGCAAGGGGACAGGATGTCTCTACATCCTTCTCAAAAGCTACTAACACGGCAACTTGCCAATAGACCGGCGATCGGTGGAGACTCTGGCGTCCGCCTCTCACAGGGACTTCCACCACCACACTGCTGCATCAAACAAAGACGAGAACAAGACGCCTCGACCTCTGAACATCAGTCATCGGTCTCGAACACCGTGTCATCCCAACACTTGGATGATAAACTCGAACTCGTCAACCACCTTGTCGCTACCAAAGAAGTTCTCTAAAGCATCAAGCTCCTCGGGCTTCCACTTGCCAAACTCGGCGGCTCGAATAATTCCAACTAACTCATCAAAGCATGAACTCGCTGATTAAGCCCTTCCTGAAACCTCCGGGTTACTGGAGCTACTAGGGGTGTCTCCTAAATAAACTCACAACTAGGCTATCTGCACCGGGACTCCTCACTACGCGCTACAATGCGCTCGGTCTCCCCGCCTCTCGATAGCTAAAAGACTCGCCATCAACTCTCTCATGGCTGGAGCACACTTTGCTCAAGTAGTCTCGCTCTGAGGTAGACTAGCCTCTACCCCTCCTCTTGGTCGCTCAACCGCCAGGGCCAAAAATGGCCTCTGACGGTCTAGACAACCTCGACGTGGTCTCAACAACAACACGATCACCCAACTCCTCGATTGGACATACCAAACGCCCTGCTCCTCAATGTGTAATCAACAATCGGCGGTCTACACAAGGCATAAAAACTAGCCCACGCTGGGCTCTCACCGCCAACAAGGGTAACACATGTATACTAGATGCGATGATTGTAATTCTTAACCATTAACCTTCAACTTATGGACATACCGATGGTCGTTCTGAGCGCTGATGATCATGGAAAACAACCTACAATCGCAGTCGTCACTACGTAACCTATAACTCTGAGCTCTGATACCAACTGTAAGGACCCGACCCAAAGAAACGGTCTCTATCCTAAAGTCCTTACTTAGCATGCATGATTAGGAATGTAAAACGTCGTTCAGAGTTTGAAATTTAAATCTTTGAAGTAAGCACATTCAAAACAAGGAAAATATAGTTCCATTTAAAATAAACAGTAGATAATCGATCGCTTCTTTCTTAAAAACAAATCAAGGGAAAACGGTACGAGAAACATAAAATAGATTTTTGAGTGCTTTTCCTAGGGACCCAAGTCCCACTACATGCTAAATCATCAAAGAAAACATTAAAAGAACGTGCAACTCAGAGTCAGCTATCCATGATCATCCAAAGACCTCCTCCTAGCCATCCAAATCTGTCCCCAAGTTACCCGTGGAAAACCACGAGAAAATAAGGGTGAGTATAAACATACTCAGTAAGAATCCCCAACCGGGTACAATACGAAAACATCTCATTTAGCACACGGACATGCAACCATACAATGACTTAGAGCGGGCACGGTTGGTGTAGGCTATGAGCTACTTCAAAGGCGAGCCTACTCAAGGGCTTCCGTCTATAACCTCTCCTAGGTCCTACATTTGGATGCCCTTCGGGCCTTACACAACCTAGGACACAGTGATGCCCAGTGGGGCCTTACACACTTAGGTTGCCCATCGGGCCTTACACCTTCAGTATCAGTGATGCCCAGTGGGCCTTACACACCTAGGATGCCCATAGGGCCTTACAGCTCCAGAATCAGTGATGCCCAGTGGGCCTTACACACCTAGTATGCCCGTAGGGCCTTACACCTCTAGACTCGGTGATGCCCAAAGGGCCTTACACACCTAGGATGCCCGTGAGGGCCTTACACCTCTAGACTCGGTGATGCCCAAAGGGGCCTTACACACCTAGGATGCCCGTAGGGCCTTACACCTCTAGACTCAGTGATGCCCAGTGGGCCTTACACACCTAGGATGCCCGTAGGGCCTTACACCTCTAGACTCAGTGATGCCCAGTGGGCCTTACACACCTAGGATGCCCGTAGGGCCTTACACCTCTAGACTCAGTGATGCCCAGTGGGCCTTACACACCTAGGATGCCCGTAGGGCCTTACACCTCCAGATGTCCATCGGGTCTTGCCTTGAGCGGGACCCCAAACTAGTTACCTCTACGGCCCCCTATACTATACATCACACATCTAACCGAACTTGGGTCTAGCAAAGATACAATAGGCAAAGATGGTTCTATCAAGATAGGAAAACCTAACATGGGACTAACGGGATGTAAACATGTCACGAACATGAATCAAAAGAAAACATGAAACCTATCACTAGAAACTCATATAATTACAGTAATCATCGCGTGCTATCAACTATTCGCAGGGTCCACACAACCCCGGGTAAGAATCCTTACCTGGAAATAAGTGGAGGTTAACTATCCCGAATCAAATAACGACCCTCGAGCTTTTAAGCGAACCCGAGCAACCTAAGCAAGTAATAAAATATCCTAATTAATAAACAAAGATCTAGAATCGTGGAAGTCCAAAGGGTGGAGGCTCGGGAATTTACCAACCGAGAAGGCACACGTCTCGGCAGCGAGCAAAGAGGACGGCGCGCCGCTGGCAGCGGGGCGCTGGGCGCTGGGCTGGCGCTGGGCGCCGGCGCTGGCGAGGCTAGCGCTTTCTGCTGCTCGCGCGCGCGCAAGGCGGGACGTCGGGTCGCGAGGACAGCGCGCGGCGACGCGCGCTGGGCGGCAGCAAGGGGAGCGCGCGCGCGCGCGCTCGGGAGGCTCGTGCGGAACGGCGCGACGCGTCTGGTGGCCGGGCGAGGCAAGGCGATCGGCGCGCTGGCATGGGCGATCTGAGGCGTCTGGCGCGCTGGGCATGGGCCTGGCCGCTTGCTGCTGCGCTGGGGCTGAGCAAATGGCCGCCTGCGCGCTGGCCGAGCACTGGCCGCTCGTGCGCTCGGGCCGAGTAGGGCCGAGCGGGGTGCGGCTAGGGCGGCTAGGGTTTCTTGGTGAGGTCGGCTAGAGAGAGAGAGAGAGAGAGAGAGAGAGAGAGAGAGAGAGAGAGAGAGAGAGATTTTTCCAAAACAAGGGGAATAGGATTTCTTTTCCTTTTCCTAATTTAAATGGGTCTAAAATCCCTTCCCAAGGCTTTCTCTTGCGGGTCCCGCTAAAGAAATTCTTTTCTTTTAACTAAATCTTCTTTTCTAAAAACTCCAATTTCACCATTAGGGCAAGGGTTCAAATCCCAATGGGACCAATTAAATTCCAATTAATTTTGCTATCAACCTAATGTCTCCGAACTTCTAATCAACTAACCCAAACTCCTTGGGTCTTGCAACCAACATTAATCAAGTCTCAACGAAGGCCGAAATGACCCCAAGCCCTCGAAAATCCTCAACCTCCGACCGGGAGCAAAATACCAAAATACCCTTAAAGGTTAAAAAGCTCTAACGGCCCATCCGAACATCCGCATAATGTCCCGAAACTCTGAGGAAACCGAAATAGAAAACCGGGCCATATGCTTATTTCCCACGAATGCATGTAGACGGGCACGGAGCCCTAGGATGTTTTCTTACGTTTTATGGATTCCAAAGATATTTGTACTTGTGGAATGTTTAAATGGTTTAAATAAATCTCGATCGTAGTATGCTTTTAGAAATGTATGTTTTGATTGTTGAATGTTTCTGTTTTTACTTGGGATCCGAAACTTATTTTTCATAATGTCTTTTATTTTGAATACATGCATTGGGGTAAAGGCCCATTTAGAGCCCCTTTTGGGTCGGGTCTTTACAGTTGGTATCAGAGCTCAGAGTCATAGATTCTGTAGACTGACCTTTTGTTGTAGGTCATTTTTCCATGATCATCAAGACTCCGGCATCCAATGTGTACGCCTAAGTTTACTATTTGTTGTTGAAAAAGGGTTAAGAATTTACAATACCTATCATCTTGTGTATGCCTTGTGTAGTGTTGTGGAGCGGAGACGAGCAGGTTCTGACTCGTTGTTGGTTTGGGCTTAGTGAGCCATCATGCCAACTTTCCCGCAGTGCGAGCAGTTTGTTTAGCAGCTTGTTGAGGTATCCAGATAGATTCGGATGCCCCTGGGACATCGTTCGCAGGGAGGCGAGCTTAGACTCCGCTGGCCATTTGTGGCCCGATTCTTTCGCTTTTTCCCTAGTGAGAGGGTGGTGGTGCTTCGTGCGGATCGCCAAGATGTTGATCGCACCCAGAGGAGCAGGGCGCTTGGCATGTCCGACCGAGGAGTTGGACCGATCGTGTTGATGTTGAGGCCGCGTCCAGGGTTGTTAGGCCCGCATGCCAGATTTGGCCCCGGCAGTTGAGTTGCCTAGAGGAGGGGGTAGAGGCTAGCAGCGCCTCAGAGTGAGACTCCTTGAGCAGAGTGTGCTCCAGCCATGAGAGATTTTATGGCAGGCCTTTAGCTATCAGAGAGCGGAGACCCAGGCGCAGTTTGTAGCGCGTAGTGGGGAGCCACGCGCACGGATAGCCCAGCTGACAGAGTTTGTTTCAGCATTTTTTCCCCCAGTAGCTCTTGTAACCCCGGAGGTTCCCGGGAGGGCATGATCAGCAGGTTTATGCCGATAAGGATGCTTGTGGAGCAGGTCCCCGTGTGGACTAGCCTGGGTAGCTCAAGTGTTGATCTTGAGCCTTAGCAGATTGTTTGTTTGCCCAGTGAGTAGCTACGCAGAGTTGGCGACCTTCGAGGAGATTGTTGAGGCATCTTTGTGCTCCTGTAAAGTGTTGTTGTTTGCAGCCAGATGTTTAACCCCGTGGTTAAGGGTGCAGTGAGTGATGTTCCTCTTGATTTGATCCGTTGGTGTTTTCCTCGGATGTTTGGTAGAGTTGAGCACTCTTTCTTTGGTGAGCTCTGGAGTGGAGCTAGCTGATGCATGTTGAGAGAGCCGACTAGAGTTTTTTTGAGCATCATGTGGAGGTGCAGGGGTAAGCTGTGAGCCTTCGGTTTGATGAGATGCCGTAGGCATGGTTTTTGAGTTGGAGCCCTTGTATGCCTAGCCAGAGTTCTTGTCACTTGAGGTTGTGACCTTGTTGGCCCCATTGGTAGTAAGATGTGGTTTTGGTAGTAGTGGCACTTGAGGTGCATTGGTTGGTGTGCCGCTTTGGCACTAAGTCCAGTTGAGCTTGAGTTTGGCTTGGGCATAGCGAGATGGTTCTATGCCGTCCGAGTTCAGCGCACTCCTTTAGCCTTGGATCCGTTTATGGTAGTGGCACTGTTTAGAGTCTTGCCGAGGGCTAGTTCGGTGGTAGTCGATGGACTACAAGCGAAAGGATGCTCGAGAGGAGCCGAGCCTCTTCCCAGTGTTTCGGAGGTTGAGTAAGTCGTCAGGTTGCCGTTGGCAGTGTGTTGGTGCGCGTGAGTTTCGCGCTAGTGTTAAGGCCAAGAGTTTGCTTGTGGTTGGTAGTACGGTCAATCGCTTTCGAGTGCCTTTATCTCGAGGAGAGTTGAGCATCTTAGATGCGAGTTTGGTCCAAAGAGAGGACCATGAGTTGGATGCTTTTGAGGCGAGATGAGCTGATGCCTTGCGAGAGATTTTGGATGCCTTATGGGTAAGCACCCTTGGTAGAAGCTTGGTATAAAGTAAGTTCGGTTTGGCATGGTTATGCCTTGGTAGAGCAAGGTTGCCTCAGCTTCGAGTATCGTGTGGAGATGGAACTTTTGGTGTTCCTTGGATTGTTTGTATCGCTGCCAGGAGTTATCGTTGCTTTGTGGAAAAGCGCTTGTTAGTCTTGGATCTCTAAAGGAAGGTTGGGAGTTGTGCACACAAGTGTGTTTTGTGTGGTTCGTTCCGTGGCGAAAGTTTCAGATCCATGTAGGGTTTGCTTTGGAGATCTCGTGCTCAGTTCCTTGAGAAGTTGGACTCCAGGTGGTTGTTGTAAGGCTTTGGTTGAGGTGGTAAGGATACCGTGCTCGTGGTATCAAGTTGTTGCTTAGGCAAGATTTGTTAAGTTGGGCCTAAGCTTGGTTGGCGGATCTTCTTGTTGATCGTTATTGGAGTTCGATTGGAAACCCGAACAAGAGCGGTGGTAGCTAAGCCGCGTGGTTTCTGATCGTCATGGCTAAGAGAGTTGTTCGGATCCTTCCTTGGGTAGAAGTTATGTTGTGGCCGATGCTTTGAGTAGGAGGATGACGCATTCTGTAGCGTTTCGGGTCCTCTAGGTTCCCAAGGAGTTGGAGTTGGCCAGCATGGTTGGGATGCTGGAAATTGGAGTTGTTTGTTCAGGCAGTTGTCTGTTAGATCATATGCCGGCAGTGTGTGTGTCGAGGGTTGCCGAAGAACCCTAGGTTGTGGAGAGCCTCTCCAGAGCTCAGTCAGGCCCAGCTAGTGAGTTTCAGTTGGCTAGCTGGAGGCGTGTAGTTTGTAGCCTCGGTGGAGTTGCTAGCAGTCTTGGTAGACTAGCAAGCTAGTGTTTGTTTGGAGTAAAGTCCGGAGTGGTTTCGGTGTGGTGGCAAGTTGATGCTTGGTGTTGACCAAGGTGTGGATTGGAGTTGCTAGAGTTTAGTTTTGCTCGTGGGGGGAGAGTGGTTTGTGCCATGTTGGTTGTTTTTCTGCTTTCCAGATGTTGAGTTGCCCCGTTTGGCATTTGGAGGTTCAGTCTGAGATGGACCCTTGTTGTGCCCCGTGAGATTAGATGTTGTTGCTCTGGTGGAGCAAGACAGTGAGCGTATGTGGAGTTCTCTGTCCGTTGGTTGTCTGCTTGTATGAGCCGTTTCCTTCTTCGGGAGTTGTCGTTACTCCTCGGTCTTGGAGTTAATGGTGGAAGCGCTAGCTTGAAGGAAAAGTTTGTTGGCTGCTTGGAAGTAGTCGTTTGTCCAGTTAAGCGGATTCTTGGATGGTGTTCTAGAGGCTGCAGTAAAGGTTGTTCTGCCTCTTTTGAGTGTTTGGCCAAGATTTGGTTCGTTTGTTGTTTCGAGAGCTAGTTCGGTTCTAGCTGGAGGGCGTTGCCCTGAGGTCTTGTTCCTAGTCAGTAAGTTTTGGGAGTTGACCCCTCCCTCGGCAGTTGAGCAAGTGCTGTTTGTTTCGGTTTGGTGGTCCGATTGGTTGAGTTTTCTCTTGGGTGTTGCTTCCAAGAGAGTTGGTTGTCGTTGCCTTGGGTTTGAGCAAGTCGTGAGCGTGTGTGGAGTTCACGCCCTTCCGAGTTTGCTTGCCGGGAAGTCGTTTCCCGCTTGGCGGAGTCGACTTAGCTCCCGAGTTGTGTAGTCGATCGAGTAGCGCAGCTGGTCACCCAAGAGGGTCCTGCTTTGTGTTGTTAGCAAGCAAGAGTTGTTTGTTCCCGCAAGAAGCGGAGGCCACCAGATGAGAGTTGAGTTGTTCTGGCAAGTTGTTGGTTCTTTGGGGATTGAAGATTTCCTTTCCCTCTAGCCTCTGTGGTGGTTGAGTTGCTCCTTGGATGCCAGCCTCGAGTGATAGCTTGCGAGGTAGTCTTGCGGATTCGTGTGGCTCAGGATCCGTAAGCTTTGAGGTTGTCGTTATCCGTTTTCCTTGTGAGGTTTTGGGAGTGGAGCTTACGGTTGGAAGATGAGTTAGGCTTAGGCTTAAAGGGAAGTCCTTTAAGTAGCCAGCTGGATTTTAAGAGTTGAGTAGTAGCTTGGAGGCGGCGTTGCTCGTTATAAGTTTGGGTTGAGTTCTCACGAGCAAGCCCTTCTCGGGCTTTGTTCCTAGTTGTTGTGAGTTCCCAGCTGGCGTTAGCGAGCCGCGCTTGAGTGAGTTGGCACAGAGGTGCCGTGGCATTGGTTGGTAAGCTGTTGAGCTGCTTTCCTCAAGGTGTTGTGTCGCAGATAGCTGCGTGATGGTTTAGTCCTTGCTTCCCGAGTTTTCCTTGAGAGGAATGTTGGATGTTCCTTGCCTGGCGATGTTCTCCTTGGTCGGTTGCTGGTAGGTGTTCGTTGGAAAGTTGCGTTCGGCGATGAGGAGTTCTAGTTTGTTGGCTTGGTCGAGTGGAGTCTGTGCTTGGCCCTTGTTTTTGTTTTTTTAAGGTGGCCGTAGCTGAAGTTTCAGCTGGTGTGAGTGTTGTTAGCCGTCCGTGTACTGGATGGTGCCCCTTGCCTTTGGTTCGGCGATTTCTCCTTAAGATGGTTGCTTAAGTGTTGTGGTCGTGTTCTAGTTGGAGAAGTTTGTCTTTTTGGATCAGTCGCCAGTTGGTGGTTCGTTTGTATCACGTTAAGGCTGTAGTCAAGGTTTGAGGTTTGTTGGTCTCTTGTGAAGTAAGAGTAGGCCGTTTAGTTTTGGAATCTAGAAGGTTCAGTTGTTTGGCCAGTTTGTTGTAGGGTTGAGTTTGTTTGTTGACAGCTGTGCACAGTGTTTTTATGTATCGATGTTGGGGCAGCATGTGCCGGACCCGTCGCACATTGTGGACTTTGAGCCTTTGCAGCTGAATGAGGATTTGAACTTCGAGGAGAAGCCAGTGAGGATCCTTGCCTTTGAGACCAAGACATTGCGTAATCGCGAGATTCGTTTGGTAAAGGTTCGATGGAAGAGTCGGGGTTACGAGGAAGCCACTTGGGAGCGGGAAGACGAGATGAGATTGCATTACCCCCGAGTGTTTCTGTCTTAAGGACTTTCGAGGACGAAAGTCATAAAAGGAGGAATATTGTAACGACCAGTGTTTTTCTTCCCGGTCTTCCAGGTATGCCCTAGGGGTATTTTAGTAATTTGGTCGGGCCGTCAGGACCGTTTATGTCTTTTTCCAGTTGCTAAAATTATTGGATGGATTTATGTAGGTTTTTGGAAGGATTTGTGGTTTGGTTTGAGCAAGGTTTGGTGCAAAAGTAAAAATAAAGGAAATTGTGCTTTGTAGGGTTTGAACCCGGTCTCTGGGAAGCTTGTAGAGATGTGTGCCAATTGAGCCATTAGGTGCTCTTGTTGCTCTTTCTGCATCACATCTTAGTTAACCTTGGATTTTGGAGTTTTGGTGCATTTGGTTAAATGAAATAGAAATTAGGTTTATTCCATCTTCTTCTCCAAATCTCCTCTTGGCCGCACAAGCTCTCCCTCTCCATAGCCCTTGCCGATTCTTCATCCTTGCAGCTCCCTTGGATCGTTCATCATCATTCCGGTAGGTATCGATCTTCCTCTTCTTCTTCTCATCCGTTTGGTGTGCTTTTGGCCAAGTGAAAAGAGGTGTGTTGTGTGTGTTTGTGTTGATTGCAAACAGTAGAGAGAAGCCCGGCCAGCGACCATCGTCGCCGCGTCCAAATGGCCAGATCGCACGCCGGATCGCGCCAGCAGCAGCACAGATCGCCCCTGCCGTCGCACCAGATCGCCCCTGCAGTCGCACCAGATCGCCCAGATCTGTTGAGCAGCCCCTGCCGCACGCCATCGCTCACCAGGTCGCCCAGATCTGTTGAAGCGGCCACCGCGCCGCCATCGCCGCGAGATCGTGCGATCGATCGCGCAAGCAGCGAGACGCCAGCGCCCGCGCGCCGCTTCGAAGAAGCTGCTGCTGCCTGCGCGCCCAGCCGCGTCGCGCGCCGCCGCGCGCGCCAGCGCCCGCGCCGCGCCGCCGCTCGCTCGCGCCGCTTCGCCAGACGCTTCGCGCGCGCGCGCGCGTCGCTGCCGTCGCCGCGTGCAGCCCAGCCTGCCGTGCAACGCCTACGCGCTGCGCCCGCCCTGCCGTGCCAGGCTTGCCAGCTCTCAAGCTCGTGTCGCCGTGCCGCGTGAGTTCCCGGCCGAGCTTGCTTGTTCTTTTTGTTGTTTAGACGTTTTAGATGCTGATTATTATTGGTTTGCTAGGTTCCCGCTCGCTAGCTCGGGATTGTTCCGCACTTAGGATTTGTGTGTAGAAGCCTCCCACGACCAAGGTAAGGATTTCTTACCGGAGTTGTGTGGGCCTGCGGTATATTTGTGATTGTTGTTTTGTATGCTGTGTATGATTATTAGCATGTTTAGCCCTAGGTGCTCTGTTCAATTCTGATGGCATGAACTCTTGTATTGCTTCTCATGTTAGCCCATGCTAGGTTGTTCCATTCGGCATGTTCGATATCTGTTCTTGCTTCGTAGTATCATGCTAGGTTCCTTGTATCTGTTGAGCACGTATTGGACCGCATTGATTGAATTGTTATTATTGCTATGGTTTAGAGTTCGTAGGTAGCATCATCCGCCGGATGCATAACGTAACTTGCATCCCCGATGCGGACGCATGCGAGATGGTACTCAAAGTCCTCGATCCCGTTAGGGTTTAGCTAACCCTAACGGCCGGCCCGCAATCTTGGGTGAGGGTGGCGGTCGTTAAATGCCCCAACGGTCGGGATGATGACTTGGCATTGCCTCGTCCGGCGATCGACACGTCCCTCGGCGTGTTCGGCGTAGCCCTTGATTGCCACTGTTAGGGCAAGGACCGCTTCTGGTGTAAGCCTACCACGACCGGTTCCTTAGCCTCAAAGTGCGGTGGTACAGTGACATAGTTCACGTGTCCGTGTCTCACACCCCTATGTCGCTGACACCGATCCGTAGATTTAGTTAGGCATGGTGATCGAACTCGGCGGCTTGCCACTAGACCCGCACTTCGCGAGTTTGCGGTAGCATGCGGTGCGCGCTTACGCTCATTACAAATGCCGATCGAGAGCTCCTCGGGATCTTGAGCGATGCACCTTTCGTGATCGATGAGAGACAGCCGAGGCCGGGACTTGTTCCCGTATAGCGCGTATAGTGTGTTGTGGTATTTTCTCGGACTAAGACCACGAGTTGGCATCCGAGGTCCAAGTGTGGACTTAGCTATGTGCTCCGCTCTGTGTTTTGTACTCATAGCTTGCATACATTCTTCTAGATGATCATGTATATCGTATTGTACCCGGTTGGGGATTCTTCTTGAGTAATTCGTTACTCACCCTTATTCCGTGGTTTTCCACGGTAATCAAGGCGGGAGACAGGATGGTGAAGGAGGAGCTGTGATCATGGAATCCTCACTGTCATCTCGACCATTTTATTATATCTTGACTCTTGACTTTTGTTATTGTAAGGACCCACCCAAAGAAACGGTCTCTATCCTAAAGTCCTTACTTAGCATGCATGATTAGGAATGTAAAACGCGTCGTTCGAGTTTGAAATTTAAATCTTTGAAGTAAGCACATTCAAAACAAGGAAAATATAGTTCCATTTAAAATAAACAGGTAGATAACTGATCAGTTCTTTCTTAAAAACAAATCAAGGGAAAACGGTACGAGAAACATAAAATAGATTTTTGAGTGCTTTTCCTAGGGACCCAAGTCCCACTACATGCTAAATCATCAAAGAAAACATTAAAAGAACGTGCAACTCAGAGTCAGCTATCCATGATCATCCAGCAGCCTCCTCCTAGCCATCCAGCCTCTGTCCCAAGTTACCTGGTGGAAAACCACAGAAAATAAGGGTGAGTATAAACATACTCAGTAAGAATCCCCCAACCGGGGTACAATACGAAAACATCTCATTTAGCACACGGACATGCAACCATACAATGACTTAGAGCGGGCACGGTTGGTGTAGGCTATGAGCTACTTCAAAGGCGAGCCTACTCAAGGGCTTCCGTCTATAGCCTCTCCTAGGTCCTACATTTGGATGCCCTTCGGGCCTTACACAACCTAGGACACAGTGATGCCCAGTGGGGCCTTACACACTTAGGTTGCCCATCGGGCCTTACACCTTCGATGATCGGTGATGCCCAGGTGGGCCTTACACACCTAGGATGCCCATAGGGCCTTACACCTCCAGAATCAGTGATGCCCAGTGGGCCTTACACACCTAGGATGCCCGTAGGGCCTTACACCTCTAGACTCAGTGATGCCCAGTGATGCCCAGTGGGACCCCAAACTAGTTACCTCTACGGCCCTCTATACTATACATCACACATCTAACCGTAACTTGGATCTAGCAGCATACAATAGGCAGCAAGGTTCTATCAAGATAGGAAAGCCTAACATGGAACTAACGGGATGTAAACATGTCACGAACATGAATCAAAAGGAAACATGAAACCTATCACTAGAAACTCATATAATTACAGTAATCAGCGTGCTATCAACTATTCGCAGGGTCCACACAACCCCGGGTAAGAATCCTTACCTGGAAATAAGTGGAGGTTAATTATCCCGAATCAAATAACGACCCTCGAGCTTTTAAGCGAACTCGAGCAACCTAAACAAGTAATAAAACATCCTAATTAATAAACAACATCTAAAATCAGGAAGTCCAAAGGGTGGAGGCTCGGGAATTTACCCACCGAGAAGGCACTCGTCTCGGCAGCAAGCAGCAAGGACAGGCGCTGCTAGGCAGCAGGGGCGCTGGCGCCGCAGACTGGCGCTATCGCGCCACTTGGGCCATGCGGCTGGCGCGCGGGCGGGACAGCAGCGCTGGCGCTGGCCGCGCGCGCGAGGGGAGCGCAGCGCGCAGCGCGCGGGCGCGCGACGCACGCGACGCGCACGCAGACGCAGGCGCGGTGCGGTGCGAGCGCGTGCGCGCGCGCGGCGGCTGGGGTGGTGTCGTGCGAGCGCGGAGGCGGCTACACGGCTGGTGCGCTGGGCGACCTGGTGCGGAGTAGAGGCTGGGCTGTTGCGGCGGTGGGCAAGTTGGCTGCTCGACGCGATCTGGGCTGGCGGTGGCTCGGTGCGGTGCGGCAGTGGTCAGCAGGGCGTGCGATGGCGTGGGGCGAAGCAGCAGGGCGTTGGGCGGCGTCGTGGGCGAGGTACGGCGCGGTGGGCGGCGGCTGCAGAGCGTCTGGCGGCAGGGCGAGGTGAAGGAGAAGTCTAGGGTTTTGGGTTCTTTCTTTTGTCCTTATTTTCTCTTTCCTTCTTCTTTAAATATAATTCCCTTCCTTAACTTAAATAGACTTGGGAATCTCATATGACCTTCCCAAGACTCCCCTTCGAGCCCCGGCTGACGCGTTTATTTTCCTTATTTAAACCCAAGCTTCCAAACCCCTTTTTAGGCCAAGGGTTCGAGTCCTTCCAACAGCTCCTCCCAAACTAAAAAATATAAAAGGAAACCTTATTTTACATTTAGCTGAAAACCCGGCTGTTACACAGTCCTAACCACTAAGGGCTTGTTTGATAACGTTCTCGTTTCCTGTTTCTCGTTCCTGTTTCTTATTTATTGAGAAACAGTTTTGTTAGATAACTGTTCCCGTTTCGTGTTCCAAAAAATAGGAGAAACGTTTCTCAAATTATATGAAAAAATGGAAACTATTAAAACCTGTTTCCACTGTTCCGTTCTTTTTTTTTCTCAAACCCAGTAATTTGTTTTGTTATATACTTTTGTGTTTCACAAGGATTATTATATGTGGTTGTAGTGTAGTGGTGGGGTCTTCAACCTTAATTTTGATTTTGGTTCATGCTCCATGGTTCAAGTCCCAACTTTATATATATATTTTTTTCAAATCTTTTTTGCAATATTTCTATTTTTGAATTTTTAATTCTTTTAATTTTTTTTTTTTTTTTTTGCAATTTATTATTGTATAAATTTCAAAGTTTGCGGTTTGGAATTTTTTATTTTTAATTGACAGGTTATTTGAAAATTTTGTAATATATGTCTTTATTTACTATTTGAGTTTATAATATACGAAATACGTAAAAAAGTTGGCATTATGAAAAATTTGTTCACTAAAATATACAATTGACACTACCTTAATATCTTACAAATACAACATTTTTTAAGCACGTCATTTGTGACAAATGATTTACGTGAGAGATAATATATTAAATTTGTTGTTAGTTTTATATTAAAATTCATTTGTTTTTTTAATTATAAAATATTTATTTATACTAGAAAATGTAAATTTTTTATGGCCTATGTTATATTTTTTTAGAAGCCTAAAAATATTTATATATATAAAAAATAAAAAGTAAGAAACAAAAAACAAAAAATAGTTATCAAACAACTTTGTTTCTGTTTCTTATATATTTTAAGAAATAAGAAATAGAAACAGTTATCAAGCATATTCTTATTTCTTGTTCTCAAAAAATAAGAAACAAGAAACAAGAACTAAGAAATAAGAAATTGGAAACAAGAACGTTATCAAACATGCCCTAACATGCTCATAACAAACAACATACATACAAGATGCAATCAAAACATATCGTATGGTCCACACAACCCTAGTAAGAGATCCTTACCTGGAACAAGCAGAAATACAAACAGTAAAGTGCTCCTTGAGTTGTAGTGTCTCACAACCTAAAAGCATACAACATACAAATTAACCTAGCTAGCTAAACACTTAACTATAAACTACAAACTAGAAGCAAGGGAGCAAAAGATTACCCCTACTAGCACCTAGTGCTCTCGGGAAAGCACCAATGATGGAACTTTAGGAGCTCTCGGCCACAACTCCTCAAAATGAAGATTCGGCAAGGTCTTCCAATGAGTAAGGTGGTCTCAGCCAAGGAAGAAGCACAACCAAGATGGATTCGGCTAGGGTTTGGATCTTGCACAAGGAGGAAGAGCAAGGTTAGATCTACACATCTACAACTCAAATCACAACAAAACACCATCAACCCTACCTTGAAGCTCTCGGCAATGGAGGTTGGAGAAGGATGCTCTCGGATCTTAACAGCAAGAGCAAGACAAGAGCTTTTGGATGCAAGCAACAAGGAGATCTTGAACCCAAATGCAAAATGGCTCTCGGATCTACAAGAAGAAGAGAAGAAAAGAATACAAACTTGTAAAGACCCGACCCGAATGGGGTTCTAAAATAGGCCTTTACCTCAATGCATGCAATCAAACTAAAATCAATATGCAGGAATGGTTTTCGGATTCTAAGTGAAAACTAAAACAAACAAACAACCATTTGAAAAGTCAACATAAAATTCCTGAAACCTGTCCATGTTTCCAAGCACCTGTTCCAAGACAAATGCATTTCCAAAAATCACTCTGATAAGAGATTTATTTAAAACATTCAAAACTTTCCAATAGTTACAACAATGCTAGAATCCAGAAAAGCAGTCAGAAAACAACCTAGGGCTCCGTGGCCAACTACATGCATTCAGAGGAAAATAAAACAAAAAGAATCATAGACATAAACTCAGAGTTCGAACAACGGGTTTCCATGATCACAACTCCTCCTCCAGCCATCCTGTCTCGCACCATGGTTACCTGTGGAAAACCACAAAATAAGGGTGAGTAACGAATTACTCAGTAAGAATCCCCAACCGGGGTACAATACGATATACATGGTCATCTAGCAGAAAGGTATGCAAGCTATGAATATAAACACAGAAGAGAGCACATAGCTTAAATCCACACATAAACTTCGGATGCCATCTCAGGGTCTTACTCTGGGATAATCCACCTCATGATACGATCCTATACGAGAAACAAGTCTCGACCTCAGCCTGTCTACTGTCGATACGAAAGGTGTACTGGCTCACAATCCCGAGGAGCTCTCCAGTCGGCGCTATAATGAGTGTATGCCCGCACCGCATGCTACTGCAAACCATGGGGGGTGCCGGGTCTAGTGGCAAAGTCGCCTGTGTCCGATCACCATGCCTAACTAAATCTCTGGATCGATGTCACTGACATAGGGGTGTGAGACCTGGACACGTGAACTATGTTAGCCTGAACCACCGCACCTGAGGCTAAGGAACCGGTCATGGTAGGCTTACACCAGGAAGCCGTTCTTGCCCTATCAGGTGGCAATCAAGGGTTACTGCCGAACACGATGAGGACGTGTCGACTGTTGGAGACAAGGCAATGCCATGTCATCATCCCAATCGTTGGGGCATTTAACAGTCTGCCACCCTCACCCAAGATTGCAGGGCCTGCCGTTAGGGTTAGCTAAACCCTAACGGGGATCGTGGGCAATCTTCGCCTCGTGCGTCCTGCCGTGGATGCAAGTTACTTTATGCATCCTGGCCCGGATGATGCTACCTACCATATCTCAAACCTATAAACAGATACAGCAAACAATCCAATACGTGCTCAACAGATACAACGAACCTAGCATGATACTACGAAGCAAGAGCAGATAACGAGCATGCCAGAACCAAACAACCTAGCATGGACTAACATGAGAAACAACATAGAAATCATGTCAGTCGGGAATTCAGAGCAGAGCACCTATCACTAATCATGCTGATAAACACAAACAAGCATACAAACAGCAATCACATATAATATCGCAGGGCCCACACAACTCCTGTAAGAAATCCTTACCTGGTCGAAAGGCAACTACACACAAGAATCCTAAGTTGCGATCGATCCCGAGCTAGCTAATGAGAACCTAACAAGCACAATAATTATCACAATCCATAGGCCTAAATATAATAAAATAAATGGGGGCTCACCTCAGAGCAACTCTCACAAGACGACCGACGCTACCGACGAAACAGAGCTACACGTGGCCGTGGCTGCTGGGCGCTGATGAACGGTAGGGCTGCGCCCTGGGCGTGCTGGCACGGCGCTGGGGCGCGGAGCTGCGCGCGGGCATGCTGGCGCGGACGAGCTGCGGGCGAGACAAGGGCGCGTGGGGCGCAGACGCGGACGGGCGCAAGCTCAGCTGGGCGATGGCGTCTGGTGCGCGGACGTGGCGCGCGGCCTGCTGGGCTGCGACGATGGCCGTGCGGCGCTGCTGGGAGTGCGACAGGCTGCTACAGCGCCTGGGCTGCTCGGCTCTGCTGCTGGCTGGGGCATCTGGCACGACATAGGGGATGCTGCTGGCTGCGACCTACTGCCGGCTGATCTACTGCTCGGCCGGGACGATGCTCGATGGAGCTTGGGAAGAAGAGCACGGCAAGGGGGCTTGGGAGAGAAGCTTGGGCGGCTAGGGGGTTTTGGAGAAGAAGACACTCAAACCTAATTTCCTTTCTTTTAATCAAATGCACCAAAACCCCAAGGACTCAAGGCTAACCAAAACATGTCGCGGAAAGAGCAACAAGAATCTCATGTGGCTCAACTGGCCACTCCACCCACCTGACTTCCTAGCACACAAGGCCACCCTTGCTCGAACCCCGACTGCAGCAACTTTAAATCCCTATTTTACTTTTTGCATCTCTTCATGTCCAAACACCTCCACAAAGCAACAAAATCCTACAAAAGTCCATCCAATAATTTTAACAACTGAAAAAGACATAAATGGCCCTGACGGCCCGACCAAATTACCAAAATACCCCTAGGGAAAACCTAGAAGACCGGGATGAAAACCTGGGCCGTTACAAAACTCCTCTTAGAGAAGCTTGTCTCGGCCATGGCAAGGAGAAGAGGAAAAAGAATGGTTTTTGTAAAGGCTTACCTTGGAAGAGATGGACTTTGGTGAAACACTTGAAAGCAAACAATGGAGAGCTGAGAGCTATGGAGAGGCTCGACCAAAAAGAAGAAGAAATGGGACTAAGGTGGTCGGCCAAGAGGGAAGGGGAAGGAGAAAATGACAAAACCCTAATGTATTTTCCCTATTTTTCTAATAATAAAATGCCTCCAAAAATCCCACCTTCAAATCCCACCAAGAGCACTTTTTAAAACTCTTTTTAATTTCTCTACAAATGGCTCAAACTCAACTCCCAAACCACCATGGTTCGAATCCTAGCTCCAACACTTTTATTTTCATTTTTCTTCTTTTAACCGGGAGGGCTCCAAACTTTCCATAAATGGAACTCTTAACTTGGAACTTGAAATCGAAGAATTATCGGAGTCCACAACGACAGAAACAACCCTGAAACCCTGACTTAATGCAAAACTGTCTTGGAAAGGCAAAATGACCAAAATACCCCTGGAGGACAAAATGACCAAAATACCCCTAGAAGCACAAACAACCCTAACAGCCCAACCAACTCACTAGAGGAACAACCGAACAAACCTGGAGAACTGGAAGGAAAATCTTGGGCTGTTACAATAAGTAGTCAAATTCAAATATCAGAATGAATTAGGGGCTTTCAGAGGAAATTGCTTAAACATCGAGATTTACTGGTAAGAAGTGAATTTCTGATTTACTCTCACTGTGTTCTCTCTCAAGTCATAGCATTTAAGTATAAACAGAGTCAACGACGTTAGTAAAATCGTCATCTCTAACAGATCTTTAAATTGTAAGAAGCTTAAACAAACCTAATGTGATTCAATGCGAGTTCACTCTATCACGTTCCTCTCAGAATCGAAATAAAGCAAGTATGAATGTGTAAAGACCTGACCCGAATGGGGTCCTAAACTAAGCCTTTACCTTAATGCATGCTTAAAAACTTAGAAAATATTATGCAAGATCACTTTCTAGATTCTGAATAAAAACTGAAAGCGGTAAACATCCATTCAAAAACAAACACAAAATGTCTTGGAACCTGTCCCTATTTCCAAGTACCTGTTCCAAGCTAAATACAATTTAAAACGTACTCTGATCAGAGATTTAATTCAAACATTCAAAATCCAAAATAGTTTACATTAGTGTCAGAAAGCAACCAGAAAACAACCTAAGGGCTCCGTGCCCAACTACATGCATTCAGAGGACAATAAAAAACATAAAAACATAAACATAAGACTCAGAGTTTAAAACAGCTGGTTTCCATGATCAGCAGCTTCTTCTTCAGCCATCTTGTCTCGCGCCATGGTTACTTGAGGAAAACCACAAAATAAGGGTGAGTAACGAATTACTCAGTAAGAATCCCCAATCGGGGTACATGTAACGGCCCAGGTTTTCATCCCGGTCTTCCAGGTATGCCCTAGGGGTATTTTGGTAATTTGGTCGGGCCGTCAAGGCCGTTTATGTCTTTTTCAGTTGTTAAAATTATTGGATGGTCTTATGTAGGATTTTGATGCTTTGTGGATGTGTTTGGGCATGGTGAGATGCAAAAGTAAAATTGGGATTCAAAGGTGCGTTTGTTAGGTTTCGAACCCAGGTGGTCTGAGAAGTCAGTTGTGTGTCATTGCCAGTTGAGCCTCGAGCTGTTCTTGTTGCTCTTTCCGCGGCATGTCTTGGTTAGCTTTGGGTCTTTGGGGTTTTGGTGTGTTTGATTAAATGAAGAGAAAAATAGGTTTTCATCTCTTTTGGTTCTCCAAACTCCCTAGCCGCCCAACCATTCTCTTCCAAGCTCCTTGTCGTGCTCTCCTTCCCAAAGCTCCATCGTTCGTCATCCCGGGTAAGTGATCTCGATCTCCTTTTCTCTCTTTCGTTATGGTGCTGTTCTTGCTGGACGAGAGAGAGAAGAATTGATTTTGGTGTTGTGCAGCCAGCCGAGCAGCAGCCCCATCGCCCCTACAGAGCCGTCGCCCAGCCCGTCGCCCAACCGAGCAGCCAAGCGTCCAGCCCTACCATCATCACATGCCGAAGCCGCGCGCCCGAGACGCCCAAACGCCCCCAGATGATCCGCGCCGCGCCAGCCTCGCATCGCGCTCAGTCCGCTGGCGTCGCCCGTCCGCGCTCAGCTCACGCGCCATCCCAGTGCCAGCGCGTCCGCACGCCCCGTCGCTCGCCCGCGCCAGCGCGCTTGCATGCCCGTCCGCGCGCAGCGCTGTGCCAGCATGCTCAACCGCGCAGCCCAGCGCCCGTGCCAGCATGCCCAGCGTGGCACGACCCCACTCCACCAGCCAATACCCAAAGAGCAGCCACGATCATGCGCGACTGTCGATCGCGCTTGATCGTGCCGTGTGTGAGTTGCTCCCGAGCCGAGCCTTATTTTTTTAATTATATTTAGGCCTATAGATTGTGATATTGTTGTGCTTGTTAAGTTTTCATTAGCTAGCTCGGGATCGATCGCAGCATAGGCGTTTTGTCATCGTGTTCATAGATGACATTCTTGTGTACTCAAAGTCTAAGGAGGACCATGCTTCGCACCTAAGGCAGATTTTGACAGCCTTGTGCGAGAACCAGCTTTACGCAAAGCTTTCGAAGTGTGACTTTTGGCTTGAGGAGGTAGCTTTTCTAGGACACGTTGTATCTAAGGAGGGAGTGGCTGTGGACCCTTCGAAGATAGAGGCCGTTAGTTCGTGGGCCAGACCGACGACTGTGTCAGAGATTCGTAGCTTTATGGGTTTGGCCGGATATTATCGCCGCTTCGTTCAGAACTTTTCTTCTCTAGCTACACCGCTTACTCGGTTGACGAGGAAGGGCGTCGATTTCGTTTGGGATGAGAAGTGCGATGAGAGTTTTGCTAAGTTGAAGAGCAGTTTGACGTTCGCGCCAGTGTTGGAAGTTCCAGAGGGAACAGGGGGTTTTGTGGTGTATAGTGATGCCAACAAGTTTGGTTTGGTCTGCGTCCTGATGCAGCACGGTAAGGTAATAGCGTACGCCTCGAGGCAGTTGAAACCGCATGAGCAGAATTATCCGACTCATGATATGGAGTTGGCAGCGGTCGTCTTTGCACTTAAGATCTAGAGGCATTACTTGTATGGGGAAAAGATTCAAATTTTCTCGGACCACTAGAGCCTCAAGTATTTCTTCACCCAGAAAGACCTGAACATGAGACAGAGGAGGTGGTTGGAGCTTGTTAAGGATTACGATTGTGAAATCCTGTATCACCCTGGAAAGGCAAATGTTGTAGCAGATGCACTAAGTAGAAAGACCTCGCATTTAGCAACGTTGGCAAATCCCAAAAGTATTATAAGAAAAGACCTTGAGAGAGCAGAAATAACAGTGTTGTTAGGAGAGGTTACCGCCAGGGTAGCTCAGTTGACCATCCAGCCTTCGATAAGGCAAAGGATTATCGACGGCCAGTTGAACAACCCTAAGTTAAAGAGTTTGTACGAGAGGGTTCAGGCCGATGGTGACTTCGATTTCGTGATACCCGCGATGGTGGCTTGAGATATAAGGGTCGGCTATGTGTCCCAGCCGATGCCGGTATTCGCACAGAGTTGTTGACCGAGGCTCACACCTCGCCTTTTGCATGGCACCCAGGGGGCAACAAGATGTACCAAGATCTCAAACAGACTTTTTGGTGGATGGGGATGAAGAGAGAGATTGCCCAGTTTTTCAGCCGGTGTCTCACTTGTCAGCAAGTGAAGGCGCCTAGGCAGAAACCAGCAGGTTTGTTGCAGCCGTTTGGGGTGCCGCAGTGGAAGTGGGAGGAGATTACCATGGACTTTATTTCGGGTTTTCCCAGGACTCCCAGAGGTTATGCTCAGATCTGGGTGATCGTTGACAGGTTGACCAAGTGTGCGCACTTCATCCCCGGCAAGATAAGCTATACTGTGGAGCAGTGGGCACAATTGTTCCTTGAGCAGATAGTCAGGTACCACGGAGTGTCAGTTAAGATTATCTCTGACCGAGATTCTCGTTTTACATCACGATTTTGGAAAGCCCTTCAGGCAGGTTTGGGCACATAGTGCAGCTACAGTACAGCCTTTCACCCACAGACCGATGGTCAGACAGAGCGAGTAAATCAGATCTTAGAGGATATGTTGTGAGCCTGTGTGTTATATTTCCCGGGAAGTTGGGATCAGTACTTATATTTGATGGAGTTTTCCTACAACAATAGTTTTCAGTCGACCATTCAGATGGCACCGTTTGAGGCGTTGTATGGTAAGCGCTGCAGATCCCTGGTATTCTGGGAAGAGGTTGAAGATAGGCAGGTATTGGGTCCGGAGTTGCTCCAGTTGACCAATGAAGCGGTCAAGAAGATCAGGGCTCGTATGTTGACTGCCCAGAGTAGGCAGAAAAGCTACGCCGACGTCAGGCGTAGAGAGTTAGAGTTTGAAGTTGGACAGCATGTCTTCCTTAAGGTAGCCCCGATGCGTGGAGTTCTGAGATTTGGTAAGAAGGGGAAGCTGAGCCCCAGGTTTGTTGGACCTTTCGAGATCCTTGAGAGGATTGGGGCTATGGCTTATCGGTTAACATTGCCGCCGTCCTTGGCTGTAGTGCATAGTGTGTTCCACATTTCGATGCTCCGCCAGTATCTAGCAGACCCTTCGCACATCATAGATTTTGAGCCTTTGCAACTGAACAGTGACCTGAGCTTTGAGGAAAAACCCATAAAGATCTTAGCATTTGAGAAGAAAGTTTTAAGGAACCAGGCCATTGATTTAGTGAAAGTGCAGTGGCGGAATCAGGGAATTGAGGAAGCAACTTGGGAGTTGGAAGGGGAGATGAGGAGAAACTACCCAGAGTTAGCGACTTCCGAGGATGGAAGTCTTCTAAGGAGGGAGTATTGTAACAGCCCGGATTTTAGTTAAATATAAAATAAGGTTTAAAAAGATGTTATTTGGAGGACTCGAACCCTCGGCCTCAAAGAGAGTTGGGAGTTTGGAATTAATTAAGGAAAATAAATGCGTCAGCTAGGGTTTGAAGGAGGAAAGCCTTGGGAAGGGAATTTTGGATCACCAAGCCTATTTAAGTTAGGAAAAAAAAAGAAGCAAGAACTTCACCCTCACGCAAACCCTCTCCCCTAACCCTCGCCGCGCGTAGCTGCCAGCCCAGGCCGCACAGAGCAGCCCTGCAGTAGCCCCACCGCAACGGTCGCAGCCAGCCGCAGAGCCAGCACCGCCTGTCGCCTGCACCGTGCGCCCCAGCGCACCGTCCGCGTCCGCACGACAGCGCCCCAGCGTCGTCGCATCTGCACGCCCGCGCCCCAGCGCACCGGCCGAGTCTCCCCGTCCATCCGCTTCCGCACAACCGCGCCCCAACGTCGTCGCATCTACACCCTCGCGCCAGCGCCCCAGCGTCCCCGCGCCAGCGCGCCCCGCAGAGCCCCGTCCTCTCGCCTCTGCCGCCTGCAGCCTTGCCATGAGCCTGCTTGGCCGAGCAAGCTTGGTACCGAGCCTGGTGTCTTCTCGATTGGTAATTCCCGAGCCTCCACTCTTTGGACCTTAAGATTTTAGCTATTGTTTGGTTAATTAGGATGATTTTAATTACTTGCTTAGGTTGCTCGGGTTCGCTTAGAAGCTCGAGGGTCACCTGTTGATTGTTGTTTCTGCTTACTTCCAGGTAAGGATTTCTTACTGGGGTTGTGTGAACCCTGCGAATACTAGATAGCATGCCATATCTTGTGATTGTATGAAATTTCTAGTGGATAGGTTACATGCTCTCTTGCTTCCATATTGTGTTGTGCTTGTTTTCCTGTTCTATTATATTAGGTCCATGCTAGGGGTTTCCTTATCTTGGCATAACCTTGTCCTGTTTTAATCTATTAGTTCCATGCTAGGGATAGGCAGGTGATGTATAGTGTAGAAGACTGTAGGGGTAACAAGTTTAGGTCCCGCTTGGGTAAGCCCCCGATGGGCACCAACGTGGTGCTAGTGTAGGTGAGTCCCCGATGGGCACTACACTGTTCCCTTATGTGTAAGACCCCGATGGGCATCATTGATTGGAGGTGTAAGACCCTGATGGGCATCCTAGATGTGTAAGACCCCGATGGGCATCATTGATTAGAGGTGTAAGACCCCGATGGGCATCCTAGATGTGTAAGACCCCGAAGGGCATCATTGATTGGAGGTGTAAGACCCCGATGGGCATCCTATATGTGTAAGACCCCGATGGGCATCATTGATTGGAGGTGTAAGACCCCGATGGGCATCCTTGTGTATAAGTCCCCGATGGGCATCACTGAGCCCTTGGTTGTGTAAGACCCCGAAGAGCATCCAGGTGTAGAACCTAGGATAGGCTGTAGATGTAAGCCCTTGAATAGGCTCGCTCGAGGAGTAGCTCATAGCCTAAACCAACCGTTTTGCTCTAAGTCATTGTATGGTTGCATGTCAGTGTGCTAAATGAGATGTTTTCGTATTGTACCTCAGTTGGGGATTCTTACTGAGTAACTCGTTGCTCAGCCTTATTTTCTGTGGTTTTCCACCAGGTAACTTGGGACAGAGGCTGGATGGCTAGGAGGAGGCTGCTGGATGATCATGGATAGCTGATGTAACAGCCTAGTTTTCTATTCCAGTTTTCAACGTGCCTTCGGTTCAAGATTCGGTTGTTCAGTTGAGTCGTTAGAGCTGTTTTAGCCCTTGGGGGTATTTTGGTCTTTTGGCTCCCCGGGCAGGATTTGTGGATTTTCGGGTCTTCAAGGTAGCTCCTGCCTTTTTCGAGGCTTGATAGTTGTTGGTTGCGAGACCCAAGATGTTTGGGCTAGTCGTTTAGAAGTTCGGTTGTGGTTTCGGTTTTGGCAAAGTTATTGTTGTTTGGGTGCTTCCTTTGGGATTCGAGCCCTGGCCCTTAGTGTTGATTTGGGAGTTGGATTTTAGTGAGTTTTATTTATTGCAAAAGATTGCTTCGGTCGGGTCTCGAAGGAGGAAGTCGGGGAATGGGATTTTAGGGATTTTAAGGTTATTTAAAAGTGGATAAGGTTGGAAAAATAGGAAAAATCCCATTTTCCCTTTTGTTTCTCTCTCTCTCTCTCTCTCTCTCTCTCTCTCTCTCTCTCTCTCTCTCTCTCTCTCTCTCTCTCTCTCTCCCTGAGCCCAGCCCGAGCCCTGCTCGCCCAGGTCGTCAGCCCCGAGTCGTCCTGCCCTGTGCCGTGTCGCACAGCCCCGCACCAGGCCGTCTGCGCCCGAGTCGCCCAGATCCGAGCCGCCCCGTGCCAGATTGCGCGTCCCCTGTAGCTCGTCGTGCCAGCCCACGCATCCCTGTAGCCGTCGCGTCGCGTCGCCCAGCGCGCGTCCCTGTAGCTCGTCGTGTCGCCCAGCCCGCGCCGTTCCCTGTGCCGAGCCGCGCCGCACGCCTTCGCCCAGCCAAGCTCGCGCCAACACCCGCGCGCCCCTATCTCGCCCCAGCGCTCGTCCGCGCGCAGCTCCGCGCCCACCGCCCAACCTCTGCGCCCTTCAGCGCCCAGCAGCAGCCTCGCTGTGCAGCCTGCCCGTTCGCGTGTCAACCGCGCCGAGTGAGTTGCTCCCGAGCCGATCCCTGTTTATTTTATTATATTTAGGCCTATGGATTGTGATTATTGTTGTGTTTGTTAGGTTCGCTTTAGGTTGCTCGGGTTCGATCGCAGCTTAGGTTTCTTGTGTGTAGTTGCCTTCTGACCGAGGTAAGGATTTCTTACCGGAGTTATGTGGGCCCTGCGATATTATATGTGATTGTTGTTTATATGCTTGTTGTGTTTATTAACATGCTTAGTGATAGGTGCTTTATTCTGAATTCCCGACTGGCATGATTTCTTATGTTGTTTCTCATGTTAGTCCATGCTAGGTTGTTCCTTTCTGGCATGCTCGTATCTGTTCTTGCTTCGGAGTATCATGCTAGGTTCGTTGTATTCTAATTGAGCACGTATTGGATTGTATTGGATTGTTTGTTGTTTGATACTATAGGTTAGAGTGCAGGTAGGTAGCATCATCCGGGCCGGGTGCATAACGAACCTTGCATCCACGACAGGGACGTACGAGATGGTGCTCCATCCCTGATCCCGTTAGGGACTAGCTAACCCTAACGGCTGGCCCTGCAATCTTGGGTGAGGGTGGCAGACTGTTAAATGCCCCAACGGTCGGGATGATGACTTGGCATTGCCTCGTCCCCGACAGTCGGCACGTCCTCAGTGTGTTCTACCATAGCCCTTGATTGCCACCTGATAGGGCAAGGACGACTTCCTGGTGTAAGCCTACCACGACCGGTTCCTTAGCCTCAGGTGCGGTGGTCCAGGCTGACATAGTTCACGTGTCCAGGTCTCACACCCCTATGTCAATGACACCGATCCAGAGATTTAGTTAGGCGTGGTGACTGGACATGGGCAGCTTGCCACTAGACCCGACACCCCCCATAGTCTGCAGTAGCACGCGGTGCGTGCTTACGCTCATTACAACGCCGACTGGAGAGCACCTCGGGATCTTGAGCTAGTGCACCTTTCATTCGACAATAGACAAGCTGAGGCCGGGACTTGTTTCTCGTATAGGGCGTATTGTGTGGTGATTATTCTGGACTAAGACCCTGAGTTGGCATTCGAGGTCCAAGTGTGGACTTAAGCTATGTGCTCTATTCTGTGTTTATATTCATAGCTTGCATACCTTTCTGCTAGATGACCATGTATATCGTATTGTACCCCGGTTGGGGATTCTTACTGAGTAATTCGTTACTCACCCTTATTTTGTGGTTTTCCACAAGTAACCATGGTGCGAGACAGGATGGCTGGAGGAGGAGCTGTGATCATGGAAACCCGTTGTTCAAACTCTGAGTCTTGCATTTATGTGTTGATGTTTTAAATGTCCTCTGAATGCATGTAGTTGGGCACGGAGCCCTAGGTTGTTTTCTAAATGTATTTCTAGATTCTAGCATTGTTGTAACTATTGGAAAGCTTGAATCTTTTAAATAAATCTCTGATCAGAGTGAGTTTTGGAAATGTATTTGTCTTGGAACAGGTGCTTGGAAACAGGGACAGGTTTCAGGAAATTATGTTGACTTTTTAAATGGATGTTTTTATGTTTTAGTTTTTACTTAGAATCTGAAACACCATTTTGCATTTTGATTTTAGTTTTGAATGCATGCATTGAGGTAAAGGCCTATTTTAGAACCCCATTCGGGTCGGGTCTTTACAGATGAACTCTGAGCTGCACGTTTCTTTTATTGTTTTTATGATTTAGCATGTAGTGGGACTTGAGTCCCTAGGAAAGCACTAAAAAAAATTGTTTAATGTTTCTTGAACCGTTTTCTTGGTTTTCTTTAAGAAAGTACTGATCAGTCACTTACTTGTTGATTTTAATTATTGGATTTATGGTTTGTTTTAAATGTGTTGATTGAAAAGTTTTAAATTTGGTACTCTGAATGGTGATTTTACATTCTTAATCATGCATGCTAAGAAAGGATCTAGGTTAGAGACCGTTTCTCGGGTCGGGTCCTTACAAGTTGGCTAGTAGAGAGAAGCACCTTTTGTTAGCATGTTCCAAATGTGGAGCTAGGTGCTGCCACCCGAGGATTGGTCTGAGTATTTGTTGAGCATCGAGTGGGATGCAGGAGTAGGCCGTGGCATGTCTGTGAGACGAGATGTGAGAGACTAGACTGCTCGAGTGTTGGGCTTCTTGTTTTGAGTGCCATTGACCCCGTCACTTGGAGTGTGACTTTCCCTACCCTTAGTGGGGACGTAGAGCTCATTTTTAGTTGTTCGAGCTGAAAAGGTGTAGTGCTTGTTGGCACGAAGCTTTGAGAGGAGGCCTAGGTTCAGGCCAGTTCACACCATAGGTGTAGGTGGTTCCATGACTGTAACGACCCGACCCGAAGGGGTTCTAACTAGGCCGTTACCTAACTGCATGCATTACAAATCTACAGAAAATTTGCAAGAGGGTGTTCGGATTCTAAGTAAAAATTAAAACATAAAAAATCCATTTAAAAATCAACATCAATTCCTGGAACCTGTCCCTGTTTCCAAGCACCTGTTCCAAGACAAATACATTTACAAAACTTACTCTGATCAGAGATTTATTTAAATCATACAAACTTTACAACAATGCTAGAATCCGGAAATACATTCAGAAAACACCCTAGGGCTCCATGCCCAACTACATGCATTCAGAGAACATTTAAATCATAAACATAAATCTCAGAGTTGAACAACGGGTTTCCATGATCACAGCTCCTCCTCCAGCCATCCTGTCTCGTACCATGGCTACCTGTGGAAAAACCACATAATAAGGGTGAGTAACGAATTACTCAGTAAGAATCCCCAACCGGGGTACAATACGATACACATGGTCATCTAGCGAAAAGGTATGCAAGCTATGAATATAAACACGAATAGAGCACATAGCTTAGCCCACACTTGGGCCTCGGATGCCAACTCGTGGTCTTAGTCCGTAAATAACTCACCACACCATACGCCTATACGAGAAACAAGTCTCGGCCTCGGCTGCCTCTCGCCGACGAAAAGGTGAACTCGCTCAAGATCCCGAGGAGCTCTCCTGGCCGGCGCTATAATGAGCGTGCGCGCGCGCACCGCGTGCTCTGCGAACTATGGGGTGCCGGTCTAGTGGCAAGCCGCCCATCCATCCATCCACCACGCCTAACTAAATCTCCGGATCGGTCACCGACATAGGGGTGTGAGACTGACACGTGAACTATGTCACTGAACCACCGCACTGAGGCTAAGGCACGGTCGTGGTAGGCTTACACCAGAAACCGTCCTTGCCCTATCAGGTGGCAACTCAAGGGCTACCGCCAAAACACGCTGAGGACGTGCCAGCTGTCGGGGACAAGGTAATGCCAAGTCATCATCCCGACCGCTGGGGCATTTAATACCGCCACCCTCACCCAAGATTGTGGGGCCCGCCGTGAGGGTTAGCTAGTCCCTAACGGGATCGGGGACGAGCTCAATCTCGTGCGTCCCTCGCTGGATGCAAGGTACTTTATGCACCGGCCGGATGATGCTATCTACCTGAACTCTAACCTGTCATAGCAATCAGCAAACAATCAAATCAATCCAATACGTGCTCAAAAGAATACAACGAACCTAGCATGATACTACGAAGCAAGAACAGATACGAGCATGCCAGAAATGAACAACCTAGCATGGACTAACATGAGAAACAACATAGGAAATCATGCCAGTCGGGAATTCAGAATAGAGCACTTATCATCAAACATGTCAATAAACACAACAAGCATACAATCAGCAATCACATAATATATCGCAGGGCCCACACAACTCCGGTAAGAAATCCTTACCTGGTCGGAAGGCAACAACACACAACAAACCTAACTGCGATCGAACCCGAGCAACCTATAGCGAGCCAAACAAACACATCAATAATCACACAATAGGCCCAAATACAATAAAATAAACAGGGCTTGGCTCGGGAGTAACTCATGAGGCGCGGCTGACACGCGAACGAGCCGGCTGCACGGGCGAGGCAGCCAAAGGGGCTGGCTGGGAGCTGGCGCTCTGGCTCAGGCGTTGGGCTGCGCGCGGACAAGCGCGCGGCGGCACAGAGGCGCGCGAGCGTTAGCTCGGCTGGGCGCTGGCGCGTGGCGAGGCTCGGCACAGGGACGGCGCACGGGAGCGAGCGACACGACGCGACGGGTGAGCTCGGGCGACACAGGCGCAGACGTGACCTGGCGACACTGCGTGAGGCTCGGGCGACACGAGCTGGGCGACGCGACGCGACACTGTGCGCGGCTCGGCACAATGCGCAGCTGGGCGACAAGAACCAGGGCAGGGCGAGCTCGGGCTGGCGACGCGACGGCCTAGGCGAGGGCGCGCGAGGGTTGGGCGACGCTCGGGCGAGCTGGGGCTGGCGATGGCACGACCGACAGGCGAGGCCGGTAGCGCGCGGTAGCTTCGGGCCGGTTGGGCCGCTGCCAAATTTGGGCGAGCCAAGGGGCTGCTCGGCTAGGGGGGGCTAGGTCGGGGAGAGAGAGAGAGAGAGAGAGAGAGAGAAAAAAAAAAGTGGTTTTGGGAAAAAAATAAAAGAAAATGGAAAATAAAAAGGAAAATGGGATAAAAGGAAAAATATGGGATTTTATCCATAAAATCCATCCTTATCCACTTTTATCCAAACAAAACCTTAAAATCCCATTTCCCGGCTTCCTTCTTCGAGACCCGACAGAAGCAATCTTTTCCAATAAATCAAACTCACTTAAATCCAGCTCCCAAAGCAACACTAAGGGCCCGGGCTCGAATCCCAAAAGAAGCACACAACCAACCATCACTTTGCCAAAGCCCAAACCACAACCGAGCATCCAACCGACTAGCCCAAACACCACGGGACTCGCAGCCAACAACAAACAAGCCTCGACAAAGGCAGGAGCTACCTCGAAGACCAGAAAACCACAAATCCTGCCCGGAGAGCCAAAAGACCAAAATACCCCCAAGGGTCCAAATGGCTCTAAAACCCAACCAAACAACCGAATCTTGACCCGAAGGCACCTCGAAAACTGGAATAGGAAACTGGGCTGTTACAATGACCCACCCGGAGTTTAGCATCCCCACTATTCTTGTACCCGTTTCCTGAGGTTGCATCTGTTTGGGTTGCATAAGAGATCTAGCTCGGTGGTAGTCAGAGAACTACAAGTTTGAGGTCATTCGAGGGAAAGCAGAAGCTTTCAGGGTCACCGAGAGTTGGGTACGAAGGATGATGTAGGTTGTTAAGGGCTAGCGTGTCCGATTTCTCGCGCCTGTGTCGTGGGCTTGTGAGCCAGTTTGTTGGTAGTGTGATTCGACTACCTTTGAGTTACCCTAGTATGAGTAGAGTTGGCATCGATGATGCGTGGTTGATCCAGCGTTAGAGCCATGAGTTGGATGGTTGAGCGGAGCACGTTTAGTGGACACATTGGTAGGGGGAATGTCAGTTTTGTGCGGTTATGCTCTTGTAGAGTGAATTGACCAATGTGGAGTTTCGCAGTGAGTTGACCCCGAGTGGGTTTGAACTCTTGTTTATCCCTTGCTAGTTGTGGCTCTATTGGGAGGCAAAAGCTGCCTTGTGTGAGAGTCCTTGTTGGAATTGGATCTTAAGGAATCAAGTTGAAGCTGTACACGCTGGTGTACTTTTATGTAGCTCATTCTGTGGTGTATGTTTTGGGAACCACGAGAGGTTCGTGTTGAGAAACCAGTGCTCAGTCCTTGAGGTGTCAAGGCTTTAGTTCTTGACAAGGCCCTGACTTTGGTTGTAAGGATACCATGCTCGTAGCCGGATTGTTGTTTAAGCAAGTTTCGCTAGTTGGATCTTGACCTGGTTAGAGGAACTTCTTGTTGATCGATGGTTAGAGTTCATTTGGAACTGAACAAGAGCGGTGGTAGCGAAGCCGTGCAGTTTCTGACCGTCATGGTTAAGAGTGTTGTTCGGATCCTTACCTTGGGTAGAAGCTATGATGTGGCTGATTCTTTGAGTAGGAGGATGACACATTCTGTAGCGTTTCTGGTCCTCTTGGTTTTCAAGGAGTTGGAGTTAGCAAGCGTAGTTGAGATGCTGGAAGAAGATGTGCTCGTGTAGCCAGATGTCTGTTAGACCGTTTGACGACAGTGTGTGTCGAAGGGTGATTGGAGGAACCCTAGGTTGTGGAGAGCCTCACCAGAGCTCAGTCAGACCCAGGCAGTGTTCCTCGGTTGAGTTGCTGGAAGCTTGTAGTCGGTTGACAAGCTAGCGTTGTTCTTAGTAACCTCCGCGTTGGTTTTTGGAATTCTTAGCTAGGTGGTGCTTGGTGTTGACCAAGTGTGGTTCCCATGTTGTTTCGAGAGCTAGCTCGGTTCGAGCAAGCGGGCGTTGCCCTGAGGACTTGTTCCTAGTCAGGATATTTCGGGAGTTGACCCCTCCCTCGGCGGTTGAGTAAGTACTGCTAGTTCTAGGTTGGTGGTCCAATCGATTGTGGGATCCCTCGGTTGTTGCTTCTGAGAGAATTGGTTGTTGTTGCCTTTGTCGAGCAAGACAGCTAGCGTGTGTGAAGTTCGCTGTCCTGCGGAAGTCCGCTTGCTGGGGAATCGTTCCCGTTTAGAAGAAGTCAGCTTAGCTCCTGAGTTGTGTAGTTGATCAGAGTAGCGCAGCGGTCAGCCCAGCGAGAGGGTCCCTGCATTGTGTTGTTCGCAAGCGGAAAGTTGTTTGACCCCGCAAGGGCGCAGGCCAGCCAGTTCAATAGCTTGAGTTATTGCTGGAAAGTTGTTGGATCTTTGGGGTTTGAAGAACCCCTAGTTTCTATGGTGGTTGAGTTGCACCGTGGATGCCAGCTTCGAGTATTAACTTTTGAGGTAGTCTTGCTGATTCGTGTGGCTCATGATCCGCAAGCTTTGTGGTTGTCGTTATCCGTATCCCTCGCGATGTTCCGGGTGTGGAGTTTCTGGTAGGAAGATGAGATAGGTCTAAGCTAAAAGGAGGAAGTCCTTTGAGTAGCCAGATTGACTTAAGAGTTGAGTGGTAGCTTGGAGGCAAGCTTCGCTCATTGTAAGCTTGGGTTGAGTTTCTGCAGAGCAAGTCCTTCTCGGGCTTTATTCCTAATTGTTGTGCGTTCGGAGTTGGCGTTATAGCTGAGCCACATTTGAGTGGGTTGGCACAGAGGTGCCGTGGCATTGGTTGGTAAAACCTTTGAGTTGTTATCCTCAAGGTGTTGTGTTTCAAGTAGCTGTGTGATGTTTTATTCCTTGATACCCGAGATTTCCGTGAGAGGAATGTTGGTTGTTTCCTTGTCTGACGATGTTCTCTTAGGCCATTTGCTGGTAGATTTGCATTGAAATGTTTGCGGTCGGCCGATGAGCGGCTCCAGTTTGTTGGTTTGGCCGAGTGGAGCCTGTGCCTGGACCTTGTCTTTTAAAGGTGGCCGTAGCTGAAGTTTCAGCTGGTGTGAGTGGTGTTAGCCGTCTGGTGAACCAGGAATGTGCCCCTTATCTTTGGTGCGACGATTTCTCTTTAAGATGGTTGCTTAAGTGTTGTGGACGAGTACTAGTTGGAGAAGGTTGCCTTTAGGATCAGTTGTCAGTTGGTGGTTCGATTGGATTTCGTTAAGGCTTGTAGGCTAATATTGGGGTTCGCTGGTCTCTTGTGAAGTAAGAGTAGGCCTATTAGTTTCTAGAACCTGGGAGGGGTCAGTTGTTTGGTCAGCATGGTGTAGGGTTGAGGCTGTTCGTTAAAAGTTGTGAGCATTCAGAGAAGTTACGCTGGTGCGTGGCGTAGAGTTTTAGAGCTTGTGACCAGTCCACAAGTTTGCTGAGAGTAGCGCCATAGAGAGGCGTTCCGAGTTGGGTCAGCAGGGATAAATGAGCCCTAGGGTCGTAAGACCGTTTGAGAGTTGGTGCGAGTCAGAGGATGTGGCTTACCGACTAGCACTATCTCATCTCTTTCTTCGGAGTTCAGTGTTGTCTTAACCGGGAGTTCGGTTGGTTAAGGAACAGAGGAGTTTTCCTAGAGTTGTTTTCGTCTTAAGACTTTCAGGGACTAAAGTCTTAAAAAGAGGGAGTATTGTAACGGCCCAGTTTTCTATTCCGGTTTCCTAGGTGCTTTCGGTTCAATATTCAGTGGTTCGGTTGGGCAGTTAAAGCTATTTTAACCCTTAGGGGCATTTTGGTCTTTTTGCTCCCCGGTCAGGGTTCGTGGATTTTCAGGATTCCAGAGTCATTCTTGCCCTTTGTCGGGGCTGTCTGTTGTTGGTTGCAAGACCCAAGAAGTTTGTGCTAGTTGTTCTGAAGTTTGGAGGTGGTTTGGTTATTAGCAAAATTAATGTTAATTAAAGTGCTTCCATTGGGATTTGAACCCTTTACCTAATGATGATTTGGAAGCTTGATTTAAATGAGTTTTAATAAAGAGAAAAGATTGTTTCAGCTGGCACTCGAAGGAGGAAGCCTTGGGAAGTGTAACGACCCGACCCAAAGAAACGGTCTCTATCCTAAAGTTCTTACTTAGCATGCATGATTAGGAATGTAAAACGTCGTTCAGAGTTTGAAATTTAAATCTTTGAAGTAAGCACATTCAAAACAAGGAAAATATAGTTCCATTTAAAATAAACAGGTAGATAACTGATCAGTTCTTTCTTAAAAACAAATCAAGGGAAAACGGTACGAGAAACATAAAATAGATTTTTGAGTGCTTTTCCTAGGGACCCAAGTCCCACTACATGCTAAATCATCAAAGAAAACATTAAAAGAACGTGCAACTCAGTAGTCACTATCCATGATCATCCAAAGAGCTCCTCCTAGCCATCCACCTCTGTCCCAAGTTACCCGTGGAAAACCACAGAAAATAAGGGTGAGTATAAACATACTCAAAGAAGAATCCCCAACCGGGTACAATACGAAAACATCTCATTTAGCACACGGACATGCAACCATACA
The DNA here is from genome assembly GCA_036507275.1 of Sicyos edulis. NCBI lineage: Eukaryota > Viridiplantae > Streptophyta > Magnoliopsida > Cucurbitales > Cucurbitaceae > Sicyos > Sicyos edulis. Next base: position 14,700,473 of record CM071856.1, on the reverse strand, counting down.
ATGACTTAGAGCGGGCACGGTTGGTGTAGGCTATGAGCTACTTCAAAGGCGAGCCTACTCAAGGGCTTCCGTCTATAGCCTCTCCTAGGTCCTACATTTGGATGCCCTTCGGGCCTTACACAACCTAGGACACAGTGATGCCCAGTGGGGCCTTACACACTTAGGTTGCCCATCGGGCCTTACACCTTCAAAGACGGTGATGCCCAAAGGGGCCTTACACACCTAGGATGCCCATAGGGCCTTACACCTCCAGAATCAGTGATGCCCAGTGGGCCTTACACACCTAGGATGCCCGTAGGGCCTTACACCTCTAGACTCAGTGATGCCCAGTGGGCTTTACACACCTAGGATGCCCGTAGGGCCTTACACCTCTAGACTCAGTGATGCCCAAAGGGCCCTTACACACCTAGGATGCCCGTAGGGCCTTACACCTCCGATGTCCATCGGGTCTTGCCTGCGGGACCCCAAACTAGTTACCTCTACGGCCCCTATATACTATACATCACACATCTAACCGAACTTGGGTCTAGCAAAGATACAATAGGCAAAATGGTTCTATCAAGATAGGAAAACCTAACATGGGACTAACGGGATGTAAACATGTCACGAACATGAATCAAAAGAAAACATGAAACCTATCACTAGAAACTCATATAATTACAGTAATCAGCGTGCTATCAACTATTCGTAGGGTCCACACAACCCCGGGTAAGAATCCTTACCTGGAAATAAGTGGAGGTTAACTATCCCGAATCAAATAACGACCCTCGAGCTTTTAAGCGAACCCGAGCAACCTAAGCAAGTAATAAAATATCCTAATTAATAAACAAACATCTAGAATCGTGGAAGTCCAAAGGGTGGAGGCTCGGAATTTACCAACCGAGAAGGCACACGCTCGGCAAAGCAGCAAGCGTTAGGACGAGCGCCTTTGGCGCAGGGCGCTGGCGCTGGGCGCCGGCGCTGGCGAGGCCTGGCGCTGGCGCTGCTCGCTCGCGCGCGGCAAGGCGGGACGTCGGTTCGCGAGGATGGTGCCGCGCTGGCGACGCGTCTGGGCGGCAGCAGCAGCGGAGCGCGCGCGCGCGCGTATGGGCGTTTAGTGCGGAACGGCGCGCGACGCTGCGTCTGGCTGGGCGAGGCGGCGATCGGGCGCGCGCATGGGCGATGGGCGTCTGCGTCTGGCGCGCGCTGGGCATGGGCTCTTTCAGCGCTGCGGTGCGCTGGTGGCCGGTACTGGCCGCTGGTGCGCTGGGCCGAGTAGGGCCGAGCGGGTGCGGCTAGGGCGGCTAGGGTTTCTTGGTGAGGTCGGCTAGGAGAGAGAGAGAGAGAGATTTTTCCAAAACAAGGGGAATAGGATTTCTTTTCCTTTTCCTAATTTAAATGGGTCTAAAATCCTTCCCAAGGCTTTCTCTTGCGGGTCCCGGCTAAAGAAATTCTTTTCTTTTAACTAAATCTTCTTTTCTAAAAACTCCAATTTCACCATTAGGGCAAGGGTTCAAATCCCAATGGGACCAATTAAATTCCAATTAATTTTGCTATCAACCTAATGTCTCCGAACTTCTAATCAACTAACCCAAACTCCTTGGGTCTTGCAACCAACATTAATCAAGTCTCAACGAAGGCCGAAATGACCCTGAAGCCCTGAAAATCCTCAACCTCTGACCGGGGAGCAAAATACCAAAATACCCTTAAAGGTTAAAAAGCTCTAACGGCCCATCCGAACATCCGCATAATGTCCCAAAACTCCTGGAAACCGAAATAGAAAATCGGGCCGTTACAATACTCCTCCTTTTAAGACTTTCGTCCTCGAAAGTCCTAAGACGAAAAACAACTCTATGAAACTCCACCGATTCTTAACCAACCAAGCTTCTGATTAAGATAACACAAATCTTTCTTTGAAACCGAACCCTTTTGGGTTCCCAAAGGTTCCAAGCCCAAAAGACACCGAGTCTGCCACAAACTATCTCAACCAAAACTGAACTAACACTGAGCTTCGAAGAAATCATGCGATAGCTAGTCGGTGAGTCACACCCTCTGACTCGCACGAACTCTCAAACGGTCTTAAAATCTTAGGGCTCACTTAGCCCCTCGCTAACCCAACTCGGAACGCCTCTCTGGCGCTACTCACAAAGAAACTCGTGGACGGGTCACAAGCTCTAAAACTCTACGCCACGCTCGGCAGAACTTCTCCGAATGCTCATAGCTATTATCACACAACCTCGACCCTTCACCATGTCGACCAAACAACCGAACCTCCTGTGTTTCGAAACAAAACGGTCTACTCTTACTTCGCAAGAGACTCCTGCGAACCCCACCGTTGCCTACAATCCTTAACGAAATCCAATTCGGACCACCAACCGGTGACTGATCCTAGGCAACCTTCTCCAACTAGCATGCGTCCACAACACTAAAGCAACCATCTTACGAGAAATCAAGCACCAAAGCCAAGGGGCACTTTTTCTGTTCACCAAGCGGCTACCACCACTCACACTAGCAAACTTCACTTTCGCCACCCCCGAACGACAAGGTCCAGGAACAGCTCCACTCACCCAAACTAAAAAAACGGAGCCCTCATCGGTGACAACAAACTTTCCAATGCAATCCGTTCACCACCGCCTAGGTGAACATCGCTGCAGACAGAAAACAAACAACATTCCTCTCACTGAAACCTCGAGCAAAGAAAGAATAAAACATCACGCGGCTACTAGCAACACAATAGCTGGAGGATAACAACTCAAAGGTTTCCAACCAATGCCACGACATCTCTGTGCCAACCCACTCAACTGTGGCTCAGCTATAACGCCAACTGCGAACGCACATCAACTAGGAACAAAGCCCAAGAAGGGCTTGCTCTGCAGAAACTCAACCCAAGCTTATAACGAGCAAGGCTCGCCTCCAAGCTGCCACTCAACTCTTAAGTCCAACTGGCTACTCAAAGGACTTTCTCCTTTTAGCCTAGGCCTAACTCATCTTGCGACTAGAAACTCCATACTCGGAACATCGCAAGGGAAACGGACCGACGAGGCTATCTCCAAAGATAATACTCGAGGCTGGCATCCATGGTGCAACTCAACCACCAAAGGAACTAGGGTTTTCTTCAAACCCCAAAGAACCAACTGCTTTTGTAAGAACCCGACCCAAAATACGGTCCTAAACCTAGGTTCTCACTCAGCATGCAAGTTAAAATACTTCATCAAGCGGTTTAGTGCTCATATTTAAAACCTTTCAAAACATTTAGAAACGGGGAATGCTTAAAACATAATCAACAGTTTTGTTTAAGAAAACCAACGGCGTAAAACAAGCTCGCCAGCTTTATATATAAAACATTCAAAATAGTTCAAACAACTTTTAATAATGTTTCTAGGACTCTGTCCCATCTACATGCTGAACAAATATGCAAACAATAAAGATAGAGTGCCGGCGGCTCCCATGATCATTCAGCTCCCTCCGCTAGCCGTCCCGGTGCTGTCCCTAGTTACCTGGTGGAAAACCACAGAAATAAGGGTGAGTATAAACATACTCAGTAAGAATCCCCAACCGGGTACAATACGATACATCAATCATCTAGCACCCTAGTATACATGCAAACAAGCTTACCAACACGCATCATAGCTCAACGAGCTTACAAGGCGAGAATCTGAATCCTCTAAGTCTCCTACTTTCGGCTAATGATTGGCTCTCATAACCAATCCCGTGACATCTCCGAGGGTCTTTCTCCTCGGCCAATTGATCACTCAAAAACCGATCCCAAAGATGTCCGACACCCTCGAGGTCTTTCTCCTCGACCATATGATCACCTCAAAAGCCAATCCCAATGGGTGTCCTCAAGGGCCTCTTACCCTCGCTTATAACTGACTATCGGGAGAGTACCCAAGTCCGGCTCTAAACAGAAGGAACCGTGTACTCACGAACATTAGCCCGGGGAGCTCTCCGAACCGGCGACTAACGCTGTGGCAAGCTTGCACACCGCATGCCGCAACCGGCGTAAATGTGGGGCCTAAGTACAAACTACGCGGGCGTGCACGCATGCCTAAAGACTCCTGGCGGTGTCACCGAACACGCGAGTGTGCGAGGCCTCGCACTCATCCGCGCACTGTACCCACCGACTGAAGCTAAGAACCGCCAAGGCAGCTTGCACCGCTGGCGTGGTTCCGCTCTAGCAGTGCTACAAACTAGGCTTATGCCAATGTGGTAGCTAAATCCACATCGGCCGCCGGGGAAGCAATGTACGTTATGCTTCGCTCTACTCCCGACCGGTGGGGGACAAGGTACGCATGTCCGCTCTCACCTCTAGATGATGACAAATTTCTAACACACTAGCTAGAGTATAGAGTAAACGATTCTCGCTAAACATACATAATCATCATCAATCATACATAACCTAGCATGATACTACGAACTTAAAGCAGAATCTCAAGCATGCCGGAAGAACAATCCTAGCATGGCACTAACATGTACAAACAAGCAAACATGCTAGCAGGAATGCAATCACAAGTCGTCCTATCCACTAATCATGTCCATAAAAGTAAACATGCATATAAGGCACAATCAAGAAAGCATCGCAGGTCCACACAACCACTGTAAGGAATCCTTACCGAAACGAGCGGAAATAACTTTCACAATCAAATAATGACCTCGAGCTTTAAAGCTAAACCGAGCAACCTAAGCATTTTAATAAAAACAACCTAATTAAATAAACAATGCCAATAGCCTAGGGCCCAAAGGAAAAAGTCTCGGAATTACCGACCGAGAAGACACAAGGCCACGCCCCAACCCGCACGGCAAGGCAAAGTTATCCGCCGCCAGCGACAAGCAGGCGCGCGCTGGCGCTGGCGCTGCTGGGCGCGCGCGCGGGCGGGCGGGGCGGCGCTGGCTGGCGCTGGGCGCGCGCGATCGCGCGCCGAGGAGCAGCACGCACGCTGGCGGGACGACGCGACGAAGCGCAGACGGCACGCAGACGCAGGCTGCCGCAGCGAGCGAACACGCTGGTCGGGCGCGCGCGCGCGGCGGCGGCGGGGCGGCAACGAAGCGGAGCGCGCGCGCGCGCGGTCGGGCGGTTCGTGCGGAACGGCGCGGCGCGTCTGGCTGGGCGAGGCAAAGGCGATCGGGCGCGCTGGGCATGGGCGATGCGGCGCCCGGGAGCGCTCGGGCCGAGTGGCCGCTGGGCGACTCCAGAGTTGGTGCGATCGGGCATGGTCAAGCGGCAGCCGGTGCGGCTGCTCGACGAGGATGTGCAGCCGGTGCGGTGGCTCGACAGGATGTGCAGGCCGGTGCGATCTGGGCATGGCGGCCGGGCTTAGCGGCTAGGGTTTGGGTTCTGGGAGGTCGGCTAGAGAGAGAGAGAGAGAGAGAGAGAGAGAGAAAAATCTTGCCAAAACAAGGGGAAGAGGGATTTTCTTGATTTTTCCTTCCTTTTCCTAATTTAAAAGGCCTAAAATCCCTTCCCAAAGCATCCACTTTCAAAACCCGCCCAAGCAAACTTACTTAAAAATAAAAATCTCATTTCCTACAAACTCTCAAAGACCATTTAGGCAAGGGCTCAAATCCCAATGGAAGCACCAAAAAATAAAAATAATTTTGCCATTTTCTAAAACACCTCCAAACTTCCAAACAACTTGCCCAAACCTCTCTGGGTCTTGCAACCAACAACCATTAAGCTTCGACAAAGGCAGAATGGCCTCAAATCTTGAAAATCCTCAAAACCTGACCGGGGCAAAAAGACCAAAATACCCTTAAAGGTTAAAAAGCTCTAACGGCCCATCCGAACATCCGCATAATGTCCCGAAACTCCTGGAAACCGAAATAGAAAATCGGGCCGTTATAATACTCCCTCCTTTTAAGACTTTCGCCTCGAAAGTCCTAAGACGAAAACAACTCTATGAAACTCCACCGATTCTTAACCAACCAAGCTCCCGATTAAGATAACACAAATCTTTCTTTGAAACCGAACCTCTTGGTTTCCCAAAGTCTCCAAGCCCAACAGACACCGAGTCCGCTACGAACTATCTCAACCAAAATCGAACTAACACTAAGCTTCAAGAAAACATGCGATAACTAGTCGGTGAGAGCACATCCTCCGACTCGCACTCACCTCTCAAACGGTCTTACGACTCTAGGGCTCACTTATCCATGCTAATCCAACTCTAAACGCCTCTCTACGGTGCTACTCTCAAAGAAACTCGTGGACGGGTCACAAGCTCTAAAACTCAACGCCACGCCCGGCGTAATCTCTCTCGAATGCTCATAGTTGTTATCAAACAAATTCGACCCTTCACCATGCCGACTAAACAACCGAACCTCCTGTGTTTAAGAAACTAAACGGCCTAGGTGAACATCGCTGCAGACAGAAAACAAACAACATTCCTCTCACGGAAACCTCGAGCAGCAAGGAATATAACATTACGTGGCTACTAGCAACTCGATAGCTAGAGGATCGAAACTCAAGGGTTTTACCACCCAATGCCACGGCACCTCTGTGCCAACTCACTCAACTGTGGCTTAGCTAAAATGCCAACTGCGAATGCACAACGACTAATAGAAAAGCCCGAGAAAGGCTTGCTTAGCAGAAACTCAAACCAAGCTCATAACGAGCAAAGCTCGCCTCCAAGCTGCCACTCAACTCTTAAGCCCATCCGGGTCGCTCCAAGGACTTCCTCCTTATAGCTTAGACCTAACTCTTCTTCCAATCCGTAAACTCCACCCACGAAACATCGCGAGGAATAAGGATAGCGACGACCACAAGCTTGCGGATCCTGAACCACACGAGTCGGCAAGACTACCTCAAAAGTTAAAACTCGAGGCCGGCATCCACGGTGCAACTCAACTACCAAAGAACTAAGGGGGGTCTACAAGCTCCAAAGATCCAACAACCTTCCGCCAACAACTCACGCCTTTGAACTGGCTGGCCTTCACCCTCGCGGAACAAACAACTTTCCGCTTGCTATCAAACAGACGCAGGACACACTCTCGCTAGGCCGACACGCTACTCGATCAACTACACAACTCAGAGCTAAGTCGACTCCTCCTCTACAGAACGATTTCCTAGCAAGCGGACTTCCGGCGGACAATGAATTTCACACACGCTCGCCTGTCTTGCTCAAACTCAACCCGTAGCAACCACCAACTCTCTCGTAAGAAACATCCAAGGATTCCTCAATCGCTTGAACCACCAACTAAGCACTAGCGGTACTACTCAACCGCCGAGGGGGTGGCCAACTCCCAAAACTACCCGACTAGGAACAAGTCCTCAGCGACGCCACTTTGGTCGAACCAAGCTAGCCCTAGAAAACAAAGAAAGGAACCAAACCTTGGTCAACACCAAGCACCACCTTGCTAAGAATTTAAAAACCAACGCGAGGCTACTAAGAACAACTCTAGCTTGTCAACCGCCTACAAGCATCCAAAGAACTCAACCGAGGAACACCGCTCGGGTCCGACCGAGCTCGTGAGGCTCTCCTCAAATTAGGGTTCCTCCGATCTCCCTCCGACACACACCGCCGCCAAACGGTCTAACTCGACAATCGCTACACGAGCACATCTCCCTACAAAGATCTCAACCGTGGCCGCCAAAGCTCTTCCTTGCCACACTCAGAGCAAGCAAGCACGGGCGATGCTCCACACAATCCGGTGCGCCTTACCACACTTGATGCAATGAGCCGATCGCTCGCCCCGCCTCGCGACGATCCTGAGCTCTAACTCAGCGGCTGGCGCTGATCGCGACTTCCTAGATCGCCCTCGCTTAAGTCTCGCTATCCACATGAGCGGGAACAACCGGAAGACCCAAACTTCCTCTTGCTCAAAGCATCACCACATTGTAGCTTCTATCCATGGTAAGGATCCGAACAACTCTCTTAGCCATGGCGGCGAAACTACGCGATTATGCTACCATCGCCCTTGTTCGGCTTCAATCAACTCCAACCGCTCGACCAACAAGAAATGCTCTACCTGTGCCAAGGGCCAACTAGCATAACTTTCCTACGCAACAACCCAACTACACACACGGTAGCCTCTCAACCCAAGTTAGGGCACTTGCCAAGAACTAAAGTCCTAACTCCTCGGAATCGAGCACCTGGTTTCACAACCCAAAACCCCTCGTGGTTCTTGAAAAATACACCACTTTAACGAGCTACACAAAAAGTACATTGGCGTGTACACACCCAACTTGGTTCCTTAAGATCCAAACCAACAAGTATTCTCACACAAGGCAACATTTGCCTCCCAATAGAGCCACTTCTAGCAAAGGAGCAACAAGAGTTCAACCCACTCAGTGGTCAACTCACCACTTTAATGCCACATTGGTCGACTCACTCTTACTAGAGCTTAACTACACCAATCTGACATACCTCATACCAATGTGCCCACTAAATGCTCCACTCAACCATCCAACTCATGGCTCTAACATCGATCAACCACGCATCATCGATGCCAACCCTACTCATATTAGGGTAACTCCAAGGGTAGTCGAAACACACTACCAACAAGCCGGCTCACAAGCTCACACACAAGCGCGAGAACTAAGACGCGCTAGCCCTCACCAACCTACAAAGATCCTTTGTACCCAACTCTCGGTGACCGTGGAAAGCTCCTACTTATCCTCGAACGACCTCAAACTTGTAGTTCTCTAGCTACCACCGAGCTAGATCTCTTATGCAACCCAAATAGGTGAAATCTCATGAATGGGTACAGGACTAGTGGGGATGCTAAACTCCGGCGGTCCTGGAACCACCTGCATGCAGTGTGCCAACCGGCCCGAATCTAGGCCTCCTCTCAAAGCTTGGTGCCAACGGGCACTACTTCCTTTACAACACAAACATCCCTTTACGGGCTTTAAGCCACTCGAGGGTAGGGAAGGTCACACTCCAGTGACAGGCAATGGCACTCAACACAAGAGTCTCAACAATCGAGTAGACTACTCTCCGACATCACGCCCAACGCATGCAAGCCAAGGCCCACTCCCGCATCCCACTCGATGCTCAACGAATACTCAAAGCCAACCCTCGAGTGGCGCACACCTAGCTCCACACCGAACATGCTAACAGAGGGTGCTTCTCTCTAATAGCCACCAAAACCACGGACGGATTAAGTCCTCGACAAGCAACCTCCACACTACCCCCTCGCTACGAGGGTACTAAAAGAATCTGGCCGCAACATGATCAGGCTTGCAGGAGGACAAGATGTCTCTACATCTTCCTCAAAAGCTACTAACTTGGCAAATTGCCAATCGACCGGTGGTCGGTGGAGACTCTGCTGGTCCGCCTCTCACAGGGGACTTCCACCACCACACTACTGCATCAAACAACACAAGAACGGCACGCCACAACCTTAGAACATCAGGTCATCGGCCTCTGAACAACAGGTCATCCCAACACTTGGATGATACACTCGATCCTGGCCAACCACCTTGCTACTAGCGAGAGGTCTCAAAACATCCAAATTTCTGAAGCTTCCACTTGCCAAACTCGGCGGCTCGATCAACGCCAACTATCTTATCAAAGATAAACTCGCTGATGGCCCCTCCCGAACCTCCGGCTACTGGAACTACAAGGAGGGGTGTCTTCTAAATAAACTCTACCACCGAGAGCTATCTATGCCCAAGACTCCTCACTACGCGCTACAAATCGCGCTCGGGTCTCCGCTCTCATTAGCTAAAAGACCCGCCATCAACTCCCTCATGGTCGGAGCACACTCGCTCAAGGAGTCTCACTCTTAGGCGTGCTAGCCTCTACCCCCTCCTCTAGGCAACTCAACCGCCAGTACCAACTCGCCAACGGGCTAAACAACCTCGACGCGCCTCAACATCCATACAACGCGGTCCAACTCCTCGGTCGGACATGCCAAGCGCCCCGCTTCCTCGTGAGTGCGATCCACGCACTAGCGATCGCACGAGCACCTCCACCCTCTCACTAGGGGAGAACCACAATCGGGCCACAAATGGCCTACGGAGTCTAAGCTCTACCTCCCTCCGGGTGCGATCGACACACCGGCGATCCGCACAAAGCATAAAACCTAGCCCACGCTGGGCTCTCACCGCCAAACAAGGGTAACACATGTATACTAGATGCGATGTTGTAAAATAAAACCCTTAGCTTAATGAACTCGCATAAAACTCGACGGCCATGAGAGTACTCGATGATCATGGGGGCAACAACTCGCAAAGCGGGTTAGTCTCTGCTGCAATCTATGACTCGTGCTCGATACCAACCGTAAGAACCCGACCCAAAATACGGTCCTAAACCTAGGTTCTCACCAAAGATGCAAGTTAAAATACTTCATCAAGCGGTTTAGTGCTCATATTTAAAACCTTTCAAAACATTTAGAAACGGGGAATGCTTAAAACATAATCAACAGCTTTGTTTAAGAAAAACCAACGGCAGTAAAACAAGCTCGCCAGCTTTATATATAAAACATTCAAAATAGTTCAAACAACTTTTAATAATGTTTCCCTAGGACTCTGTCCCATCTACATGCCGAACAAATATGCAAACAATAAAGACAGAGTGCCGGCGGCTCCCATGATCATTCACTCTCTCCGCTAGCCGTCCCAGGTCTTGTCCCTAGTTACCCGTGGAAAACCACAGAAATAAGGGTGAGTATAAACATACTCAAGAAGAATCCCAACCGGGTACAATACGATACATCAATCATCTAGCACCCTAGTATACATGCAAACAAGCACCAACACGCATCATAGCTCAACGAGCTTACAAGGCGAGACTGAATCCTCTAAGTCTCCTACTTTCTACTAATGATTGGCTCTCATAACCAATCCCAGACATCTCCGAGGGTCTTTCTCCTCGGCCAATTGATCACCTCAAAAACCGATCCCAAAGATGTCCGACACCCTCGAGGGTCTTTCTCCCTCGACCATATGATCACTCAAAAGCCAATCCCAATGGGTGTTGTCAAGGGCCTCTTACCCTCGCTTATAACCGACTATCGGAGAGTACCCAAGTCCGGCTCTAAACAGAAGGAACCGTGTACTCACGAACATTAGCCCGGGAGCTCTCCGAACGGGCGACTAACGCTGTGTCAGCGCGCACACCGCATGCCGCTGCAACCAACCGCGAAATGTGGGGCCTAAGTACAAACTACGCGGGCCAGTGCACGCATGCCTAAAGACTCGGAAGCGGTGTCACCGAACACGAGAGTGCGAGGCCCTCGGCACTCATCCGCATGCACTGTACTCACCGACTGGCTAAGAACCGCCAAGGCGAAGCTTGCACCGCTGGCGTGGTTCCGCTCTAGCAGCTACAACTAGGCTTATGCCGATGTGGTAGCTAAATCCACATCGGCGCCCGGGGAAGCAATGTACGTTATGCTTCGCTCTACTCCCGACCGGTGGGGACAAGGTACGTTATGTCCGCTCTCACCTCTAGATGATGACAAATTTCTAACACACTAGCTAGAGTATAGAGTAAACGATTCTCGGCTAAACATACATAATCATCATCAATCATACATAACCTAGCATGATACTACGAACTTAAAGCAGAATCTCAAGCATGCCGAAGAACAATCCTAGCATGGCACTAACATGTACAAACAAGCAAACATGCTAGCAGGAATGCAATCACAAGTCATTCCTATCCACTAATCATGTCCATAAAAGTAAACATGCATATAAGGCACAATCAAGAAAGCATCGCAGGTCCACACAACCACTGTGAAGGAATCCTTACCGAAACGAGCGGAAATAACTTTCACAATCAAATAATGACCTCGAGCTTTAAAGCGAAACCGAGCAACCTAAGCATTTTAATAAAAACAACCTAATTAAATAAATAAATGCCAATAGCCTAGGGCCCAAAGGAAAAGTCTCGGAATTACCGACCGAGAAGACACAAGGCCACGCCCCAACCCGCACGGCAAGGCAAAGTCGTCCGTCACCAGCGACAAGAAGCGCGCGCGCTGGCGCTGGCGCTGCATGGGCGCTGGCGCTGGCGCTGGGCGCTGGCGCTGGGCGCGGGCGCGGCAGGGGGCTGGCGCTGGGCGGCGCTGGGTTGCGCGCTCGCGCTGGGAGCAGCGCGCGCTGGGCGGGCGACGCGACGAAGCGCAGACGGCACGCAGACGCGGCTGCCGCAGCGAGCGAACACGCTGGCCGGGCGCGCGCGGCGCGGCGGCCGGGCGTAACGGCACGAGCGGGCGCGCGCGCGCTCGGGCGGTTCGTGCGAACGGCGCGCGCGGCTGGGCGAGGCGCGGCGCGATCGGGCGCGCTGGGCATGGGCGGCGTGGCGTCTGGGAGCGCTGGGGCCGAGTGGCCGCTGGGCGACTGGAGTTGGTGCGATCCGGGCATGGCTGGCGGTCAGTGCGGTGCGGGTGGCTCGACAGGATGTGCAGGTGGCCGGTGCGGCTCGCTCGACAGGGGATGTGCAGGCTGGTGCGATCTGGGCATGGCGGCTGGGCTTAGCGGCTAGGGTTTGGGTTCTTGGTGAGGTCGGCTAGGAGAGAGAGAGAGAGAGAGAGAGAGAGAGAGAGAGAGAAAATCTTGCCAAAACAAGGGGAAGAGGGATTTTCTTGATTTTTCCTTCCTTTTCCTAATTTAAAAGGCCTAAAATCCTTCCCAAAGCATCCACTTTCAAAACCCTACCAAGCAAACTTACTTAAAAATAAAACTCTCATTTCCTACAAACTCTCAAAGACCATTTAGGGCAAGGGCTCAAATCCCAATGGAAGCACCAAAAATAATAAATAATTTTGCCATTTTCTAAAACACCTCCAAACTTCCAAACAACTTGCCCAAACCTCTCAGGTCTTGCAACCAACAACCATTAAGCTTCGACAAAGGCAGGAATGGCCCCAAATCTTGAAAATCCTCAAAACTCGACCGGGGCAAAAAGACCAAAATACCCTTAAAGGTTAAAAAGCTCTAACGGCCCATCCGAACATCCGCATAATGTCCCAAAAACTCCTGGGAAACCGAAATAGAAAACTGGGCCGTTATAGCTTTCCAGCAAAAACTCAACTCTTAAACTGGCCGCCTCCGCTTCTTGGGACAAACAACTTTTTTGCTTGCTAACAACCCAAGGCGGGACCCTCTCATTGGGCTAACCATCTGCGCTACTCGATCAACTACACAACTCAAGAGCTACACTAACTACTCCTCAACGGAAACGATTTCCCGAAGCGAACCTCAAGGCGGCAACATCAACATCACACATGCTCGCGACTAGCTCAAACCCAAGGGCAACAACAACCAACTCTCTTGGAAGCAACACCTAAGAGGAAACCTCAACCGATTGGACCACCAATCCGAACAAGCGAACTTACTCAACCACCGAAGGAGGGGTCAACTCCCAAAACTTCCCGACCGTGAACAGTCCTCGTGGCAACGCCCTCTTGCTCGAACCGAGCTAGCTCTTGAAACAACAAGAGAACCAAAACTTGGTCAACACCAAACACCAACTAGCCACCTCACCAGTAACCGATCCGGACTCTACTCCAAACAAACACTAGCTTACTAGTCTACCAAATCGCAAGCAACTCACCCGAGGAACACCGCTTGGGTGATCGAGCTCGGGAGGCTCTCCACAACCTAGGGATCCTCCGATCATCCTCCGACACACACGGTCGTCAAACGATCTAACAGACAACCGGCCACACGGGCACAACCCTCTCCAAAGATCTCAACTACGCCGAGCAACTCCAACCGCTTGAAACTAAAAGGACCGGAAACGCTACTGCAATCGCCATCCTCCTACTCCAACTTTAGCCACAACAAACCTTCGCGCCCAAGGTAAGGATCCAACAACTCTCTTAGCCATGACGATCGTAAACTACGCGGCTTTGCTACCACCGCTCTTGTTCGGGCTTCCAACCGAACTCTAACCAAAGCTAAGGTCCAACTAGCAAAACTTGCTTAAACAACAACCCGCTCACGAGCACGACATCCTTACAACCAAAGCTAGGGCACTTGCCAAGAACTAAAGTCTTGACACCTCAAAGATCGAGCACCGGTTCCTCAACACGAACCTCTCGTGGTTTCACAAACATAAACCACGTAACAAGTTACACAAAAGTACACCGTGTGTGTGCAGCTCCAACTGTGATTCCTTAAGATCCAAGCCAACAAGGATTTTCACACAGGGGCAACTTTTGCCTCCAACAGAGCCACTACTAACCAGGGAGCAACAAGAGTTCAAACCCTCTCGGGCCAACTCACCACGAAAAGCCACATTGGCCAACTCACTCTTACAAGAGCACATCCATACCAAGCTAACATATCTCAAGCCAATGTGCCCACTAAACGTGCTTCTTCGATCAGCCATCCAACTCATGGCTCTAACACTGGATTAATCACGCATCCTTGATGCCAACACTACCCATACTAGGGTAACTCAAAGGGTAGCCGAATCATGCTACCAACAAACTGGCTCACAAGCTCACAAACAGGCGCGAGAACTCGAACGCGCTAGCTCTTAACACCCTACTGACATCCTTTGGTACCCAACTCTGGTGACTCAAATGCTCCTATTTTCCTCGAAAACCTCATACTTGTAGTCCTCTCGACTACCACCTAGCTAGATCTCTTATGCAACCCAAACAGTGCAACCTCGGAAATGGGTACAAGACTAGCGGGGATGCTATACTCTCGCGACCATGGAACCTCCTGCACAAAAGTGCCAACTGGCCTGAATCTAGGCCTCCTCTCAAAGCTTGGTGCCAACAGGCACTACATTCTTTACAACACAAATCAGCCCTAAACGAGCTTTATACCCATTTGAAGAAAAGGAAGGTCACACTCCAATTGACGGGCAATGGCACTCGGCACAAGAGTCCAAATATTCGAGCAATCTAATCTCTCGGCATCTCGCCTAATGCACATGCCACGGCCTACTCTCGCATCCCACTCGATGCTCAATAATAGCTCAGCCAACTTCGCATCCCACTCGATGCTCAACAAAAGCTCGAGCCAACTCCTCGGTGGCAACAACTTGTTCCACACTTGGAACATCCAAACAAAAGAGTGCTCCACTCTACTAGCCCACTGAAATCCACAAACGGATTAAGCCCCGATAAGCAAACTCCACACTACCCCAGCTACGAGGGTACTAAAAGAACTGGTCAGAAACGACAAAGAAGCTTGCAAGGGACAGGATGTCTCTACATCCTTCTCAAAAGCTACTAACACGGCAACTTGCCAATAGACCGGGCGATCGTGTGGAGACTCTGTTGGTCCGCCTCTCACAGGACTTCCACCACCACACCGCCGCATCAAATAAAGACTAGAACGGCACGCCTCGACCTCTGAACATCAGTCATCGATCTCTCGAACACCGTGTCATCCCAACACTTGGATGATAAACTCGAACTCGGTCAACCACCTTGTCGCTACTAAAGAAGTTCTCTAAAGCATCAAGATCCTCAAAGCTTCCACTTGCCAAACTCGGCGGCTCGAATAATTCCAACTAACTCATCAAAGCATGAACTCTTGATTAAGCCCTTCCGAAACCTCCGGGTTACTGGAGCTACTAGGGGTGTCTCCTAAATAAACTCTCATCAACTAGGCTATCTCGCACCGGGACTCCTCACTACGCGCTACAATCGCGCTGGGTCTCCGCCTCTCGATAGCTAAAAGACTCGCCATCAACTCTCTCATGGCGGGAGCACACTTTGCTCAAGGAGTCTCGCTCTGAGGTAGACTAGCCTCTACCCCCTCCTCTTGGTCGCTCAATCGCCAGGCCAAAATGGCCTACGGGTCTAGACAACCCCGGACGTGGTCTCAACAACAACACGATCACCCAACTCCTCGATTGGACATACCAAACGCCCTGCTCCTCAATGTGTAATCAACAATCGGCGGTCTACACAAGGCATAAAAACTAGCCCACGCTGGGCTCTCACCGCCCAACAAGGGTAACACATGTATACTAGATGCAGATTGTAATTCTTAACCATTAACCTTAAACTTATGGACATACCGATGGTCGTTTGAGCGCCGATGATCATGGAAAAACAACCTACAATCGCAGTCGATCTACGTAACCTATAACTCGAGCTCGATACCAATCAGAAGGGACCCGACCCAAAGAAACGGTCTCTATCCTAAAGTCCTTACTTAGCATGCATGATTAGGAATGTAAAACGCTGTTCGTGAGTTTGAAATTTAAATCTTTGAAGTAAGCACATTCAAAACAAGGAAAATATAGTTCCATTTAAAATAAACAGTAGATAACGATCGGTTCTTTCTTAAAAACAAATCATGGGAAAACGGTGACGAGAAACATAAAATAGATTTTTGAGTGCTTTTCCTAGGGACCCAAGTCCCACTACATGCTAAATCATCAAAGAAAACATTAAAAGAACGTGCAACTCGTAGTCGGCTATCCATGATCATCCAAAGACCTCCTCCTAGCCATCCAAATTTCTCTGTCCCAAGTTACCCGGTGGAAAACCACAGAAAAATAAGGGTGAGTATAAACATACTCAGTAAGAATCCCCAACCGGGGTACAATACTGAAAACATCTCATTTAGCACACGGACATGCAACCATACAATGACTTAGAGCGGCACACGGTTGGTGTAGGCTATGAGCTACTTCAAAGGCGAGCCTACTCAAGGGCTTCCGTCTATAGCCTCTCCTAGGTCCTACATTTGGATGCCCTTCGGGCCTTACACAACCTAGGACACGGTGATGCCCAGTGGGGCCTTACACACTTAGGTTGCCCATCGGGCCTTACACCTTCAAAAGACGGTGATGCCCAAAGGGCCTTACACACCTAGGATGCCCATAGGGCCTTACACCTCCGTAATCGCTGATGCCCAAAGGGGCCTTACACACCTAGGATGCCCGTAGGGCCTTACACCTCTAGACTCGGTGATGCCCAAAGTGGGCTTTACACACCTAGGATGCCCGTAGGGCCTTACACCTCTAGACTCGGTGATGCCCAAAGGGGCTTACACACCTAGGATGCCCGTAGGGCCTTACACCTCCGGATGTCCATCGGGTCTTGCCTGAGCGACCCCAAACTAGTTACCTCTACGGCCCCTATACTATACATCACACATCTAACCGAACTTGGGTCTAGCAAAGATACAATAGGCAATGGTTCTATCAAGATAGGAAAACCTAACATGGGACTAACGGGATGTAAACATGTCACGAACATGAATCAAAAGAAAACATGAAACCTATCACTAGAAACTCATATAATTACAAGAATGTCAGCGTGCTATCAACTATTCGTAGGGTCCACACAACCCCTGTAAGAATCCTTACCGGAAATAAGTGGAGGTTAACTATCCCGAATCAAATAACGACCCTCGAGCTTTTAAGCGAACCCGAGCAACCTAAGCAAGTAATAAAATATCCTAATTAATAAACAAAGATCTAGAATCGCGAAGTCCAAAGGGTGGAGGCTCGGGAATTTACCAACCGAGAAGGCACACGCCTCGGCAGCTAGCGCAGGGGACGGCGCGCGCTGGCGCAGGGGGCGCTGGGCGCTAGGGCTGGCGCCGGGCGCCGGCGCTGGCGAGGCTGGCGCTGGCGCTGCGCTGGCGCGCGTGCAAGCGGGACGTCGGTCGCGAGGATAATGGCGGCGACGCGCTCTGGGCGCAAGCAGCGGAGCGCGCGCGCTGCGGCGGGCGGCTCGTGCGCAATGGCGCGACGCGTCTGGGCTGGGCGAGGCGAGGCTGATCGGGCGCGCTGGCATGGGCGATCAGGCGCGTCTGGGCGCGCTGGGCATGGGCTTTCTTGGCCGCTGTGCGCTGGGCCGAGTAGAAGGGCTGAAGCGGGTGCGGCTAGGGCGGCTAGGGTTTCTTGGTGAGGTCGGCTAGGAGAGAGAGAGAGAGAGAGAGAGAGAGATTTTTCCAAAACAAGGGGAATAGGATTTCTTTTCCTTTTCCTAATTTAAATGGGTCTAAAATCCCTTCCCAAGGCTTTCTCTTACGGGTCCCGGCTAAAGAAATTCTTTTCTTTTTAACTAAATCTTCTTTTTCTAAAAACTCCAATTTCACCATTAGGGCAAGGGTTCAAATCCCAATGGGACCAATTAAATTCTAATTAATTTTGCTATCAACCGGAATGTCTCCGAACTTCTAATCAACTAACCCAAACTCCTTGGGTCTTGCAACCAACATTAATCAAGTCTCAACGAAGGCCGAAATGACCCTGAAGCCCTGAAAATCCTCAACCTCTGACCGGGGAGCAAAATACCAAAATACCCTTAAAGGTTAAAAAGCTCTAACGGCCCATCCGAACATCCGCATAATGTCCCGAAAACTCCTGGGAAACCGAAATAGAAAACTGGGCCGTTACAGGAAGGGATTTTAGGTCACCAAGCCTATTTAAATTAGGAAAGAGGAAAAGAAATCAAGAAACCCTATTTCTCCTTGCTCTAGCCGAGTTCCCTCACTCCCCTTGCCAAACACAATCTCTTCCCCTTCATCCTCTTACCGAGCTCATCAAGATAAAGAACAGAGAGCGCACCACGACGCGGCATGTGTGCCGCCACTCACTTAGCGCCGCCGCGTTGCCACCCACCCTAGCGCCGCACCAAAGAAATGAGCGACCTAGAAGCCACCGCATAGCCCTTGCATCGCGCCCAGACGCCCAACGCCCGCCTGCACCGTATCGCAGCCCAGCAGCCAGATCGCGTCGCCCGTTCGCGCACAGCCCGCCCGCCCAGCTTGCGCGCTCAGTCCGTGCGCCATTCCAGCGCAAGCTCGCCTGCACCGCTCGTCCGCGTCTGAGCGCCAGCACGCCCGTGTCGCCATCGCCAGTCCACGCGCAGCTCTGCGCCTCAGCGCTCGCACCAGCGCCCTTCCGCGTGTGCATCCCCCTGCCGCACCAGCGCGCCCAGCCTGCTCGCCCCAACCGCACGTCCTGCGTGCCCACTTGCCGCCAAGAGCCTGTTTTGCCGAGAGAATTGGGCCGAGATCTAGTGCCTTCTCGGTTGGTAATTCCCGAGCCTCTACTCTTTTGGACCCTAAGATGTTAGCTACTGTTTGTTTAATTAGGATGACTTTATTGATTGCTTAGGTTGCTCGGGTTCACTTAGAAGCTCGAGGGTCGCTTGTTGGTTGTGGTAGTTATCTTACTGCTTGTTTCCAGGTAAGGATTCCTTACGGGGTTGTGTGGACCCTGCGATGTTTTCTTGATTGTGCCTTGTATGCCTGTTTACTTTCATGAGCATGTTAGTGGATAGGACAGCTTGTGTTTGAATTCCTGCTAGCATGTTTTCCTGGTTGTACATGTTAGTGTCATGCTAGGTTTGTTCTTCCAGCATGCTTATGATTCCTGCTTTAAGTTCGTAGTATCATGCTAGGATTATGTGTGATTGATGTTGATATGTATGTTTAGCCAGGAATCATTTATTTTGTACTCGTAGTTAGACTAGTAGGGTTTGTCATCATCTAGAGGCTGAGTGTAAAGACCCAACCCAAAATACGGTCCTAAACCTAGGCTGTCGTCGTCCTTGGCTGCAGTGCATAGCGTGTTCCACATTTCAATGCTCCGTCAGTATGTGGCAGACCCTTCGCACATCGTGGATTTTGAGCCTTTGCATCTGAACAGTGACCTGAGCTTTGAGGAAAAACCTATAAAGATCTTAGCATTTTAGAAAAAGGTTTTGAAGAACCGAGCCATTGATTTAGTGAAGGTGCAGTGGCGGAATCAGGGAGTTGAGGAAGCTACTTGGGAGTTGGAAGGGGAGATGAGGAGGAACTACCCAGAGTTATTTTAGTACAACGACTTCGGAGGATGGAAGTCTTCTAAGGAGGGAGTATTGTAACGGCCCGGGTTTCTGTTAATTGTAAAATAAGGTTTTTAAAAGTGTTTCCAGGAGCAGTTGGATTTAGTAGGGTGTCTGGAGGTTTATTGGTCAAGTGCAAAATAGGAATTTTAAAAGGTGCTCCTTGGTGGATTCGAACCCTTGACCTAAAAGAATTTGGAGGCTTGGATTTAAATGAATTATTTTTGGAGAAAAAGGTTGCTCCTGTTGGGACTCGAAGGGGGAAAGCCCAGGGAAGGGAATTGTCAAACCCAGTCCTATTTTAAATAGGAAAGAACCGTATTTTTCCTTCTCTTTTCCTTTGCCGCACGCTCAAACTCCCCTCATTGCCGATTTCTCCAGCTTTCTTGATCATCTCTCCAAGAACAAGAACCGAGAGGTAGGTTTGCTCTTTCTTCCTTTTCCTTTTCCTCTTCCTTTGGCAATTGCCCTTGGCCGAGCCTTGACGGCCAGGTGTGTGTGTTTCTACACCAGCCGAGACCAGCAGCAGGCAATCGACACGCCTAGCGAACTCCGCCAGAGCCTTGCCGTGTCGCCCACATGTCGTGCACCAGCCCTTCGTCGATCGCAAAATTTCAAAGAATAAATATACGGCCAGTAGCCGCTACCGCCCCAGCCATGAACTCGTCCTCATCTGCGCGCTTGCGCCTTAGCGCCGTCCGCGTCTGCACGACTGCGCCCCAGCGTCGCTCGCTTCTGCACGCCCGTCCGCCCGAGCCACACGTTCTGCTTGCCCCTCGCCGCCGAGAGCCTGCTCGCTTCCCCCTTGCACCCGTGCGCCCATGCCTAGCGCCAGTGCACAGCAGCCCCGTCGTCCCTGCCACTTGCTGCAGCCTGCCAACCGCTCGTTGCCGCACGCAGCCTTGCCGTGAGCCTGCCTTACCGAGATAGCTTGGTGCCGAGCCCTAGTGCCTTCTCGGTTGGTTTTCCCGAGCCTTTACTCTTTTTTACCCTAAGATGTTAGCTGCTGTTTGTTTAATTAGGATGATTTTATTGATTGCTTAGGTTGCTCGGGTTCACTTAGAAGCTTAGGGTCGCTTGTTGGTTGTGGTAGTTATTTTCTGCTAATTTCCAGGTAAGGGTTTCTTACTGGGGTTGTGTGTGCGAACACTTGTTAGCATATCATACCTTGTAACTGTATGAGATTCCTTGTGAATAGGATTCATGTTTCCTCTTGATGGCATATTTGTGTTCTGTTCATATTCTATTAGTTCCATGCTAGGGTTTTCTTATTCTGGCATATCCATGTTTCCTGTTCGTATTCGGTTAGTTCCATGCTAGGATTTTCTTATTCTGGCATATCCATGTTTCCTGTTCGTTTCTGTTAGTTCATGCTAGGGATAGACAGGTAATGTATAAGGTGGGAGACTATAGGGGTTATTAGTTAGGTTCCGCTTGGGTAAGTCCCCGATGGGCACCAGTGTGTTGCTAGTGTATGTAAGTCCCCAATGGGCACTACACTGCTGACTTTATGTGTAAGTCCCCGATGGGCATCATAAGGTTGCTAGGGAGTGTAAGACCCCGATGGGCATCTCTGTGATCCTAGCTGGAGTAAGACCCCGATGGGCATCCTAGATGTGTAAGACCCCGTTGGGCAGCATTGATTGTGGAGTAAGACCCCGATGGGCAGCATTGATTGTGGAGTAAGACCCCGATGGGCATCCTTATGTGTAAGACCCCGATGGGCAGCATTGATTGTGGAGTAAGACCCCGATGGGCATCCTTATGTGTAAGACCCCGATGGGCATCATTGATTGTGGTGTAAGACCCCGATGGGCATCCGTATGTGTAAGACCCCGATGGGCATCATTGACTGTGGAGTAAGACCTCGATGGGCATCCTTGTGTGTAAGTCCCCGATGGGCATCCTTATGTGTAAGTCCCCGATGGGCATCATTGTGTAGAACCTAGGATAGGTTGTAGTTGTAAGTCCTTGAATAGGCAAGCTCTAGGAGTGGCGTATAGCCTAAACCAACTATTTTGCTCTAAGTCATTGTATGGTTGCATGTCGGTGTGCTATATGAGATGTTTTCGTATTGTACCCCAGTTGGGGATTCTTACTGAGTGATTCGTTGCTCACCCTTATTTTCTGTGGTTTTTCCATTAGGTAACTTGGGACAGAGGCTGGATGTCTAGAAGGAGGTTGCTAGATGATCATGGATGGCCGAACTCTGAGACAATTTTATCTTTTCTTTTATTTGGGTTTAGCATGTAGTTGGACTTGAGTCCTTAGGAAAACATTCAAAAACTTGTTTAAGATTTCTCGAACCATTTCCTTTGATTTTAAGAATGTACTGATCAGTCACTTTACTTGTTGGTTTTACTTAATGGATTTATGGTTTTGTTTTAATTGTTTTGATTGAAAAGTTTTAAATTGGTACTCTGAATGGTGATTTTATATTCTTAATCATGCATGCTAAGTAAGGATCTAGGTTAGAGACCATTTATTTCGGGTCGGGTCCTTACACTGGATAACAGTCTTGCATATTATATTTGAATTTTAAAGGCATGCATTGAGGTAAAGGTCTAGGTTAGGACCTATTTCGGGTCGAGTCTTTACAACAATACACACAACAAATCCTCTAGCATTCTAACATACATATATCCAACAAGAATATGGCAGTCTCAACAGTGAACATGGCAGGATGAACAACATCAAGGTAGACAGGGTTAGCTCTCACTGGGCTAACTAACAGGAGAAACAGCTAAGTATCTCAGATGCTCTATCAATACAACAAACAGGGTTAGCACACACTGGGCTAACTAAGGACAGCAACACACTGGGCTAGTCCTGGACTGCTCACATTAGGCAAGTCCTGCTCATACCTGATCAGCAACACACTGGGCTTACAGGGGACAACAACACACTGGGCTAGTCCTGAGCAACACGGGCAGCAACACACTGGGTTAGCCCGGGATCAACAACACACTAGGCCAATCCTGAATACCGGTCAGCACACACTGAGCCAACAAGGGACAGCACACACTAGGCTAGTCCGGCTCATACCTGTCAGCAACACACTAGGCCAACAGGGGACATCACACACTGAGCTAGTCTTTAGCAAAACCCGATTGACAACACACTGAGCCAACCTTGGGCAGCACACACTGGGTTAGTCCAGGGTAAACCTAAGCAGAAACAGCTATGGCTATACAACCTAGAGCTAGCATAGATCAACACCAACAATTAAGAGTAACAGCAACAAGAATAAACAGAGTATTCTACATGCAGGCCCTAGCAATAATCCAGAAGTCCTATCCACTAACATGCTTATTCACAACATATACATCAAGTAATTATACGATTCAGATAAACAGACAAACAGGGGTAAGCATTATCAATATCAAGGCAGCATCTAGGGTAACTGCAAGAACCTATCCACTAACAGAAACCAAGTAACTTGGTCAAACGGTTGACAATCACCCAGATCTGAGTAAACCCTCTCGGTGTCCTCGGCAATCCAGAAATGAAATACATGTAAATCTCTTCTCACTTCCATTGAGGCAAGCTCAGCAGCTGCAACAGCCCTGCAGGCTTCTGTCTAGGAGCCTTCACTTGCTGACAAGTGAGACACCGGCTAACAAACTCTGCTAAGTCTCTCTTCATATTATTCCACCAAAAAGTCTGCTTGAGGTCCTGGTACATCTTGTTGCCCCCTAGGTGTCAAGCAAACGGGGAACTGTGAGCCTTAGAAAGCAACACGGCCCACAGTCCAGCGTCCGCTAGCACGCAAAGACACCCTCTATACCTCAAACCACCATCTGGTGCCACAACAAAGTCAAAGTCTCCGTCGGCCTGAACCCTGGCAATCAGTCGGATCAACTCGGGATCACTCAGCTGGCTTTCTATGATCCTCTTCCTGATGGAAGGCTGAATAGTCAACTGGGCTACCCTGACAGTAACCTCTCCCAACAATACTGCTATCCTAGCCCGCTCTAACTCTTTTAGCAACCGGATCTGTGAACTCAACAAAGCAGCAGAATGTGATGTCTTCTGACTCAAAGCATCAGCTACCACATTGGCCTTGCCCGGATGGTACAGAATCTCGCAGTCGTAATCCTTAACCAACTCCAGCCATCTTCTCTGCCTCATGTTCACCTCCTTCTGAGTGAAGAAGTATTTGAGGCTCTGGTGGTCTGTAAAAATCTGAATCTTCTCACCATACAAGTAATGTCTCCAGATTTTCAATGCAAATACTACTGCAGCTAGCTTCATATCATGCGTCGCATAGTTCTGCTCATATGGTTTAAGCTGTCTCGAAGCATAGGCAACAACCCTACCATGCTGCATCATAACACAACCCAGACCAAACTTAGAAGCGTCGCTGTACACTACAAAACTACATGTACCCTCTAGCACTGTCAAAACCGAAGCGGATGTCAAAATGTGCTTTAACAAGGCAAAGCTCTCCTCACATCTTTCATCCCAAACAAACTCAACACCCTTCCTTGTCAATCTGGTCAAGGGTGCTGCTTTGGAAGAAAAGTCCTGAACGACCTACGGTAATAGCCTGTTAGCCCCAGAAAGCAACTAATCTCTGCGACCGTGGTCGGTCTATCCCAAGAACTAACTGCATCAATCTTGGCAGGGTCCAGTGCGATACCTTCTTTGGAAACCACATGACCAAGGAAAGAAACCTGCTCCAACCAAAAGTCACACTTGGAGAACTTGGCGTATAACTGATTTTCTCTCAGCGTTGTCAGTACTTGTCTCAGGTGTGAAGCATGATCCTCTTTGGTCTTAGAGTAAATAAGAATGTCATCTATGAATACAATGACAAAGCTATCCAAGAATTCCTTGAATACTCTGTCCATCATATACATGAAAGCAACTGAGGCATTGGTTAGCCCAAAAGACATCACAACGAACTTATAATGACCATACCTCGACCTGAAGGCTATCTTTGAGAAAACAGATGCTCCCTGAAGCTGATCAAATAGGTCGTCTATCAGAGGCAACGAGAACTTATTTTTCACTGTAACCTTGTTCAGTTTTCTGTAATCTATACAGAGACGCATCGAACCGTCTTTCTTCTTCACAAACAGGACTGGTGCTCCACACAAGGACACACTGGGACTAATTAATCCACGGTCTAACATCTCCTGCAACTGAACTTTTAACTCTTTCAGTTCTGCTAGCGCCATCCGATAAGGAGCCTTCGAGATAGGGAGAGTCATTGGCTCGAGCTCTATAGTGAAGTCAACCTTCCGTTGAGGTGGTAAGACAGGCAGCTCCTCTAGGAACACATCTGCAAACTCTTGCACCACTGGTACTTGATCCACTGACAGCGGAGAACTGTCTCCTCCAGACAGCTTTGCTAAGAAACCCCAAGCTCCTCGAGCTAGCAACCGCTGGGCTTTAACTGCTGATATCAGTGGCGGGCAAACTCCGCTCTGGACACCGCAGAACTTAAAGTTCTATTTCTTAGGCGGTCTAAACACAACTTCTTTCTGGCGGCAGTCAATCAGTGCGTGATGTTCAGCTAACCAATCCATCCCTAGGATTACGTCAAATCCACTCATAAGAAATACTAGGAGTGTAGCTGCTAAAGACTCTTCGGATACTAATATCCTACCGTCTCTAACCTAATCGCTAGCCAGCATACTAACTCCCGAGGGAGTGGCAACACACAATTCGAACCCAAAGGTTCCACCACTAAACAGGCTAGACTAGCAAATAATACAGAGATAAAGGAATGGGTCGAGCCCAAATCAAATAACACATAAGCATAATGATCCAATACGAGTAAAGTACCTACAACTGCAGCGTCAGTCTTCTCGGCCTCTTGCCAAGTCATGGCAAACACACGACCCTACTGCTAAGCCGGTCTAACATCTGCTCCGCCCTTCGGGCACACTCTATGTAACGACCCGACCCGAAAGGGTTCTAAAATAGGCCGTTACCTCAATGCATGCATTACAAATCTACAGAAAATTTGCAAGATGGTGTTCAGATTCTAAGTAAAAACTAAAACATAAAACTCAGAGTTGAACAACGGGTTTTCCATGATCACAGCTCCTCCTCCAGCCATCCTGTCTCGCACCATGGTTACCTGTGGAAAAACCACAAAAATAAGGGTGAGTAACGAATTACTCAGTAAGAATCCCCAACCGGGGTACAATACGATATAATCAATCATCTAGTACCAAAGCATGCAAGCAAACAACTACCAACACAGATCATAGCTCAACGAGCTCATAAAGAAAGATCTGGAATCATCTAAGTCTCCTACTTCCTACTTAAGGATTGATACACCGACCAATCTCGGGACATCACCGAGGTATCTTTCACTCGGGGAATACACCGATCCCAAGAATGTCCTCAAGGGCCTCCTTGCCCTTGCACTAATCTGGACTTACGGAGAGTACCCAAGTCCGGCTCTAACGGAAGGAATGGTGTACTCACGACATTAGCCCCGGGAGCTCTTCGACCGCAACTAATGCGCGCGCGCACACCGCATGCCGCCTTTACCGGCGTAAATGCGGGGCCTAAGGGCAAACTACGCGGACAGTACGCATGCCTATGACTCGAGCGGTGTCACTCATCACGATGCGCGAGGCCCTCGCGCTCATCTGCATGCAAAGATGATCCACCGACTGCTAAGAACCAAACCACCAAACAGCAGCTTTACACCGATGGCGTGGTTCCGCTCTAGCAGCTACAAACTAGGCTTATGCCGAAGTGGGTAGCTAATTCCACAACCGGCGGGTCGGGGGAAGAAAGATACGCTATGCGCGCCCACACTTTACTCCCGACTGAGCTAAATCCACCTTGGCGACCGAGGGGGAAGCAAGATACGTTATGCTCGCGCACACTTTACTCCCGATCGGTGGGGACAAAGTACGTTATGTCCGCTCACTGGGATGATGACAAACCCTACAACTCTATCTAAGAGTACAGAGTAAAAATCAATGATTCCTGGCTAGCAAACAATGACCGACATCAAACACATTACCTAGCATGATACTACGAGCTTAAGCAGGAATCATAAGCATGCTGGCAGAACAAACCTAGCATGGCACTAACATGTAAAATCAGGCAAACATGCTAGCAAGAAATCAATCAAACAAATTTCTATCTCTAACATGCTCATAATAATGTAAAACAAGCAAGGCATATCATGAAAATATCGCAGGCCCCACACAACTCCGGTAAGAAATCCTTACCTGGTCGGAAGGCAACAACACACAATAAAATTAACTGCGATCAAACCCGAGCAACCTATATCGAGCCAAACAAACACATCAATAATCATAGAATATCCCTAAATACAATAAAATAAACAGGGCTCGGATCGGGAGCAACTCACGAGGCGCGACTGACACGCGACGCGCTAACGAACAGCCGCACGTTAGGCGCAAGGCACCGGGTCGGGCCGGGCGCATGGGCCGCAGCAGGCTCATTGGGCGCTACCGCACAGCGCAGTGACACAGTGACGCGGCGCGCGCGCGCAAGAGATGAGGACAGCGCGGGCGCGGCGGCGACAATGCGCTACAGGACGCGCGCGCTCGGCACGGCGAGCTGCTGTGGGGCGTGCGACGACGCAGACGCAGACGAGCGGCCCGGCGAGGGGCTCGCGACGCGAGTAGGGTGACACTGTGCGAGGCAGGGGCTCGGGCGACGCGAGCTGGGCGAGGCTCGGGCTGGCGACGCGACCTGGCGGGCGAGCTCGAGCGACACGAGCAGGGTGAGGGCAACGCGACGCTCGGGCTGGGGCGAGGCTGGGCGAAGCTCGGGCTGAGGCTTGGCGAGCGGGCTGGGCGAGCTAGGGGCTCGGGCTGGTTGGGCTAGCTCGGGCTGGGCTTGGGCGAGCAAGGGGCTTGGGCTGGGCGAGGCTGGCACTGCGTGGGCGAGCTGGGGTTGGGCTAGCTCGGGCTGGGGCTTGGGCGAGCAGGCTGGGCGGCCAAGGGGGCTGGGTCGGGCTATGTGGGGGCTTGGGGAGAGAGAGAGAGAGAGAGAGAGAGAGAAAATGGATTTTGGGAAAAAAAATAAAAGAAAATGAGAAATAAAAGGAAAATGGGAAAAAAAAGGGAAAATGGGATTTTTATCTCATTTTCCATCCTTATCCATTTTAAAACCTCAAAAATCCTTAAAATCCCATTTCCCGGCTTCCTCCTTCGAGACCCGACTGAAGCAACCTTTTCCAATAAATAAAACTCGCCTAAATCCAACCCCTAAATCAACACTGAGGGCTCGGGCTCGAATCCCAAAGGAAACACCCAACAACCATAACTTTGCCAAAGCCCAAAACACAACCGAGCATCCAACCGACTAGCCCAAACACCACGAGACTCGCAATCCAACCCAAACAAACCTCGACAAAGGCAGGAGCGACCTCGAAGCCCTGAAAACCACAAATCCTGCCCGGAGAGCCAAAAGACCAAAATACCCCCAAGGGTCCAAACCGCTCTAATGACCCAACCACACAACTGAATCTTGACCCGAAGGCACCTCGAAAACTGGAATAAGAAACTGGGTTGTTACAATACTCCCTCCTTTTAAGACTTTCGTCCTCAAAAGTCCTAAGACGAAACAACTCCAGGAAAACTTCAGCCAACTGAACTTCTCGGCCAACAACACCAACCTTCTTCGAAACCAAACCCTCTTGGGTTCTCAAAAACTCAAGGCCACAATGCCATCCAGACTGGGCATACACTGAACTCCAAAGGGAATAGACGGCAAACCACATCCTCTACTCGCACCAACTCTCAAACGGTGCTACTCTCAGCAAACTCGAGGACGGGCCACAAGCTCTGAAACTCTACACTACGCACTAGCAAACTCCTCTGGGAGCTCACAGCTGCTAACAAGCAGCCTCAAACCTACACAAGCTGGCCAAACAACTGAACCTCCCAGGTTCTAGAAAACCAAACGGCCTACTCTTACTCCACGAGAGACCAGCGAACCTCAAACCTTGCCTACAGCCGTAACGAAATCCAATCGAATCACCAACTGGCGACTGATCCAAAAGGAAAACTTCTCCAACCAGAACGCGACCACAACACTATCGCAACCATCTTAAGGAGAAATCGTCGAACCAAAGGCAAGGGGCACCATCTTGGTACACCAGACGGCTAACAACACTCACACCAGCTGAAACTTCAGCTACAGCCACCTCTAAAAGACAAAGGCCAGGCACAGGCTCCACTCGGCCAAACCAACAAATGAAAACTCTTCATCGGCCGAACACAAACTTTTCGGAGCCAACCTACCAAAGAATCGGCCAAAGAAAATATCTCGTCAAAGCCAGAACAACCAACATTCCTCTCAAGGAAAACGGATAACGACAACCTCAAAGCTTACGGATCCTGAGCCACACGAATCTGCAAGACTACCTCGGAAGCTAGCACTCGAGGCTGACATCCAGGGAGCAACTCAACCACCTCAGAGACTAGGGGGGAAGGGAAATCTTCAATCCCCAAAGAACCAACAACTTTCCAGAAACAACTCTTACTGGCTGGCCTCCGCCCTTGCGGAACAAACGACTTTTTTTGCTTGCTAACAACACAAAGCAGGGACCCTCTCGTTGGGCTGACCACTGCGCTACTCTGATCAACTCCACAACTCAGGAGCTAAGCTGACTCCTACTAAACGGGAAACGATTTCCCAACAAGCAAACTCTGAAGGGCAGCGAACTTCACACAAGCTCGCTGACTTGCTCAAACCCAAGGCAACAGCAACCAACTCTCTCTTGGAAGCAACACCCAAGGGAAAACTCAACCAATCGGATCACCAATCCGAAACTAACAGCACTTGCTCAACTGCCGAGGGAGGGGTCAACTCCCAAAACTTCCTGACTAGGAATAAGACCTTAGGGCAACGCCCTCCAGCTAGAACCGAACTAGCTCTACAAACAGCGAAAAGACCAAATCTTGGCCAAACACTCACAAGAGGCAAAACAACCCTTATCGCAAATTTCTAGAACACCATCCAAGAGTCCACCTAATCGACAAACAATCGCTTCTAAGCAACCAACAAATTTTTCCTTCTTACTAGCACCACTACCATCAACTCATGGCTACGGAGAAATCGCAACTCCTGTATGAACGGCTCTTACAAGCAGATAACCAAGGACAGAGAGCTCCACATACGCCACCGCCTTGCTCTACTAGAGCAACAACATCTAATCTCACGGGGCAACAACAGGGGTCCATCTCATACTGAACCTCCAAATGCCAAACGGGGCAACTCAACATCCTGGAAACAGGAAAAACAAACAACAGGGCACGAACCATTCGCCCCACGAGCAAAACTAATCTCTAGCAGCTCCAACCATACCTTGGTCAAC
This sequence comes from Sicyos edulis, assembly GCA_036507275.1. NCBI lineage: Eukaryota > Viridiplantae > Streptophyta > Magnoliopsida > Cucurbitales > Cucurbitaceae > Sicyos > Sicyos edulis. The sequence continues at coordinate 14,670,460 of CM071856.1, read as the reverse complement.
ACCAAGCATCAACTTGCCACCGCACCGGAACCAATCCGACTTTACTCCAAACAACCACCGGCTTGCTAGTCAACCAAGACTACCAAAGAACTCAACCGAGGCTACAAACTACACGCCCAAATTTGCCAATCAAAACACACTACTGTGGCCCGACCGAGCTTTGGAGAGGCTCTCCACAACCTAGGGTTCTTCTAAACCCTCGACACACACTATCGACAAACGAGCTAACAACCAACCGCTCGAACAGCACAACTCTCTCCAAAGATCTCAACCATGTCGGCCAACTCCAATTCCTTGGGAACCAAGAGGACCCGAAACGCTACCGAATGCGTCATCCTCCTACTCAAACATCAGCCACAACAAGGCTTCTACCCAAGGAAAGGATCCAAACAACTCTCTTAGCCAAGGCGAACAGAAATCGCGCGCTTTGCTAATATCGCACTTGTTCGGTTTCCAATCGAACTCCAACCGAAGGAACACCAAAAGTTCCTTCTCCACACGATGCTCAAAGCTGAGGCAACCTTGCTCTACCAAGGCATAACCATGCCACACCGAACTTACTTTATACCAAGCCTCTACCAAGGGTGCTTACCCATAAGGCATCCAAATCCTCTCGCAAGGCATCAGCTCATCTCGCCTCAAAAGCATCCAACTCGCCTCATAGGCATCCAAATCATCTCATGAGCATCCAACTCGTGGTCCCTCTCACAACCAAACTCGCATCTACGATGCTCAACTCTCCTCAGATTAAGGCACTCGAAGGTAGTTGACCGCACTACCAACCAAAAGGAAACTCTTGGCCTTAACACTAGCGCGAGACTCACGCGCACCAACACTTACCAACTGCCAACCTGCTGACTTACTCAACCTCTAGAAACACTGGGAAGAGGCTCCAGCTCCTCTCGAGCATCCTTTCGCTTGTAGTCCATCGACTACCACTGAACTAGCCCTCTTGCACAACCAAAACAGGTGCAACTTCCATAACCGGATCCAAGGCTAAAGGAGTGCGCTAAACTCCGGACGGCATAGAACCATCTGCTATGCCCATGCCAAACTCAAGCCTGAACCAGACTTAGTGCCAAAGTGGCACACCAACCAATGCACCTCAAGTGCCACTACTACCAAATCCACATCTTACTACAGATGGGGCCAACAAGGTCACTACCTCAAGTGACAACAACTCTGGCTAGGCATACGAGGGCTCAACTCAAGCAACCATGCCTATGGCATCTCATCAAACCGAAGGCCCACGGCCTACACTAGCATCTCCTCATGATGCTCAACAAAACTCTGGCCGGATCTCTCAACAAGCAGCAGCTAGCTCCACTCTAGGAGCTCACCAAAGAAGAGTGCTCAACTCTACCAAACATCTGAGGAAACTGGGCTGTTAAACAACAGCAGGCTTGCAAGGGGCAAAGATGTCTCTACATCTGCCTCAAGCCACTAACATGGCAACTTGCCAATCAATCGGGCGACTGGTGGAGACTCTGCTAGTCCACCTCTCACAAGGGACTTCCACCACCATCTCCCCGTACTCAAACAAAGACAGAACGGCACACCTCGGCCTCTCGAGCAAACAGGCATCCCACACACGGATGCTAAACTCAAACTCAGCCAACCGCTTTACTACTAGCAACAGACTTTCTAAAACATCGAGCTCTACAGCATCCACTTGCAAATCGGGCGGCTCCATCAACGCCAACAAACTCATCCGAATAAACTCACTGATGATGCCTCCTGGAACCTCCGGCTACAAGAGCTACTGGGGAAAAAGTCAAACAAACTCATCACCGGGCTATCTGTGCCCGGGACTCCTCACTACGTGCTACTAACTGCGCCTGGGTCTCTGCTCTCTGATAGCTAAAGACCTGCCAACAAATCTCTCATGGCTGGAGCACACTCTGCTCAAGAAGTCTCACTCTGAGGCATGCTAGCCTCTACCCCCTCCTCTAGGCAACTCAACTGCCAAGGCAACCTCTGGTCAACGGGCCTAACAACCCTGGACGCGGCCTCAACATCAACACGATCAGTCCAACTCCTCGGTAGGACATGCCAAGCGTCCTGCTCCTCTAAGTGCGATCAACATACTGGCGATCTGCACAAAGCACCTCCACCCTCTCACTAGGGGAAAAGCAACAATTGGGCCACAAATGGCCTACGGGAGTCTAAGCTCTACCTCCCTCGGAGACGACGTCCCAAGGGCATCCGAATCTATCTGGATACCTCAACAAGCTGCTAACAAACTGCTCACACTGCGGAAAGTTAGCATGATGGCTCTCTAAGCCCAAACAAACAACGAGTCAGAACCTGCTCATCTCCGCTCCACAACTCTACACAAGACAAACACTAGATGAAAAGTATTGTAAATTCTTACCCCTTTCTTTAAAACAGTAAACTTAGGCGTGCACTGATGACCGCCAAGTCTCGATGATCATGGAAAAACGACCTACAACAAAGGTCAGTCTACAGAATCTATGACTCTGAGCTCTGATACCAACCTGTAACGACCCGACCCGAAAGGGTTCTAAAATAGGCCGTTACCTCAATGCATGCATTACAAATCTACAGAAAATTTGCAATATGGTGTTCGGATTCTAAGTAAAAACTAAAACATAAAACTCAGAGTTGAACAACGGGTTTTCCATGATCACAGCTCCTTCTCCAGCCATCCTGTCTCGCACCATGGTTACCTGTGGAAAAACCACAAAAATAAGGGTGAGTAACGAATTACTCAGTAAGAATCCCCAACCGGGGTACAATACGATATAATCAATCATCTAGTACCAAAGCATGCAAGCAAACAACTACCAACATGCATCATAGCTCAACGAGCTCATAAAGAAAGATCTGGAATCATCTAAGTCTCCTACTTCCGCCTAAGGATTGGATACACCGACCAATCCCGGGACATCACCGAGGTATCTTTCACTCGGGGAATACATCGATCCCAAGAATGTCCTCGCGGGCCTCCTTGCCCTTGCACTAACTGACTTACGGAGAGTACCCGAAGTCTGGCTCTAACGGAAGGAATGGTGTACTCACGACATTAGCCCGGGGGAGCTCTGAGAACCGGCAACTAACGCGTGTACGCGCACACCGCATGCTGCTGCAACCGGCGTAAATGCGGGGGCCTAAGGGCAAACTACGCGGGACAGGTACGCATGCCTATGACTCGGAAGCGGTGTCACTGATCACAGTAGCGCGAGGCCCTCGGCGCGAATCGGCCAGGGAAGGCTTACACCGATGGCAGGGTTCCGCTCTAGCAGGCTACAAACTAGGCTTATGTCGAAGTGGGTAGCTAATTCCACAACCGGCGGGTCGGGGGGGGGGGGGAAGCAAGATACGTTAACTTTTCCAAAGCCCAAAACACAAAGGAAACAACCGGCGGGCAGGCTGGCTCGAATCCCAAAGGAAACACCCAACAACCATAACTTTGCCAAAGCCCAAAACACAACCGAGCATCCAACCGACTAGCCCAAACACCACGGGACTCGCAATCCAACCCAAACAAACCTCGACAAAGGCAGGAGCGACCTCGAAGCCCTGAAAACCACAAATCCTGCCCAGAGAGCCAAAAGACCAAAATACCCCCAAGGGTCCAAACCGTTCTAATGACCCAACCACACAACTGAATCTTGACCTGAAGGCACCTTGAAAACTGGAATAGGAAACTGGGCTGTTACACTCTAGCTAAATGTCCCTCCTTTCAGCACTTGAAGTAGGCTCTCGACAAAGTTCGATAATACGGTTGCTGCCTAGCTATGGTCTGTTGGCGACCATGGTCTCTCTGCTGAAAGGGGCTCTCACGGCGCTGCTGACCCTTATGATCAAACTTCCTCTTTTACTCTGAGCTGGTGGTGCATTATAAGTCACCGATGGGGTCTGCACAAGAGGATACTTCCGGTTGTAGATCTTGGCCAAAGCCACTGTCCTCGTATGTAAAGACCCGACCCGAAAAACGGTTCTAAACCTAGGTCTTTACTCAGCATGCAAGTGAAAAGCATAAATGACACAAACCGGAGGTCGAATTTAAAACTTTTCAAAACATATAGAGTGGAAAACATTAAAACCAAGTCAGATAATCATCCAAATTAAAATAAAGGATCGATCAAGATTTTTCCTTAAAACATAAAAGATAGTTCGAAGCAACAGTAAATAAGTTTTCCCTAGGGACTCATGTCCAACTACATGCTAAATTCAAATAATGCAAATAAAGACACGACAGAGTGTCAGCAGCATCCATGATCTCTCAGCTCCCTCCGCTAGGCGCCCCGGTGTTGTCCCAAGTTACCTGGTGGAAAAACCACAGTAAGGGTGATATAAACATACTCAGTAAGAATCCCCGACTGGGGTACGATACGATGCAATCGATCATCTAGCAACCTAGTACACATGCGAACAGATATCAACACGAATCTCAGCTCAACGAGCTCACAAGGCAAATCCGGAGTCCTCGAAAGTCTCCTACTTCCGGCCTAATGATTGGTTCTCATAACCAATCCCGGGACATCTCCGAGGGTCTTTCTCCCTCGGCCAATTGATCAGCTAAAGAACCGATCCCAAAGATGTCTGACACCCTCGAGGGTTTTTCTCCCTCGACCATATGATTAGCTCATAAACCAATCCCAATGGGTGTCCTCAAGGGCCTCTTTCCCTCGCTAATAAATCTGAACTATCGGGAGAGTACCCGAAGTCTGGCTCTAAACTCGAAGGAACTGGTGTACTCACGAACATTAGCCTAGGGGAGCTCTCCGAACCGGCGACTAACGTGTGTGCGCGCAAGACACCGCATCTTCTTGCAACCAGGCGTAAATGTGGGGCCTAAGTACAAACTACGCAGCCGTGCACGCATGCCTAAAGACTCGGAAGCGGTGTCACCGAACACAGTAGTGCGAGGCCCTCGGCACTCATCTGTGCAGCCTGTGCCACCGACCTGAAGCTAAGAATCGGCCAAGGCAGACTTGCACCGTTGGCAGGGTTCCACTCTAGCAGGCTACAAACTAGGCTTATGCCGATGTGGTAGCTAACCCACATCGGCTGCTGGGGGGAAGCAATGTACGTTATGCTTCGCTCTACTCCCGACCGGTGGGGACAATGTACGTTATGTCCACTCTCAGCCTCTAGATGATGACAAACCCTACAAGTCTAACTATGAGTATGAAATAACTGATTCCTGGCTAAACATACATATCAACATAAATCACACTTAACCTAGCATGATACTACGAACTTAAAGCAGGAATCATAAGCATGCTGGAAGAACAAATCTAGCATGGCACTAACATGTACAAACAGGCAAACATGCTAGCAGGAATTCAAAGACAAGCTGTCCTATCCACTAACATGCTCATAAAAGTAAACAGGCATACAAGTCTCAATCAAGAAAGCATAGCAGGGTCCACACAACCACGGTAAGAAATCCTTACCTGGAAACAAGCAGAGAATAATTATCACAACCAACAAGCGACCCTCGAGCCTCTAAGTGAACCCGAACAACCTAAGCATTTAATAAAACATCCTAATTAAATAAATAAGCAGCAGCCAACAACTTAGGGCCCAAAGAAGGAAAAGCTCGGGAATTACCAACCGAGAAGACACAAGGTCTCGGCATCAAGGGGGCAGGAAGGGTACTGCTGGTGCAGCAGAGGCGCTGAGCGCTGGGCGAGGCGTGCAGACGCGATGGAACGGGCGCGCGGGCGTCGCGTCTGAGCTGTGGGGACGAAACTGGGCGACAGTGAGTGGAGTCGAGTGGTGCGGGGCGGCTCGGCACGGGGTTGGGCGACCTGGTGCGGAGCGGGACGGAGTTGGGTTGGGCGACCTGGTGCGGAGCGATGCGGCGCAGGGTTGGGCAACCTGGTGCGAGCGACGGCTTCGGTTGGGCGACTGGTGCGAGCCGACGGCGCTGGGTTGGGCGACTGGTGTGCGAGCGCGCGCGCAGGCCGGGTCAGTGCGGCACGGTGCGGTGCGGCTAGGGTTTGGTGGGCTAGGGTTTGGTGCGACTAGGCAAGGAGAGAGAGAGAGAGAGAGAGAGAGAGAGAGAGAGAGAGAGAGAGAGAGATGTGTGTGGCAAAACAAGGGGGAAAATGGGATTTTCTTTATTTTTCCTTCCTTTTCCTATTTTAAATAGATCTTGGGACCTAAAATCCCTTCCCCAAGCTTCCTCCTTCGAGACCCGGTTGAAGCAATCTTTTCTATTAATTAAAACTCATTTTCTACAAACTCCCAATTCACCATTTAGGGCAAGGGTTCAAATCCCAAAGGAAACACTTAAATTAATATTAATTTTGCCAATAACCAAAACACTTCCAAACTTCTAAATAGCTAGCCCAAACTTCTTGGGCCTTGCAACCAACAATGATCAAGCCTCGACAAAGGCAGGAATGGCCCTGGAATCCTGAAAAACCACAAATTCTAACCGGGGAGCAAAAAGACCAATTTACCCCTAAGGGTTAAAAAGCCCTAACGGCCCAACTGACTGCCCCAATACTGAATCGAAAGTACCTGGGAAACCGTAATGGAAAAATGGGTCGTTACATCGTATAAGTCTCTAGGGCAAGAGCCCTGATGTCTTGAGCAACCTCTAGTCTGAGCCCTCCGATAAATTTCTTTATCTTGAGCTCCTCGGTAGCGATTAACTCTGGAGCAAAATAACTATGCTCTGAAAACTTCCTCTCATACTCTGCTATGGAGTTAGTTCCTGTAACGGCCCAGGTTTTCATCCCGGTCTTTCAGGTATGTCTTAAGGGTATTTTGGTAATTTGGTCAGGTCGTTAGGGTCGTTTCTGTCTTTTTCAGCTGTTAATATTCTTGGATGGTCAAATGTAGGGTTTGGTTGCTTTTGGATGAGTTTGGGCATGGAGAGATGCAAAAATAAAATTTAGAGTTTCAGGATTAAAAGTGCATCAGCTAGGATTCGAGCCCAGGTGGTCAGGGAGTCAGAGGTGTGGTCATGCCAGTTGGGCCACCGGTCGTTCTTGTTGCTCATTCTACAATATACTTTGGTTGCCTTGGTTTCGGGAGTTAGGGAGTTTGATTAAAAGAGAAAAGAAATAGGTTTATTCATCTTTTTCTTCCTCCAAATCCTTTGTCGTCCACCATCTTCTCTCAAGCTTCCTTGCGTGCGCCTTCTCCCGAGAGCTCCATCGTTCGTTCACCCCGGGTAAGCGTTCTCGATCTCTCCTTCTCGTCTTTTGGTGTTGTACTTGCTAGCCAAGAGAAGGGGATGGTTAGGTTTGTTTTGTGTTTGATGTAGCCCCAGCGCCGAGTAGCCCTGCAGTTCCCGATCCCTGTCGCGTCGCACACCCAGCCTGCAGCGCCCCAACCGATTGCCCAGCCTATAGCGCCCCGTCGAGTACGTCAGCAACGCCCCGTAGGTTTGTTTTGTTTTTTTTTTGGGACTGAGTACGCCAGCAGGTTGAAGGTTGATAAGTGTTAGCGCGTGTGAGTCTCACGCTAGTGCTGAGGCCAAGAGAGCCATGTTGTTGGTAGTGCGGTCAACTACCTTCGAGTGCCTAAATCTGAGTAGAGTTGAGCATCGTAGATGCGAGTTTGGTCCAGCAGAGGGGCCATGAGTTGGATGCCTTATGAGTAAAGCACACTTAGTAAAGACGTTGGTATGAGGTAAGTTCAGTTTGGCATTGTTATGCTTTAGTAGAGCAGGGTTGCCACAGCTTCGAATATCGTGTGAAGTTGGAACCCTTTGTGTTTATTTGGTTGACTGTAACTCTGCTGGGAGTTAGTTGTTGCCTTTTGAGAAGGCGCCTGTTAGACTTGGATCTCTAAAGGAAGGTTGTGAGCTGTGCACACAAGTGTACTTTTGTGTAGTTCGTTCTGGTCGAGAGAGTTTCAGAAACCATGTAGGGTTTGCATCGAAGGACTGGTGCTCAAACTTGGATCTCCAGGTGGATGTCAAAAGGCCTTGGTTGAGGTTGTAAGTTGATGTGGCTGATGCTTTGAGTAGGAGGATGACACATTCTGTAGCGTTTCTGGTCTTTTTGGTTTACAAGAAGTTGAAGTTGGCCAGCATAGTTGAGATGCTGGAGGAAGATGTGCTCGTGTAGCCAGATGTCTGTTAGACCGTTTGACGACAGTGTGTGTCGAAGGGTGATCGGAGGAACCCTAGGTTATGGAGAGCCTCACTAGAGCTCAGTCTGACCCAGGCTGTAAAGACCCGACCGGAATGGGGTTCTAAATTAGGTCTTTACCTTAATTCATGTGTTCAAAACTTAAAGACAATATGCAAGAATGGTTTTCGGATTCTAAGTGAAAACTAAAACATACAAGCATCCATTAAAAAAGTCAATACAAAATTCCTTAAACCTGTCCCTGTTTCCAAGCACCTGTTCCAAGCTAAATACAATTTAAAACGTACTCTGATCAGAGATTTAATTCACATTCAAATCCAAAAATGGTTTACATCAGTGTCAGAATCTGGGCAACAACCAGAAATCAACCTAAGGGCTCCGTGCCCAACTACATGCATTCAGAGGACATTTAAAACATAAAAACATAAATACAAGACTCAGAGTTCGAAACAACAGGTTTCCATGATCACAACTCCTCCTCTAGCCATCCTGTCTCGCACCATGGTTACCTGTGGAAAACCACAAAATAAGGGTGAGTAACGAATTACTCAGTAAGAATCCCCAACCGAGGTACAATACGATATACATGGTCATCTAGCAAAAAGGTATGCAAGCTATGAATATAAACACAGAAGAGAGCACATAGCTTAAATCCACACATAAACTTCGGATGCCATCTCAGGGTCTTACTCCGGGATAATCCACCTCATGATACGATCCTATACGAGAAACAAGTCTCGGCCTCAGCCTATCTACTGTCGATACGAAAGGTGCACTGGCTCACAATCCTGGGGAGCTCTCCAGTCGGCACTGTAATGAGCGTACGCGCGCACCGCATGCTACTGCAAACCATGTGGGGTGCCGGGTCTAGTGGCAAGCTGCCCAGGTCCAGTTACCATGCCTAACAAAATCTCTGGATCGGTGTCACTAACATAGGGTGTGAGACTCGACACGTGAACTATGTCACCAACCACCGCACTTTGAGGCTAAGGAACCGGCCGTGGTAGGCTTACACCAGAAGTCGCCCTTGCCCTAACAGTGGCAATCAAGGGCTACGCCCAAACACGCCGAGGACGTGCCGATCGCCGGGACAAGGTAATGCCATGTCATCATCCCGACCGCTGGGGCATTTAACGATCTGCCACCCCTCACCCAAGATTGCAGGTCCGCCGTTAGGGTTAGCTAAACCCCCAACGGGGATCGTGGACGAGTACCGCCTCGTACGTCCCTGCCGTGGATGCAAGTTACGTTATGCATCTTGGCCCGGATGATGCTACCTACCATATCTCAAACCTATAAACAGATACAACAAACAATCCAATACGTGCTCAACAAATACAACGAACCTAGCATGATACTACGAAGCAAGAACAGATAACGAGCATGCCAGAACGGAATAACCTAGCATGGACTAACATGAGAAACAACATAAGAAATCATGCCAGTCGGAAATTCATAACAGATCACCTATCACTAAACATGCTGATAACCACAAACAAGCATACAAACAACAATCACATATATATCGCAGGGCCCACACAACTCCAGTAAGAAATCCTTACCTGGTCGGAAGGCAACTACACATAAGAATCCTAAGTTGCGATCGATCCCGAGCTAGCTAATGAGAACCTAACAAGCACAATAATTATCACAATCCATAGGCCTAAATATAATAAAATAAACAGAGCTCAGCTCGGGAGCAACTCACGCAGCACGGCTGACGCGCGGACGGACAAGCTGCACGGTCGGGGCTGCTGCTGGGCGCTGATGGGCGCAGATGGGCGGCAGGGGACAAGCAGACGCGATGGCTGGACAAGGGCGGGCGACACGGCACGGGCGCGTTGGGACGGCGACGGGCGCGTGGGCCCTGGGGCTGCGACGCAGACGCGCTGGGACGGTGATGGGCGCACGGCAAGGCTGTTGGGCTGGGCGTCTGGCGCTGCTGCTGGCTGCGACAGGCTGCTGGGCAGATCTGCTGCTCGGCTGGGACAGGCGTCTGGGCAGATCTGCACCCCAGGTTCGAAACCCCACACCCACACTTTTAAATCCCTATTTTACTTTTGCATCTCTCCATGCCCAAATACATCCACAAAGCATCAAAATCCTACTTAAGACCATCCAATAATTTTAGCAACTGAAAAAGACATAAACGGCCCTGACGGCCCGACCAAATTACCAAAATACCCCTAGGGCATACCTGGAAGACCGGGATGAAAACCTGGGCTGTTACAATATTCCCTCCTTTTTATGACTTTCGTCCTCGAAAGTCCTTAAGACTGAAACAACTCAGGATCCTGCAATCTCATCTCGCCCCTCCCGCTCGGAGCGCTTTCTTCTTAACTCAAACTCCTCCACTGAACCTTTACCAAACGGATCTCACGATTACGCAACGTCTTCGTCTCAAAGACCAGAATACTCACATGCTTCCCCTCGAAGCTCAAATCCTCATTCAGCTGCAAAGGCTCAAAGTTCACAATGAGCGATGGGTCCAGCACATACTGCCTCAACATCGATACATGAAAACACTGTACAGCTGACAAAGACGGGAAAGAACTAACCGATATGCAACTCTTCCAATCCTCTCGAAAATCTCAAATGGTCCAACAAAACGGGGACTCCACTTCCCTCGCTTACCAAACCTCAACACACCTCACATCGGTGTAACCCTCAACACGAACTATCCAACCTCGAACTCTAAAACTCGACGCCGTACATCGGCGTAACACTTCTGCCTACTCTGGGCTACCAACATACGAGCTCTAAACTTCTGCACTGCACTGCTGGCCAACTGCAGCAACTCAGGACCCAAAAACTGACGGCCACCAACCTTTTCTCACAACACTAGAAACCTGCAACATTTATCATACAACGCCTCAACGGAACCATAAGAACTAACAGCTGGGAATTGCTACCCAAAGCAACCTCATAAAACAAACACTGGTCTCCCGCTGCCTAACCACGGAAACACCAACTCGCAACAAGTTCTGAAGGATCTGGCTCACTCCTCCCAAAAGACCATCGGTTAGAGGGTGAAAACACTACAGGAACTGCACTCGACTCACAAGCCTCTACGAACGCTCTCCAGAACCACGGTCCTTGAACGCACTGCCTAGAATAACCTTTGTTGCCACACCCTGGTGCCAACAACTCTAGCCTGAAACTGTCATGCCACTACTCCACAGTAATGACATCTCCACCTGGGCGAGGTGCGAGCTCTAGCTACTGAAACTAATCCACCAAAAATCTGAACTCACACAACAACCTCAACCAGCTGCCAGCTTCCACACGGACTCCTACAAACCAACAACTTGAGTGCTACAAACTCGGTAGCCTAACCAACCGCACACTGCATAACCACGCCATTCCACTCAACTCTAGCTCGACCTAGAGCACTGACTGAAAAAGTCAACCTGCTAACAACAGGGCCCCAGAGGGCTCCCTCCACCAAACTTACCTCCATGCAAGCAACAGAACGAAGCTTGCCTCAAATATGAAACACATCTCACAAATCCAAACGATAACACATACAGGCTTAACCCTCTAGCTTAGGCTTATTGCACCTTCCCACCGAAACTTCACAAACGGGACGCCACTACCCGGTTAAAACCAACTACCAAGAACTAGAATACCAATAATGGCTGGCAGAGCACAAGCTACACTAACCAGCAAGGAATGTTTATTGTGCAATGTTGTTATTGAACTCTACTAGCTTAAGGGTGCTTCATCTTAGCTAGATCCTGTTAGGTTGTCATCATCTAGAGGTTGAGAGTGGATCAACGTATGAGTCCCCACCAGTCGGGCTGTGAGGACAGATTCCTTACCTCCGGCAGCCGAGTGTGGAGTAGCTACCACACCGGCATAAGCCTAGTTTGTGGCCTACTAGAGCGAGATCCTTTCCTTGGTGAAAACTTGCCATAGGACGACCTTAGCTTCAGGCGTTGGTGTGATCAGGTTGCCATAGTTTGGTGCCGAGGGCCTCCCGCCTACTGTGGATCAGTAGACAACGTTTCGAGTCTTAGGCATGCGTACCTAGACCGGCATAGTTTGTATAGGCATACATTTATCCGGTTTGTAGCAACATGCGGTGTGCGCATATGTGCATTAGATGTCGAGAGGAGAGCTCCATCGGGCTAGTGTATCAGTACACCTTTCCGTTCTGTCTAGAGCTCGACACTTGGGTACTCTCCCAAGTGTCCAGGATCAGCATAGTGAGTTGATCACTTTAGCCAAGAGTTAGAGACTCTCGAGATTCTGGGGGTCATATTGATAACCCATTCTGAGATCCACAGTGGATCCTTGGCTGAGAGTTAGAGACTCTCGAGGTTTGAGCATGATGTTGATTGGACTTGTGTTGAGAATGCCTGTTGGATTGTTTGGTTTGCTAGGATGCTAGATGATGTGACTTGCATACTGTACCCCGGTTAGAGATTCTTACTGAGTGCTTTTGTACTCACCCTTTTTGTGGTTCTTCCACCAGGTAACTTGGGACAACACCGGGGCGGCTAGAGGAGGAGCTGATGGATCATGAGATGTCTGCTGCATAGTCTTCTTTCTTTTAATTACATATTCAACATGTTAGATTGTCTTTAAGGAACTTTTTTTAGAACTGTTTTATTATACTCTGGCTAGAGGCTCAAATTGTATTGGTTTTAAATAATGTTTTATTTGGTTTGTCACTTTGCTAATAAATGTTGATTTCCAGTTGAATGCTTTAATTTTCGGAATTTAAGTGTTTTAAATCCATGCATGCTGAGTAAGAACTAGCTTTAGGACTGTTTTAGAGTCGGGTTCTTACAAACCTAGACTAACATCTTGGAATAGTTTGAACAATGATAGAACTCAAACACTTTTAGGCATTGATTAATGATAGAACTCAATCAGTTAACATAAGTGAAATGTTTGCTTGACCTCATTATTCAATAGCAACTAAAACTTAATCACGGATAGAAGGCAAGTAAGTAACAAAATGAAAAACTAACGATCAATATTGTGCAACACTCAATCAATAATGCTGCACTCAGTATACAATAACAATTGATAGAAGTTAAGTGAGAAAGAACTAACACACATTCAATCATATAACCTACGTAGAATGAAAGGTCTTGAGTTAAATGCAGTACTCAATCAATCTTATAACCAATCATGGAGTAAAATGCAGTATACAATCTTATTTCTTGCTTTCCTCTTGATATAGAAAACACATAAAGCATTCAATGAAGCAAAAAGCAAACAAATATAGTTTCAAACTCAGTAACACTCAGTTTAGCAAACTAAATCAATCAATCATGTAGCAAGATGAATCAATACATTTAAACTAATAACTAACACTAAATCAATCCTGTAATAAGAATCAGTACTTGGAAAGGGCTAGTAAATCAAACATTCTATAGTTTAGGCTAAGTAAAGAACATACCGATTATTTTGTACTTGAAATCGAATTGAAGAAGATGGAAATAGGTGCTGCAAGTAATTTTTCTTCGATCTCCGATTCGTGATTGATTGGAAAAAATGTCGAACTTGAAAAAGAAAATGGCGATAGAGAGAGTGCAGAGCGTGAAAGAGATGATCGTGTAGAAGATGAATGGGAAGTGGAGAACGTGGAGAATGTGAAGCGTTGTGAAAGAAAATCGAAAAGGCTCTGCACTCAATCGAAAAGAAAAATCGGAAGAAAGAAGTTTGATAGAAGGTGTGTTTGATAGAAAGGGCAAAGCCCACTGCTGAAAAGCCCAATACAAGCATATGGGTAAAAGTGGGGTGGACCAATCTTTTTAAATGGCCGATTTTCAAATTTTGCTATGTGTGAAATTATTTCCATTCTTGTGGTATACATGTAATTTTTTTTATCCCATTTGTAATATACATGCAAAATCCCCATTATTTTATGAGAATAACTCATTCAATACAATTTTCTTTCTTAAAATTATCATTCAATGCCTTATGTCTTGATGATGATCAATGCTTCAATAGTTATTAGTACTATTAATGAAATTTATCGAGACTTGTTTGAGTTTAAAAACATTGTAGAAGATATTTATGAACAAGACCGTTGTTTAGGGATATTTCCTTTATGTTTTGTTCTAGGAGTCGTAGTATCCTTAGTATGCTCTAGCCAAATTATGGCTTCATGATATTAGTTATTGTTGAGAGGTGCATGTGTAGCCTCTAATATTGGTTACTTTATTTTTTGGGAATTATCCTCAACATCACATTCTACCTCTTGTAGTATATTTATAGCACAATTTTTAAAATAATTAATCTATAGCACATAATTTTTCATCACTGATAGAACTCAATTAGTGATAGAACATAATTTTCTATCAATGATAGAACTCAACCAGTGACAATATAATTTTCTATCAGTAATAGAACTCAACTAGTGATAGAATGAGTCTAACACTGACTAAATTGATAAAACTAAACCAGTGATAGAACTTAATTTGGATTTTTTCTGCTACAAATGAATTAGTTTTGTTTTTATGCTATAGATGGAAATATTTTGCTTTTTTGTTATACATGCAAAATCCCCTTATTTTTTGGTGGGGGAATCTCAGGTAGAGCACGATTGTATTGGTTTAGTTTCTTTTTTTGGTTAATGAATGAAGTTTGTTTCAAAAAATAAAATAATAAATAAATTTAAATTTGTGCTGAGAAACAAACCTATAGAAGGTGTTTGGATGTGAAATTGTAGAATGATTATTTGGAGTGATTGTAAATAAGAGGTTATTTTGAGTATTAGAAATTTAAGTTTTAGTAATAACTTGTTTGGATGTGATTATTTGTAGAGGAATTGCAGTTAATAACTCGTTTAAATGATGGTTGTTGTATAGGGGTTATAGACAATAAATTGTTTTGATGTGGTTAAAAACAAATGATTATTTTTAGGAATTAGAGATGAATGGTTAAAATACCATTTTGGTCCCTCGACTTTTAACTTTGTTCCATTTTAGTCCCTAGACTTTTAAATGTCTAATTTTAGTCCCTCAACTTTGATTTTTGTTCAATTTTAGTCTCTCAACTTTGATTTTTATTCCATTATAGCCCTTTCCATGTTTAAGCCATTAGTTTTACCATTTAAAAAAATAAAATAAAATAAAATAAATCTCTTCTCAACTCCTTCTCTCACTAAACCCATATCTCTCTGTCTCATTTCTTGTTTTTTTTCATCCCTTTTCCATCAGTTATGATTAATGAAGGTGTTAATGGGTGAATGGGTTGGAGCTTTTGGAAAGGATAAAAAAAAAACATATTTTGTCTATCGGTTATGATGGATACTTCACAAACTCTTGATTTCTTTTGTTTTTTTTTTATGTATATGAATGATATTTTTATAATTTAATTATAGAATTTTTGGATTTTTGGAATTTAATTACTTCATAGTTTAAAGTAAAATAGGCCATCTCTCAATTTGTAGAAGTGGGTGATGACGGGAGGGGCTTGGGGCCAATGTGGAGATGGATTTCATGAAAGAGCAGATAGGAATATGGCCTTTGATTTTACTCTGTTTTCATGATAATGAACAAGATGGAAAATGGATGAAAAAAAAACAAGAAATGAGATAGAGAGATATGGGTTTAGTGAGAGAAGGGAGTTGAGAAGATTTATTTATTTTTAATGGTAAAACTAATGGCTTAAACATGGAAATGACTAAAATGGAATAAAAATCAAAGTTGAAGGACTAAAATTAAACAAAAATCAAAGTTGAGGGACTAAAATTGGACATTTCAAAGTCCAGTGACCAAAATTAAATAAATCTCAAAGTTGAAGGACTAAAATTAGACATTTGAAAGTCTAAAGACTAAAATATAACAAAATTAAAAGTTGAGAGACCAAAATGATATTTTAACCTAAATGAATCATTAAAAATGAATAATTTTATTAAATTATCATTAATTTTTTGTTACAAACACCCGTAGAGGGCTCCTTGAAGGACATTGATTTTTGTGTTTTTGACAAATGATGATTTAAACTGGGTATTAGTGTGGAATCCCTAGTCCGAAGTTACCCTCTCATGAACTGCTTGTCGCGAGTCTCAACCTTTACTCGCGCCATTTTCAGAAGAACCACTCTTGTTTTTGCGACTTCGAGCTCCATCAATGGCTACTCTAATCCCTTCTGGACTTCTAGCTCTCACAACCTTGCTTTAGATTCCTCCTTGTGCTCCAGATTCCGTGTACGCTTTTACTCCTCTCGAAAACTCCGCAAGGGCACTTCTTCATCTCCCAAGTTAGATTCTGAACCCTCTCCCATGGAACCGGAGAAGACCGAGTTCTTTGTCGTCCGCAAGGGGGATGTTGTTGGAGTCTATGAAAGTTTTAGTGATTGTCAGGCGCAAATTGGATCTTCGGTACATTCATTTCTTTCAACTTTGAGTTGTGATTTTTGCTAGGATTGTTGCTATGATTCATTTGTACCTTTCACATTAGAGACCCATTTCTACTGCATTCTTTATTACTGCACTGTAAACATTTTGAATTCAGGTTTTCTCTGCTAAATTATTGACTAGTCTGATTTGGTGCACCTTCCCTTTTTTGTTTCAACTTAAAATTAGGCTCTACTATTGGATACATTGATTTTTTTTTTCTTCTTTTTTTGAAGAATGAAGCATTTGCTTAGTGACTGATATATTGTTCACTTTCACCGGGCTGTTTGTCGCTCCAAGCTTATGTTTTCTTTGAGAATCATACTACCTAGTTAATGTTACTATAGCTTCACATTTCTTGTAATAGGTGCATTTGAATTAGTGGATTAACCCATGTTTTTAAAGGCTACTGAGGCTTACGCTTTGAGGAAGGCGAGGCTCAAACTTTTAGTCTCAAGTCTTATGCCTTTGTTAGATCATAACAGGCTTATGCCTTTAAGATAATGCGCCGAGGCTTAAAGTCTCTACGCCTCGTAGAATAATTTTTTCTTTTCTTTAAAATATTAGGGTTTGAACATTAACAATATGAATTATTACAACTTTTACTACTTATTTCTCGGGCATTGCTCTAGTCATCAATTTAGATCACTGATTTGCTCTAAACTGGATTGTTATCTTTTTTTTCTGTGGCAGATATGTGATCTTCCTGTTAGCGTGTATAAAGGACACTCATTGCCAAAAGACGCCGAGGAATATCTTGCTTCCATTGGTCTTAAGAATGCTCTGTACACTATTAAAGCTGCAGACATGAGACCTGATCTTTTTGATTCGCTCGTGCCTTGCACTTTTCATGTATGATGTTTTGTTAGTTGGAACTTTAATGTGTTAAAAGTTCAAAAAAGTATGTTCTTCCATGAATTCTATAGCAAAAAGATTGAAAACAGATAATAAATCTGATCTTATATCTACACATACTCAATTATCCCACATATTAAATTTCCCAAATTAACGATCATCCAAGTTTGGTCAATATTGAAGGAGTTTGAAACTGATAGAATCTACCACACTTTTCTATTAAAATAAGATAAATCTCTCGAGAGAATCTCTCAAAGAGCCGCAATACAATGATGATAATTCGATAGATAAAAGAGTAACCTAGTCCGCCTATTTATAGCCTTCCTAGGATTTAACCTAACTTTGTAAATAACTCTATTTAGGCCCATAGGCCCATTACAAACTAAATGCGCATAATAGAATATATTAAAATAGTAATTAGCTCATTCTTCACTTCTTGCTTCGCCTCGAATATACTTTTAATGAAGCCGGGATCGTATCAATACTTCCCCCCCAAAGAGCCACCTTGTCCTCAAGGTGAAAGTCCGGAAATTGCAATTCCAAATCACCATGGACTCCCAAGTCGCATCCTCTCAAAAGGAGCCTTCCCATTGAACCAAAACTTGACGCGATCCGGCCGCGTGTAAATTCTCCTGGACGCCCAACACAGCCTTAGGGCGAACCACCATGCACAGATCATCTCCCACCAAGGACGGTGTAGACATGACAAGAACCGACGAGTCTCCCGCCTTACGCAGAATCGACACGTGAAAAAAACCGGTGAATCTTAATCTGCGCGGTAGAGTTCCAAACGATAAACAACAGACCTACTCGAGCCAAAGACACCAGTAGGGCCCAATAAACCTCGGCGCCAATTTTTCGGTGTTGAAATTTAGCCAAAGAAGATTGGCGGTATGGTCGAAGCTTGATATACACCGGATCATCAATATTAAATCGTACATCCCTACGTTTTGCGTTTGCGCGATCCGCCATAGATTGTTGCGCTGCAACAAGCTAGCCTTTAATGTGGTCAAGATCCGATCACGATCCTTCATCAATGAATCCACGCAGACGCCATCGGGCTAACTCGTGATCATAACCCAACAGGTAGGAGGGGGTCCGCCATAAATAATCTCGAAAGGTGTCATACCCGTGGATGAGTGGAAAGAAGTGTTAAAGCCGTACTCGCCCAGACAACTATTGGTACCACGCCTTAGGATGATGCATCACAAAACACCTCAAATAGGATTCCGGATAACGATTCACCACCTCGATCGCCCATCATCTGTGGATGGTAAGTGGTGCTCCGAAACACGCTTTAGTGCCCGTAGCCTTGAACATCTCTTCCCAAAGCAAACTCAGAAAGACCTTATCGCGGTCGGATACAATACTTTTTGGAATTCCGTGCAACCAACAATCTCCTTGATAAACACCTTTGACACCGACAAGGAAGAAAACGGGTGTCGAAGAGGTATGAAATGAGAATATTTGGACAAACGGTCAACCACCACCAAGATAGTGTCATAACCCTCTGGATCGCGGTAAACCTTCCACAAAGTCCATCGAAATATCTTCCTGCACTGCGCGGGATCGGCAAAGGTCAGAGCAACCCCGCAGGAGATAAGGATAGGTGTTTAGCTTGAACACAGATAGAGCATTCGACCACAAAGGAACGCACACGAGCCTTCATTCCTTGCCAATACACCTCCTTAGCCAAGCGCTGATAAGTTTTAAGGACTCCGAAATGTCCCCCAATAGCACCACTATGGAATTCAAGAAAAAGTAGAGGAATCGTTGGGGATGTCGAAGGCAAAACAAGCCTACCCTGATAAAGCAACACATCACCAACTACTGAGTATCCCGGAGGGGCCCCCTTACCAGCGGTCACTGACTTATAAATTTCCATCACCTTATCATCCTCTTTAACTCACATTAGTAAATACGGGCGGTGTTAATACCCGCCACCACACTCAAGATGCCAAGCTCGCATTTCTCGGGCATTCGTGACAAGGCATCCGCAGACTCTATTTTCAAGGCCCTTCTTATATTCGATCTCAAATCATAACCCATTAATTTTGCAATCCATCGCCGATAGTCGCCATCCACTACACGCCGCTCAAGAAGAAATTTCAGACTCTTCCGTCGAGACGAACAACAAAGTGATGCCCTAACAGATAGGCCCGCCAAATACGCACCGCGAAAAACGATTGCCATCAATTCACGCTCATACACCGGTTTCACCCGATGAGTAATTGGCAATGCCCGCTAAAATATGCTATCGGTGACCGCTGCATCGTAATCCGCTCCCACCCCGATGCCCGGCATCGGTTTCACCACAAATACTTGGTCAAAATCGCAATCGCAGGACCTAACACTACTCATAGCATGTTGTTCATCTCTCGAAATCGTTTTCTGGCAGTGGTCCCCACTCAAACTTCCCCTTCTTAATAGCCGGGTCAACTAAAAGCCATGGAACCGTAGTTAGCCACAAAAACGTCGATAGTATCCGGTTAACCCGTGAATCCTCGAGGTCCCGAATATTTCGAGGATCGGGCCACTCTATCATCGCTGCGGATCTTTGCCTGGTCGGCAGAGACGCCTTCCACAGATATAAAGTGCCCTAAGTACTCAATACGTTGCAACCCAAATTGGCACTTTTTCGCATTTGCGATTTAAAGCATGTGCTTGCAGCACCTCAAAAACACGAGCCAGTTGCTCCCTGTGTTCCTGAATAGTCATGCTGTAAATCAAAATATCATAAAAAAATACCAGCACGAACTTACGCAGATACGACCGCAAAATCTCATTCATCACAGACTGGAACATAGCCGGAGCATTCCGCAACCCAAAGGGCATGACTACAAACTCGTAATGTCCTTCATGCGTTCAAAAAATCATCTTGTATATGTCGGTCGGTTTGACACGAATTTGGTGATATCCACTTTTTAGATCAATTTTCGAGAAAAGCAGAAGCGCCATGAAGCTCATCCAACAATTCATCCACCAATGTATCGGTATTTATCCTAGATCGTAGCTTGATTTAATGCACGGTAATCGACACAGAAACGCCAACTTCCATCCTTCTTTTTCACTAACAACACAGGGCTAGAGAAAGAACTCGTGCTAGGGCGAATTACCCCGGCTAACAACATTTCCCGTACTAGTTTTTCTATCTCGTTTTTTTGATATTGTGGGTACCGATATGGCCGGACATTCACTGAGTTCGTCCCCGCAATCAGTTCAATCGCATGATCACAGTTTCTTTCAGGAGGTAAATCTGCCAAAGATTGAAAAACCGGTGAAAAGATTTAATTAAAGAGTGAAGCTCTCGGGTACTCTGCGATAAATCCGGAGCATCTTGGTTGGTTCACAATCCTGTGTTGTCACCTCACACATGTTCAACTCAACCAGTAACCCTTGGTCCTCAGGACGTAAGGATTTCATCATGGATTTCAAGGATACTTGAGCCTTGACCAACCGGGGGTCCCCTTGCAATTCTGCCTGCCAGGACCCCAACACAAACCGCATCTTCAGGGGAACCAAATTGAATTCTATCCTTCCCAATGTTTCCACCATGCCACCCCAAAATCACATCTGCGCTACCCAAAGGTAAGGGTAGGAATTCATGTACCACTTTCAATTCAAATTGTGTAGCACCACATTTTTGATTCCCGCTGTTCGCACAGATTCGCGCGGCCCCAACATGATGCCATAATCATTTGAGGGCTCTATCGGTAACTTTAACTTCTCCACAATGACGTCGGAAATAAAGTTATGGGTGGCCCCACAATCTATCAAAACTACCACTTCTAACCCCGAATAAATCCAAAGACTTTCAAAGTCTTCATAGAGCTCACCCACCAAGGAGTTTAAGGACAACGCCGCTAAATCCCTTGTATCGCTCAGATCCACAAAAGTTTCATCCTCCAAAGGCCTCATCATTTTCTGACGAATCCTCGTGGTCATAGGTGTCGCGTACTACCAATATCTCCAAAGATTGAAGTTCTTTCTTTTTGCATCGGTGCGGGCACAAATCTCTCGTCGCGCAACGGAAACACAACCCCTTATCCTTCTTGACACGGATTTCACCGTCATCAAACGCTTATACGGCGTAGTGGTCGCCAGATCGCTTGTAATCGGTTTAGACGCTGAGAACGTAGTCGTTCTCATAGTTGCAACACCCGCTCCTTCGTACTAACAAGTCCCGATCCCCACTTGTTCTGCTTCACTAGTCCCCGCTCACCCCTTTTCCTAGTGCTCTAACGCCGATCATCCTCAATTACTTGTGCCATAAACTTTTATCTTGTATTCCCACAGTCGCAATTTTCTCATTTCACTCCTTATTTCTTCTTTTAAACCGCTCTCCCATTTCCCTTCTAACGCACTTTGGCACTAATATCGCGCATTCCCTTAGCATATTTCTCAAACAATCGCGATATATTCTTTAACAAAGCCCTCTTGTCGCAAACTCATCAGCCTTAGCGTACTGTTGTCATTTATGCTTTGGGTTGGAATCGGTGTAACAGAGCTCACGAAATTCTTCCCAAGAACCGATCGGTGATCGATCTTCCTCATCTTTGCAACCATTCCGTGGCCTCACCCTCCATACACAAAGCGCGGCGTCGACTCGCTCTGCCCCAATTAATCGGTTAACCCAAAAATACCGCTCCACTCGACACAACCAACCTTCCGGATCCTCATCAAGAAGACCCTTAAAAACCGGCATCTCGAGCTTAGTAACCTCTGTCAAATCATCGGACTCGCCGCTCTCCTATGTTCGGTCCTCCCTGCTCATATCGGTCCTCCCACTCTCTCCGCCTTCCCGGTCTCCCTCTCGACACGCCATCCCACCCCGTTCGTTTCCAACCGCCGCGGCGCGCTTTGTCTGCTATAACCAATGCGCACCCTCCTCTCCTCCGGTGACTCATGGACCCGGCCGCCCACCTTTCGCTCGCCTTCCGGTCCCCCACCGTTACTCCCATCACCAAAATCCGGGTATCTCTCTCTCCGGTCCCGCTCAAATGGTCCAGACCGACCCGACCCGAACAACCCGACCCGACCGGTCCCCCTTGACCGCCGCCGTGCCCCGACGCTCGGCTCGCTTTGCGCCACGCGCCCGACCCGCATGCCGCCCGACCACTCACCTCGACACCGCCGAGCCCCACCTGAGCCCCTACTGCTCCTTCCGCGCCGACCACGCCCGCCACCGCCGCCCCCTGTGCCACACGACCCCAGTGCCCAGCAGACAGCCCGCCACGCCAAGCTGCTTCTAACCCAACGACCTTCGCCCCGCGCGCTGCGACATGGCCGTCGCCCTCTGTTTGCGCCCCGCTCCTTCCGCCCGTCGCCAAGCGCGATCGCACTTCTGGTCCTGTCCCTATCGGCACTGCGACGTCCTCCGCGCCAAATTTCCCCACACGAGTCCACCCCTTCCTTTGTCCGCACCGCTTGCCTCGGTTTCTGGCCGCTTCCGGTGTTCGTTCTAGCAACTTTTGTAAATTTAGGTTAATTTGACCTATCTCACTATTCATCATTGCCAGTGAACCTCGAATTCTGTTGCTTCTTCACCATCTCGGCACCACTCGATTCACACTCTTGAACCCTAGTCTCCATCTTGGTAGTTACCATTCCCGGATCGGTAAATGGCTCTGATACCAAAATGATAGAATCTACCACACTTTTCTATTAAAATAAGATAAACCTCTCGAGAGAATCTCTCAAAGAGCCGCAATACAATGATGATAATTCGATAGATAAAAGAGTAACCTAGTCCGCCTATTTATAGCCTTCCTAGGATTTAACCTAACTTTGTAAATAACTCTATTTAGGCCCATAGGCCCATTACAAACTAAATGCGCATAATAAAATATATTAAAATAGTAATTAGCTCATTCTTCACTTCTTGCTTCGCCTCGAATATACTTTTAATGAAGCCGGGATCGTATCAGAAACCTATTATCTTCTTAGTCATTAATGGATGCTCTAGAAACGTTTGCGAGAAAAGAGCATATGGGTCACTATTTCGAGTTCGCACTTTACATGGTCCTCCCTTCCTCTGTTTTTCTAGAGAACATGGCTTATTTTCTTCTAGAAAGAATCGTTGTATAACTTTTTTTTTTATAGGAAACGAAAACTTTCATTGATGAGATGAAAAGTTAGAAAGAGAAGATAAAATTACAAAAAGCCTTTCCAATGATATAATATAGTAAGACTATGATCTTTGAAAGGAATAAGCTTTTGGGCCCATGTGATAGCAAGGAAAATAATAGCGTCAATGATGTTCTCTTCGTGGGGAGTGTTTGCAGCAAAAATATGTTCATTCCTTAAATTCCAGAGTTTCCACCAAAAGGCAAATGCAAACAGGTTCCATAACAGCTTCTTCTCATCTTTAAATGGATGGCCCTTTGTCATATAGATAATTATGTCCTCAATTTTCCCCGGTCTAGCCATCTGCCAACCGAATGCATTTAGGAAATATAATCGAATTTTGTTTGCAACAATACAATCACTAAAGAGATGAATCTGAGTTTCTGCTTCTCTTTTACACATTGGTCAGATACTGGGGGATAGGGCCATAGTTGGCCATTTAGCCTGAAGCCGATCTGCAGTATTAATAGCCCCATGGCTTAACTCTGAAACAAAAAACTTCAGAATAGTTGTATAACTAGTAAGACATAGGGGGACTGGCAGCTAGTCTGCTAGATTAGTTCGCATTTTAAAGTCAGACGTTGAAGGCTGTAAAATATGACCAAGGAAAGCATTTATAAATATTGTTTTTTTTCCAATTGAAAAATTAGGATGTTAGGTTTTCAGTTGTTTATGTGTACTCATTATTTAGCAGTTGTCTAAAATTTCCAATCTATTCATTCTTCCTCCTGAATCATCTTATGCACTGTAGTAGAGCATTAGTTTTTATATATTCATATAATCTTTCTGTTTCCCAGGATGGAGCTACTTCTCTTAAAGGTAAAGCTTCTAGTCAGGATGCCATAAAGAAGAGATCAAGAGAAGCTATCATATCAGAAAATATTGTAAGCCAATTTTCATGATATCTTCTGAACTAAAACTTTAATTGAAGATAATAATGCATGTATAAAGTCATTTTCTATACTACACTAATATGCAACTTATGGTTTTGATTTCAATGCTTGTTTACTTGTGGTTTATATAGATTTAAATGTTTTCAGGGATCAACTGTTCTAACTCCTACATCAATAGATCCGAGGAAACATGTCAAGTTGGAAGATTCCATTGTGTCCCGATCACTATCCTCTAACCGTGTATGTCAAAGAATTGGTGTTGTCAATATAATTAACCTATATTATGAATTGCACACTTTTCTGTAGCTATATAATTGGGCTCATGTGATCCAGTAAATTTAGTATGTTTATGGAATGGAAACAAGTATTTATTGCCTAGTGTTGCTTAAATGGTTGTTTAGAAACGAAGCAAATTACTATCATTGGTTTGTTGCCTTCTAAGTTTTATCAAAATTTATTTTATTCCTTTACTTCGAAACTAATTTCTGTTCTTTAAACTAGTTGTTTCTTTGATTGTTTCCTTGTGCCACCGCTATCTGAAGCTATGTATAAATGGATACTCTTATTCACAATGAAATGATTACAAGATAATACATTTATACTATAGGAGTTCTAACAAACTATCTATAAATAGAGTTCTAACAAACTATCCATAAATAGAGTTCTAACAAACTATCTAAATAGAATTCACTTAATATAGAAATAGAGAAATAAGAGGAGAATTCCAACTTCTACAGCTTGACTTTCTACACTCCCCTTCAAGCTGGACGATATATACTTGTCATACCGAGTCTGAGAATTAACCCACACAAGCTAGGTTGATGTAGTGCTTTATTTAAGACATCTGCAACTTGCTGCTGAGAGGGTACATACTTTAGGGTAATAACAACACCTTCAATTTTCTCACTAATAAAATGAGGTCTATCTCGACATGCTTCATTTAGTCATGATGTACTGGATTCCTTGCGATGGCTATAGGTGATTGATTATCACACAACATTTTTATAGGGCCTTCTATATTTACTTTTAGTTCACTGAGGAGACATTCTAGCCACATTCCTTCACATATTCCTTGAGCCAGCGAACGAAACTCAGCTTTTACACTACTTCGTGCTACAACTTGCTGCTTCTTGCTACGCCAGGTGACCAAATTACCCCACATATAAGAGCAATACCTAGATGTTGACTTACGGTCAACATGAGAGCCAGCCCAGTCGGCATCAGTGAAGACTTCTAACAAGCGATTAGTGGTTTTTCTGAACATGAGGCCCTTCCCAGGATCGTTCTTGAGATACCTCAAGATTCTATACACATCTGCCATATGTTCTTTAGAGGGTTTGTTCAGAAATTGACTTACCATACTAACTGCAAAGCTGATATCTGGTCGAGTATGAGTTAGATAAATTAGCTTTCCAACTAGTCGTTGATATCTGCCACGATAAACAACTTCATCTTCCGAATTGACTCCCAATTTTGTATTCGCATCCATGGGTGTGCCTACTGGTTTACATTCACTCATCCCAGTTTCTTACAAAAGGTCTAACGTATACTTTCGTTGAGTTACAGAAATTCCTTGACTTGACCTTGCTACCTCCATTCCTAAGAAGTATCTTAGATGACCCAAGTCTTTAATTTCAAATTCTCTTGAGAGCAGGTTCTTGAGACGAGTTATTTCTTTAGGCACGTTTCCTGTGAGAATAATATCATCTACATATACAATTAATGCAACCATTTTATCATGTGAGAAATGCTTGATAAACAGGGTGTGATCTGACTGGCACTGAGTATAGTTATCTCGCTTTAAGTCATTATCAAATTTTTCAAACCAAGCTCGAGGTGATTGCTTTAGCCCGTAAAGAGACTTCTTGAGCTTACATACCTTTCCATTTGTATATCGATCTTCAAAGCCAAGAGGAACATCCATGTACACTTCTTCAACTATGTCACCATTCAGAAAGGCATTATTTACATCAAGCTGGAATAATGATCAGTCTAAATTAGAAGAAATAGAGAGAAGTACCCGAATAGTGTGTAGCTTAGCAATAGGTGCAAATGTTTCCTGATAGTCGATCTCATAGGTTTGAGTTAAACCTTTAGCTACCAAAAGAGCTTTGAATCGTTCTATACTTCCATCTGGTTTGTGTTTAGTAGTGAACACCCATTTACATCCCACTGGTCGTTTTCCTGCAGGCAAATCAGTTAAAATCCATGTACCATTTTTCTCAAGTGCTCCCAATTCTTCTAGGGTGGCTGCTTTCCATTCAGGCATCTGTAAGGCCTCTTGTACAGTATTGGGTGTTTGTATCTGATCTAAAGTCGTCACAAAAGCTTTAAACATTGGAGACAAATTACTGTAAGATAAATGATACCGTATCGGATGTTGAGTATACGATCGGACTCCTTTCCTCAAAGCAATCGGTATGTCCAGACTATCTTCTGTAGTGTCAAGTACTGAAGTGTTAGGTACTGCTTCAGAGACATCAAGATTTTGGTTTAGATCATGACCTTGTTGAGTGATCTCCGTGAATAAACTTGTAATTCAGCCTCAAGGTTTGATCAAAAGGGTCGTTAAGTGAGCTTGAAAGAGGGATGGACTCGAGTAACGGAGGGCCAGTAGAGGAGATGGAGTCGGGTAAAGAAGACTCAGGAAAAGGGATTGATTCGGATAAAAGATAAAAAAAAATTACTTCAGAAGACTGGGGTCCAATGTCATTATGCTCCCCTTGAACCATAGATTTGAAAAAATATGGCTCGTTTTCAAAGAACGTGACATCCATGGTATGAAAGAACTGACGAGTTGGAGGATGATAACATTTATATCTTTTTTTATTGGGTGAATATCCTAGAAAAATGCATTTTATGGATCGAGCATCAAGTTTACTTCGATGCTGAGAATGGACATGAACAAAGGCATTACATCCGAATATCTCGAATGGTAGATGAGACACAAGATGGGATGTAGGATGTATAGAAAGTAGGGTCTGTAAGGGTGTTTGGAATTTTAGGATATGAGATGGCCTACGATTTATAAGATATGTAGCTACTAGGATCGCTTTACCCCAAAAACTTTTTGGAACATTTGAAATGAGCATAATTGATCGAGCTACATTGAGAAGGTGACGATTTTTGCGTTCGACCACACCATTTTGTTGGGGTGTGTAGACACAAGAACCCTGGTGAACAATACCATGAGTTTGAAGATATTCTCCCAAATTAGAGTTGAAGAAATCTCGAGCATTGTCAGTCTTAAGGATTTTGACATTAGCTGAAATTTGATTCTGGATCATTTTATGAAAGACTTTGAATAAATGACTTGTTTCGCCTTTATCTTTCATAAGAAATGTCCAACTTAGTTGAGTATGGTCATCAACAAATAGGAGGAACCAACGTGCTCCACTGACATTGTTTACTCTTGAAGTTCCCCAAATGTCTCCATGGATAAGGGAGAAAGGTTGGAAAGGTATATAAAGGTGAGGCAAATGTGAAGTACGAGTGTGTTTGGAGAGTTGGCAAATTTCACATTGAAAAAAATTGCTCTTTTTATGAATATATAGCAATGGAAATAAACGTTCAAGGTATGCAAAATTTGGATGACCTAAGCAGTAATGCCACGTCATAACAAGATTATCGCTATTCGAAAGATCTAAAGAATTTGAAACACATGTTGACTCACTCCTAGGCTAATTTACAAGTTTATTCAAATGAGATGTTACCTGGAGAAGATACAATCCTCCACATAATTCGGCGCGGCCAATCACTTTCCTTGATCTCAAGTCTTGAAAAGTACATGAATTTGCACAGAAATTAGTTTCGCAATTTAGATCCTTATTCAATCTACTCACAGATAGTAGGTTATATTGAGTTCAGGCACAAAGAAAACCGATTGAAGTAGCAAAGATTCTGATACTTGAATATTCCCAACACCGATAATTTTAGTGGGGCTGCCATCAGAAATGCGAACATAAATATCTCCTTTATGCGGAGTGAGTTGTGAACAATGTCTTATCACCTGTCATATGATCGGAGGCTCCAGAGTCGACTATCCACTCTGTTGAGGAAACTTGTGTGTGAAGAGAAAAATCTCCAAGTTTGGTAACTTGAGAAACTGGCATATTGAGAAATTATGAGGAATCAAAAATTGAAACTGATTTGAAGATGAGCTTAAATTGTTGACCGTTGATCGTTGGATCGTTGATGCTGACCGATCGTGTGACAGCTGACCGCTGACTATTGATGATTGACCACCGATCGCTGATGCAGCTTGGTCGCTGATCGTTTCTCGTTGACCGATTTGAACAGGTTTGAATAAATCGGTCTAATTGAATTTGAATCGTACTGAACTAGTCGTGAATAACCTAGTTAAAAGAAAAACTAGTTGTGACAATGAACCAATTTGAGCAGTATGAGTGGTGAGGCTGCTAATAATCGCCGATGAGACCCGTGAGAGGCTGTTGGGAATCGAGGACATATATGTGACAATAGCTTGATGATTAGCTATGTCTTGATGGTCCAATAACTGTGAATACAACAACAGCTATGGTTGAAAGAGTTTCAAGGCTCTGATACCATATCTTATTCACAATGAAATGATTACAAGATAAATACATTTATACTATAGGAGTTCTAACAAACTATCTATAAATAGAGTTCTAACAAAATATCTAAATAGAATTCACTTAATATAGAAATAGAGAAATAAGAGGAGAATCCCAACTTGGACGGCTTGACTTTCTACAATATCAAGTAATCAATAACTAGTTTTCTAAACCTAGTTATTTATTTGAGTATTTTCCTGTGTCAACTGTAACATCATTTCGAAACATGCCAGCTCTGTAAACCTTCAGAACTTTCACATCATCTGTCAACTGATACTCTTGGTGGTCACCCTTTTATGAAAGAAAAAAAGGAGCTGTGGGAGGCTATGGTCCAAGCTTTTTTTTGGAATATATGGATGGAAATAAATGATAGAATCCTCAAAGACAAAATCATCATCATTTGGCAATCTTAAGGAATCTACTTTGTATTTAGCTCTTTTTTTGGTGCATCGTCTTTCCCCATTCTGTGATTATGGCCTCTCTTTTCTTATTGCTCAATGGAGGAGCTTTTAATTTGACTTATTTTGATAGGTTTCATCCTTTTCATTTATCAATGAAGTATTGTTGCCTATCAAAAAAAAAAAAATCAATTTCATTATGATGATGAGGTTGTTATTTCTTATATCCTTGAGTGTCTTGGTTTGACCCTTCTACATTTGATTGAATCTATAACTTCTAAATACTTTGGGCATGTTTGGTGTGGGTGTTAACTTAATCCAGATTGAGTTAACACTCCAAATCTTTGTTTGGTGGGCGGATTACATAAAGGTGGGATTAGGATTAATTAAACTCGGATTTTGAACAGTAAAGACTGTTCAAATCCGAGTACTTTTTTTTATCATTTTCGTTCTCTCTCTCCTCAATTCCAGAGGGTTTTTTTCTCCTTTCTCGTTCTCTCTTTTCAATTCCACACGACTCATCCGCCATTTTCAAGCACCATCCAAGTTCCATTCGCCTTGAACGTTTCACTTCCATCAAATCTCTATTTTCCATCTCAAATGTATTTAAGGTAATTTCCCCCAAATTTCTATCAATCAATTTTTGTCATGAAGATGACATTGAATCCAAACCCATTTTTAAATAAAATACTAACCAGACCAAAATTGACAAATCAAGTCAAACCCTCTAGAAATCAGCCAAAAATCCACCAATGCAAAGCCTAAACAAGATTTAAACGGCCAAAAACAACAAAATCCTTCCGGCAATGGACAAAAGCCTAAATAAACGCAAATAATAATAAAAAAAAAAGTAATCAGCGAAATAACAAAAGAGAAAATAAAAAAAAAATAACAACCAAAAGAAGAAATTGAAGAATTAAAAAAAATCCAAAAAATATGAAAGTGAGAGCATAGCAAACAGATCGAGGAAGGAAGGAAGATGAAAGAAAAAAAAATGTAAAAATAGAAGTAATAAAATAAAAATAAAAATGACTTTCATTAACTTTTGGATGGTGGCCAAACCAAGTTAACTATACTCACATGTGGTTCCCTATTATGATGCCACTTTTTTTTTCTTTTCTAATTATTTGTTTTTTTTTACTGCCTATTTTTTCTTTTCTATTTTATTTTGCCTTTTATTTATATAATTATATTTAATATCTACAAAAGAAAACCTTTTTTTATACTATGCTTTATTTCTATGGTTTTTGTAAGTGACCATTATTTTAGTAAAATAAAACAACATTTTTATTTTCATTATTTTTTAAAAAAATATTGTATTATTTTGGGCCAGAATTATTCAAATTATATTGATGTAGTTTTTGTTAGGATGAACTTTGTATTTCATTATTGGTTGCAAATCAATTTTTTGTGTTTCAATCCACTAATTAACATAAAATAATCATTTCACTTTTAATTTTTTGTTTTTGAAATTTAAATTTATTTTTTGTAAAATTTCTTACAATATACTCTATTTGTTTTTTACAATATATCTTTCTTTAAGAAAGTAGACGGTCCCCAAGGGGTGGCACAATGGTTGAAGAGTTGGGCTTTGAGGGTATGCTCCCCTCAAAGTCCCAGGTTTGAGACTCAACTGTGACATTACTCCTTCGATGTCTCCCGTGCCTGGCTTAGGGCCTGACGTGGTTACCCTTATTTCAAAAAAAGAAAAAGAAAGAAAGTAGATGAATTTTAATAAATTTGTAAAACAAAAACAAGTTTTTGGAAGTTACTTTTTTTCTCTTTTTTTTTTGTTTAGTTTAGTAAAATATTTATAAGGTGTAGATATGCAAGAAACAAATATGAAAAAATAGTTATTATAAACTTAAATTTCAAAAATTAAAAACAAAATGGTTATTAAGCGCAATCTTAAAATTGATTTATGTAAATGGTAAATTGAAATCGTAGACTTGCCTAAAAGTGATAAAAACAATACATTAAAATAATTTAGTTAGAAAAAGTTGTCTTATAAAAATTATGAAATGTAAATACTAGAATTAGTTTTTTTTTTTATATCCATGACGGGACAATACCCTTACAATATTTGGATTTTAACTTATTAAAATCATGATTTTCAATTAACTTATTTATTAAAAAAATAAAATAATTATAAAAGCCATAAATAGACAGTATAGACTTATAAAAGCCATCTAGATGGAATAGTAGACTTAGCTAAAGTTGTTTTTTTTTAAAAAAAAAACTATGAATTTGGAATAAATTATTTAGTAAAATTATGGTAGAAACATGGCTAGATCAAAGCTAAATAGTTACCGTGTTAGAAGATAGTATTTAGGTTGGACCTTGCGTCCAAATTATAATTTGATTACGGAATGAATATTATGTTGTTACTATTTAAAATGAATATCTTTTTATATATTGATAGAGAAATAAGTTGAATAGTCAAAGCATAGTGGAACCATAAAAAAAGCATGAAAATGGTAAATTTAAGTTCAAAAACTCAATTTCAATCAATATTCGTACAAAACACAACTTAACTTAATACTCAGCTTAACTTAATTCCTCCACCAAACAATAGTCTGCTTAACTTAATCCTGCTTTAACTTAATCCTTGCACCAAACACAGATTAACTTAATCCTCAGTTTACCTTAATACTCAGGTTAACAGTTTACCTTAATACTCAGGTTAACTTAATCCTTCTTAACTTAATCCTAATCTCTGCACCAAACACGCCCTTTATGATTTACAAGGTCCTTGTTTGATCACTAGATCAATCGAGAATGGTACGATCATAATAAGGTTGTGAGTATGGTAGTTTTTATACTAATGTATAATTTTGGGGTCGTAAATATTACTTTTAACAAAAAAAAAAGGACAATAAAATTAATAAATGATTTGTTGTTCCTGACAATAATCATATTTTATAATGAAAGTGCGAGGATGCCAATTGTGGAATCTCATTATAGTTTTGTTACTATTACTAAACCAACTACTGGCTTTCATCTTTGTGTCCAGACTCTGGAATAATCTTTCCAAATTACTATGGAATAAAACCCCAAACTTCAATCTTCAACTTACCCAATTACCATCGTAATATTTCATGTACAGGAATCCTGCTTTCTAGAATTTGATGGTGCCTCAAAAGGAAATCCTGGACAAGCTGGGGCAGGAGCTGTTCTGCGAGCTCAAGATGGGAGTGTGGTATACATGTTTCCTTTTGGAAGCGTGATTACTCATGTATTCTTACTTTTGTATATCTAATCTCTCTCCCTTGGAAAAGATATGTAGACTGCGTGAAGGCCTAGGTGTAGCAACCAATAACAGTGCTGAATATCGAGCTATTCTTTTAGGGTTGAAGTATGCACTTCAGAAAGGATTCACTAGGATTCATGTTCAAGGTGACTCCAAACTTGTCTGTATGCAGGTTGGTTAAAACTTTTTTTGCTTTTGTTGTGTTGGTTTTTGCTTTGTTAATTTATTTCTTGTTGTTTCTACATATCGTTAACGTGTTAAGTAGGTTGCTTTTTTCTTGGTATATTTATGAGAAATTCAGAGGAAGTTAGCAAGTTCAAAGCTGAAAACTTTGTATTTAAAAGATTTCTTTCATCAAACCTTGTAAAATTATTTTTATATTGAAAGAAACATTTGTATTGAAGGGAAGTTGATATGGATCAGAATGTGACTCAACATTTTACCTTCAAGCTACTTAGAAGGGATCTTCCTTTACTTGTGGATGGATACAAAATCATGAAGAATGCTTTAAAAACTATCAATTTTCGGATTTATGGCTATTTACATGTAATTTTAGGTTTAAAATTTTCATTTATGTGTTTTTAGGTTAAATTTTGCAACAATGGCATTATGGTAATTATGTTAGTTTCTTTATTTTAGGTTTAACTTTCCTAGGCTATAAATAGCCATGAAGTAAGTGATAAGGTTGGGCCTAGGACTCGATTGGGCCTAGGGCTCTATTTATCCATTACTTGGAGAATAAGTTAGTATTTGGTTATAAATAGAGTGGGTTAGGTTAGGGTTTAGACATCCAATTATTGAGTTAGTTATTGAGTAATTTATTGTAGGGCTCAAGAGATTCTCTTGAGAGAGGAGGTTCCAAGACCTATCAAAACTTGGCTTATCTTGTATTCTTTTACTTTTGATATAATCTAGATCCTGGATCATATCAATTGGTATCAGAGCCGTTCGATTCTTGGTTGTAGAGATGGATCAGGAAGAGGTTCGTTTATTTCGAGAGGCATTGCTAAGTTTGATGGCCTCGGTTAGTTCTCTAAGAAAAGAAATCAGAGAAGAGATAGCTTCAATGAAAGAAGATCTCAGAAAAATGAGGGAGA
Organism: Sicyos edulis; assembly: GCA_036507275.1. Taxonomy (NCBI): domain Eukaryota; kingdom Viridiplantae; phylum Streptophyta; class Magnoliopsida; order Cucurbitales; family Cucurbitaceae; genus Sicyos; species Sicyos edulis. The sequence goes on along the minus strand of CM071856.1, from coordinate 14,636,803 downwards.
GTTGCATTGACCTAAATAGTTCTCTTAGAGAGCTCAAAGAGGAAATTATTGTGGAAAAAACAATGACGGCTAGGGTTTTGACCCCGCCACCACCGCCTCCTCCGTTGCCGCCACCGCCTCTGCCACCGCCGCTGCTGCCGCCGTTGCCCTCACCTCCGCTGCCATCACCAACCCCACCTGCGGCGCTGCTGCCGCCACCACCTCTAACATCGCCGTCGCCATCTCCGCCGTCACCACCTCCGACACTGCCGCCGCCACCACCACCAGTGTTGCCGCTACCGCCATCGCCACCACCTCCGTCACCGCCGCCTCCACCACTGATGCGCCGTTGCTACCGCCAGAAAAAAAAAAAAAAAAAAAAAAAAAAAACAAAAAACAAACCAACAATTTTTATTTTTCTATTTTTGTGTATGCCCACCTTGAGGACAATGTGCTTTAAAGGGGTGGGTATTGATAAGGTTGGGCCTAGGACTCGATTGGGCCTAGGGCTCTATTTATCCATTACTTGGAGAATAAGTTAGTATTTGGTTATAAATAGAGTGGGTTAGGTTAGGGTTTAGACATCCAATTATTGAGTGAGTTATTGAGTAATTTATTGTAGGGCTCAAGAGATTCTCTTGAGAGAGGAGGTTCCAAGACCTATCAAAACTTGGCTTATCTTGTATTCTTTTACTTTTGATATAATCTAGATCCTGGATCATATCAGTAAGTTGTAAAACTCAGATTTTGAATGGATGAAAATTAGCTCTCTACAAGAGATCATTTTCTTAGAATTTTAGGGCATGTTCTTTGTCTCTTTTTCTAAGTTTCCCCTGCAATCTTGTGATAGAATGCATTTGAGCCATTCAATCCAACCTTGATCAAGCTTGATTGTGGAGTGACTCAATCTAGAACAAGATTTTCCATATCTTGCTTCTAGATCATTGATCTTAAGAGGTAATCAAATTCTAGCCTTTTCTCTTGGTTGTTCCCAAATCAATCATGCCCAGCTTGTTACAGAGATAGCTTATCCGAACTCCATTCAATGCTTTGGTGAAGATATCACCCAACTGTTCTCCAGTCTTCACACAACTTGTCGAAATCAAACCTTGTTGTATCTTCTCTCGGATAAAGTGGCAATCCACTTCAATATGCTTAGTCTTTTCATGAAACACCGGATTAGAAGCAATATGGATCGCCGCTTGATTGTCACACCATAGTCTAGCGAATGTCGCAGTTTTAATTCCAACCTCATTAAGTAGTTGAACTAGCCACACTATCTCACACGTTCCCTGGGACATAGCTCTGTAATCTGACTCAACACTCGAACGCGACACCACATTCTGCTTCTTACTTTTCCATGATACCAAATTACCGCCCATGAATACACAATAACCTGAGGTTGACCTCTTGTCCCCTTTAGAGTTTGCCCAGTCAGCATCTGAAAAACATTCAATATCTGAATGTCCATGGTTTTTGTACAAAATGCCCCTTCTAGGAGCAAACTTAAAATAACTCAGAATCTGTTCCACGGCTCTCCAATGTTCAACCGTAGGGGACGACATAAACTGACTTACGATACTCACAAAATATGAAATATCTGGTCTTGTGATCGTCAAGTAGTTCAACTTTCCAACCAGCTTCCTATACCTCTCTGGATCAGTAAACGCTTCACTTTCCTTGACAAGCTATTGGTTTGGTATCATTGGTGTACTACATGGTTTCATGCCTAACTTTCCTACTTCCGTTAACAGATCAAGAACATACTTTCGTTGTGACAAAAAGATGCCCTTCTTGCTTCTTAGTACTTCAATACCCAAGAAGTATTTCAGATTTCTGAGGTCTTTTGTACTAAAATGGCTATGAAGGAAGACTTTCAATGAGACTATCCCTGGACTATCACTTCCAGTAATCACAATATCGTCGACATACACCACAAGTAACACAATCCCATGGTCAGACCGACGGAAGAAAACAGAATGGTCTGAAGAGCATTTCTGCATTCCAAACTTCACAAGGACTTGACTGAACCTACCAAACCACGCTCGTGGACTCTGCTTCAAGCCATACAGGGATTTACAAAGACGACACACCTTGGCAGTCTCCCCTTGAGCAACAAACCCAGGGGGTTGCTCCATATAGACCTCCTCAAGGAGATCACCATGCAAGAAAGCATTCTTAACATCCAACTGAAACAACGGCCAATCATTCATTGCCGCGAGAGAAATAAATAGGCGAATGGACAACATCTTAGCAACAGGAGAGAAAGTTTCACTATAATCAATTCCATATGTCTGAGCATACCCCTTAGCAACCAAGCGTGCCTTGAGGCGAGCAACTAACCCGTCAGAATTCATCTTGACAGCAAACACCCACTTACACCCAATTGTCTTTTTACCTGTTGGACGAGCTACCAGTTCCCAAGTACCATTCGCATCCAACGCAGCCACCTCCTCCACCATCGCCTGGTGCCAACTTGAATGAGACAAGGCTTCACTAGTAGTTTTAGGCACCGACATAGAGTCAAGTGAAGTAAGGAAAGAAAAAGAATCAGAGGACAATTGATAGGATACGTACAAGATCGTTTACCTTTGCGAAGAGCAATGGGCAAATCGAGATCATCACTAGCTCGCAAGTCAGATGACGAAGAATCTACCGTACCGGTACGGGGCAAGCTTCTGCGGGTCACGGACATCGAGTGTAAACTTGAGTAAGAGGAGGATCTGGATGAGGTGGTTTTGAATCACCAGAGGAGGACACGATTTCATATACTAACAACTCATCCTCCACAGGTGGAGGACTAGACACAAGATCGAAAGGAGTGTTCTAAAAAAAGGTAACATCTGAGGAGACGACATATCGATTCGTACTCGGGCAATAACAACGATAACCCTTCTGGACCCGAGAGTATCCAAGGAAGATACATTTCAAAGATTTAGGATCCAACTTGGTCCTTTGTGGACGAACATCGCGAACAAAGGACGTACACCTGAAGATCTTAGGCGGAAGATGGAACATCTCCGTGGAGGGATACAAGACTTTGAAAGGAATTTTATCTCCCAAAACCGATGACGGCATCTGGTTAATGAGAAAGCAAGCTGTAGACACAGCATCAACCCAAAAATATTTCGGAACATTCATTTGAAATGACAGGGCACGAACCATTTCCAAAGAAATGCTGTTTCTTCGCTTCTCCACCACACCATTTTGAGATGGTGTGTCCGCACAAGACGATTGATGGACGATACCCTTCTCACTAAGATAGGAACGAAGGGTACCCGAAAAATATTCACCCCCATTATCAGTGCGTAAAATTTTGATGGATGCATTGAATTGATTACGAATTTCAGCATTAAAGGCACAAAAGTGAGAAAACAACTCATAACGATTTTTCATCAAATAGACCCAAGTAAACAGGGAAAAGTCATCAACAAAAGTAACAAAATAGCTAAATCCTGTTTTAGACACAACTGGACTCGGACCCCAAACATCAGAATGGACTAATTCAAATGGAGCATTAACTCGTTTATTAATCCTAGGACTAGAACTCAATCGATGAAACTTTGTAAATTGACACGACTCACAATTGAGAGACGATACTTTACTAAACTCTGGAAATAACTTCTTCAAGATAGACAAACAGGGATGACCCATCCGACAGTGGACTTCGAGAAGAGACGCAGAACCTGCACATGCCACGGCTTGGACTGGTGGCTGATCCAAGATATAAAGACCCCCAGCTGCATGCCCCCTACCAATAATCTTCTTCGTCAAATGATCCTGAAACAAGCAATAATCAGGGAAGAAGGAAACAAAGCAATGTAAGTCTCGAGACAATTGACTAACTGAAATTAGATTATATGAGAACGTAGGCAGACACAATACAGAAGATAACGACAAGGTAGGGGTAAGAGTGATTGACCCGGCTCCCTTCACGGAAGAAAGGGACCCATCAGCCAAGGTAACGGTCGGGAAGCGAACTGACGACAGTGACATGGAGAACAAGTTTTCATTACCTGTCATATGAGCAGTCGCCCCAGAGTCAATGACCCATTTTGTAGACGACGAAAGAAGACAATGGTTGTTACCTGTTTCAGCTAGGGTTGCAGCAGGCAGGAATTCTGAGGACAATGGATGCGATGAAGTAGAGGAAACTCGGAGTTTAGCAAAGTCATCCATGGGTGCCTTCTCATTAGACACAAGATGAGCTTTCTGAAGCTTCTGACTATCATATTGTAGTTTCCTACACTCCCTCTTTAGATGACCCGTTTTTTTACAGTAGTAACATGTCACTCCTACATGAGCATCCGGACGCCGGTTGTCACTACTGATACCCTGGCGTCGATCATAACCAGACTTTGATACAGGAGAACTTACATTTCTCCCACCACAAACTTCACTCCTTCCAAGCAAGCACTATTCGACTGTTCGATGAAATTCACTTCTGTTCGCTGCAAGCGGCGGAACACATCATCAAAAGACGGTAGTTCGGTCCTAGAAAAAATTTGAGACTTTGCATTCTCATATTCCGGACCCAGTCCATGCAGAAAGCTGATAACTCCCATTTTTTCCCTCTGGGTCTGTTGTACTGCAATATCTGCGCTGAACGGCATGAGAGAATTTAGTTCAACACTGTTGCGCTTGTGCTTCGTGTAATACGCCAACAATGCCTCACCATTCTGGTCAGCATGAAAATAGGATGAGCAGACATCGTATGTCCTCGTAGTTCAGCACTGTTGTGCTTATGCTTCGTGTAATATGCCAACAATGCCTCACCATTTTGGTCAGCATGAAAATAGGACGAGCAGACATCGTATGTCCTCGTCACCTACTCCTTCCCTGAGTACAGGAATTCCACATACATCATTAGTTCCTTCACCGTAGTGCAATGACTGACCAGATCCACAATCTGACATTCATAGAGTTAGTGATCTGGTTATACAAGCGTGCATCGACCCAATCCCAACTCTTCTTTTCACCTTCATCTTTAGGCGGATCACTATCCATGTGCCCTTCTAGTTCATTACTCAGCAAGTGGTTTCGGATCGTTCGTACCATTCAATTTTCGTCTCGTGATTTCCATTGAATAAGAAACCACACTAGTATGCTTGTTATTGCCCATACTACCTTGATTAGAATCAAACAGACAGTAGACAAGTCGCGTATTGCAAAGAAAAACAGACTAGAACCTCGAAACTAAAAACGACGATACCACAGTAACGAAAAACAGCAAAACCTAGGCACCTCGATGATCAAAACATGAAACAAACCTCACACCCGTGTAGGACACGTCGGCGCGCACAAAACCCAAGCAGACCCGACCCGGTCGGAGGTCCGACGCACCTCCACGCGCGGCTGCAACTGGCGACGGGCGGAACTTTCCTCTTCTTTCCCTAACCCTAATTCTGCCCTTTTGGCTTTGATACCACGTACGACTAAAACAGTCACACACTTTATTCAGGAGAGGCAACACCTTTATATAAGAGTTACAACGGGCCTAACGGGCTTAGATCTATTAGACAGACATTTATACATGAATATACATTTAAACTCTAATACATCAAAACTTTTCACTGGCTTCAAATACCCAAAATATTAGCTAAACTTCCACTGAAACTACTTAAAATATGATTTAACTTGGTGTGCTAGTGGGTGGTTATCCCTAAACACAGTTTTTTTTATGGGAAACGAAAATATATTCATGTTCTTTCCCAATAATCTTTTACTAACGGAGATCAAGTCAAGATAATGTTCATACAATGTCCTATCTCTTTGTAACTATTTCACACATCAATGAAATGTTTTGTTTCCTATAAAAAAAAAGACTTAGGTAAATGAAGAATGGATGTCAAAGAGAGAGATAGGGTGAGGTTAACGGTGCGAGAACCACAAACAGAAACTTTGGATCCCTCTGCTAGAATAACATTCATCACAGTTGCAGTGGACAAATTGGTCGAGAATAGATTAGAATTACACGTCATGTGGTCAGTGGCATGAGAATCAATCATCCATTTTGTGGACAATGAAAGAAGACAACAACTCATGTTACTTGAAATTTTGAATCCACATGTAGTAGTGGATGATGAAGATAATGTTCTACCCGTCATCTGATACTATTGAATTTTGTTAACCATCACTTCAGAATTTAGAAAGCCATTAGATAGCCTTGCAATTGTTGATCCAGCCATACAATGATCACAAACTTATAAAACCAAACGGTTTTTGAAAAATTTATACAAGTAAACACTATTTGTTCAAAACTTCCCCAAATGAAGTACTCTTCCAATAATCTCAGTCACACGTAACCTCCAAAACTAGAACTTAAACCCATCAAAATTCAACCAAACTAATGTTGAAAGATCAAAATTTGAGATAGCCTGCAAAAAACATCAAAATTCTATCCTCTCTTGATCCTGCCTAATCAAAACTCAACTTGTGCCCCGTAATAAACCACACTACTGGCCTAGGGACGGGCATGGTAACCCGTTTTTCAAAATAATAATAATAATAATAAACCACACTAGATGATCCCAGGGAAGAGGTAACCAATAATTTGACAAAGAACCAAATTTTCAAATCTTAAAAAAAGAAAAGAACGAAAGCAACTTCAACAATGTCATATATTGAGGTATTCCTTGAACTGTTTGATGCCCCACAATTACTTAGTCGGGGGTCCCGTTTCCCGATCAGCGAAATCGGATTTAATGAGAGTGCACTATATAAATTCTCTTAAAACCCTAGCCCCAACTAATCGACATTTTGTATCCGTTATCTCCTTAATAAAAATCGCTCTCTCCTCTACCTGTGGATGTAGCTAACACGTTAGTGAACCACGTAAATTCTGTATGTTCTCTCTCGCGTTCTTTTACAGTTTTCTTATTGATTTTTGTTGCCATTTTTATAACAGCACAAAACAAATCCGATGATTTTGAAATATTTGGCAGATGCAAAAGACTAAGCACCCAACGTTGCAAGTTCTCACAACACACGTGTTTGATAAACTGAATACCACCCAATCGACAAACCACTCAGAAATGTAGATCTGAAAACGCGCCTAGCAAAACCACTTTGGTGAACCGCCTGCAACAAATTTGAAAACTCACTCTGATGGAAAACCAATACAACTTTTAAATAAATACTGCCTATTCATGATAGAAACACACACACATATATAGGATGTCAAGAAGTCCTAATACTACAAGGAAACCCTAAACAAAGTCTTATTCCTACAAGAAAACCCTAAGAAAGTAAAATTACCCTAATACACTACTAAACAACTAATAAACTGTAACTTTACTTTTATTTTCATCAAATGAATGGAAGGGTACTCCACTTCTTTTCCTTCATATGCGTGAGCTGTGAAAATTACCCCAATTCTGCAGTCACCCAGACCCTAACCCAAGAAAACAGGGAACGAACGAAGAAAACTTTCAAATTGGTAAATGCAAAAAGAAGGTACAGAACTTTTGCTTTAAGCACTCCAATAACTAAAACGTTTGCATGCTATTTATTATCCCTTTTGTTAACACAAGGGGTGAAACTTTATTACAGCAGAGCAAAATTTCTGGTCAAATTATGAATCTTGTGAGATACTAACAGATTCTTTGAGATGCTACCGGCCTTGTCTTGGATTTGAAAATTTTATCGTCAATATCTCTCTCTTGCAGTCTTTCTTATATGAGTTCTTTTAAATTTCTAGCATTTTTTCTTGTGCTTGATTATTGTGGAGGCTCTTTAATGGAAAGTCTTAGTAAAGATCCAGCATATGAACCAAAACACAATTGTTATATGTAGTTAGAAAATTACGGTGCATACTTGTTGCAATTAAAGAATTAAAAACATCCGGTTATGCCTTGTGTTAGATTTTTTTTTTTCCGAGTTTTCATCCTCAGTTTCTTTCATTAACATGGTTTTGCTGAAATACAGTATTTATGCAAATATTTAATAGTAGGCACTTCAAAACCTGGATTGGATTAGACTTGCAAGTATTTTGTTATCGTTAATTTCCATATATAATAAATAATCAGTCTTAGTCCTACCTCTTAGTATAAGCAGTTGGATCCATCTGTTTTATTTTTTGTTTTTTTTTTTTAATTTCATGGCATCTTCGTTTGACCCCCTTTCTCTTATGTATTTTTAACTGAGCATATTTCATTGAACAGGTTCAAGGATTATGGAAGGTAAAAAATGAGAACATCTCTAATCTATGTAATGAAGTTATCAAGCTAAAGGATAAATTTCTCTCGTTTGAAATCAGTCATGTACTAAGGGTCAGTACCATTTATACTTTATTATTTTTTGGTTTCTGTATATTATTGTTTCTTGTGCTCGTCTTAAGAATTTACTGTCGGCTCTTTGCTATTTAAGATCTGAAGATGGTAAAATGAATTTTCAACCTTGATTTCATTTGTCTCGCAATTACAAGTCCAATCGAACAAGTTGGTGCCACAACTGTTAAAAGAGAACTTTCACGTTTGTTGATTTAGTGTCAAGATTATTACAGGCTTGATTTCATCAGTATGTCTAGTTTTACCCGTAGATGAATAGGCCTAAACTGTATTAAATCAAGTTAGAGTTTGCACATTGCTTTCTTCCCCTTATTTGTCCTACAACAAAAAGACACTTGCAAACTCGAAAAAGTGAAAAATATAGTTGCTCATGATCTGCTTATCTAGTGATCAAATAAGTAAGAGCCTTGTAAAAAATTAAGCACTTAGAAGTTATGAGTTCAACTTATGGTGCCACTTACCTAGAAATCAATTTTCTACATCTTTGACTGCGAAACCTAATAAGATTTTATGGTTGTCTCATGAGAATTTTGAGGTGCAAGCTAACTCAAACACGCACGGATATAAAAAGTTGTTGGTAAAATTATTTCTATTGAAGAATGAGGAAGTTTCTTATAGAGAAAGAATGCAGAAAATTTGATCTTAGAAAAATTGGATGACAAACCATTATGGATTAGCTATTTGTCAAAGAGGACCATGCAGATCTAAGAGGTTATGAGTTCAATCTACTGTGGTTTCCTACCTAAGAATTAATTTCTTACGAGTTTTTTTGACAGCCAAATGTTGTAGACTATAGGATCATTCAGTCTCTTCCGTGAGAATGGCCAAGGTGTGCTGTGTGCATAAGTTGTTCGGACACTCACGAATGTCAAAAAAAAAAACTGGATGATAGTTCTAGCGACCATTATGTTCTTATCTGTTGATATGTTGTTCATAATTGGAAATTCTGACATTCTGTCTTTCATCCTGGAAAGCATCTAAATTCTGAAGCCGATGCTCAAGCGAACTTGGCTATCACTCTAGCTGGTAATGCTTCTTTTAAATAACTTTAGTAACCATATTTTGGTTTGGCATAAAGCTCATGATTAAGTAAGTCGATTCGTTCTATTTCAGACGGCGAAGTCCAGGAGTTCGAAGAATAATAGATTGCAGGATATGTATCTTACAGCGAGCAAGTTTTTTTCTGAGGAATGGCTTCATTTATAGGCCGATGCTTTATATGCTTCTATTCTTTTGTTAGATAATTAACAATTTTGAAGGTAGCTTGATGTTCCTTTTGCATTTTCCATTTGAAAGTCAGAAGCAAGAAAATATTCTTTCCATTTAGCCAAATTTTGCATTGAAACCAACTTCCTTTACTGATACCATCTTTAGTGCTTTGTAGGCTACTCTAATAAGGAATGTCTAGTTTGTTACATTACTTTTAAATTTATTCACAGAGTACAGTTGGTAAGATCCTTTTTATAGTCTAATTTCATCGTAGCTAAATATTAGAATGTCAACTTGAGCATATTGGTTAAACCTGAAGGCATTTATTATTGAAAATATCAAAAGGTTCCAATCTTCACCCACACATATAGTTGACCTAAAGAAATCATTATTCCTCCACATCCTGAATTCCAAATGTCGTTTCATTTGTTTTGGTTTCTTCGATTATAATATCTTGACATGGAAATGTTTGGACTAAGGATTTTTATTTACTAATAATTATGGTGAGATTTCATAGTCTTTATGAGATGAGATAAACTTGCCTCCTTAAGTAAGGAGGCAAGACCTTCTTAAAAGGAGTATGTGGTACCATTTGGTGACACAAATTTTTTTTTATTTTAAAAATAGTATTGTTTAAAGAAAATTTGTGACACCATACCCCTTTTAAGGAGGGCTTGTCTCCTTAGCTAAGGAGGCAAGTTTTTCTCTTATAAGATATAGTTGAAACAATCCAAAACCCTTTCTAATTTTTACACCCGAATTTTATGCTCAACATACTTGCTAAGTTTAATCCCAAAGGCAAGTATAAGTTCTGGTTAGCTATTTACTTTTCTTTTTAGCAAAAATGGTAGGCAATCGACGAGATTAAAGTTTACTCAAGTGTCTTTCAAACATATTAAAATTAACCACCTTTACTTCATTATACTCCTTTTAACCTAATTTGTTAAACTGGTCGAAAGAACAACTATTGATGGGCGTGGTTACCTTGTTTCAAAAGAAAAAACATAAGGAGATGGTTAGATAAAGATTGGGAAGCAATCATGTGAACGACCACAAAACAATTGTAGAAAAATTAGTCTTTAATCCAATTACCAATTTAATCTTAGCCCCCACAAAACAAGTTACACCCATCAGTAGTCACCGAAATCCAACCACACGCATGTCTCTACCGACGCATGCTAATATCGAATCCAAACCATCTAGGCCACATGGTAGACCGAGTGCTCGTCAAACATGTCAGAATAAATTTATTAACTAGCTACTAAATTTTATAGTAATCGTAGTCACGTTGAACCTAATGAGGCTAGAGTTTAAACCTGTTATTTTCCAAGTTTATGTTAATGGTTGATTATTGTTTGTTGGAGAATCTCAAACAAATAAAAGGGTTTTTTTGTTCTCATTTTAAAGAAAGCAATAATTGTTCAAGCATCAAAATATTTGAGAAATTTTACTTAAAAGAGTTAACATGTTCATGCAACTTACTCACGATTCATCTATGCACTTTTACTTAGGCTCCATTTGATAACTTTTTTTTTCGTTTTTTGTTTTTGAAATTTAAGCCTACAACAATTATCTTATCATAGTTTTTTTCTTAGTTGGATATCTACATCTTACCTATATTTTAAGAAACAAAACCAAAATTTGGAAATTAAAAAAAAAAAAAGTAGCTTCCAAAAGCTTGTTTTTGTTTTTGAAATTTGGTTAGTATTCACCAACTTTCTTAAGGAAAGATGGATATATTGTAGGAAAGATGGAGCATATAGTAAGAAATTTGAGTAGAAATAGGTTTAAATTTCATAAACAAAAAACAAAAATCCAAATGGTTATCAAATGGAGCCTTAATTATCCGTTTAATAAACATGCTTTTATATTAGTTATCTATACATAATTCTTAATCAATAATCCTACTTAACTAACGTAGCTAAATTTCAATAATCGTAGACGTCTTAGATAACTCCTAAACTAGCGAACGTGTCAGGTAGGATTGCATGTCATACTCCAAGGGGTGACGCAGTAGTTGAAGACTTGGGTCAATGTATGCTCCCCTCAAGGTTCCAGGTTCGAGACTCAGTTGTGACATTACTCCTTCGATGTCTCCCGGTGCCTGGCCTAGAGACGGGCGTGATTACCTTTGTTTCAAAAAAAAAACTATCGAACGTGTCGGGTAGGATTGCATGTCATACTCTTCTCCTAGCATGCATTAAGTTTAGTACGAGTTAGAGTCCTAGTTGATAAGGTAAATAGAAGAATTTTCTATACAAATGCTGCCAATCCATGTAATATCATATTACAAAAGAAAATAAAAAAATTATTAAAGGTTGTATCTTGAGATCTGTTATCTTAGGCATCTCTTAGGTTTTTGGGCATAGCATGATCAGACAAGCCTATTTCTTAAAAAGTAAGAAACGGAAAATGAGAACGTTATCAAACTGAGCCCTTAGTTGCTCATTTTAGTTGTTTAAAGTATGTTTAAGCTATAACCGTTTCCGCATGAAACAGGTGTATTTAACACTTCATGACTTGACTAATTGAATAATGAGAAGTATTATTTTCTGTTTTTTGTTTTTCTCACGAGCTCTCCTAGTTCGTCTTCACTACTTTATTTTGTGTAATTCTCTAGTTCTTGGTTAAGTGTTGTTTTTTATTGATAACATTTAAGAGTCATAACAGCTAGTCGTGGACAAAAAAGGTTTTTAGAAAGCGTTCTTGAAATCAAGTGGATAACCCACTTCAATCGATTTAGTCAAAAGCAATCTTGTAACAAATCCTGGTGGTTAGGTTTTGATAATAAATTAGCTCAACGATGACAACTATTTGTTGTGGATGATGCAAGTCTTAGTAATAATTTAGGGTCGTGGACTTGAAGATCACGTAAAATCATTACCAAAAGAGTTCTTCAAAGAATCTGGTTGTGACAAAATTGGTAGAGGAAAATACAAATTATAGTGTGCAATATCTGTCTATAATATCTGAAGATAGTAAAATCAAGACAGCCTAGGAGTTCATTTTTTCTTATTGTCTACAAAGAGTCATCTAGAACAGAATAATTCCAATAGTGATGCTACTCTGCCTAGTAAAATCAAGACAAAATTGGTAGTTTGTAGCATTTGTGACGTGAATTCATTTCTTACATTCTTCATATATTTTATTTTACCTATATTATTTTAGGTTAAACTCCTATTTTGGTCCTAGACTATGGTAGTTGTTTCATTTTAGTCTTTGGACTTTAAAAGTTCAAATTTAGTCCTTTGGTCCCTGCCGTTTATTTGAAGTTAACATCTGTTAAATGTTCTCTCTCTTTTGTGGATCAGTTCTCTGGATCTACCATTGTCTCTCTCTAACCCAATCTTTCTTTTTTTAGATTTCTTCAACCCCAATCTTCTCCCTTCGAAATCACGGGCGTGGGATATATCGAAGTTTGATTCAATATGGATTTTGTGCTTTGTTTTTGATAAAAATGAAGGGACAAAGAAGAAGAAGCTTTCTACAGTTCTTCAGGTGCTCCTTCAAGATTTCTTTTATTTTTCTCTCGTTATTGCTCTGCAAACGACGAAGTTTAGAGTTCTCAATTTAATCCAGAATGTCATTTGAAAACAAGCTCGTTGGTGGAACAATTTTTTGGACTTTGTCTATCTAAAGGGTCAATTGATGGGACGTCACTGCTCTTCTTTTTTATCAATTTGTTTTTTTACCGATACGATACACCAATTTGGCCGTTTAATTGATCATTTTTAGGGTCAATTCTCGAATAATTAGTTTGAGAATTTTGGAGTGGATTTGATTTCCGAGTGAATTTCGCTCCCTAGTTTGGCCAATTGATTACTTTTCTTTTTCAATATAGAAAATTAGAAGAAGGAACAGAGGGAAACACACAATTCTCCAAGAAATTAGAAACGTTAGAGGTTATCACTTGGATGTAAACATAAGAGTGATTGGATTTTTCTTCAAGAAATTGATTTTTTTTTTCGAGAAATGAAGTCATTGAGCTTAAACCAGCGGGAGTCACTGCTTCGGAGGAGTTGGGGTTGAAGAGAGAGAGGGGAGAGCAACCAGAGACCTGATCTTGAGGAGAGAGAAAACATTTAACAGATACTTAACTTCAAATGAACGACAGGGACCAAATTTGAGATTTTCTCATAGTCTAGAGATTAAATTTGAATTTTTGAAAGTTCAAGGACTAAAATGAAACTACCATAGTCTAGGGACCAAAATAGGAATTTAACCGTTATTTTATCATAATCGAATAACGCATGATTAGGCATATACAATAAAGTATGAGAAAAACAACAAAATGAATATCAAAGTGGTAAGGGACAATCATAGACAGCACATCAAACCAATGATCCAAAGGCGTCCTCAATCTTTTCCTGGCCATTGCTTATGTGCATGAAATGAGAACACGCGAAAGGAAAAAAAAAAATACTCAGCCGACATCTCTATGTGATAAATTTAGTTAAATTACAATGCCATTTACCATACTTTTCAACAAAAAAAAAAAAAACAATGCCATTACCGTACAAGTATGTTTATTGGTTTACAGCGCCTGGAGGATTATTCTGTAGATTGTTCATAATTCTACTGTGGCATGTCTTACTATAATGCCCTTTTTCATGGCATAGTTTGCAGGCATATGTTCTTCTACGGGTTGAATTATTAGCTTTCCTATCAATTTTGGGACAGTTCCGTAGATTGTTACCCTTTTCATTGCAGATCCTACAATAATGCTGCCTTACTCGGCTGATTTCATTAGCCATTCTATCTCCATTGATCAAATTCAGGCTCAACACATTACGAAGATTCCGCCCATCAGGATACTGCCTACCTGTATTTGGATTGCTCAAATCGAACTTCGAACAGCTTCTCCTGTTATGGCCCTTTGCACCGCATATCCTACAGTGACGCTGAACTGTTCTGCTCATCAGTTTACTATTCAACCTAGACTTCTCACAAGTTCTTCTGTTGTGGCCCTTCTCTCCACATACTCTACATCTGAATCGCCTATCAATGGAACCTTCCTTATGTTCTGAACAATAGTGTCTTCGATGCCCCTCACGTCCACAATTTTTACAGTAAAATTTTACTCCTGCATTTGATAACGAATCCGCTTGCCAATGTCAGCTACAATATAATATATTAGAAAGAAGATAAATGCTTTCAGTAAAGTGCTGGTCACTAAGGAAATTTCCACTAGTAACGGCACAGTTTTTCTCTTTTGATAATTAACCTAACTAACACCTGCAGGGACGAAGTTAGTAAACATATGGTAATCCCCTTACCAAGACTTGTAGGTACTCTTTTTGTTCATCAATTCAACAACATTCCGTAGAAAAAATAATCTTACATAATGCTTACTAATTTGCATTCCGCCAATGAAATTATTATTTTTTAAGCCAAAGATAAAGAGTTGGACAAGTGTTCAGTATAGGTAGTTTTTGGAAGGTTTGTGATAGAATCTACCACACTTTTTATTAAACTACGATAATTCTTTCGAGAGAATCTCTCAAAGAGCCAGAGTACATAGACGACAACTGAATGAATGATGAAATAGTGACCTATCATATCCTATTTATACTAAACCTAGGAATTAACCTAATTTGGTAATAATCTCTATTAAGGCCCAAAAGTCCAATACAACTTTAATTCGCATAACATAAATATATTAAAGAATAGTAATAAACTAAATCTGTCACTTCTTGCTCCGCCTCGAGTAGACCTTCAATGATCTCGGGATCGTATCAGTTCGCTAGAATGAAAATCAGTCTCACCAAACCAGTGTTTTAAAAGTCGCGCTTAGGCACAAGGTTTGCTGGAATGAAAATCAGTCTCATCAAACCCATGTTTTAAAAGTCAGCACTCAGGCACAAGGTTTGCTGGAATGAAAATCAGTCTCACCAAACCAGTGTTTTAAAAGTCGCGATCAGGCGTGTGACTAGGCACATGTAATAAGATGCACGCCTTTTGGTGCCTTGCGTGAAGCCCCAAGCGCCAAAAGGCGTGGGCCTTGTGGAATTTTTTTTTCCTTTGTGTTTTTTGTGTTTGAAATCCCTATAAAGTGCGTGAAGATTGATAGTTAAATATTATATATGTTTTATATATTATTCTTGGTTAAAACTTCATTTATGTCCATGAAAAGTGTTTTTTATTGTGTATGTACACACATAAGTTTTTGTGTTTTTTTATATATTGCGCCTTAAGTAAAAAAAAAAAAAAAAAACTCTTGCCTTTCAATGTGCCTGTGTCTCAGGCTCCAGAGGGCCATTGCGCAGCCTTGTGCTTTTTAAAAGGCTGCACCTACATGACAACATGAAATCCCATGAGGTTTTGTCCCAATTGCACAGGAAAGTTTTGGATAAGTTGTAACAGTTTTTCTGTTGAATAAGATACAATTTCATTCATGGTATGAAATCATAAGAAAAGGGGGAAACCCAACTGCTGAGGAGTTACAAAAAAAGGCTCTCCAATTGAAAAGAGAAGAGGAACTATAACTGTGAAAGATTCAATATGCACTATGGTAAGCTGAAGTTCCGTAGAAGGTTAGATATTTTATCTAAATTTTTTTGTTGAAAGGCACAAGTGTGGCAATAACTGTTCAGAAAGACATACTAACAGCAATCTACTAACCAGTATGTTCCATCTTAGCAACAGGAGGGGTAAACCCACAATTAATTATAACCTCATTGCAGATATACCCAAAGGATTTGGTTTTCCTTGTTAGAGGAGTTCAACATGACCAGTGTTTCCCTCATTCTCTAGGCCTTGAACAGTTTGTAAGCCACCCCATAAAGAAAGTTAGCAATTTAGAGAAAAATGCAGTAAAGGCGATAATGGTATCGATAGAACGAAACTACAAAATTTTCTAGGATTTTTTTAGTGGGAGTAAGGAACAAACTCTTTTTCACACTTTTTTTAAGAAAACGTTGTTTTTGTTCTCGTGCCAAATTTCTTTTTTAAAAAATGTTGCTATTTTTTTAAAATGCTATTTAAGGAGTTTTTGTTAACCATCGGCCTCTTTCAGGTTGAACCCTCATCACATCACCATTACCAATGCTCGACAGTTTAACCAAATTTGTCTCTGAAGGTTTTCCCCTTCAATGATTCACGTGTAAAAACACAACAATACCAGAACAGAGAGAACAAGAGCATACTGTTCTATGATCTCCCTTCAACACTAGATCCAAAATAACAAAAATAACACAAAAAACCACAAGAGAACACAATCAACCGCTATTATGAGAGATGGGAAACTTTCCTACCGAAACAATCGGCCACAAATCAACAATGAACCCTCATACTTGCTTCCCCTTCCCTACATAACAACATTCCCTTTGGTGTACTCAACAACACGTTCCGCTACTCCACTAACTAATAGTCAGTTCTGGTAGGAGATGCATATAACTCTCTCTAACTTTTAATGAAAACGAGTCAATGACGATATCAAAAGAAAAAATTGTAGTTACTACTTTCAAGTAAAATGCCAAGGTGAAAAGTTGTTAGAAAGCTATACTAAAATGTTTATTATCCTATGGGAACCTTACCACTTCAAAGCATTTAACCTAAAAATGCTGTAGATTTTTTATTGTAGTGAAAGTTGAGCACAAAAATTGACCTTTCATTGCAATGCTCCGCTTTCGACGATTTTCTGGATCACTAAAGAATGATTTCAAG
Source organism: Sicyos edulis (assembly GCA_036507275.1). NCBI lineage: Eukaryota > Viridiplantae > Streptophyta > Magnoliopsida > Cucurbitales > Cucurbitaceae > Sicyos > Sicyos edulis. Next base: position 14,619,662 of record CM071856.1, on the reverse strand, counting down.
GCTTCAGAAGTACGTTTTCTTGCTTCAGCACTTCCTTTGGCTTTCTGTGTTACAAAGAAAATATCATATATTTGAAGAAGCTTACAGGTTTAATGGGCTTGAAATTGTTTGATAACTATATGCATTTGGCAAAATCAAATATAGGTTCTTTAAGACTGTGACTATTTCTGGTATTGAGGCACAATTCTCATAAAAAGATTTAAAAAAAGGGAAAGAAAGTATGTGTTAGGGTTGAGGCCTTAGAGGAATAGGAATTAATATAGGGGTATGTTAGCAATTACTTAGGGAGTAAGTTAGGGTATTTTGTTATAAATAGAGAGGGTTGGCTAGTGTTTTAGGCATCCAAAATATTGAGTGATTATCTTGTGGGCTCTTAGAGAGTATTCTCTAGAAAAAGGGAAGTTCCAAGTCCTATCAAAACTTGGGTTATCTTGTAATTCTTTTATCTTTTGATAAAATCTAGATCCTGAATCTTATCAATATGTTATCCAATAGATATCAACTTGTAACATCACAAGCATTCAAGTTTTTTAAGACTAGCAATCAAAGGAATATATTTTTTTGAAACAAGGGTAACCACACCCGTCCCTAGGCCAGGCACCAGAGACATCGAAGGAGTAACGTCACAAGTGAGTTTCGAGCCCGGATCTTGAGGGAAGCATACCCTCAAAGCTCAAGTCTTCAACCACTACGCCACCCCTTGGGGACCAATCAAAGCAATATATTAGAAACATCTCAAACCAGAAACAACCATGGCCACATGTTAAATATAATAAAACTTTATAAAAAGTGACTAAACTAATTTGGTTTCATGATATTCCAGTTATTTTATTTTATTGAGTTTAAAATCACACTACAGGACATTGTACTTGAGTAAGTAAACAGAACAAGTAGGTTATAAAATTGAGATTGTAACAATATTAAAAATAGAACTCCAGAAGGCATATTATCTCAAGAACATACCTTTATTGCAGCCACTCTCTGAGCATGAAGAGTGGGGTCACGATGGATAATCTTCATTCTTTTACTAAATAGACCCGTTTTGGCATTGAGACTCTGCAATCATTCAACTAAACAGCAAAGATTAAATTCAGGAATTGGTAAACAGCAGACAAGTATATTTGAAGAGCAATACTTCTCCCATATCTGAAGTTTAAAATCTCTTAAATGACTAAAACCGTATTCCTCAACATCAACCGGAGAGTTGAGAGACGACGTGCTTGTTTTATTTATATATTGAAGGATTTCAATGATCAGTGTGTGTAAGCTCACCCTTATTTGTTTAAGTTATCTTTCCAACAATGCAGCATGAATGTAATAGCTTACAGGTAACATTAAGGGAAGGTAGAGAACAAACTTTCAATGATCGACTGATCTTTAATCCAACTTCAGGAGGAGGTGATTGGTAAACACGCTTTGATTTCTTCTTTTCTTCCAACTTAATTTCCAAGTTATCAACTTCATCATCTTCCTTCATTCTTAATGGAGAACTATCATATAAACACATGAAAAAACTTAGATGCCGAAACACACCAAGACTAAGATTAATCTAGAATTCAACCTACAGAACAAATATTGCAAATCAAAATACGAAAATCTAACTTATTATTCCTATTACACAATGCATCTTAAAGACACTGCTATCAAATTTGTTTATAATGCATCAAAAGTGATTTCAAAAAACTTAACTCTCATAAAAAATGACCTTAAAACCCTTAAACCCACACCTGCATCAAGATCATTCTTCACTTCTTACAACAAAAAAAAAAATTAATATTATTATTTGATACTATGAACATCCATCTTGAATCGGATCTCAATTTCATTTTATTGGACAAAATATCCGTTCGGATTTAATGGGCTCTGATACTATATTAGATAAGGTAGACATCCAACTCAAAACCAATCGGTGATTAGAGAAGTAGCCCACCTTTCTTATATATTGCTAGGAGGCTCTTCACTTTTCGATGTGGGATCCTCAACAACTATTCCCAAAGGTTTCATATTTAACCAAACCTTATGATCTATTCTGAAAGAGATGCACTAGATGAGGGAATAATTCTCCTGTAGTCATGTTTTATTGGTTTTGGATTTAAAGAATAGAAAATAAGCATGGTTGTCGATTATTTCTCTCAATTAAATAAAGAATAACACCACAAATAAAGTTTCTCTGAGACAACTCCTTCACTTCCTTAAAGCTAGCATTCAGTAAAAACTACAATAAAAATGAAAACACAGGAACAAAAAAAAAAGAGATTGTTATTTACGTTGACCGTGCTTTCTCCCATGGTTGTTCATCAATGGACTCTTCCCATATGACACGATCTCCCAAGCATTGGTGGCAGGTCTCTATACCCTGGCAACATGAGGTAAAGGTAAACAAACAAGTAGAACAGGGCAGAACAACCATCATTTCTATGCACTAAGATTATTTCCAAATCGGGATGAATGTGCTAATACTGAGTGAAAAAGTTACTGTAGTGGTTGATCACAAATCCTAAATTCTCAATAGGTTTATATCCTTGGGAAACTTTATTTTACAAATTAAATTTGAACACTAGCAAGAGAGCAGAAGTTAAAGTAATGGTTATTTGGGGAGGGCTTTGAAGATAAAGAATTTTATCAAAGTACTATGGTTATTAAAGTATCAATCAAATCAGTTTGATGTTAACTTATGTTCTTCGAGGCACTTTTAAATAATTCCCAAACAATTAATTGGGAAAAAATCACTTTTCTAATCAAGCCTTCTAAGTGCATATACTATAACTACCTAAAAGCACTTATAAATCCACTTAAAACCAATTCTAACCTGAATATGGAGGAGTACCGAATGACATTGACAACTCTTCCTCAAAAATCCACATTAGAATGAGCTATTGCAACAATGCAAAATAATTATTCATTTCTAATCATTCAAAATAACTCATCATGTCAAAACCACTCAACATAATTCCCATCCAAATTAACGATTGGCAGGCTGCAACTCTTTTACAAAAAATCACATATAAACGAGCTATTGACGGCCATTCCTCTACAAAAATGTATTATAACCTCAATTTGTAATCATTCAAAATAATTAATCATACAACTATTCATCCACAGAGCATATACCTTTCCATTACATACGGAACAGTCTGCACGGGATCTTTCAATCCCACATTCCGTACAGGGCGTGTAGCCCCTACCTCGGCAACTCGGACATGGTAGCTCTTTAATATACTGACCGTTAGGGCCAAACCAGGACCTGGGTTCAGGTGCGCTAGAAGGTGAACAAAGCACAGAAAAATTGAGCATAAGGTGTTCTGGAAATGAGAAGAAGTAAAGGCCGATCGTAATGAACCTTGGGTTTAACCGGACGCCAAGTCCGTACAAGTCCTCAGCAGGATCGAAGGGCGGGTGCGCCGATCTGGGGATGGCAACAGAGTGGTGGTTGGTGGAGAAACAAGCAACGAAGCGAGGCGCGAAGGATACACGTTGGTTTGGTTGAAGCATTGTGAAGAATCTGAAGCCGTTCCGGCGGCGGAACAACTGCGGCGCCGTTGCCCGAATAGACGAACACATGGAAGAGGGCATCTCGTAAATGAGTTGCTATTTCGGATCAACGCGAAGCGAAGATATTTGGGTTTGGGTTTGGGTTTTGCATGTGTGGTTACAAATGGAACAACCTGTCACCCTTTTTCCCTTTCTTTTTTTGTTTATAGGGGCTCATAATTAGAGATGTCAACGGGGCGGGGCGAGGCCGGGGAATGGCTTCCCTGGCCCCGTTCCCGCCATAAAATTCAATCCCCGTCCCTGGAAAAATCACCGGTTTTTTTTTCGGGGATCGGGGCTGAGATTCCCCGCGGGGATTTTTTACAATTTTTTTTTTCTTTTTTCATTTTTTTAAATATTTTTTGGATAAAAAATTCAAAAAATTAGATTTAAAAAAATATATATATCTATAAGTTTCAATTATAATGTTAATTATCAAAGAAAATATTCATATGTATAGAAAATATCATCAACAAAGATATATTTATTTGAAAATTAAAAGAGTTGAATTAAAAAATATATATTAAATAAAATAAATGAAATAATCGGGGCGGGGATCGGGGAATCGGGGACGGGGAGTACAATCCCCGTCCCCGGCACCGTTTAGCCAACGGGGATTTTTTCTCCCCATCCTCAGCCCTTCTGCTCCCGCTTTAATCGGGATTTCCCGCCTGTTAAGGGGGGTCCATGAGAAAATGGACATCTCTACTCATAATACCTACTTTCAATGCCATTTCTTTAGTAAATTGATTCTCTTAAGTCTTAAGGGTGTGTTTGTTTTGGGGTGAGATGAGGTGTTGAAGTCCAACACCTTGTTTGGTCCAAGGTGTTCTTCACCTCACCTCATCCCATATTCTTCTTTTTCTTTTCTTTTTTTAATTTAATATTTATTCATCTTTTTATTTATATATTTTTTACTTGTTTTCTTATTTTATGTTTGATATATATTTTTTATAATAATACTATTATTATTTAAATATATTAATATACCGGTATATAATTATAATAATTAGATAAATTGTAATGGATAGTCTAGTTTAACAAAAAAATTACAAATTTAGTCAAATATGAAAATATTTGCAAATCTAGTCAAATATATGGCATCACTAATACTCATCATACAATATAGTATTATGTATTAATTATACCGTACGGTATGACTATTTTTTTCCCTAGTATTGTGAATATTTTTTCAATTTGTCCTACCCCAATAATTATACTATTATTACATCAAACGTTTATTTAAATAAATTTAAATTTTACAAATTAAAATAAATAGATATATAATATCTCTTAATATATGACAATAAATTTTAATATTTTTATTAATAACAAATTAAATACTCTCTATTTCTTTGTATCCTTAATAACAAAAAAATTATGAAACTTCAATTGTTTAGAGATAGATTATAAATATCGTATTTGCAAAATTTATAATTAAAAAATTATTGTTATTAAGTTATGTATTTTTTAAAATATTAACAATATGTACATCAATTTATTATTAAAACAACAATCAAATTTAAATAATTTATACGCATGTCGCTTAAAAAAAACTATGAATATGAATGCATAAAATGTATAAGAAAATAGTTTCTTTTTTAATAAAATAAAAATTGCTATAAAAAATTTATAATTACTAGTTTAACCAAATGGTTTTATTTTTATTTTTTAATTTATTATTTTTTAATAAATAGAAACTTGGTATTTTTAATTTTTTTAATTAATGATCTACAAATATTTTAGATTAGTCAAACTTCATTTTTGTGGTGTGAAGTTTTTTCTCATTATTATTATTTTTAATTAAACAATATTTAAGTGTGAAAGATTAGAAATTTTGATATTATGTTATTATGTCGTACATAATATCATTGAAACTACGTTTCTTTTCAATATAAATATCAATATCATCAAGAGTGGTATAATATTAATTTTATATTACTTGCATTTTATTTATAATAGTAGTTATATTTATATACTTATGTTAATAGCTAAATATTTGAGAATAATTGTTTTCAAAAAATGAAAAAAAAAGATATTTGAGAATAATTTTATTGTTAGAGAAAAAATAAGAATAGATAAAAATAAAATAAAAAATCAGATACTCTAACATCTCATCTACTTTCCTCTCACTCCAAACAAAATTTTTCTGTCATCTCATCTCCATGCACCCCAAACAAGGTTTTTCTATCATCTCATCTCACTCCACCCCAAACAAAGTTTTTATGTCATCAACATCTCACCTCATCTCATCTCATCTCATCTCATCTCATCTCACTTGCAGCCAAACACCCCCTAATAGTTCGTGTATATGAGATTTTTAGATTTTTGTGGAGAGTTATGTTATTTATGAACTTTCATTTATTTATTATGTATAAATCTTTTTTTTTTTCGAGTACAAGTTGAGGGAAGGGGATCATAGATACTAATTCCAAAGATCGAATGAGTGAAATTGATTAACATCAAACCAGATAACTAATAGTGTCATCGACCCACTTCGGTCATTATGATTAAGTTTTTATATTTCTTCTCCATGAGAATACTTTTTTATTTTTCTTGGATAATATTGCATCCTTCATTTTTCTTTTGAATGTACTTTTTTGTGACAATTTTCAATTAATTAATTGAAAATTAATGATATTAGGTAGATGTGACAACCGGGAAAATGAAAAGGCTTTTTAATTTAAATAGAAATGTTCCTATTAAAATTTTAAGCATTTTGATATATAATGATTATTTTGGTGATTTTAGATTCAAGGACAAAATTGTAAATAAAAATAAGCTGGGGTCTAATTACCATTAATTAGAGTAATGGGTAAATTATTGATTTATTATCAATTACAATTAATAATTTGTCTTATAATAGAGTCATGTAATAAACTTCATGACCAGTTACTATGCTAAGTTTACTTAAATTATAAATATGTACGTACTAGCATGTTGAATTTTGACTTTATGCATTGTATTCATGTTGGGGAATTCTTACTGAGTATTCTTTTATACTCACTCTTATTGTGGTTATCTAGTAGGTAATCAAGGACAACATCAAGATGATTAATTTGGAGGTGTTGATGTGATTATGGGTGGAGCTTTTTTCCTGCCGAGGCACTTAGACCTTAGCTGATTAGTTCTTTACATTCTTTGGCATAGTACTATTGTTGGTATTTCTGCTTTAGTATTTGGGCATGGAAGTCTTGGTTTTTTTTTTTTTTTTGAACTATTAAACTTGTTTTGAACTACCTAAGAGATTCTTTATCTATTATTTAAAATAAACGAGGAAACAAGAGTAGAATGGTTTCTTTTGAATTTGAAATTTGATTTACACGATTTGTTACTATTTTTTAGTCAGCATGTAGTAGGAATCGTAGTTAAAAATTACGGGGTCTTATAGTTGGTATTAGAGCTCAGAGTTATAGATTTTGTAGACTGGCTTATTGAGTAAGTCGTTGTGTCCCTATGATTTTCAATGCCATTTTCATGTCATCTACTTGTTGCCTGTTATTAGTCCTAGTTGTGGACTAAGCATTTTCTTGATTCCAATGTATCTCTCGAGCATGATTCTTAGTCGAGATTTCAGAGAACAAACTAATGAGTTTGGAGTTTCAGGAATGAGTTCTTCAACTTTTGAGGTCATGTTAGGTGTTGTACTGTCATCAGCACCTGAGGTACCAACTGTTGTGTGACAATAGATAGATATGTCCACGGGGCGGGGCGGGGGACGAGGATGGTTTTACCGTCCCCATCCCCACTACTCGTTTCAATCCTCATCCCCACGAAATTCACCATAAAATTTTGCGGGGAACGGGGCGGGGATTCACCGCGGGTAAATCACGGGATCGGGTTCCCCACAGGGAATTATTCCCCATTTAACTCTTCTTTTTCTCTTTTTTTATTCTTAACTTTTTGTAGACTTTCTCTATTGTTAACTCAATTCTCTAAATCTTAGATAATTTTTTCAATATTAAAAGAAATCTTTATTGATTTTTAATTAAATAATCAATTAGGTAAGGAAAATAGTAATCCAAATAAGTATTTTTAGTACTTTATGATTATTAATGTATTTAGAAAATAAAAAATATATATACATAAAATATGGACGGGGTGGGGAACGGAAAAACGGGGATGGGAAATACATTCCCCGTCCCCATCCCCATTTAGCTTGCGGGGAATTTTTCATCCCCACTCACTTCCCTGGGGATTCACCACCCTTATAGGGGCGGGTCTCCACGGGCCCCGGCCCCATGAGAAAATGGACATCTCTAACAATAGACAAAGTTTCCACTGTTATCGTCATTAGAGGATGTCACCTTCCCAAACCTACCTGTGGGAGGACCTGAAGATTTATTATAGCAGCACTTCGTGGTATGTTTAGTGCACATAATTTTTCAACGAAAGATGGATATATCAAAGAAAATATGGAACACATGATAAAAAATTTAAGTAACAATGAACTTTAATTTAAAATAATAATAATAAAATAATTATGAAAAGGCTGTTAAGGTTGCCTCTTTTACCAATAGGAGTGACAGATCATGATTTACAAAGAAGAAGAAAGAGCACATTAAGAACGTGTTTGGTGGATAGATTGGTGAAATCCAGATTAATTTAATCCTTCCCCTGCAACTCGGATTTAATGAACATGTGAAATAGTGTGGACATCCATCTCAAAACCAATTGGTGATGAGAAGAGTAGTCCACCTACCTTTTAAACACTTAGAGATATCCTCTCCTTATCAATGTGGGATCCTCAACATGTCCCCTCAAGGTGGTGCCTCTTTTGGGCTCACCAATTTTGAATCGGATCTCAATTTCATTTTTATTGGACCGAATACCCATTTGGGCTTAATGAGCTCTGATACCATGTTAACTAGTGTGGACATCCATCTCAAAACCAATTCGTGATGAGAGGAGTAGTCCACCCACCTTTTAAACACTTAGAGATATCCTCTCCTTATCAATGTGGGATTCTCAACAAGTATTACTGTTTCAAATCCGAGAAATTCCCTCTCTCTCGTCCACTTTCTCTTTTCTTGTGTTTCCGTTTTTCCATTTCCGCAACCTTTCTCTTCTCCATATTCTTTTTTTTTTTTTGCTTCTTACGACTGATTATTTTTTATTCTTCAAATAGGATTTTGATGAGGTAAAATTTATGTAACTAATTTTTCTTCATCCCACTTTTTTTGTTGAGTTTTGTGTTGATTTTAAGCCAATGTCAATTTTTATTTGGATTTAAATCTCTCTCACGATCCATTTGAAAGGACGAAGGCTTTTAGTTTTTCCTCTATTCGCTCGACAATGGAGTTTTTTGCTTTTCTTTTTACTGCTACTCATTATCAAGGCCCATTTCATCATTGAAGTAGATGAAAAAACAAATGAAAAACTAAAAATTGAAAGAAAAAAAAAATCAAACTCATTTTATAAGAAGAAAGCCAGCGTGTCTTTCTATCTTCAGAGTGAAGTAGAAGCGAAAGACTTCGAATGCCTTGAACTTACAAACTCGCAATCTTATATAGACTGCGGACTTGAAACTAAAATTGAAAATTAAAAACTAAAAGATAAGAAGTGGGAGGCAAGACAGGACCCTTGCACTCGAAACCACTTTTGAAAAATGAAAAAGCAAACTAAATTATTACAAACTTACAAAAGTGAACAGTAAAAAGCAAACAGTAAACTATATTATTACAACACGACAAATAGTAAACGACAAACAGTAAAAAGCAAATAGTAAAGGAATCTAAATTATTACAAAACAACAAAAGTAAACAGTTGTAAATAGTTGAGATGACCAGCCGACAGGTCGAATCCTCCAAGTTGCATTATTGAGCATACCCCCTTCCACTTCGAATGTATATCTGAAGTAGACTTCGAACGAATTCAAGATTTCCATGTACACGTTAGCCGTATCCTACGCCGGCGACCACTGGATTTACTGCGCTTCGCTAACATCGCATTTACGCCTTTACTACTACCGGTACTTCGCCACCGGACACAGAGTCTTAAGCCTCTGCTTTTGGAAATCTAATTCTCGGGTGTTGAAAATAGCTAGTATTTTCCAAGCCAGAAGTAGGCTCTGGGTCTGCTGAACTCTGCAAATTTTTGTCTCCGTCTTGAATGGCTTTTTTCTCGTTTATTTACAGGAATTTACATGAACAAAATTAACATGTATATACAAAAAGTGGAGAAAAACATAAACACTTTTTTTTTTTTTTTGATTGGGCCATGATAGCCCTTTTTTAATTGGACCTATTGTGGTCATTTGGAAATGTAATATAATTTGAGTAATCGTAGTTTAATGACAATTGTAGTCTTTGATAGTTTAACGACGTTGCGGCCTAATGATAGTTTAATGACTTTGCGGTCTATGAAGTGTCTTAGTTTAACGACTTTGCGGTCTCAAAGTAGTTTTATGACAATTTCGATCTATGAATAATTGTAGTTTTAGAACAATTACGGTTCGGAGAGATCGTATACGTTATGAAGCGACGACTTTTGATTCCGTGCAACATGGTCAAAATACGTCGCCGACGACTTTTGCTACTGCCATTTGATTCCACCAATACAACTCAAAATCAAGAGAAGCCAACAAAGACTGAATCGTTTGAACCTTATAACATGGCAAATGTTATGAAGCAATTCCCGATCACAACAAAGGCAATTTCAACAAAAGAGCTCCAAACGGAGATCAGGAACCTTAAAAAAGAGGTTCAACAACTCAAACTCGACATGGTCAACCATGTGTCAAAGCTTTGGGTCCAAGTTGCGACCCTAAGAAGTGCTCCAACCATAGGAGAAGCTGATCAAGAGGAAGACATCCCGGATGATCAGCAATCCTTCATTGGCGAAATCACCAAGGTACCATACCAGAAATGGTATACAATAGTTACCCTTAAAGTAGGTGATTTCAAAAACGATTTGGTCGCACTGCTTGACTCAGGAGCATACCAAAATTGCATACGCGAAGGAAGAATACCTTCGATGTATTTCGAAAAAACTCTAGTTACGCTTAAAAGCGCTAACAATGAGCCACTCGATATTGAGCATAAATTGTCAAATGCTCATATCTGCAAAGAAGGTATTTGCTTCGTAAATACCTTCATACTGGTCAAGGAGCTTAATATGGAAATTATATTAGGAACACCATTCTTGACACAGTTATACCCATTTCAGATAACTGAAAAGGGTTTAGAATCAACTATCCTTGATTCTAAATCATTTTTGAATTCACTCAACCTGTGAAAACTCACAACGTTGATGTAATTCAAGCAAAAGAACAACAAATCGATTTCCTTAAGGATGAAATATCCTATAAGAAGATCGAGGAACAACTTGTTAATCCTAGAATAAAATTGAGGATTAACCAATTCCAAAAGAAGCTCGAACAGGACATATGTTCAGACTTTCCTAATGCATTTTGGGAAAGAAAACGCCATGTCGTTTCCCTCCCCTATGTAAAGGACTTCTCGGAAGAAGCAATTCCGACTAAGTCAAGACCAATTCAAATGAATGCTAACCTTCTTGCTATCTGCAAGAAAGAAATTGATGATCTGCTGCAGAAAAGGTTGATCAGGCCATCAAAAAGCCCACGGTCTTGTGCAGCATTCTATGTCAACAACCAAGCTGAGAAAGAACGCGGTGTTCCCAGATTGGTAATTAATTACAAACCTTTAAACAAAGTGTTGGAATGGTCGATACCCAATTCCAAACAAAACCGATTTAATCAAGCGCATTTCAGGCGCAAAAGTATTTTCAAAATTCGATCTCAAATCAGGTTTTTGGCAAATCCAAATTGCCGAAAAAGATCGATACAAAACTGCTTTCAATGTCCCGTTTGGACAATACTAATGGAACGTAATGCCTTTCGGTTTAAAAAACGCTCCATCCGAATTTCAAAAATATCATGAATGATATTTTCAATGGTTTTCAAGAATTTTCAATAGTCTATATTGACGATGTTTTGATTTTCTCTCAAAATATTGAACAACATTTTAAACACCTTCAAACGTTTTCCAATGTTGTCAAGAAAAATGGCCTAGTTGTATCGGCCAAGAAAATCAAACTAATCCAAACCCAAATCCGATTTCTCGGATTTGATATAAATTTGGGCCTCATAAAGCCCATTCACCGGTCCATAGAATTTGCTTCCAAATTCCCGGACCAAATAACAGACAAGACCCAACTACAAAGGTTTTTAGGTTGTCTCAATTATGTGGCCGAATTCCTTCAGGATATCAGGCCCATTTGCAAACCTCTTTTTGAAAGACTAAAAAAGAATCCAAAACCTTGGACCGACAAGCATACCGTTGCTGTCCAAAAAATCAAGGCTTTAGTCATATCAATTCCCTGTTTGAGTTTGCTTAATAATGAAGCAAATATCATAGTGGAAACCGACGCATCCGATATCGGATATGGAGGAATCCTGAAACAGGATGTAGATAAAAAGGAATCAATAGTGCGATTCCATTCTGGCGTATGGAATGACGCACAGAAAAATTACAGCACTGTCAAAAAAGAAATCCTTGCAATTGTACTGTGCGCATAGAAATTTCAAGGTGATTTAATCAATAAACGATTTTTAATCAAACGGATTCCAGAGCATCTAAGTTCATTTTAGAAAAAGATGTAAAAAATCTGGTTTCTAAGCAAATTTTTGCCAGATGGCAAGCAATTTTATCTTGCTTCAATTTTGAAATTCTGCCTATAAAAGGGACAGAAAACGCCCTTGCAGATTACCTCTCAAGAGAGTTCCTCTCTCAAACAACTCTCTCCCTCTCTCTCTCTCTCTCCCCATGGAAAGAAGAGCTCGCAGTAGAGGCTGAGGAGCCTCCTCCTCCTCTTCAAGGCAGCCTTCTGCTGCTTCCTCAAAGAAATCCTCAGGTGCCAAGATGTCACCTGACTCATATGTCGATGACTCTGATTACACCTTGGTAACCAGAGCAAAAGGAAAATCCAAAGCTGGGTCATCAACCCATATCCCCCCCTGCACATCACGTGCAACCTACTCAAAATACGTCGCCGACGACTTTTGCTACTGCCGTCGTCCCCGACAGATTCATTCCACGACCCGAAATCAAGGGTTATTTAAAAAAGAATACTCCTCATGGAGAATTCATCATTGAACCAGAATTCGACGACACAAATGTTTCAAAGATCGTCGAAAATATATTTCCTTATGGCTTTTTCTTCATGCCAGAATCTCATAAAAAAACCCATCGGTTTTATGAATTCATTTTAGTAGACACTAAATCTGCTGAAATAATTTATCATCCCAATCCAAAAGATCCTGAACGGATCGCATAATCAAAATTTAAAATTTTCAAAGTCCTCAATCCTACGGCATGGAACCAAAGTATCCATACCGAGAAATCATTCTCGAGGAAATTCACTCCTCAAACTTATTCATATCGCGATTATGTTCGCACCTGATATCACGTACTGTTTTACCAGAATTTCAAAGATTCATGGTTTATTCATTTCTGCCCGAACGCACAGAAGGTTCATTTCCCTATGTGGTTCGTAAGCTGGTGGACAGTGTTCGGTCTTACTACCAACATCTTCCCAGTCCCGATTCAAGAATCATTTTACTATTTTTCGAAGAACATCTTCAAAAATAGTTTTCCAATCACCATGACTTTCTCCATGTACTTTCAAATTCCATGGATCTTATCCTGGAATTTTGAGGTGCGTGTATCCACTCTCACCAAGAGTTTGGTGAAAGTCATTTTAATTAAGTGGTGGGATAAGTTTAACACTACCCACTCCGATATTCGATTCATGAAGGCTTGGTTTTCCAAGAATGGTCATCTTCAAGACCTTTCTTCCCGTCGGAACCAAGAATTCCTCAACAAGAAAGCGCAGTTGGTCGCTGCCCTAGCTCAAACCTCATCCGAATCTGATTTGCAGAAACGATGGAGTGAGCTAGCTTCATTGGCGGATGATTCAGTCTCATCCAAACATTCTGAAGTTGAAGCATCCGACTCAGATAAATATGAGATTGAATACGTCTACGATCTCTCCGAACCGTAATTGTTCTAAAACTACAATTATTCATAGACCGAAATTGTCATAAAACTACTTTGAGACCACAAAGTCGTTAAACTAAGACACATCATAGACCACAAAGTCATTAAACTATCATTAGACCGCAACGTCGTTAAACTATCAAATACTGCAATTGTCATTAAACTACGATTACTCAAATTATATTACATTTCCAAAGGACCACAATAGGTCCAATTAAAAAAGGGCTATCATGGCCCAATCAAAAAAAAAAAAAAGAAAAAAAAAAGAGTGTTTATGTTTTTCTCCACTTTTTGTAAGTTTGTAATAATTAAGTTTGCTTTTTCATTTTTCAAAAGTAGTTTCGAGTGCAAGGGTCCTGTCTTGCCTCCCACTTCTTATATTTTAGTTTTTAATTTTCAATTTTAGTTTCAAGTCCGCAGTCTATATAAGATTGCGAGTTTGTAAGTTCAAGGCATTCGAAGTCTTTTGCTCTCTACTTCACTCTGAAGATAGAAAGATTTCTGCTTTGAGTCTTTGGATACCCGGTTGTAAATATCCTCCCCTTTATTGGTATCAGAGCAGATAATATTCAAAGCCACACACAAGAACATGAAACATTAACATGAGGTTCAAAGTTACTGTATCTCTTTACTAGTTTATTGCTTTCACATGATTTACTCCAAAGACTTCTCATAGCTGCAATGAGTGAGCCTTACTCTATCTTTGAGACACATGTGAGGTAGAAGGCATCAGTTGTGCTAGAAAATGGCTATCCTTGGTAAGTGCCCTCACCTAAACATCCGAAGTCTGTTGGTTGATATAATTAAATTTACCACAATCCATAAGTTTAGGCTTTTGGATTGATTGGTGGTTTAACATAATTCAACATGGTATCAGAGCAGGAAGTCATGAGTTCGAATTCCTGCCAAGTCATTTCCTTCCCAATTAAGATTAAATTTTACTTGTAGGGCATTTCTCAAATTTCAAAGCCTACAAGTGAGGAGGAGTGTTGGTTGATATAATTAAAATTTTCCCAATCGGTGGTTTAACATAATTCAATAGTTTTTTAATCTCTTATCGAAAATAGCCTCTTCTTCTCTGAGGCACATGTGAGATAGAATGCACCACTTGTGCTAGATGGCTATCCATGGTAAGTACCTTTCTCTATATATTGCCTTAGGTCTCTTTGCAAGTCATAGGAGAAGTAAGCAACTTTCATTAAGATGAGTGAAAGTACAAAATGGTTGCAGAAGAACAAGAGCCTACCAACGTGAAACTTGGAAGATACCAAAGGAAGAAATGAAAAGATTCTCAATTCTAAATTTACAAGTGAAGATGTTGTACGGATAATAGTTAGAATGCCTTGTTACAGTCTCTATGCTAAGGATATTTATGTATTAGAGTTCAATGTATTATTTGTATAGTTTATTACGTTATTGGCATGAGGCCCGTTAGGCCCGTTAGGTCCATTGTAAATCCTATATAAAGACATTACCTATCAATGAATAAATAAGACTTTTGAGTCCAATCACTCTCGAGTACATGGTATCAGAGCGAGGTTTAGGGTTAGGGTTTTTTTTCGGCTTAGAAAACCGTTGACCACCGCCGCCGCCGCCGTTGACCGTCACCGTGATATGATCCAGGATCTAGATTATATCAAAAGTAAAAGAATACAAGATAAGCCAAGTTTTGATAGTTCTTGGAACCTCCCCTCTTAAGAGAATCTCTCGAGCTCTACAATAAATCACTCAATAATCACTTAATAATTGGATGCCTAAACTCTAACCTAACCCACTCTATTTATAACAAAATACTAACTTATTCTCCAAGTAATGGCTAAATAGAGCCCTAGGCCCAACCTTATCACACCGCCGCTTGAAACGTGACGCTCGTTGAAGTCGCAGCTCCGTCCGGTCAACGACGAAGCCGCACCCGCCGTCGAGAGGTTTTGCCGGCCAAAAGTCGCCGCCGCTGCTCCGATCGGGAAGTTTTTTAGTGGGTTTTGTTCGCGCCGAGGAGTAGTCCAAGGCTGTTCACTTTGTTTTCTGTTTTCGACCTCGAAAGGTCTCGGGTTTGTCAGTTTTTCCAACTGTGGGCGTTTGTCATTTTCTATTTTCTGGGCTGTTCTGAATTTAGGTTTTGTTTCAGTCTCTTCTTTGGATATTCAGCCTATTACTTGTTTTTCGGGACCTTGTTGAGCACACATGGCTGATTTCAAACAAACGAATGTGATTTCGCACTCAATGGAAATCACGAAACGGAAGTTGAATGGTACCGACTATCTCGATTGGAGTCAGACGATTCGCAACCATTTGTTGAGTAACGAACTAAAAGAACAAATGGATGGTGAACCTCCTAAAGACGAAGCTGAAAAGAAAAAGTGGGATCGGGTTGATGCTCGTCTATATAACCAGATTACTAATTCGATGAATGATGAGATTGTGGACCTAATTAGTCATTGCATTACGGTCAGTCACTTAATGACATATGTGGAATTCCGGTACTCCGAGAAGGAGCAGGTTACAAGGACTTATGATGTTTGCTCCTCCTACTTTTACGCTGATCAGAATGGTGAGCCATTAATGGCTTACTACACGAAGCATAAACGGAATAGTTCTGAATTGAATTCTCTCATGCCTTTCAGTAGTGACATTGTAGTGCAACAAACTTAGCGGGAAAAGATGGGTGTTATTAGCTTCCTGCGTGGTCTGGGTCCAAAGTATGAGAATGCCAAGTCTCAAATCTTGTCTGGAACTAAACTCCCATCATTGGATGATGTGTTTCGCCGGCTACAATGAACGGAGGTACATTTGGTTGACCGGTCGAATAGTGCCTTGCTTGGAAGGAGTGACTCCCTTGGTGAGAGGATTGTGAGTGCTCCAGTTTCAAAGTCTGGGTATGATCTCCGCCAGGATGCTAGTAGTGACAACCAACGTCCGAAATCTCGAATGGGAGTAACTTGTTATTATTGTCAGATACCGGGACATTTGAAACGGGAATGTCAGAAACTGCAATATGATAGCCAAAAGATTCAGAAGGCCCATGTTGTGTCTAACGAGAAAGCTAATGTTGATGAGTTTGCTAAAATCTGGGTGTCTTCTACTTCATCGCAGCCATTGTCCTCTGAATTCCCACATGCCGCAGTCATAGCTGAAACAGGTAACAACCACTGTCTTCTTTCGTCGTCTACAAAGTGGGTCATTGACTCTAGGGCGACCGCTCATATGACAGGTAACAAAAACTTGTTTTCTACCCCATTGTCCTCTATCCATTTTCCTGTTGTTACCTTGACAGATGGATCATTGTCCCCTGTACAAGGGTCGGGGTCAATTAACTTTACCCCTACCCTAACGTTACCTTTTGTCTTATGCCTACCTACATTCTCTTATAATCTGATTTCTGTTAGCCAACTAACTCGAGATTTACATTGCTCTGTTTCTTTTTTCCCTGATCATTGCTTGTTTCAGGATCATTTGACGAAGAAGATTATTGGTAGAGGGCATGAAGCTGGGGGTCTCTATATCTTGGACCAGCCACCAGTCCAAGTCGTCGCTTGTGCAATTTTCACTGCCGGATGGGTCATCCTTGTTTGTCTATTTTTTTTTTAAAACAAGAAACCAATATATTCATTGATGAAATGAACAAGAGTACAGAGGAAACAAAAGAAATAAAAACAATGCCAAAAACAAAACAAAAACAATGAAAATAGAGAGTTGGAACAAGAAATAACAAACAACAAGATAGTAGAATAAATAAACAACTAAAGAAAATCAGCCCAATTAAGATAAATGTCTTGGATGGAAGAATCTGCAAAAGCCTTTGAGGAAGATGAAGCCCAAGTCGAAACGTGCATTCGAATCGATTCATATCGGGAAAGCCAAGGAAGATGCTCATCTTGGAAAATTCGTTGGTTCCTCTCCCCTCTCCTTGTTTGTCTATCTTGAAAATGTTATTTCCAGAATTTAGTAAAGTTTCGTCCTTGAATTGTGAGTCATGTCAGTTTGCTAAGTTTCATAGATTGAGTTCTAGTCCTAGGATTAATAAACGAGCCAATGCTCCTTTTGAGTTAGTTCATTCTGATGTTTGGGGTCCGAGTCCTGTAATATCTAAAACAGGATTTCGCTATTTTGTTACTTTTGTTGATGATTTTTCCCGGTACACTTGGGTCTATTTAATGAAAAATCGTTCTGAATTGTTCTCTCATTTTTGTGCCTTTAATGCTGAAGTCTGTAATCAATTTAATACTTCCATCAAAATTTTGCGCACTGATAATGAGGGAGAATATTTTTCAGGAAATCTTAGATCTTACCTTAGTGAAAAAGGTATTATTCATCAATCGTCTTGTGCGGATACACCATCCCAAAATGGTGTGGCTGAACGAAAGAACAGACATCTTCTTGAAACAGCCCGAGCCCTATCCTTTCATATGCATGTTCCACGACATTTTTGGGTTGATGCCGTATCCATTGCTTGCTTCCTCATAAACCGAATGCCATCGTCTGTTTTGGGAAGAAAAATCCCTTCCAAGTCTTGTGTCCCTCTACAGAAATGTTTCATCTTCCGCCTAAGATCTTCGGGTGTACAACTTTTATTCGCGATGTTCGTCCTCATAGGACCAAATTGGATCCTAAGTCTCTAAAATGTATCTTCCTGGGGTACTCTCGTGTCCAAAAGGGCTATCGGTGTTATTGCCCAAGCACGAATCGGTATGTTGTCTCATCCGATGTTACCTTTTTTTAGGATACTCCATTTAGTCCTGGGGATAGTTCTCCACCTGTGGAAGATGATTTGTTCATCTATGAAGTTGTCTCTTCTTCTGACCTATCTCCTCCACCACCACCTATTCCATCCGGTCCTTCTATTACTCAGGTTTACGCTCGGCGTCCACGACCCCCGGAGACATGCCCCGTACTTGTGGATTCTTTGTCATCTGGCCCGCAGGCCAGTAATGATCTCGACTTGCCCATTGCCCTTCGCAAAGGTAAACGTTCTTGTACGTATCCTATTTCCTCATGTGTGTTATATCATCAGTTGTCCTCCTCTTCTTTTTCGTTTCTTACTTCACTTGATTCTGTGACGGTTCCTCGGAATACTAGTGAAGCATTGTCTCACTCAGGATGGCACCAGCCCATGGTCGAGGAGGTGGCTGAGTTAGATGCGAATGGTACTTGGGACCTAGTAGCTCGTCTTGTCGGAAAACAGACAATTGGGTGTAAGTGGGTGTTTGCGGTCAAGATGAATGCTGACGGGTTGGTTGGTCGTCTTAAAGCTCGCTTAGTTGCGAAGGGGTATGCTCAGACTTATGTGGTTGATTATGATGAGACATTCTCTCCAGTTGCGAAGATGTTGTCAATTAGCCTGTTTTTTTCTCTCGCCGCGATGAATAATTGGCCGTTGTATCAGCTCGATGTTAAGAATGCCTTCTTGCATGGTGATCTTCTAGAAGAAGTGTTCATGGAGCCAATGTTTTAAAAATCGAACTAGGCGTACGCCTCGAGGGGTGCCTCAAGGCGAGGCGAAACTAAAATGCCTCGATTCTTACGCCTTAAAGATGAAAATTGAGGCTTACGCCTCTTTGATAAGAGGCGTACGCCTTAGTGCTAACGCCTCAGAGGGGTTAAGGCGTAAGCCTTTCTTTTTCTACTTTCTGAACAACAATGACATGGATTTTTATTAAATATTAACTTTAAGTTAAGATGGTGGCCCATCATGGTGGACCCATATAATGATAAATGAAGTTGACCTATGGAATAAAAGACCATTTGTTGAACTGCCACCTTAATTTAATTGAAAGCCACTGCTCAAGCTGAAGAAAAAATAAAAACTTGGAGTTGTATCTCCTTGACAACACAACAAAAGAAACAAGAGGTGTATCCTCCATCATTCCACAGTAGCATAGCAAAAGAAAAAAAAAAGAAACATAAAAAAAAGAAAGTTGATTTCAAAGTTCAAACATTCCATTCTTTTCTATTCATTTTCTTCTCCTTTTTTTTTATTTATTCAAAACAACATATTAAGTTTTTTTTCTTTTATATTTTTTTTTTATATTTTCTATTTTTATTCTTTTAATAGTTTTGTTCTCTTTAACGATGATGTTTTCTTTAAAATAAATGAGGTTTAAATCCTTCTTTCACTTTCTCTTCTTTATTTTTCTTTTTCTTATTAGATAAAATATCATATGTTTTTAAATATTATTACTTAGAAGGCCCATTTACCATTTTCTTAAAAAAAAATTATTACTTAGAAAAGCCATTTTATTATTTTATTATTGTGAATATATCAATTTTTATTATATCTTGGAAAAGCATAACGATCTTTAGATTACTATGATTTTTGGATTATTTATTGTCTACTTTCAAGAAGTATCATGGTGTTTAGAATTTAAAAGGGGTTGTGTTTTATGATTTAAATATTTTTTTTTTCGTCTAAAAATGAGGCTTACGCCTCATACCGCCTCGCCTCTCCAGGAGAAAACGCCTCGAGGCCGCCTTAAGCTTTTTAAAACATTGCATGGAGCAACCACCTGGTTTTGTTGCTCAGGGGGAGAATGCCAAGGTATGTCGTCTCCAAAAATCGCTATATGGTTTAAAACAAGCCCTCGTGCTTAGTTTGGGAAGTTTAGTCAAGTTCTTGAGAATTTTGGAATGAAAAAGTGCTCATCTGATCATTCTGTGTTTTTCCGTTGGTCCGAATAGGGGGTTGTGCTGCTCGTAGTATATGTTGATGACATTGTAATTACTGGAAGTGATGATTCAAGAATGGTCTCGTTAAAGCCTTTCCTTCATAGCCAATTTAGCACCAAAGATCTCGGGACTCTAAAATATTTCTTGGGTATTGAGGTGAGAGAAGCAAGAAAGGAATCTTCTTATCACAACGGAAGTATGTTCTTGATTTGTTGATTGATATTGGGAAGTTAGGCATGAAACTGTTACGCAATATTTTGGGACTCAGAGAAGTCGTACCTCTTATTGATATAACTATGTCCATATATATATACAAGAAGAATGATGCAAATCCTAACAACTCACTAAATATAGAATAATACTAACACTCCCCCTCAAGCTGGAGCAAAGATATCTATCATGCCCAGCTTGCTACAAAGATAATGTATTCTTGTTCCATTCAGTGCCTTCGTGAAGATATCTCCCAACTGTTCTCCGATCTTTACATAACTTGTAGAGATTAACCCTCGATGTATCTTTTCTCGAATGAAATGGCAGTCCACTTCGATGTGTTTAGTTCTCTCATGAAACACTGGATTCGATGCTATGTGAATAGCTGCTTGGTTATCATACCATAATCTAGCGGGTATAACATTTTCTATCCCAAGTTCAGTCAACAATTGGAGCAACCACACTATCTCACATGTGGCTTGAGCCTTAGCCTGGTATTCCGACTCCGCATTTGAACGGGAAACAACATTCTGTTTCTTGCTCTTCCAAGACACCAAGTTCCCTCCCACAAATACACAATATCCCGAAGTAGATCTCCGTCCTCTTTTGACCCGCCCCAATCAAGATCCGAATAACATTCCACCTCATATGACCATGACTCTCATACACTATTCCTCGACCAGAGCAGATTTCAAGTAACTCAAGATTCTCTGCTCCACAGCCACCCAATGATCCACAGTGGGAGATGACATATATTGACTTACTACACTTACAGAGTATGCTATATCCGGCCTCATGAATGATCGGATAATTTAATTTCCCAACCATTCTTCTCAGATCGTTCAAGATCTTTAAAAGGTTCTCCTTCTTTGACAAGTTGTACGTTTGGTATCATCTGAGTCTGCTGCAAGGTTTCACCCCCAACTTTCTGGCTTGGATAATGTGTCAAGGACATACTTTCGTTGGGACAAAAAGATACCTTTCTTGTTTCGCATCACCTCGATACCTAAAAAATATTTGAGAGTTCCCAGATCTTTAGTATGAAACTCGTTGTGAAGGAATTCTTTCAGCAAAACTATACTGATTGTGTCATCGCCCAGTGATTATAATATCATCCACATATACCACCAACAAAAGAATGTTATTATTGAATCTCCTGTAAAACACCGAGTGGTCAGACGAACTCTTCTTCAATCCAAACTTTTCAAGGGCTTGACTAAATTTCCCAAACCACGCTCTCGGACTCTGTTTGTGCCATATAAGATTTACTGAATGACAAACCTTGCCATTCTCCCCCTGAGCAACAAACCCTGGTGGTTGCTCAAGATACACTTCTTCTTGAAGATCGCCATAAAGGAACGCATTCTTAATATCGAGCTGGTGTAACGGCCATTCTCGAGAAGCTGCCATCGAGATAAACAATCGAATGGACGTCATCTTGGCCACAAGATAAAAAGTATCACAATAATCGATGCCATATGACTGAGCATAGCCCTTGGCCACGAGACGAGCTTTCAAACGAGCCACGGGCCCATCCGAGTTAACTTTAACTGCAAATACCCACTTACACCCAATTACATTCTTACCTGCAGGACGAGCCACTAGCTCCCAAGTGTCATTAGCATCTAAAGCAGTCATTTCTTCAATCAATGCCTGGCGCCAACCAGAATGAGACAAGGCTTCATGAGTATTCTTAGGAATAGGTACATAATCAAGAGATGTAAGGAGAGAGTATGTGGAAGGCAACAAATGAGAGTAAGAAACATAAGAAGAAATGAGATAAGTACATGAACACTTACCTTTGCGAAGGGCAATAGGCAGGTCTAGGTCACTAGCTGCTTGCGGTTCAGATGACGAAACATTTTCTGGTGGAGGACATGAGTCATCAGACTGTTGTTGTACCCGTCTGGAATAAACTTGAGTAATCGGAGGACAAGACGAAGAAGGCTCCGTTGGAGGCAAACTAGGAGTCGGGAAGGAAACAACTTCGTAGATGAACAAGTTATCATCTTCCGACTAAAGTGGACGATCTTTGGAGTGAAAGGTACATTCTCAAAGAACTGAACATCTGATGACACAAGATATCGATTCGAGCTTGGACAATAACACCGATAACCCTTCTGAACCCGAGAATAACCTAGGAATATACACTTCAACGATTTTGGGTCTAACTTTGTGCGATGAGGGTTTATATCACGAACAAAACAAGTGCAACAAAAAATCTTGGGTGCAATTGGGAACAGTTCATTTGTAGGAAACAAGACATGAAACGGAGTTTTACCACTAAGTACGGAAGAAGGCATTCTATTGATAAAAAAACAAGCTGTAGATACCGTATGTACCCAAAAGTGTTTTGGAACATTCATTTGAAACGACAATGCCCTTGCAGTTTCAAGTAGATGTCGATTCTTCCGTTCTGCTACTCCATTTTGAGATGGAGTATCAGCACAAGACGACTCATGAAGGATTCCTTTGTCACGTAAGTAAGATCTTAGGAGATTAGAGAAGTACTCTCCCCCATTATCAGTGCGTAAAATCTTAATAGAAGTTTTAAACTGATTTCGAATTTCTGCATTGAATGTACAAAAAATTGAAAACAACTCAGAATGATTTTTCATTAGATAGACCCACGTCAGACGGGAAAAATCATCCACAAAGGTTACAAAATAACGAAATCCTGTTTTAGATGTTACAGGACTCGGACCCCAAACGTCGGAATGAACCAAATCAAAGGGAGCATCAGCTCTTTTATGAACCCTAGGACTCGAACTAAGACGATGAAATTTAGCAAATTGACAAGACTCACAATCTAAAGATGCAAAGTACTGAAAGCTGGATAAAGTTTCTTCAAAACTGACAAGGACGGATGACCTAACCGACAATGAATGTCAAACAAAGACTCAGTGCTCGAACTTGCAACCTCATTCCCTGGTTGTTGATCGAGTATGTAGAGACCGCCAGACTCATATCCTCTACCAATAATCCTCTTCGTCATATGATCCTGAAACAAGTAGTAGCTAGGAAAGAAAGACACAAAGCAATTTAGATCATGGGTAAGTTTGCTAATTGAGATAAGATTAAATGTAAGATTTGGTAGACATAATACTGAAGATAAAGACATTGTGGGCGTAACATTTATCGGACCAGACCCTTGAACAGAAGATGATGACCCATCTGTCATTGACAGATGGGAACGGGGCCGGGGATAATGGATTTACAAACAAATTACGGTTACCTGTCATATGTGATGTAGCCCTAGAGTCGATGACCCATTTCGGAGAGGAGGTAAGGAGGCATCGATTTTTATTACCTGCTTCAGTAAATGTTGCAGTAGGGAGATTAGAGGAAGATGACTGTGACACTTGGAGGCTAGCAAACCCATCGGCGGAAGCATGAACTGAACGTTCAGGGGCATCGGATGACACAACATGGGCTGCTTGAAATTTTTTATTATGATACTGTAGCTTCCTACAATCCCTTTTCAGGTGCCCTGGTTTCTGACAATAATAGCATACCATAACACCTTTTGAATCTGGTCGTCTGTTATCTCCACCATGCTCTTGTCGCCTATCATAATTGATTTTAGGTGCGTAAGAACTTACACCTTTCCCAGAATGCGAATCTTGTCTCCCTACAAGTGCACTGTTAGGTTGTGATCCTAACAGGTGTTGAGGATGACCCTCAATACAAAGAAGCCTCCTGTAAACCTCATCTAAACTAGGCACCTCAGTCCCAGAGAGAATTTATGACCTTGCCATTTCAAACTCAGGACCTAAACCATGTAGAAAACTAATAACACCCATCTTCTCTCTCTGACTCTGTTGAACTTTTATATCTGCATCAAAAGGCATAAGAGCCGTGAACTCGGCACTATTCCTCTTGTGCTGCATATAGTACGCCGTTATTGATTGTCCCTTTCTATCAGCATGGAAGTAGGATGTGCAAACATCATATACTCTTGTCACCTGCTCCTTTCCAGGATATAAGAACTCCAGAAATTTCATCAGTTCCTTGACGCTATTACAATGAGTCACCAGGTCGACCACATCATCTTCTATTGAGTTTTGAATCTGATTATATAGTCGAGCATCATCTCGAAGCCATATTCTTTTCTCTGACTCATCCGCTGGTGCATCATCCTTAATATGACTCTCATCTCCATGCTCAGAAGATGAAACCAAATTGTTTTATTCCAATCGCGATAATTGAGGTCATTCAACTTACGCTTCGTGATTTTCGACGAGTGAGAAATAACACTCGTGTGCTTAGAATCAGCCATATATTCTTCCAAGCGTAAAACACCAATCTAAAATCTGGAAATCAGAGAATCAACGTCGAATTAAACAAAACACAGCAGGAAATTACCAAAAAAAAAACGCTCTAAACTTCAATCCCGAGACCAAATATCACCGAAAACAAAAAACAAACCATACAGACGCAAAGAGAGGCTTGTCGCGCTCAAAGCCCAGGAAAAATCTTGTCGAAAAACCCCTCCACGCGCTCTCACGCGCCTCCGTCTGCGGCGGTGATCTGGAACTTCCGGCGGCGCGTGTGAGGTCCATGTTCGTCGTGCGGTGGCGATCTTCTAGATGTAGGTAGATCGGCTGGCGGGCTTTCGAATGATGGTGGCGGTGACGACCAACTCCGGCAAGGCGCGCGGCCATAGCAAACTGCTTCGACGCGATTCGCTTGATTCACGGCTATCTCGAACAGCAAAAGTACTATTCGAATACCCCGAGAAGCACACACCCAAACCCTAAATTCAATATTTTAAATCCCTAAGCATGGCTCTGATACCATGTTACACAATATTTTGGGACTCAGAAAAGTCGTACCTCTTATTGATATAACTATGTCCATATATATATATATACAAGAAGAATGATGCAAATCCTAACAACTCACTAAATATAGAATAATACTAACAGAAACCATGTAGTACTCCGATGATATCGAACCAACAACTAGTTAAAGAGGGTGAAGCATTCACTGATCCCGAAAGATACAGGAAGATGGTTGGGAAACTAAATTACTTGACAGTCACGAGACCGAATATTGCTTATCCTGTGAGTATCGTGAGTCAATTCATGTCATCTCCTACGGTTGATCATTGGACAGCTGTTGAACAGATTCTGGGTTATCTTAAGTTTGCTCCTGGGAAAGGAGTTTTATATAAGAACCATGGCCACTCCAATATTGAGTGCTTCTCAGATGCTGATTGGGCAGGCTCTAAAGAGGACAGATGGTCTACCTCTGGTTACTGCATATTTATGGGAGGTAATCTGGTTTCTTGGAAAAGTAAGAAACAGAACGTGGTGTCTCGTTCGAGTGCTGAATCAGAATATAGAGCGATGTCACAGGTGACATGTGAGATAGTTTGGTTGACCCAACTTCTTGACGAAATTGGGATGAAGGTCGCGACACCTGTCAAGCAGCAATTCATATTGCCTCTAATCCAGTGTTTCACGAGAGAACTAAGCATATTGAAGTGGATTGTCATTTCATTCGAGAAAAGATACAACAAGGGTTGATTTCGACAGGTTATGTGAAGATTGGAGAACAGTTGGGTGACATCTTCACCAAAGCCTTAAATGGAGTCCAGATAAGTTACCTCTGCAACAAGCTGGGCATGACAAATATATTCGCTCCAGCTTGAGGGGGAGTATTAGAGTTCAATGTATTATTTGTATATTTTATTACGTTATTGGCATGAGGCCCGTTAGGTCCATTGTAAATCCTATATAAAAACATTACCTATCAATGAATAAATAAGACTTTTGAGTCCAATCACTCGGAGTACATTATGAACATTGTTATGCTAATGATATTTATGAATATTGTTATGCTTAGGATAATTGTGAATGTTGTTATTATAATATGTTCTCTATGGTGCCTGGTTGTAGATTTCAATCATTTATGGAATTCTCAAGAGAAATCCATACGCTAGGATGACCCAGGCTATAAGGACCTTCAATAGCTTCATTGATGAATGCAAGATTTTTTTATCATCCCTCGGTGAATGTTTACTTGGTTCAATGGTAGATCTCATAGCTGCATTGACAACTTCCTCCGTTCCAAAGTATGGATGGATCACTTCGGTATCATTAGGCAGTCCTTTGGTCCCAGAATTACCTCTAACCAATGGTCGATCTTGTTGGATTCTGGTGTGACCCACTAGGGTCCTAGCCTCTTTAGGTTCGAAAATTTGTGGCTGGTTCACCCCTTTTTTAAATCCTCTCTTCCTTCCCAGTAGTGCTCGCACCCTTATGGTGGCTGGGAAGGGTACTGTTCCATGACCAAATTAAAATCTCTTAAGTGTTTCTTGCACTCTTGGAATAGAGATACGTTAGAGATATCAAGATTAAAATGAACGAATTAAGAGCGATTAAGGGTCCTTCGCTGATTAGAGGAGGTGGATGACTTTCCAATTCCTTTGAAGATAAAAGCTTGGTGGTTATAGTGAGTTTGCGGAGTTGGTCAGGAAAGAAACTATTTGTTGGAGGTAAAAGGCTAAGTGGGCTAGTGAGTGCAATGCTAATACCTATATTTTCCATAGAACGATAGCTCGTGGAGGAGAAACCAGATTTAGGTAGTTCTTTGGAATAGCAAGAATTAACATAGTTCTTTGGAATCTCCTATTGAGTGTTACTACATGGAGATAAAGAAATAGAAGAAGAGATCATCTTCTTTTAATTTAACCTTTACTCTCCCCCTTCTTATTTATAGAGGGGGTGTATTGGAGCCCTATATTAGAAAGTGATTGTTCCTCTCCGGTCGTTCCCTTTCTATTGAAGAGGTTTTTAATGTGGTCTTCAGCTTTTATCCTAGCAAGGTTCTGCTTGGATGGTTTCTCCTTGGCATTTCTTCAAGATTGTTGGGAGACTTTGAATGAGGATTTATGGAAGGTGTTAAGTGAATTCTTCGAGAGAGCTATTGTGGACTTATCTACTAATAAAATCTTTATTTGCTTTATCTCTAAAAGAGACAAGGCCAGAAAAGTGTGGTTCTAGACCTATCTATCTTGTCACTAGTGTTTATAAGATATTAGCCAAAGTTGTGGCTAATAGATTAAGTAAGGTCCTTCTTACTAGGATTGTAGACCCCAAAGTTCTTTTATTGAAGGAAGACAAATTCTTGATCAAGCCTGATCGCAATGAAGCCATTGATGTCTATCGAATGCGTAAATTTGAAGACATGCTCTTTAAAATTGATTTTGAAATAGTATCTAATCATGTGGATTGAAATTTCTCCAACAAAGTCTTGTTGTAAAAGGGATTCGGGTATAAATGGCATTCGTGGATTTCGCTCTGTGAGATATTCGATTCTGATTAATGGTAGAAGCCCAAAAAAGGATTCCGACTATTAGAGGTATTCGCCAAGGTGATCCTCTATCCCCTTTCCTTTTTATCCTCGTGGTAGATATCTTGTGTAGGATTCTTTTCCATGGTATTGAAAATAGGGCTTTAGAAGACTTTTTGGTTGGCAAGGGCAATCTTTTCTTTTCTCATCTCCAATTTGCGGATATGGTTTTTTTTGCATGGTAGCACAGACAATGATGATGATTCATTTGTGCATCTAAACAACCTTCTCTCTTTCTTTGAGGAAGTATCTGGGTTAAGGATCAATAAAGGGAAAAGCCTACTTCTGGGCTTGCATTGCAATTATGACTAGTTTCATAGATAGCCCGATTGGGTGGGTTGCACGGTGGGGGTTTTCCCTTCTACCTGCTCATGCCTTCCTCTAGGCCATTAGCCTCGAATCCTTTCTTTCTAGTGGTATCCCCCTTAATTTTTCTCACTTTTTAGAATGTCGGTGCTGGTGGGAAAAAGTATGGAGAAGCTGATAACATATTTTCTTTGGGAAGATCGATGAACGAAAAGACGCTCATTTGTTACTAGGATACAATGACTCGACTAAGGATTTGTCTTGGGGGGAATTTGAGAACTTGCAATAAAGGTTTACTAGGTAACTGGTTATGTAGATTCTTTCAAGAACCCGCTTCTCGCTGGCACCAAGTAATTGTGAGAATGTATGGTTCACTTCCGTTCTATTGGGCGATTAGTGAGGGTCGAGACATTTTTAGGAATGCTTGGAAAGATATTACTGAGAATTTCACTCTCTTTTTGGGTGATGAGAGGGATATGTTGTTAAAATAGGATAGGTGGATAGGGGATAGACTCCTCCGTTCCCTTTTCCTCGTCCTTTTCATTTATTCGAATGGAAAACCACATGGTTGAGGAAGTACGAGGTCTTTATAGGAGTCAATTGTTATTTCTTTTGGGTTTTAGCCACTTTTTTTTATAGGGAGACTTCAGAGTTTATTGATTTACTTGCCTTGTTAAGGGATTTCTCTTGACCTCTTTAAGATTTTATTTCCTTTTTAAAAAGATATTTTAAAACCCATATATATTTTTTACTTCCTGTTTTCTTTTTAATTGATAATACTTTGTTAAAAAGAAATTATGAGTAGAGCGGAAAATATTATATATTTCTTTCTTCCTTTTTTTTCTTTTGATTTTTGTGTAACTATTTACTTACATAAAATTGGTATATACAAACGTATTGAATTTGAAATTAAGTTTATAAATTATTGTGATCATAGGAGGATGGTATTTTTTTGTGCCTATATATATATTATTTGAATTTCAAACTATTTACATATGCTCTGCACATATTGTTTAGTTATGCACTTATTTGTTGCACCTCCCTTTACTCGAGCCTCGCCTTTTTGTCGACACTCGCCATAAGGTGACAAAGTGGCATATGGCATGTTTATCTTCAATCTCTTGAGCGATCTCCTTCTTTGAAACGAGCCCTTTCGGTAGCTCAATCCGTATTTCAACTTATGACATTCTTTAATCCATCGAGAAACTTTTCCTCGAGCATCTCGTCATTCGGTTCGAGCATAACAGCATAGTCTTCAAAATTTTCACAATAGTCACTCATGGTTCTTGTTTCAGTGAAAAAATCTTTTGTGCAAAGATCTCGATTTAGTCAGAATAAATGTCCATAGCATCATCCATCGAAACTCTTATTAACTTTCAATCAGGCGTCTACTTTTCGCTCGATGTACCATTTGAAAGTCACGCCATCCAAGTAGAGTATCGCGACTTCAATTTTCTTCCTCGATCAATCTTTTAACGAGAAAGTATTTTTTGACTTGCCTCAACTACTCATGAGGGTTTGATCCTTAAAAGAATTGAGACTTCATGCTTTCTCAATCGTAAATCAAATGCACTTGCAAGAGTTTTTTCCAGGTTCATTTTGCCAAGTCCATTCTCGTCAATACTCTGAATCTCTTCTTGTGTAATCTTTTCTCTAGAAGGTCAAATTGACCGAATGACTTCTTGAATAGCCATTTAAACTGCAGATTTTACATTTTTGGCCACTGATTTTTCAATCTCTGATTTCATGGTCTCATGTATGTACCTAGGCAAGTTCTTTTTTAAACGCTCTGGAATTCTTCCATTTTCTGCTCCATGTTTTCCATTTGAATTTCCATTCTCGTCATCTCTAGTCTCAACAGCTTTGGAACCAAAGATGATAAGAACATCTCATTTATTCAGTTGTAGGATCCAACTAGAAAGGAATAAGAGCCTTTCACTCTCCACCACAGTTCACTTACACAAAGGTCTATCTCTTATTGAATATAAGCTCCCATTATATAGGGAACTTCTCTAAATAGAATAACTGACTCCAATCTAACAAACTCTCAACTACTTTACTCAATTACCTTCACCCAGTCTTTGTATAGGTATGGTGGTGGAGTTGTTGTGTTCTTCTTCCCTTCTTGAGAAAGAGTTTTTTTTTTGTAGCAAGCTGGTAAGGTTGGGCCTAGGGCTCTATGTTAGCAATTACTTGGAGAGTAAGTTAGGATTTTGGTTATAAATAGAGTGGGTTAAGTTAGGGTTTAAGCATCCAATTATTGAATGAGTTATTAAGTGATTGATTGTAGGGCTCAAGAGATTCTCTTGAGAGGGGAGGTTTCAAGACCTATAATCCTGGATCATATCACAAGCTAGAGTGTGTACCATTCTATGCGGATTATGGGATAGAGAAACCATAGAACTCTCAGAGGCATTGTAAGATCTAGCGAGGGCGTTTGAAGCCTCATCAAATTCTATGTTTCTTCCTAGGCCTTTTAAGTTATTTTGTAATTATTCCTCAAGCGGTATTTCTCTTCATTGGTGACCATTTTTATAAAGTCTTCCTTTTTTGTGGGCTCTCCTTTTTTTGTATGCCCTTATTTTTCTCTTTGTATCATGTTTCATTTTTATCTCCATGACAGCTTTGGTGATTATAAAAAAAGAAAAGAAAAAAGAAACAGAAAGAAGTGAGGCTAGCTTGTGCCTTTTGTCTGGCTTTTTCTCTTCGAAGTTTTTAGTTTCTAGTTTCTTGCCAAAAAGAGAACTGTCTACTAAAAAAGCTTCACCAAAATTGGTATCCAAAGAGAACTCCCTATCAGTAATAGAGTAGAAAAAATTGGAAACCAAGGATCCTCCTAGAAAGAGATCTTGCTTCCTTGCAATAGAGTGTTTCACAAAGGGTTAGAAAATGGAATATTCTTAGCAGGGTTGAAGAATATATAAAGTAGAAACGTCTGGAATCCAAGAATTTTTCTAGAAAGTAGATCTTGCTAGTGTGAATAGAAAGGCTCAAAAGGCGTGCCTCGGCCTAAAAAAGGCTCCAAGCTCAAAGTTGGCACCTCATGCAAATAGAAAGGCCCTCAACTTTCATGAAGCCCTCAAGTAGCATGAGGGCCTTTTTATTTATTTTTAATTATTTTAAATCTAAGAAAAACGGTAATGTTTTACTCGTTTTGGCTATTTTTTTAAATTTCAAATTCAATCAACAATTACTTATGAGTTTTTATAAAAGAAACAATTAAAACCTAATTGTCAACCCTAATCCTTAATGCACTTCTCTATTCTCTCTAATTATCACGGATGAAGGAGTGTATGAGGATAAATATGTGTATTTAGCGATAAGTTTGATATTTAGGACTTTAGGTTTTTATTTGGGATTAACATTTTAATGTGTCATGTTTTTTTATATGGGAGACTATTTGAAAAATCTATATTGAAAAAGGTTAATATATATGCTGGATATATATATACGTGTATATGTATTTTTTCTATGCATGGTGAGCCTTAGAAAAAATTGGCCACGCCTTTTGTGCACAAACGCCTTTTAGAAACATTGATGTTATTAAGATAGCGTACCAAGGGTTCCTTAAGTGTAGAAAAACTCAACCTCGAGTCTCAGCCCATGTAAGCTATCTTCGTGATGTGATATTCTAATATATTTATATGACTACCTATCTATATAAATGTATACTATTAAAATATATTTTGTCTGTGGTGGTCTCTGATTGTGCATCGTGTTCTCTAAAGAAACAATTATTTTCTCTGTTCGATTTTGTTAAATTTATTATTTCAAATAGAGTTTTTATCACTTCCAATTAGAATTCTGCCCTTTTAGTTTTTCTTCTGTGTAATTGATATTTTATCTGACAAACAGAATTTGCATTTTACTTCATTTCATGTTACTAAAGATTTGTGTGTTTCTAGTTAATTTGGGCATGGTGCCAATATTACACAGGATTGTGAATAAATGAATACATTCCTTTTGTTGCTGATTCTTTTTATTAGTGTCTTTTTTGAGTTTGCATCCATGACCTCTTGGTTCATGGTTATACACTTACGACATTAGAGTTCTGTAAGTATCTAGTCCTAAACCTGTAGAGTACGCAAACACTAGATACCAACAAGAGAATACTACTAATAATATTGCTATTCTACTTCCCAAACAGAGTATAATCCAGAGAGTCACAATGACGAAAGCAAATTGAACACAGACAGAAAGAAATAACAAGATAATAAGGAAAACGATAGTCTCCCGGTGAATTCAAGAGCACTGGTTCTCTCCTTCTTGCTTCCACTCTCTAGGTTTTTCGTGCCTTGTCCATCAAGCCCTTTTTCTTTAAATATTCTTCACGACAAGCATCAAAGCGTCCCACACTGACTTCTAACGGCCTGCCCCACTTCCTTGCCCATGTTCAATTACCTTTTTACCCCTCCTGGAATATGTTAGCAATACCAATGTCTTTCTTCCTTCTTCTTCATTCGTAGTCTTAAGCCTTCTCGTATACGTATTTGTAATTGGAGGTTTCACAAGTTCCTTGTTACTATTCATTTCTTTGTTATTGCTTTATATGTTCATATCATGGTTATTTCTGGTTGTGGTACATATTGCCCCTTTCACAGGCTTATTGGTCTTCTTTTGAACATCACAAACGGGATTCATTCTGATATTTTTGTTCAATACTCCCGACTCCTGTTACTAAATTTGGTGTTTTCTTGAAAGTTTAGGGTTCATCAAATTAGTGTTTTAAAAGGCATGCCCAGACACGCCGGGGCTCAAGTCCCACCTCTAGTGCCTCGCTTGTCCCAGGCAAGGCGCGTGTAATAAGGTGCACGCCTTATGGCGCCTTACATGAAGCCCTGGGTGCCAAAAGGCGCGCGCCTCATGGAATTTTTTATTTTCTTTGCGTTTTTTGTGTTTTACATCCCTGTACGAGGTTATTCGAAGCGTGTGAAAGTTGATAGTTGAATATTATGCATGTTTTATATATTATTCTTGGTTAAAAATTCATTTATGTCCATGAAAAGTGTTTTTATTATGTATACACACACATAGATATACATATATACATATACACATATATACATATATACATATATACATATATATAAGTTTTTTGTGTTTTTTTATATTGTGCACCTTAAGTAGCGAAACCCTCGCTTTTTGGCGCGCCTTGCGCCTCAGGCTCCAGAAGGCCATAGCGCCTTAGTACGCCTTGTGCTTTTTAAAACACTACATCAAATGATACCCTCCAATGTCTTATATTTATTTCATTGTGGCTTTTTTTTTTTTATGTTCCTTTGCACTTGCTTGGGTTTTCAGGGGAAAAATATGGGAAGGAACTCATCATCATGGTTTTTGGATTACAGGTGGATGGTATGGATGCTCTAGCTGTCAAACAGGCTTGCAAGTTCGCTAAGGAACATGCTTTGAAGAATGGACCAATTGTGAGTTTCCTCTCTTGTAAATTATAGCATGGTTTCTAAGTGTTGGTTGATATAATAAATTTATCTCAACCCAGCAGTTTAAACAATGGTATGAAAAACCAAGAGTCTTGAGTTAAAGTTTTTGGCCAGTCGTTTTGCTCTTCAATTAAAGTTGAATTCTACTTTAAATTTCCAAGTCTACAAAAGCGAGGGGAGGCGAGTGTTGGTTGATATAATTAAATTTACTCGAACACCCACCAACTTAAACTTTTGGGTTGATTGGTAATTTAACATGATTCAACACTAAGGAACATACTTGGACCAAGTTTGTTAAGGAACATATTTTGAAGAATGGACAGACCTTATTGTTTGGTTAAGATGATTTAATTTCATTGGCAGGGGGATTCTCCCCGGTCCCCAAGATGATATTCTTTCACTCTTAGAGTATATAATCCTTGTTTCTTATCCAAAAAAGAAAAAAAAATAAAAATAAAGGCACATGATGGCCCTTCTCTGGTAAATGTAAATTTATTTATGTTTTCTCTTTGTTTCTCTCAGATTCTTGAAATGGACACCTATAGGTATCACGGTCACTCTATGTCTGATCCTGGTAGCACATACCAAACCCGTGATGAGATCTCGGGTGTTAGACAGGTTTGCTTCTTGGATGTTCTTCATTTTCTAAATAGTGTTTTACTACACTTTCTCGAACCAGATTCTCAGTTTTGAATGGTTTCATTATGATTTTATACCAGGAACGTGATCCTGTTGAAAGAATAAGAAAACTTGTTTTATCTTATGATCTGGCCACCGAAAAGGAGCTGAAGGTATATTGTTGAACTTGGATCTGGATGCTAACTTTTTTCATTTATAATTTGGAATATAATTTGTTGGTGATTATGTTAAGCATTATGTTGTCTCCTACCTGGACTGATCAAGTGCTTCACCTGCAATGGGTGCATCGTTTTGCACTGTGGATTGGTCGGTTTAACCAAGATCTTTGTCCTTTTTTATAAATGAACTGTTCTTTCTTGTTCTTTAGGATGTTGAGAATGAAGTCAGAAAAGAAGTCGATGAGGCTATTGCTAAAGCTAAGGTGAGGAGCATGTAGTTTAATAGTTGGAGTAGTGTTGTGAATATCCACATTGATGGAATACATTTTTTATTAACCGATCTCTAGGAAACATTTTGCAGAGTTTATTTGTTAAGAGTAGATACTAATGATAGTTGTTGCTTGTGTCATTGTTGCAGGAAGTTCCATTGCCAGATCCTTCTGAGCTCTTCACAAATGTGTATGTGAAAGGTTTCGAGACTGTGGTATTCTCCATTTTCTTTCTCACAGCTGTTTTATTATAAATATGAAGTGAACTTGAGTAGTACAAATTCTTTACTGTATGTTCATTAGTATCTACTCTTAACAAAGAAATACACGTGAGTAGTAATAAAGGTAATATTAGAAATATTAGTTTATGATCAGTAAGAGAGATGGTAGTAGTTTACTAGTTAGTTAGTTGGGTGTTTTGGTTGTAAACAATGTTTTTAAATGTTCAAGGTGCACTAAGGCACAATAGTTTATTTAAAGGTTCGTATTTTTTTTTAGTTAGTAATAATAATAATAATAATAAATCTAAATGCAAGAATTGGGAACTAAAACAAAAGTCCAGATGGGACCTCCACCGCCACGAAACCCTTCCTCCGCCGTCAACATCCACTGCCACCCATCACCTCCCTCTCTAAATTTCCTTGCTGTTCTCGTTACCGCATTTCTCCCTCACTCCCATTCTCCATTTCTATATCCTCGCTGGAATCAACAACAGTCACGAACGGCCATGCCAAACACATCTTTACGAAACCCCTGGAATCTCTCCACCCGATCTGTTCAAATAGATCGGATAGAATTCGAAATTCACTATCAAGGAAGCCACGCCAAGATCACAAAGAAGTCTCGATCCACCTCTACCTCCCTCTTTATCACCTGGAATGCTCTCCGCTAGCTTTCCTCTGCTTTCGACATCCTCAGAACAGAGCCCTGCAATTTTAAGTGCTACAAAAAGCATATCGGTGATAGTGGCACCCAGAATTGTACAGGCTTCATCCCTGCTTTTGTCACCATTCCTTCCTCTCTTGCCGGCGAATCGTTTGTGGTCGGAATTCATAGTTTGATTGTCGGAAAATTGATCTCCGACAACATTTACTCCAATGATCAACTTGAGGGAGAAAATCACGGAGTTTCCAATCACATACAACCAACCAGTTTTGTGCAAGCCGTCAAAGCGCCAATTAAGGAAACCATTTTTGAATCGATTGTGGACAAAGGAAAGAAAGCACCCTCCCCCGATTCTTAGCAAATCAGCATTAAACCCACAGAAGATTGCAACTGACGAATTATCCAAGTCAGGAATTCAAATGTTTTCCCCCTTCCTTACCATACTTTACATTTGAACCCCATTCCCTCGACTATTACCCAACACTTACCTTACCCACCGAAAGAAACCGGCCAACCACAACAAACCATTAATCCTCTACCCAATAAAATCCTTAACCAATCTTCACCAGTAGTCACTGACTCACTGTCGAATTGAACTCCATCAATTCACCTTGCTCTCGGCCTTCCTTATTTACAGTCACTTTTGATCAAGGCTGGTATTCTCTCCAAATACTCCCTATAAACTCATCATTGCCATCCACAGAGAACCGTCCTTTCTGGCAACCATCAATCGCTTTCTTTCTGGGACCCAATTTCTGAACGTTTGGAGAAGAAACTACATAAATGAAAATATGCGTTCATCTCTAAGGGTGGTCGACATACACTGATACAGGCTACTTTGTCCAATCTGCCCATTTATTTTTTCTCCTTGTTTCAAGCTCCATCTGCCATTATTCAATGCTTTGAGAAAGTGCTACTAGATTTTTTTTGGAAATGGGCTAAAGGAGAATGCAGTTTACACAATGTTAATTGGGCGACGACGCAACTACCTAAGCTTATGGGTGGGCTTGGTATTGGTAACCTTAAGCAAAAGAATAAAGCTCTTCCTTCTAAATGGATCTGGCGTTTTGATAAGGAGCCTAATGCGCTCCTTGGAGGTTTATCGTATCTAATTTACATCTAATTTAAGAGCGATCAATTCGAAGAATTGGAAACGGACAAGCTTTGCGGTTTTGGACTGACCCTTGGTTGGATTGTGGTGAGTTATTTGCACTTTATCCACGCTTGTTTCGATTAACTACCCATCCCAACGTTTCGGTTGTGGATGCTTGGTCTCCTGAGTCTGAAACATGGAGCTTCGCAGAAATTTGACGAATTTGGATACTATAGAATGGATTGCACTAACTTCACATCTCGATCATTTTCTTAGTTTCCTATAATCTCTCTTTCTTTATTACTAACTGGCAAAACTTTTTGTAAGGCAACAAGCCATTGGGATTTTCCCCTATTTCATTCTATCAATGAAATGTTTCCTTTCCAAAAAAAAAAAAAAAGTCTAAGTGCAAGAATTGTTAGGAGAGAACCATTGTAATTTTGGTTGATATTGCAATATTGTTGTCGTACAAAGTAGAGTTGGTTGTTAGTTAGTGTGTATATCTTATTAGGAGAATCCTGACATGATCATCCACTTGTTTCAATTCGCCAAACATGATTTTCTCAGCATTTGCATCTAATGATTTGTGTTAGTGCGGTGATAAGAATGAATATTATAGTTTGAAGCGAATTCTATACTTCTTGTTGGCTTACCATCTTAATTTCCATTGCAGTCATATGGAGCAGATAGGAAGGAATTGAGAGCTGTGCTTCCATGATTTACATTAAAGTGTTGGCTAGGGACTTCCAGACTCCCCCAAAATTCATCACAGGCCAAAAACAAAAAACAGAATAATAAGGAGGTTTGGTTGATGTTAATTTTTTTTTCTCCTTTCACTGCACTTCTATAAGTTTGGTAACCTCCTCTAATTAATATTGTAGATTAGAACAAATACATCTTGTTAGTCCCTTTCATTAATGGTGAATATTTCAGTGATTTGGCCTTGGAATATTTAACCCTAGATGTTGGTATATTCATTCGTAACTGTGAAATATGGTTTTGCTCCTCACATGAACCTTCACAATAAAGAGGGAGTCATATGTATTTGTTGCACTAAAGTTGGGATTCCTCAACTACCTCTGGAGAAAATCACTGTTCCGTGTGGGTTGGTTTTCTTGAGACTGATAGACTCGATATATAAAATTTTGGTATGGTTTGATAACCTATTTTATTTTATTTTCTTCAATTTCTTTCACATGATTTTTATCTTTGAAGAAGTATTTTATTGGTAAACCTCATATATATCATACACTAAAGTTTGGGATCCTCAACTATCTATGTTCCGTTTAGGTTGGTTTGCTATTGAGAGTAATAAAGACTACATAAAATGTCTGATTTGATAATCATTTTGGTGGTTGATATTTTGTTTCCTTTCTCTCGATTTCTCTATCCTGACATTGAAAAAAAGAAAACCTCTACTATGTTTTTTTTTTTTTTTAATAATTTGATTTTATTTTTATTCAACCACATTTGGTGTAAGTATACAGCATGCTCACAAAGGCTATGCACCATTTGGCACCATGGTTTTTAAGGTTTTGCACGCTATTGACCTTTTGGATTAGCCATTTGAGTTTATATGAAGTTTTTATTTATATTTATATTTATTATTATTTTTTAATGTCGAGCACTATGTTTAAGGACGTGCAGGTACTGATTTCCGGAAACAATGATTTTAACAAAAACCCATTTGTGTTATAAGTGGGTTTATACATTTATTTAAATGTTTTGTCTTACACTCTTAAACATGATTTTCATAATATTAAAATATCGTTTTAGTCCCTGAGCTTTGTTTTATATTGGTGTAGACTTTCAAAAATATAGTTTTAGTCTCTGAATTTGGTTAAAAACTTAAAAATAGTTTTTGATGAGTTGGTAAGAAAATAACTTTCATCTTCTTCATCTTGCCTTTTTCACTCCTATTAACATGTCATCTGTACCATGGATTTTTCACTCCCATTACAAAATCACTCACATTTCTTCAAAATTACAAACATAAACACTAAAGTGAGTTATAAACACTAAAACAATAAAACTCACGAAACACAGATGTAGCTAATAACATGTTCAAAAGTACATATAATCAGTGTTCATCATCCACGTATCAATTTGGAGGACCTTTGTCTGTTGATAGGATTCAAGAGAAAAGTAAACAAAAACTTTATCCAATGAGCTCAAGAGCTTGAAAGGAAAAACCGGAAGCGATTGGGGATGGGTGAAAAGAGTGCAAAGATTGGAGGTTGCAGAATTGAAGAAGTGAGGTTGTGGGCTGTGTTTGGAGAAATCTCAACACACAATTTTAAAAAGAATAATATTAAAGAAGAATGATGACGTGGTTTGTTTAGAGTTTCGCCAAAGCGAAACTTCAACTTCTTTTCAAGCGGAATGTGTGTGTGATCTCTAAAGGTTGTGCAACTATACACAATCTTTATTGTAGCAAGTTTTAATGTAAGTAAAGGTCATCTCCACAGAGATTAGTGATTAATGTCAAGCTCAAGCGAAATTAAGAGAGTCAAGGTAACGGGTGAAATTGTTGTGTGGGATTAAGCTAAGCGAACTAAATGCAAAATAAAACAAACCAAGTGCAATACATCGGAAGGGAATAAGACATTTTCAGAGAGTTTTGCTTAGGCGAAATTATGCGAAGCTAAGACGCAACAACTGATGGCTTTCTCCTTAACTCTCTCGAGTTATAGAAGCTGGCTCTCTCGAGCTCTTGGTTTGGTCCTCTCGAAGTCAAACGTCATCAGGCGAACCTTATCTCTAAGTGTTCAGTTAAAATGCAAGTAAACTCATCTCTAAGCTAACTTTGTAGACCTAATGTTTAAACATGCAAGATCACTCTATTTCTATTCTCTCGAAGCGAAATAAAGACATACACGCAGTGGATCCAACAAAATGTATTTCGAATTAGCACAGCATGAATAATAGTTTGACATCTGTCGGGGGCAGATCGCAACACACCAATTTTAATTAAAATGATAATTGGAGAAGAATGGTGACGTGGCTTGTTCAGGACTTCGCCAGAGCGAAGCCTGTACTTCTGATTAAGCGAAATGTGTGTGTGGGATCTCCCAAGGTTGTGCAAGTATACACAGTCTTTGTTGCAGCAAGTTTTAAAGTAAGTAAAGGTCATTTCCACAGGGAATAGTTATTAGTGTCATGCTTAAGCGAAATCGAGAGTCAGGGTAATGGGGGAAATTGTTGTGGCGAAGTAAATCTAACCTAAGTAAATTAAAGATAAATCGAACTGACGAAATACATTGGAAGGGAATAAGACATTTCAGAAAGTTTCGCTTAGGCGAAACTATTTACAGCTAAGAAGCAACAACTGATAGCTTTCTCTTTTGCTCTCTCGAGTCTTAGAGTTTGGCTCTCTCGAGCTCTTGGTTTGGTTCTCTCGAACTCAAACATTGTTAAGGCGAAGCGACACAACATTAGGCGAACCTTATCTCTAAGCATTCAATTTAGATGCAAGTAAACTCATCTCTAAGTAAACTTTGCGAACCTAATGTTATACATGCAAGATCGCTCTATTTCTATTCTCTCGAAGTGAAATAAAGACATACACACAGTGGATCAAACGGAGTGCATTTCGAATTAACACAGCATGCATAATAGTTTATCATCTCGCTAAAGCTTCGCTTAGGCAAAGTACTCCTAATTGCCTATTTCCTTCCAATGATAGATTTAGCTGCTCATGTCGATAAATACAAGCAAAGCGAAGTAAAAACAATAAATCATCTTCATTAAAAACAACAAATAACAAGGTTCGTTGAAACTACATTAAAACAGAAGTAGATGAAATCAATAAAACTAAACTACGGCTAAGCTACAACTAAAAACTAAGGAAATGGTGGTTGGAAATGCTCGACGAAAAAACTTGAAGAAAGAAATGGTGATCGACCCCAAGAACGGGGGATATTTTTGCTCTGAAGGTGAACAACTTTATTTATACTCCAGCTCCAAGCAACAAAGCCTGCTCCATGATTCTGACAATGTCGATTGCTCTGCGATCGCTTTTCAGTCGAAGGACTGCTTTATTCTGACATTTCTGCTCCACGATCCACATTGTCGGTTGTCAGAGCATCTTTGACTTTCCTATCTTCACGTCATCTTCTTTCGCCGGATAGTTCGTTGTGGCGAAGCCTTTGACACTTCTTCAAGTTCCGTTGCTGTGTTGGATGTCTTCAAGGCATGCTTGGTTGGTGATCACTTTGGCGAACTCCTTTTTGTGTGAATTTCGCTTCGCTCCATCGGAAACGCTACAGACAAACTAGAAAGTATCAATGTTTTTAACATATACAACTTCGCACACATTCAAACATATTTCGCTGCAACGAACCTAGAAAATGCATCCTAATCAGAAAACTAAAGATGTTTCGCTTACATGACATTTTGGTATGATGAGGCGAAATTCAATAGTAAATTAATTAAATATTAGCAAATTCTTATAAAAAAAAATATATTTTTAAGCTACTTTAACTCTCAATTCTTGAGAGTTATCAGACTCCAACACAGGAACGCACAAAATCCTTTAACAGTCTAACCAAATGCTAGGAATCAATGATGAATTGGGTAGCTAATTTAAAATTTTGTTGAAATTAAGACTGGTGAGTTTTCTTCTTATTTTAGTGTTTATGTTTGGTAATTTTGAAGAAATATGAATTGTCTTTCTAATGGGCGTGAGAAATCAATGGTTGAAGATGAAAGGAAAAGAGGCGTGTAAAAGATGAAATGAAGAAGATAATGAGAGGAATAATTGGAAAACCTAAACAAACTAGCAAATTATTTTGTCCCTAAATCCTATCATTGAATATTTATGAAAATAGAATTGGAGAGAAAACTAAAAGGAGAGAAAAGAAAAATGAGCACAAAAAGCTACTTCAATATTCTCTTTAAATATAATTTCTCAACATAACAAAAGATGATAAAGATGTAAGAAAAGACAAAAAATAAGCTAAATAGTTAATAGGAGAAGACAAGTAACTATTACTAAGATCACCAAAACCATAAGTAAACCAAAATAGTGAAGTAGACTAGGTGAAGATAGAAACATGTCTTTTAACACGTGTGAGATTAGACTACTATGAAAACATGAGCCGACCTTGTGCTACTTAGATAAGCACGAGAAATTGAAATGATAGGGGCAATGAAATCAAAGCCATCAATGTTTTCCCAAAAGAACAAAACCATAACACTAAATATATACATGCTTGAGTTGTCTGTTCTAATATGCAATCTAATATTACCATTAAATGGAAGACAAACATGCTTAAATTATAAATTGATATAGAAATTAAAGATTGTTGTAAATCTTGATATTTTTTCGGTTACCAATTTAATTCAATATGTATCTTTTTTTAATTAATTTTTGGTATACTTGAATCTTTGGAAAAAGATTTGGTGAACATTTTAGAATTGAATTTTCAGGTTAATTAATTTTGATTAGGGTAAGAAGCATGAGTTTGGATTGAGCAAGATGGAAATTTGCAAGGAGAAAGGAGGTTGAGGTTTCAAAATTTAAATCTTTTCAATCAAAACTCTTCTTGCAAAGCATATATATAGTTGATATATATAGTTGATATCTAGTTAGAAACAAGAAGAATATGTTTTTCAAGATTTACAATAAGAAGTAATTCCTTTAATACATGAAAAAAATTCTTTTAAGGGACGTTTGGTCCACCAACATTAGCGCGGGAAGGGAAGAGCCCTTCTCGGTGTTTAGGCCGTCGGGTTTACCTCGGGTTAACCCAACCCTTCCCAGCGCATGATGTTCACATTTTATTTTTGAAATCAATTATATTTAATTAAAATCCTTTTTATTAATTATATATATATATATATTCTTAATTTGAAGTATTATTCTAAAATAAGAATTTTCAAAAGTAAGATTTGAACTTGCCCTCTCTTAAAAGTATCTTAAATTAAGTTGATATAATTAACCAACTCTACCACCTTAACTTCTTTATTTACAATAACTTATTATATATATATTTGTTAGCATTCAATTCTTTAAAAATGCAATATTTGTTAGGGGTTGTGCCCTAAAGGCCTAGTAATTTATATTTAAAGAATAAACATTTAATGTTAGAAATCTAATGTTATATTTCGGTTATTAATAAAGGTTATTATTTTTATTAATTGTGCATTTAATATACAAACGTCATTCAACCTTATCGCATTAATTAGATTAATAGCAATATTCTCATGGTTATTTGCATGTACACTTGGACAAGTATGTGAGACATACAAGTGGATCTAGTTCCAAGTTAATAACGTAAAACATCTATAGTATA
Source organism: Sicyos edulis (assembly GCA_036507275.1). Lineage (NCBI taxonomy): Eukaryota > Viridiplantae > Streptophyta > Magnoliopsida > Cucurbitales > Cucurbitaceae > Sicyos > Sicyos edulis. The sequence continues at coordinate 14,576,793 of CM071856.1, read as the reverse complement.
TGAATTAAGGCTGGGCACCAAAATCCTAGTGACACTGTTAGTACGACCTGTTTAACAACCTGATCTTGGTTGTTCATATATAGATATGTGAATGGGGTGCCTATACAAAAAATGAGTTTTTGCATAAGATAAGACTAGAAGTTTTATGATTGATCTAGTAATTTCGTTATAGAATCGTATCAACTACTTCGCTAAAGATGATCGTATGTCGATGTGATCTTAATCCTGAGTGGGTTGTGAACTCCTGCTTTATGAAAGCGTCTTTTGATGTGCATGGTTGAGACCAGCCAAATAACACTGGATCAATAAGCCTCCCACGTTGGGGATTGCTATAGTGAGTGGCTGGGAACACAATATTATAAGAAGAAATTCATGCCTTCTCGAATTTTTTGGAAGATGTAGAGTTCTTCGAAGAACATTGATTTGTAGTGGGACTATAAATCCTTGTTCATTAGAGGAATCGGTGACGCTTAAGGAGAAAGATGTAATCACAAGAGTAGATTGAATTTCTTGTCCCAATTATGAATTACGAACAAGCTCGCAAAGGATCATATGACAGATGATCGATTATATTTGTGGACATTAACTTGTCCTATAATATGAAAGAGTTCAAGACATGCCCTTTAGTGGAATAAGCCTAACGTTAACGAATAAGCATTGGATCCTAGGTCGTTGTAACTTTCAACCTATAGGTCCACCGGTCCCTAGGCTAGCTCATATTTATTGGTACATTGTTTTATTAGAGAGTGAGTTTTGATGGGACATAACTAATAGAAGCATAGAGTATAATTTGTTAAACTTGGTAATTAATATATTGGATATATTAATTTAATATTTATTGAATGAATATTAATAAGGAGAAATTAATTTAGTTGATAAATTAATTATTCAATCAAGAGATCACAGTAATTAATGTGGACATATTAATTGGTTTAATAATTAATGGATAATTATTAAATGGAGAATATTAATTATTATGTTGGACATATTAATTGGGTTAATAATTATTGAATAATTATTAAAGTAGAGAATTTAATATACTGGTTATATTAATTAGACATTTATTTATGTATAATATATTGAATATATTGTGGAATTAGAATTTATTGGATAAATATCAATTAAAGTAAATAAAACAATATATGGAATTTTAGAAAGGAAGGAAAAAATCAAGTTCTTATCCCATATTTGCAATTTCTAAGAATGGACATTCGTTCTTCAACTATAAATAGGAGGCATTAAACATCCAACTTAGTTTTAGAGTAACCTTTCTCACAAAGTTGAGAAGTCTCTCTAAAAGTTGAGATCTCTTTTCCCCTCCGTAGTCAGACTATACTGACAAAGTTCATAGCTCCCTTCTCAAAAGACTTGCCACCAGATACTAAGTTGTAGCAAAGAAGCCATAACCTTAAAGAGAGGAGGAGATCGTTCATGGAGAATAGTTGATCCTACTCAACATAAAGACCAGCTAGATTAGATTAGAGGCGTCACTCAATGTAAGTATGGTTAACCAATAACACGTCAATCACTTAGGGTATTGCAGTTAGATTAATTGGATTAATCAAAGATAATTAATTGGAATAATTATGGCTAAACAAAGTTGAGAAATCTCTCTGAAAGTTGGGATCTCTTTTCTCTTGCGTAGTCAGATTATACTGAAAGTGTTCCTAGCTCCCTTCTCAAAAGGGTTCCCACTAAGAACTCAGTTGTAGCAAAGAAGTCATAGTCTGAAAGAGCGGAGGAGATCGTTCAAGATTGTTCATGGGAATAGCAATCCTACTCAACATAAAAACCCGCTAGATTAGATTAGAGGCGTCACTCAATGTAAGTATGGTTAAAAATAACATGTCAATCACTTAGGGTATTGCATTTAGATTATTTGGATTAATCAAAGATAATTAATTGGATTAATTATTGTGAACTTTTTTATTATTCACATGCTTCCACGGTACTAAATGCTTGCTCCTACCGTCAATTTGACATACAGATTAAGTTGGATTAAAAAAAATTTAGAAGTTCGAGTTCAAATTAATCAAACATATTCATAGGTTGGTGACCTAAAATGAATTTGAGATGCTAGAAAATCAAGCAAGATTCTTCTCGAATTTAGTTAGGATTTTTTCTTTTAATTTTATTTTTATTAAATGGGTTTAGTTAGGATTGATTCTCCTTATTTTTCTCTTTGAGTTTGTTTCATATAATCTATTATTAGATGAGTAGTTGTGAGTAAGGTTGTTTAAATACGTGTTTTCCCTCACAAAAATGAAGAAGAAAAAATTATTAATTACCTCTACACATAGCTTCATGATATCATAGCTTCCAAACTTTTCACGACAGAATATATCTCACGGATTTCTCCTCAAAGTGATCGTTCCAAGAATCGATGTCCATGTTCGCTAGCAGCTTCTTCAGTCGATTCTAGACGAAGAAATTCCACGCATTTGACAACAACTTCTTTAGTAAATTTTTCAAGACACAAATCAATGACAATCCCAAATGTTTTCGACTAAGAGATTCGAGAATCCTCCTTAATTACCACTTCAGACGTAGACGAAGTCCCCAACCAATTGCATCAAAAGCTTTCAATCGTGAAGAAGATGATATATCCCTCACACCTAGCATAGTGTTTTTGGTAAATAATTCGACTTAAGTTTTTCTCTGGCCTTTATGTCAATAACTTTCAACTTTAAATTCACGAGTTGTTGTAATTTGGATTTCAATTCGACCAAATTCTACTTTTTCAGCCTTCACGTTGGTAGCTCTTAACTTAAAATATGATTAAAATAAGATCTATCAAAGATAGTATATAATTAATTGTTGATTTTATTTTTTATTTTTCTCTAATTTATTTGATTTGAGATGTCAGGAGCAAAAATCTATATTATCCCACCCTTATCTCAGCCCGAAAATAATTTCAATCATATCATAATCTCGAAGGTCATAATTACCTTCAATGGTCCCAACTAGTGATGATGATGATATATGATCGTGGTCGGGTGAATTATATCTTACGCCAAACATCTCCATCCAAGTCCGATGATAAATTTCGATATGGAGGATGGAAAACAATCAAGTAATGAGTTGGTTGATCAACTAGATGACCACATAAATTGGGAAAAATTTCCTTTAGTACTTTACCACCAAAGAGATTTGGGAAGCTGCATGAGACACTTTTTCAATAAAGGAAATACGATCGATCAAGACTAACGCACAAGATCTCACACATATGATCTATCCATTACCAAATAATTTACTAGGTTATCTTGTTATTGTAAACAACTAGACATGTTTGAAACCATAAGTTGGATTTGTCTGAAGGACTAAGCTCTATTTCACAAGTTTTTGGAAAAGAAGAGGATTTTCAAATTCCATATGGGCCTAGAAAAATCACTAGATGTTGTTGTTGTTGTTGTATCCTTAGAACTAAATGTAATGACAAAAAAAAACATATTTAAGTTGTAAAAGAAATAATAATAATAATAGGTAAAATGGTTTAGTTGGGTTTTTGTTTTATTAAAGGAAATGGAGAGGTGAAAATTTATTTTTAAAAAGAAAGAGAGACATTTTAGCTCATTTAGGGTGTTTAAAGAAAAAGGGCATTTCCTTCTCCGCTTCCTCCTCCTCCTCCTTCTTCTTCTATAAGAAAACCTAAACCCTAGAACCCCTCCACCTCAAGCCGTCGCCACGCCTTGCCGCCAGCCGTCGACTGCCTAGATTCATCGGCGCTGCCGTGTGAAGACCGTCGAGTAGCACTCCCACGCGCGATGCACCCCTCTCTCCTCGCTCGTGCATTCCGTGCAGCCTGCTGGGACCTAGCCGACGCCGCCACCTTCAATTCGTTGCAGTTGCAACCTTACAACAATGATCCTGCTCGTTTGTCCCTTGCACCTTGCAGCCGCGTTCTTTGCCCATTCGACGCCGAATTTGTTGGAGTTTGTGGGCTAGTTCTCTTTTGCTGGTATTGGGTTTTGTGGGTGTTAGAATGGCTATTCTGTGGTTATTGTGATAGTGAAAGTTGATTTGCGTTTTGTTTTTTTATAGTGCTATAATTCGATTCGCTTTTGAACCTCGCTAGTTTTGGACAGTCAGGTTCGTTGCCGAATTGGGTAAGTTTCAAGTCAATTTCATTGGGTTGAAGTTCGATAGTGGTTTAAATGAGGTTTGCGTGGTCGATTTTTGTTGGATATGAATTTTTAGGTTGTTGTGTTCGAGTTCTCGTTTGTTGGTGACTGTTGAACTACTCGATATCGATTTTCAAGTAATGGTTCTCTACCCGGGTTGTGTGGATCCTATACCTGGTGAAGTTTTTTTGTGTTGTTGATATGTATAAATGCGTGTTGTGTGTTTGTAATTTTCTGATTGTTTGTGTTGTGCTTCAGGATTATGAGGTCCCGAAGTGCTATTACTTTTTATGAATTTATATACTTATCTCGGTAAGCACGTCAAGATTATGAGGTCCTGGTGTGTCATTTCTTTTAAATGCATGTTCTGTTGTTCCTTGTTTGGTATGCTGTTGTGATGACATGTTTGGTTTATAGCTAGTCACGATCATGTATGTTAGTATCCTGTTAGGATGCCAGTTTAGTTATTGAACATGTTTGGTGATCTATTAGGACTAGACTATTAAATCCTCATGTTATGGAACTATTTAGTTGTCATCATCTAGAGGTTGTAGAGAACACAACATACGTTGTTCTCAATGGGTTGATGTCGTTGAGGATTTAATCCACCTGATAGTTAGAAGTGTGATGTAACATGCTTCCCCCGGCGATACCTAGTTTGTAGCGCTTTTAGGCGAGCCTTGTTTATAGTGTACTTCTTCTATAAGAGGGTCTTAGCTTAGGCAATAGGTGTGAACAGGATGACTCAGTGCACTGGTGAAGGCCTCTAGGACCAGGACTCAATGGACACCTTCCTTTGAGTATTTAGGCATGTGGACCCAGACCAGGTCAGCCTGTGTAGGCCTACACCTGACTGATTTACAACACCATGCAAAGTATGCGTACACGTATCGAGTGTCTGGTAGATGGCTCAACTGGACCGATGTCATCAGTACTCCAGTAGAGCAAAGTTGAGTTTGAGCTAGATAGTTGTGTAACGAATTTCATGACCAGTCATATTAACTAGAATAGGTTGGTGTCTCAAGGGCCTTACAAGCAAGTCATGTAACGAATCCCATCATGACCAAGTAAAAGTTAAAAGCGAAGTTGAGTATAGATATGTATTGCTAGCGTGTTAAACTCTACCTTGTGCATTGTACCCCTGTTGGAGATTTCTTACTGAGGATTCTTTTATACTCACCCTTTCTGTGGTTTTTCCACCAAGTAATTTGGGACATCATCGAGACAGTTAGCTGGGAGATGCTGAAGTGATCATGGGTGAAGCTTGTTGCATCAATATTTAGTTGATAGGATAGTCGTCAGTTCCATTAATTCATTGTTGGCATAGTAGCATTAAAACTCATGTTATTTCTGTTTAAAATAACTGTTTAACTGTTGGCATGGATGAATTTTTCTTGTTATTTCATTTTATTTAATCATTTCAGTTGTTTAAATAAACACCTTGGCCAAGGGATTTTCTATTCATTTAATTGTTCAAAATGATTTCAACAGGAGCAGCTGTTTGAAGTTTGAATTTGAAATTGTGCATGTTTGTAACCGTTTTTTTAATCAGCATGATGTGGGGAACGTAGTCTAAAATTATGGGTTCTTACACTAAACTTGGAGGTTTGAGGTGAAGAAAGTTATGATGGGATCAAGTGGGCTTTCTGCTCATGTTGAATTTATTCTTCTTGCTCAGGAAGACCCTTTTACTGACCCAATAGTAGCGACAACTTGTGGAATTTCTCAAACACATGGAGCGACCATGGTGTGATCATTGTCGCAAAGAGGGACATGTCAAAGGCACATGTGAAAAAATACATCACAAGCCAACAAATTGAAGCCTAGATCTTAATGGAGAGAGACGTCAGGGTAACACAGTTGTACTTGAAAATCTCCTTGAAATTCTCGATCATTCAACATACAAAAATATAGAGGATAATTACCAAGTATTCATAAAAAAAAAAAAAAAAAATCCTACAAAAGATCTAAGAATGCCCGAGATTTCAGACATTTGAGATTTTGAGCATTTGAATATTTCAGTTATCCTGATTATCCTATAATAAGCGACCTCTAAAAATATTTTCTAAAATTTCAGGGTGTTATGATAAAATATCATAAAATATTTTTTTGGTCAAAGTCTACATTTTCATGACAGTTTTAAAATATCATAAAATACATATTTAGGACATCTCAAAAATTTATAAATAATGTGATTATTATAAAGTACTTTAATAGCCGTCAAAACATGTCTTAAAACGTTTTAGTTTTTTATTTTTCAAAATTTAAATTTACAGTAATTAACGTATCATATGTTTTTTCCTACTTGAATATATACATATCATCTATATTTTTAGAAATAAAATCAAATTTTTTTTTTAAAATAAGTAGATTTCAAAAGTTTATTTTTATTTTTGAAATGTGATTAATATTCCCATATTTACTATAAGGAAAGATGGATGCATTATGGAAAAGATAGAACATATTGTAATAAATTTGAGTAAAAATAATCTTAAATTTTAAACTTTAAAAATAAAAAATCAAATGATTATCGGGAGCTAAATTCTTAGCCAGATTTTAAAAACTAAACAAATTTTTTATAACAAAACAATGAAATTAATAGGTGAAAGTATTATTTTTAGACATAATTTTTAGAAATCAAAACAGAAAATAGAAAGATATTAATGACGGCTTAGTATTTTTATTTATTTATTATTTCTAACATGAGAAAATGTAGACTATAATATGGTTTGCTTGGCTTAATCTCATAGAAATTTTACTTTTAGTTTGCTTTTACTTCTTCCTCCCTCAATGCTCTTAAGCTACTCAAAACTGTCCCCACCTTCTACCACTAACCCATCACTCTCCAACATTACTCTTAAACATTTTCTCATTATATATACTCAAATGTTTCTCTCATTATTCCCATCATAACTCAACACAACTCTAACCTCCAGTTCCATACTATAATGGCAAATCCATCTCTATTTCTCTCACTACTTCTTCTATCTCTAGCCTCCAAATTCGACCTCGCTCGCCCTGATCCCGACCCACTTCATGATTACTGCATAGCCGACCCGAAAGCTTCCACATCATCCTTCTTCAATGGCATCCCTTGCATCAACCCGAATCTAGCCAATGTGCTTCACTTCACAACATCAGCTTTATCCCTACCAGGAAACACCAAAAACCTGTTTGGATTCAGCGTTACACTTACCAACACTCAAAACTTACCCGGAATCAACACATTGGGCTTGACATTGGCTCGAATCGACATCGGACCAAAAGGGATAGTCCCGCTCCACTCGCACCCACGAGCCTCAGAGGTGACCATTTGCTTGATCGGCCAAATGGTCGTTGGCTTCGTCGACACTTCGAACCATGTGTTTACAAAGAAAATCGGGCCTGGCGAGTCGTTTGTTTTTCCAAAGGGCTTGGTTCATTTCATGTACAATGAAGACTTTAAAAACACGGCTGTTGCAGTGTCTGGGCTTAATAGCCAAAACCCTGGCGCACAATTAGTGGCATTGGCTGCTTTCGGTTCTAAACCTGAGATCCCGCAAGAAGTGTTGAAGAAATCTTTTCAAATTAGTGAATGTGAGATCTCTCATATTCGTAAGAGTCTTGGAGGCTGATGTTGAGGTCTTCTATAAAGTTCAATATTGCTTGTTTTTATTGTCGGCTGACTTAATTATTAAATTATCTATGGACTCTTGTTATAGAAGTCTTAAAGTATGAACATTTAACCCAAGATGTTCATTTGGGTTGGGCATAATAACATTCACAGTTCCTATTTTTCTTCTAGTGTTTTATGTGTAAGTATCTGTGTTTTTTAAGAAATTGTTTATTCTGTGTTTCTTTTTTCACATTTATTTATTTTTAATTAAAATAATTCAAAATAAAGATGGTATCGTTTGTTCTTAGTTTTTAGAAAAATGGTTAGTCTCCGCAAACTCGTAAAATGTGTAAACCTAAGTAATATAGGTTAATAGAATTAATTGAAGGAAGGTTATTTAATTAATATATACTTAATAAAATTAATTAAATATATGTTATTTATTTATTTTAATATTAATTATTTTTTATTTGTAAATAAACCAAATGTACCATTTAATTACGGTAACTGTAATTACAAATCTTTAAATAGAATTGTATTTTGTAAGAAGAAGATCATCAAAGAAAATATTCTCATTCTTTAATTGAGTTTTCCATTTGACACTTAAAAAAGAAAAAAAAAGATTTAGGTTGTGAACAAAAAGAATTTAGTGTTTGTGATTATTCTCTGTTAACTGTTTTACTCTTCTCGAGTTCGAATGTACACGTTACAAGAGCTAATTTGTTTATCTATCTATTTTTAGTAAAACCCAACCGTAAAAGATGTGATAGACCCCAAATTACACATACGTGCAATAAAGAAAAAGAACGAATAATTTTGTTATTATTTTTGTAAGTACAAATTTGGTTAGGGGACCACGAACCTTAAAGAATGATGATGTATTATAAGTTTGAGTATTATATTGAGGGATGTTATGGAGAATAGTGGTCGTAACTGGCTCTTTAACTCATTGTTGGTCGTTACATAATATTCTACCTATTTGTTAGAATAATTGTGGAACACTATAGGCCTATTTGGATAGGGTGGGAAGAAAAATGAAGGGAAGTGATAGTAAATCAATGTTTGGTAGAAAGAGAAGTATCAGTATTAGTGTTTGTGTTGGAGGTTTTCTCGACACAATGCAACGAAAATATGAAAATATGGTGGCGTGATATGGAATGCTCTGATTTCGCTCAAGCGAAATCTCAATCTCAAAGTGTTATGCGTGTGCGTGAATTCCCTCGGTTGCGCAAGTTATACGTAGTCCTGTTGTAGCAAGTTTAATGTAAGTAACGAGTAATCTCCATAGGGATATTTGGGTTGTTATCTCTTAATTTTTCTTTCAAGAGTTGGTGTGATATAAGTTGGTGAGATGACCTAAATGTAGTAAAGTAGTGAATTGCATAGGAATAAATTAAACATAAGAAGGGCATAAGGTTTTCAGGTGTTTTGATGTAGCGAACAACTGGCAGGCTTCTCTTGGCTCTCTCAAGCTCTAGAATTCAGCTCTCTCGAGCTCTTAGTTCGGTTATTTCAAACTCAAACAATAATGAGCTCAACAATAAGTATTAGGCAAACTTTATCCTTAAGTGTTATTTAATTAGTAAGTAGAGCTTAACAATCCTAATGTTATGCATGCAGGTTCGCTTTATTCCTTTTCTCTCAAAAGTGAAATAAAGATATAAAAACAGTTCGTCAGACGAAATGTATTAAAATTCATTCAACATGTATAATAAGTTCTTATTGCAATCTCTACACTCCAGCGAAATGCCTTACTTCCCATGTAAACTTTAGACTACGGATTTAACAACTCATAGTGTAGGATACAAGTGAAATAACCACAAAAACAGAAAACATGTTCATTGATTTCACAAAGAAAATAAGTTCTACTATGTTAAAGTGAAAACAGATAGAAGAGTAAAGGTAAAGAAAGCTCCTGACTACTATAACTCTGAAAATGTCCTTGGTGATGGTAAATCTCCGGTTACAAAAGAAGTAGCAACGAAAAGCAAGTAAACTATCTATGGAAGCAATAAAAACAACTACAGCTCCTACGAAATTACTTCGGTGGCCTAAAGACTAATCGAAAGAAGAACTTTTGTCGAAGCTAAGAGAGTTATGAAATTCTAGGTTTTCTTCTAAGGATGATCGACCTTTGAAATGGATAAGACGCTCGCAATTTATAGAGCTGCTGACAAGGTCTGCGATATACTGCTCCACGATCTCTGCTGTACAAAAAGCCTGCTCTTCTTTGACATTCCCTACTCCACGATCCGGTTGTCGAGTGCGTCAGAGTGGTTGCAAAGCAAAGACTGAGATTAAACAATGAGCTCTGGATCTTTGCCACACGTCCTTTACTTGAGATATTTTTACGATTAATCCCTTTCGCTAGATTCCTCTTTCCCTGCGACGAAGTGGAATGTTTTCCAAGATTGATTTGCTAGACTTGGCTACGCTTGAACGAGGTTTCCCTTTGATAGCTTTCGTTTTGCTGCCCCAGGATTGCTGCAAACAAACTAAAAAGTATAAATTCTTTTAAACACTTAGAGTGTGTTTGGGCCCCCGTTTATGTAAACGGTCGGGTTGGTTATAATAGCCCAACCGATGTTTGCCCCACTGTTTATTATAAACAGTGGTTACTTAAACCTGCGTGCCCATTTGTCTAAACCTACGTGCCCGTTTATTTAAACCTTACATATATTACTTTTTGTTACATAACCAACCCCCCAAACACCGTTTATCATAATCCATGTTATAATAACCTGTTCCTCAAACATCATTTATAATAACCCACCGTTTATTATAACCTACCGTTTATAATAACCCTCCGTCTATTATAACCAAACTTGTGCTTCAAACACACCCTTAATAACTTCACACATTCATGCATATTTCGCTGAAAAAAACCTCTAAAACTTATCATAAACAGGAACCTTTGGAATATTTCGCTTAAGCTCAGTATTTAGTATGTGGGGGCGAAATTTATGCACACTTATATTAATTTTAATGAAGTTCGTATGAAAATATATTATTTTAAGCTACTTTAACTCTCAATTCTTGAGAGTTATGGCCAACAAGAGCAATAGCTCAAGCGGTATTAATGAAGGTCTTGGGTTTGAGTCTCCCCTACCCCCAATTGTTGTAATCTCAAAAAAAAAAGGAAGAGATATGATGATGCAATTTTTAAAAAAATATAAAAATATTTAATATTTTTCTAATATAAAATCTATAATTACTATTCACCAGCACTTCTACCTCTTGTATTATATTTGCAGTACAATTTCTAAAATAATTAATTTATCGCACAAGATTTTCTATTAGTGATAGAATGAGTATGCGAGTGTAGAATTCAACCAATAATAGAACTGTATTACTTCAATTTGGATTTACTACTACAAATGGATTAATTTTGATTTTGTGTTTTAGATGAAAATACTTTGTTTTTTTTATTATGCATCCAAAATTCCCTAAAATTTAATACTTTTTAATCAACAAAATTATCAAATAAATGAAATAAAGCAATTCAAATAATAAAATTTTAAATCCACACATTGTCGAAAAAAATTAAAGAAATAAATAATAATATATATTTTTTAAAGGACTTAGAAAATATGATGCAATTTTTAAAAAAATATAAAAATATTTAATATTTTTCTAATATAAAATCTATAATTACTATTCACCAGCACTTCTACCTCTTGTATTATATTTGCAGTACAATTTCTAAAATAATTAATTTATCGCACAAGATTTTCTATTAGTGATAGAATGAGTATGCGAGTGTAGAATTCAACCAATAATAGAACTGTATTACTTCAATTTGGATTTACTACTACAAATGGATTAATTTTGATTTTGTGTTATAGATGAAAATACTTTGTTTTTTTTATTATGCATCCAAAATTCCCTAAAATTTAATACTTTTTAATCAACAAAATTATCAAATAAATGAAATAAAGCAATTCAAATAATAAAATTTTAAATCCACACATTGTCGAAAAAAATTAAAGAAATAAATAATAATATATATTTTTTAAAGGACTTAGAAAATATTGCATTTAAAGAAAACATACACATAAATAACATATAATAAATAAAAATAATTAAATAAGTTAAGATAGATTAATTTGTCCAAATTATCAACATTCATTTTTTATTCTAGAGAGGAGTTCTTAGGTTCAAATCTTAAATTTGAAAAAATTTCTTCGAATAAATTTATGAAAAAAAAAAAGTAAAGAAAAATAATTAGAAATAAAAATGAAAACGAAACTAAAGAAAAAAAATTTGAAGAAAAAAGGGAAACCGAAGAAAGCATATATAGCAAATTAAAAAAGAAAGCTTAAAATACCATTTTGGTTTCATGAATTTGGAATTTGTTCCATTTTGGTCCATAGATTTTCAAATATCTAATTTTGTTCCTTGACTTTGTTGTTTGTCTAATTTTTGTCACTTGACTTTGCTGTTTGCCATATTTTGGTCACTCGACTTTCAAATATCCAAATTTAGTTCCTAGACTATCAAGAAAGTTAAAAAACAGTCATAGTCAAACCTAGTTATCCAAAGCCAGAATCGATCAAGATCTCAAAGAAAGTTCACTTCGCCACTTACTGTAAACTTCTCGAAAGAGCAAAAAAAAAAAAGCAAAGAATGAAATAGAAGGTAAGATTGATCTCACTCAGCAACGAAGTTTTGATTTGGCGGAAGAAGGTAAATCGCAAGGGTTTATGAAATACCTATTTTCTATTTTGACTATAAAATATTGTCATTATCTTTTTAAAAATTGAAACCTCTGTCTTTTAAAGCCAAAAACACGTTTTTCATCTACTATGACACTCTTTTTTTTTCAAGAAAAATATAATTTACAAAGTGTCATGGTAGGTTACTTTTCTAGTAGTGACAAAGTATTTATAAATATAGGCGCCCAAGTTTTTTTTTTGCAAAGTTAATTTTTTTACTAAAAGATCATAATTAATAATTTTTCCTTAATACCATTTTATCCCTACTCCCCAGGGTTACTGTCGATAACTAAAGGGCACGACGACGTGAATGCCCGAAGGGTGGGAAATTGTTCCCTGCCACTTGCATGTTGTTTTCAAAACTTGTTTCCTTATGTCTATCTTGTATGCTCTGCTCCATGTTGGGTTCTCTTATTGAGGTTTTACGAAAACTCAACCTTCATTTTATGTTGGTTGTAGCTTCCATCCACAGGTGTAGAATTATATCGTGACGATTGACCGAGACAACCCATGCAATTTGAGGGTAAAATTGACTAGTGTCGACATGTGTTGAGTCTTTATTCTTTTGTGTACCCCATTGCTCATGCATAATTTTTTGTATGGTTCTTTGTTGGAAACTTGTATTTATGTTTTTAAACCAGCGCTCGGCCTATGTTTATGTTTTGGAACTATGGACTTTCTGGATGTTTTGTGTTGATGTCTTTTAAAGATTTTCGATGTCTAGATTTTGTTTTCAGGTACGGGTTTCCCACATTTCAGGCAAAACTTTAACAAAATTTGTAGTGATTTTTTCATGCATTTAGTAAACTTCTTACTCGTAGGTTATGGACCGGTTGTTACATAAAGTACTCGTTGAAGTCCTTAGGCATTAAAGACTAAACACGTTCTAGGTGTTAAACCACACCTTACAAGATTTAAAGAGCGAAGACATAAAAAATAATTTAAAGAATTTGTAGACCAAAACCAATTGATCTTCAAAAAGATCAACAAAGTAAGGGTCGATGTGGAGAAAAAAGAACGGTACCAATTAAAACATTTACCAAACCTAAAAATTATATTAAAAAATGCAAAATTTATTACATGATTTCTTTTTTGGTGAAATCATATGCGTACATTGCTTTTTTTTCTTTTTAAGACCTTTTAAAGGGGCTTTTTCATGAATATTAAAAAATAAATAAATAATTCTCTCCACAACACATTTCTTAAATTTATTCATTTGTAGCAAAAAAATACCCTAAGTTTGTAAAATTACCAAAAGACCCCTACTTAAAACTCTCCCACAAGATTTCATCCCACACAAACAATGTACACACCTTCTTCATAAAAAAAAAACCCTCCCAACACGATTTCTTCCCAATCATCGCAACTTCTCATCGCCGTCACCTTCGCCGGAACCACGTTTTTCGCTGTCGATCTCGCTGGAGGCTTCTCTGGCTTTCTATTCTTCTTCTCTGTTCCCATTTTAGCGTACTTTCTTCTATTCAACGGCTTCTTCCTTAGCCGTGATCGGATTCCGCCTTACTGGGTATGGTTCCATTACATGTCGCTGGTGAAGTATCCGTATGAGGTGGTGCTGCAGAACGAGTTTGGGGCGGCGATAGAGTGCTTTGTCCGTGGCGTTCAGATGTTCGACAATTCGCCGCTTGCAGTGTTATCGGCGACGACGAAGGTGGAGCTGCTGAAGAACATGGGGAAGACGTAAGGGTTCAACTGATAGAAGTCTATCAGTTCCACTGATAGAAACTGATAGACTTCTATCAGTTCCACTAATAGAATGCTATCAGTGCAGATTCACTTTAGTTCAGCTGATAAAAGTCTATCAGTTCCACTGATAGAAGACTGATAGAAGTCTATCAGTGGAACTGATAGAAATCTATCGGTCGAAGCTTGAAGAGGAAGAAGAAATTGCAGAGAAGAACGGAAGAAAGCTTGAAGCTTGTAGAGGAACTTAAAAGAAAAAGGGTATATTTGGAAATTGAAAACAAATGTAAAAAATCTGGTATGCATGAATTTTTTTACAATTTGTACTATAATTAAAATAGGTGGGCCAAAAAATGCTATTGATAGCAAATTCCCCCTTTTAAATGAACTAAATATATAAGAAGACGGAAAGAAAGCAAACATAAAAATATATTGAAGATTGATGTATAATACCATAACATTTTATAAGCGTTAAAATTGATATATCACTTGTTCCCGGCGGTGGTTCGATATTTATAGTTGATAGACCAGAAAAGGTAGTGCAAGAAATTGAGCGCACTAAGAGCACACATAAGCCAGTAGAACTTATCAAGACGATAGTGATTGATATCGTGGCCGGACAGCCAAGGCGAGTGGTCAAACTTGGAAGTAACCCGGTTCACCACGGACACAACGACTGAGCTGAAATAATACCCAACGGCCAAAGAAGCCCAAGACAGAGACGTAGCCAACGACCGCATACCTGCCGGAGCCTCGGTGAAGAAAAATTCCAACAACCCCGCCAACGTGAACAGATCCGCGGACCCTAAAAACAGATACTGAAACGCAATCCAAAGGAAGGAAATGGGCAGCGGGTGGGCAGCAGGGTGAGCATCTGCAACGGCCTTGCGCTTGATCTCGACGAGGGCGGCCACGGCCATGGCCACGACGGAGAGGAAGAGGCCGATGCCGATGCGTTGGAGGTGGGAGATGCCGGACTCGGAGAGGGTGAGGGAGCGGGCCAAGGGGATGATGAAGTGGTCGTAGAGAGGGGCGAGGATGATGATGAAGAGGACGGGGAAGACGGGAAGAGAGGCCGGTGGGACGGTTAGGGAGGCGATTTTGGTGTTCATCGTGGAGGCTTGTTCGACAGAGAAGGTGGAGAGTTGGGCGAGGCAGGCGTTGAGGATGATGGTGCAGGCGAAGATGGGGAGGACTTTGAGGACGATTTTGACGTCTTCTAGCTGTTGGGTTGTGCAGTTTAGTGATGGGTGAAGAGCTCGGTTTTGGACTGCTTTGTTCAAGCATTTGAGGCTCTGGGTTGGAGCCGTGGGTGTGGTTGAGGGGATTTGTGGTTCGTTATTGAGCTTTCGGGCTGTGGTTGATGATGGGCTCGTTGCCATGCTTGCTACTGCATTTGTCGATGGCTTGCTGCTCGGGCGGCGGTTTAATATGGCTGCTAGTAATACCTGATCAACACAATGTTTAGTGTTCTAATATCAAGCTTAACTTCCATATTCTGGTAATTAAAAAGGCTCTAAGTAGATAAGATATTGTTACAATCAATTAAAATTTAATGACATTTTAACATTTTTTGATAGTTTCTTCTAAATGGAGTTAACCTAATTAGAAGTAAAATTCCAAACTTAAACATACCACTCATAAAATAATATCAAAATTAAAAATAAGAAAAAAGTATTGAATGAAACTACCACAATGAAATTAGATAGTTGTATTTGTGGATGATAAGAGAAAATTGTAAAAAGAAAAATTTAGGTCTGGCATGAACTTGTTTTTGTCCGCAATTCAATTTAGACCCCATTTTTTTTTAAACCAAAAAATAATTAAAGAAAATTGAAACGTGAAACAAATTATTAGATAATATTTGGTTCAATCAATGGACAATAAAGGGAATAATTTATATTTTTAATAAATGTTTGTAGGACCCTTTACTTTTTAAATGTGAGATAATTATGAGATCCTAATATAGTGTTTGATGCTCTTTTGGGCTCACCAATCTTAAATTGAATATTAATTTTATTTTTATTGGATTCATACTCGTTTGAACTTTATGGACTCTAATACCATATTAGATAAGGTAGACAGTCCACCTACCTTTTAAAGGTAGCAAATATCTTCACTTTATCAATGTGAGATTCTCGACACAAATTGAACTATTATCTTTAGGTATGAAATAATAATCAGATATGGGTTTGACCAAAACTTAACCAATTACCATTGTTTCACCAAAATTGTTGGGTTTAAATACAAGTTCTGATGATTTTATTTTTTATTATCACCAAAATTATCTTATATTAATTGGAGTTAATATCATATTCCTTTTGTTCTCAAAAAAAAAAAAAAAAAAAAAAAAAAAAAAAAAAAATCATATTCCTTTTAAACCGGACTTTTCCACTTTTTTGGTGTTGGACAATTAGTTGAAAGAGAAAATAAAAAGTAAAAGAGAAAAAGGGTTAGAAGTGAATTACCTTGAGAATGGTAGTGAGAGGGCTCCCCGTGGGGATCTTATTACGATAAAAGGGCGATCCAGCAAGGAACAGAGGAATAGAAAGCAAAATGCTGAGAGTGGAGATTCCAAATCCCCACTGCCATCCCAAGTTGTCTTCAATCCAAACCACTAAAGTGACAGCAACCAGTGCACCGCACGAGAGGCTAAACACGAAGTAGTTGAAGAAACTGGACCTTCTCCTCCTCCCTTGTTGGCTGCCTTCGTCGAACTGCTCCGCTCCATGCGCAGGCAGCGACCCCTTTATGCCGCCCACCCCCAGCGCCACCAGGTACAGCCCCATGAACAGCACCGCGGCCCCTCTCCCGCCCACTTCCTCCTCGCATGACGGCGGCTTTAGTGACGATGGCACCTTCGCTTGTACTGTCAGGGTCACCAACCCCTTTTTCCAATTCCCATTAGCAAACAACGCTATCAGCATATAACAGAGAATGGTATGGAAAAGGGAAATGAATGGAGGAGGTGCTAACTGATTTTACACCCTTTGGATATTTTGGAGACATGTACTTCTGTGTCTAATCTTGTTTTTTTATTTCTTTTTCAACAACATACGGAATGGAATCTTAACTTTTTTTCTTTGTTTTATTTTAGTGAAAATAGGGGGTTAATTGTTTGAATGGGTCATTTTTTAAAACTTTTTATCAAAATGGGTCTACTTTAAAATTAATTTTAAAAATGGGTTGTGCCGTCTATACTAAAGACGTCACACCCATTTAAATGGGTCAACCCTATTTGTCGTATTGGCCACATGTGCAAAATCTTAACCAATTCTAATAACCACTTTACGAGAGACGTAATATGCCCATTATTTTCTCTGTTCTTATTTTAGATTTTTTTTTCATCATAATCAAATTTCTATTCTTCATATTCATTTAAAAAATAAATCTAATTATTTTTATAAAATTCCTAATTATTTCATAATTTCATTTTTATTTATTTATATTATAAAAAATTCTTATATTCACTAATTTAATTTTTTTGTAATTTTTTTATATTAAAAATTAAATTTTATTAATTTTATCTAATACCATTCAATATAAGGGGATTTCCAATTTCCAATTCTTGTTTTTTTTAAAAAAATATATTTTGTTAATATATAATAATTATATTTAAAAAAATAAGTATATATTTTGTTAGGTTGTTATCATTAAATCTTAAAAAAATTCATGTATATTTACTACGATATTATCATTACATCCTGATTTAATCTATTATATACAAAATCTTATATTTATTAGGAGAGTTTAGAATTTTAATTTAAACTAACATTTTCTCATATATAAAATGAATAATTAAGGCTTTTCAAAAAAAAAAAAAAATCTTAAGGTTAAAATTTTAAAAGACATTAGATTACAATGCAATTAAATATTTTTGTTATTTGAAGAACCCTTTAAATTAAGATCGCCAATTACCTTTTTAATTTAAAAACCGTTATATTATATATTTGGGTAAAAATACTATCACAATTATATAACCTCAAACTCTTTATCTAAGGAGTATTTAAAATAAAACATAATCTATTTATAATATAATGTTTCTTAAATTATTGACTTTGAATAATCATTTGTTAGATAATAAATTTAAATGATGATCTAAGGATAAAAATTTAATATTATACAAAAATGATAATGATAACAATCTAAGAGAATCTACAAGCATTTTATTATTAAAATAGAATTGTCGAATAAGTTAAAATATGTATCAAATATGTGTATTATAATTAAAATAGCATGTTAATGGTATTGGGATAAAATTAAAATTTAATTTTGAATGTATAAAATTTCTAGAGAACATTAATTTTGTTAATATATATATAAATTTTATTTTTATTGTATGAAAACGGTTAAATTACTAAAAAATTAGGAATTTCAAAAAGATAATTAAGCTTATTTTAAATAAATATGAAGAAAAAAAAACAATATTACGATGATTTTTTTATTATACAGGATTAACTAAAAGTTATTTCTAAGAAAAAATTATCAAAATAGAGGATATTGCGTCTCTTCTAAAGTGGTCATTGGAGTTGGTTAAGATTTTGTCTATGTGGCCAATACGACAAAAAGGGTTGACCAATTTCAATGAGTGTGGCGTCTTTAGTAAAGACGCTACAACCCATTTTTAAAATTAATATTAAATTAGACCCATTTTGATAAAAAGTTTTAGAAAATGACCCATTCAAACAATTAACCCGAAAATAGGTATGGGAAGGAAAAGGAAAGCCACAAAATATTTTAACTATATGGAGTGACTGACTTAATGGTTAAAGATTTTTAGGTGCGTAAGGTGATACGTTTAATCTATAGTAGCCACCAATCTAAAAATTAACTGTAGGATATATGTCCCATGTAACATTAATTGAGGTATGCATGAATTGAACAATTGTAAAAAAAAAATCTTTGAAATTAAAAAAATAAAGAAATGGAAAACAACAAGTTGGGAAGTTGGATATGTGGAGCTGAAAACAAGATAAAAAGAAGAGTAAAATTTGCCTACACATTGGACAAGTAGGTAGTCTATGTTTAATGTATATGTGGCATGACGTGAGCCATACAATTTTGTTTTTTATACATAAATTAACTCTTGATACAAAATTGTGTGACCAACATCATGTCACATATACATTAAGCATGGACTACCTACGTCTCTATGTGTAAGCAAGTTTTCTTCTAAAAAGAAAAGGGGGAAATGCTTTATTTGGTTTGACGCAAACGGATGAGTTCCAATGTCGTAACAGGCACACTCGTGGATGACATTGCATTCAAGCCTCTGTGGGGCCACTCAATTTCACACTTTACTAAAACAGACGAAATCAAGTTTTTTTTTCTTTTCTTTCTTTTTCTTTTGTCCTATTCTTTTCTAGCTTGATATTTTAACATTTTTCCTCCATCAAAAGTTTACGTCATGCCTGTTTGTTTTTTTTGCTGCATAACAAACTCTTTCAATTTCTCTTCAACACCTTCTCACGACTCAACAAACATATTTAATTTTATAAAATATCAAATCAAACTTTATTATAATAAAAATTAATATAAAATTAAAAAAACTTCTCATATAAACATCAATTTCCAAAAAAAAATTTCAAACATCTTTTTTCAAAACATAAATCCCAAAAAAAAATTCTAACATCTTCATTCCAAAACATCAATTCCCAAAATAAATATTTTATTTTTTCCAAATCACTTCATTTCCTCTCCATTTCTTCTTTCTCTCCTTTCTTCCCTCAAACTCCAAAATCCAAGCACCTCCTAAAATTGTCCTTTGCGATAAAAATGTAAAGTTGATCGAGTGTCTTATATTAAATTTTCTTAAAGACTATGGGTTGTTTGTTTGACATATATAGGTAGGAGTTGGTATTAGGAGTTATCAACTTCTCCTCAAAACCTACACCCAAACGAGTTTTTGTTAACTCCTTCTCATTTATACTTTTAAAAATAACTGTCATTTCTAACTATTCATTTTTAATCATTCATTTATAACTACTTATTCATTTCTAACAACTTATTTTTAATCATTTATATCAAATCAATAAAAATAACTCATTTTTAACCATTCATTTCTAATCATTTCTTTTTTAACTACTAAAAATAACTATTCATTTTTAAATCCACATCCAAACAAGATTTTGACTCTAACTATTTTATACAAAAACTACATCAAAACGAGTTTTTGACACAATTCTAAATTTTTAACTACTCAATACAACTCCTCAATATAACTCTTTAACCCAAAAACTACCTAAATATGTCAAACAAATAGTCCCTATCTATTTAATAACATTTTTTAAAAAAAATATAATACTTTAGATGAATATTTGAATTTATAATCTTTTAATTATTTCTTTATTATTAAGTGTACGTAGATATAATTAAATTATTATTCTTACTGGCATTTAATAACTCATTTATTATGACATGATATATACAATTTTATAATTTTAATTTTTAGTCATAAGTTCTAACAAGAACTCAACTTATTTTTTTAAAAAAATAAGATTATAGTTCAATTTATATGATATGATTAATAGGACGTAGGTTCCAATTTTGAATCTTAATATAATTGAATTTAATAAAAGAACATTTAGCATAAAGTTATCATTTTTTTAGGTTTCACTCAAATATTTATTTTTCAACTTATTTTCACTTAATCTATCGACAATTTTTTTTATTCATTTCTTTTTTCTTATCTAACATTTTCTTAGTTTACCTGTCAAATAAAAAACATTTTCTTAACTTAGTCTCTTTATATAACTAATATGAGTTGTATGTTGTTTTAAAATTTTATTAGAGATGTACTGTATAAACTTTTGGTTTTTAAAATACTTTCCTCATTTACTCAATATTGTATTTTTCATAATCTCTTAAATAAAAAGTTTATGATTTTTTCTATCTAGGAATATAGCTAATACAATGATAAGGGACTATGTAAATTTGTATATTTTTATACGCATTTCTTTTTAATTTGTCGAACAATTTTTCATAATATAAATTATTGATGAAAATGTACTTTTTTTTAAAAATAAAAAGTACTTTTAAGAATTTAAACAAAGGGGCTTTTGCATGTACTTTTAAGAATTTAAATTATTGATGAAAATGTACTTTTTTTTTTGAAAATGTCTTCCTTTGTTTTTCGAGGGAGAGCTAATTGTCACATATATATTTAACAGTTTGTTACCTCAAATAAAAAAACAAAAAATAGAATTTTAAGGTCGATTTGATGACTATTTGATTTTTTGTTTTTTGTTTTTAAAATTTACTCCTACAACAAGTATTTTATTATATATTTTTTTACTTGGATACCTATATCTCACCTATACTTTTAGAAACCAAATCAAAATTTGAAAAGAAAGAAGTAGCTTCTCTTTTTTTTAAAAAAAGAAGTGCTTCTAAAAGTTTATTTTTATTTTTTAAAGTTCTTTATCATTTACATAGTTTCTTAAGAAAAGATAAATATATTATAGAAAAAGCGAAACACATTATAAGAAATTTGAGTAAAAATAGACTTTAATTTCAAAAATAAAAAATTAAGGCCCTGGTTGATAACCATTTAATTTTTGCTTTTTGTTTTTTAAATATAAGTCTATTTTTACTCAAAATTCTTACAAATTATTCCATCTTTTCTACAAATGTATCCATTTTTTCTTAAGAAAGTATGTGAATGCTAACTAACTCAAAAATAGAATTTCTCAAAAAAAAAAAACTTTAAAAAACAAAAATAAAATTTTGGAAGTTACATTTTTTTTTTCTAAATTTTGTTTCGATTTCTATAAATTTAGGTGAGAGGTAAGTATTCAACTAAAAAAACATATGACAAATGAATGATTTTAGTCTTAAATTTAAAAAAGAAAAAAAAAACAGAATTGGGAGCAAACAAAATTTAAATAATTTTGAAAGATAATTTAAAAGTTTGTCGTTGGGATCTGTGTCGTTGTCTGGGAAAGACGCGGTTGCCTCCGTTATTTTGGCTGTGGGGCATCTTTCCATCTAATTCATTTCACTAAAAAATATCTCTTTAGTCTTATATTTGGAAACCAATTTTAATTTAGTGGGTGTATTTTAAAATTGAATCTTTTTATTTTTAATATTTTAATAATATTCACTTGCGTATTCTTTAGTTTATTTTATACTGATTTTCTTTTAAAAATTAAATTTACATGAAAATTAGAATAATTATTTAATCAATATATTAAACTATAAAATTAGTCTAATTATTATTTTAATTAATATTACATTATATAATTAATAATTTTATTGTTTCATGGACTAAAAGTGAGCATTGATAGAATGTTAAAAATAAAAGTGTTTAATTTTTAAATGTATAGACCAAATTAAAAACGGACCTAAACCACTAAAAAAGGAATTTTCCCCTCCATTTTATTTTTCAACCAAATAAAACAAATCATGGAATAGAATATATATTTCTTAATTCTGCCACTCGGTACTTGAGAAAACAAAAATTTCAAATCCAATAAAAGCGACTAAGAAGACTAGAAAACTTTGGGAAACAATAATTTAAATCGATAGTCAAGATGGAAATTAAATTTAAAAAGCAAGATATATAGAAAAAAAAAAAAAGAACCTGAAAGTACTGTTAACTATTTCATCTATAGTATATTCTCAATTCCTTAAAATGTGATTTAAATTCAAAAAAAGTATTCTAAAACAAAAAAATGAGAATGGTTCAAGAACTTTTTTTAATTGAGCATATACGGAGGAAGAAGGATTAAAATCTACAATTGGAATGATCTTAAAATCATAGATCAATTAGCATAAGTGTCTATAGTTAAAAAAAAAAATATGAATTTTAATTTTAGTATTTAATTACTGTTGAATTAAAAAATTATTTACCATGGAGGAACAAGTTCAAAATATTTTTATTTCTAAATCCCGGTCGATAATTATTTTGTTTTTAGGTTTTTATTTTTAAAATTTAAGCCTATAACAATTATCTTACTATGTTTTTTTCTTATTTAGATATGTCCATTTTATCTAGAATGGTAAAAACCAAACCAAATTTAAAAATAAAAAAAATAACTTCCAAAAACTTATTTTTATTTCCTAAATTTCGTGAATATTTATCTACTTTGATAAAGAAAGATGGATAAATAGTAGGAAAGATAAAATACAAATGGTAGGAAATTTAAGTGTAAATAAATTTAAATTTAAAAAATAAAATAGTTATAAAACCAAACCTAAATTAGAAATCATTTTAATTGAATGTTAAATTGTAATGCATGGGTTAATTTCATTTTCTCTATTTTGAAATGGGTCGAGAATAATTTAGAAGGGAATTTTGTTAAAAAAAATAATAAAAAGAGAGAGAAAGGAATAATTACCAGAAACTCAAGGAAAGAGGAGAAAAGGAAGACGTAGTAAGTGGTGAAAAAGGCATCGGATAAGAAGCCACCAAGGAGGGCAAGAAGGAAGGCAGTGCCCATGAAAGTAGTGACATTGTTCGCCGCTTTGGCCGGTGAAAACCCCATATAATTCCTCAAATACATCACCAGGTTGCTTGCATTTGCCAAAAATGCCAAGTTCTCCAATATCTCCACCCCTACATATCCATATACAAAAGCAAATTCATTAATATTTAATCCACTCTAATTAAAAACTCCTCAATTTTACATCAATTTCAACTTGCAGACCTAACACGAACCCGGCCGCCGCCATGCCCCCGTGCCGCCCTCTCACCGCCGCCCTCCTCCGCCAGTCCACGTACCCCTCCCATATGCTGCTGCTGCCATCCTCCCTCTCAACTTCCTGTTCTTTCACAATTATAAACCAGTTTAAATCGAGTCTATAATATAACGATTTTTTTAAGGGGAAAAAAAGAGATTTAATTTAAACAAACTTACCATCTTCCCCCTGTTCTTTCTTGACGATGAAATGAATTTTTGATGGGGTGGCTGAACTGATATTTATAGCGACAAGAAATACTCTGAATGGTTTAAGGGAAACGCTCCACCATCTTTTACAATACTCTGAATTATTCCTTTACTTTGGTTCCGGACAAAAGTTACTTTAATTATATTTTCTATAACTAGTTTACACGCCATTTAAGTAATTATGAGTTTAAAATACTATTACCCCCCTTATAATTAAGATTTATTTTATTTTAGTCCATCCACTTTCAAATCTTCAATTTTGTTCATTCAATTTTAAAATTGATATTTATTTCATTATCTTGTAAATTTTTAGAAATATTTTTACATTTTTATTTGTTGAAATATGCTTTGAATTGCTCTCACAATTACTTAATTAGAGGTTTTATTATCTGATCAGTGAGTAGTTCGAATTAGTGGTGGAGGCTCGGGGGCAACGTCTTCTAAACCTAGACAAAATAAATACTTAAATTTATATTTTTGCATTTGAATTTTTATGCATTTTGGTCTATTTTGTAGTAAGTTTTATAAAAGTGCACTATATAAATTCTCTTAAAATCTTATATGTATGTGGACTTATTGTTGGTGAACCATGTAAATGTGTATGTATTTTTCTCTCACTTTTTTACGGTTTTCTTTCTGCTTTGTCATTATTAACGTTATTTCACAAAATTTGGTGCTAAAATTAGAGAATGTAAAGTTTAATGTTTAAAAATGGAATTTTAACCTAATTATTTATATTTATTTTATAAACAATATCTTCACGAGATCTAAAATTATGTTCTTTTTTTTTTCTTTTGTTTCGGTGAAATGAATTAAAGTGTAATGGAGTGATTGGATTTTGGAATGGAAAAGAGGAAAGGAAAGAAAGTGGAAAAGAAAGAGAAAGTTGAGTGATTTAGAGATATAAAGTAATTGTTTGGACATTGATATTTTGGAAAGATGTTGTAAAACATATTTATTTTATATTATTTTTTTAATGTAATAATTGCATATTTATGTTAATTAATAAATTTAATATATATTATTTATATTTTTTTATCTAATCTAATCAAATATCACATCAATTAAAGAAAGTGTGATGTGATATTTGATTAGATTAGATAAAAAAATATTTTATATTATATTATATGGATGAAAATTAAGAAAATGTTTGATGTGACATTTAAAAAATTAAATAAAATTTTTGATTTAATGTGGGAGGAGAGGTTGAAAAGGAGTCGAAGAGAAATTAATATTCTAAAAACAAACATGAATGAGAATTTTCCTTTCCTTCTTCTCTTCAACATCAAATCCCAAACACCCCTAAGGTGTAGTGTAGTTTCCTATTTGTTTTTAACTATAATTGAGTAATATATTTAATTTTCACACGAATCGAAACTGTTAAATGTTTTAATAGTATGTTGCAATTATTTAACTCATGTATTACAAATATATTTTTTCTTTTACTACATACTCATATGTAAACTTTGTTAATTGACTAAGTGTGCTTCTGTTAGTAAGTTTTTTTTTTATTTTTTTATTTTTTTATTTAAAATTTTGATTACGAGAGGCATTATTCGTGTCATCTAAAATGAATGGGAATATAAGAAGTGCTTAATGGTCAATAAAAAAAAAAAGAATAATGTAAATAAATAAAAAGCATAAACATGGAATTGCTTATGCGAGCTTTCTTGTACTAGGGGCATAAAGGAACGAACTCCCATACTTAGTACGAGAAGAATTATCAGATTGCAAATTGAGATTCTTGAGTTTAAAGTTCTTAAAATAATTTTAATATAAACTTACGGTATTTTTTGTTTTTATTTTATAAGAATTCATATTTGCATAGTTTGAAGCCCATTTAGAAAAGTCATAAAAAACAATCAGAATTAAAAATTACGAGACAAAAGATCAAACATTTTACATGATTCGCTAATATAATATTAACTATTGAGGAGAGGAACTATTTTATTTTAAAATTCTGAAGTATACGAAATGTTCGGTAGAAAACAAAGAATTTTATGAAAATTTATATAATACATCTCTCATACTTTTCTAATATATTATTTGATTTAAATTATAAAAAAATTAATATAAAAATATAAAACACAATTAATATAATTTTTAGGTTTTACCGAGTGTTAGACCCCCATTAAATCGATTTCACAAATTATTAATTGGGGTCTTTTTTTATAGTATAAATTTGGGGAAGCAAATAAAAAACTCGTGGAGAAAATTATTACTATCAACTAAACAAAAGTAAAATATCAATTTTTATGATGGAATCTATGATTGTGGTGTTGAACTCCATTATCACCAAACAATGAAAAAATTATTAATAGGTGTCTTAAACTTCACTCTATGACATAACATTCAATTTTAAAGTTCAATTTTTGTGACGCTATACCTACTTGTTTTACGGCATAGATATGCAAGTGAAAGATCAAGTTTGTTAAATTGCTGTTAGGATGAAGTTCCTGTTAACATTATTATTCAGAAAAAAATGCATTAAAAGTAACGAAATAGTTTCATTGCTGTGATCACTAATTTTTGAGTATTCAAAAGTTCATGCTAACGCCAATAAATGCAGTTAAAGTCCGTTATGTTTAGTGGTACTTGACATAATTTATCTTTGTCTTACTTATTATAGGTTTGAATTTTCAATTCCAAATATTATTATTATATTTAGAAAAATTATTAACAATAACCTAGCTCCAATAATATATTATATAACATAATAATCAAGAGTTTACATATTCGAATTCTTTACCCCAAATATTATTGAATTAAGAAAATAGTTTATGAGGTTGTATATTAGCTGTCAAAGTTGTATTAGCTGTGTTAAACATTGGTTGTACTAACTAGTTTTGTATTCTTGCATTTTGGTAACTAGTTAAGGTTGTTAACTCTACTATGCACTAACTGAATTGGGTTCGTTTACCTTAGATTACCTTTCTTTTTACCTCTACTTAAGGGAGGCTTTATCAATAATATTAGTTAGACGTTTTTCCTCTCAATTGTGACTTGTTGGGATACGGTTTCAGGGCATTATTCCACAAATTTTCAAGCAGTTTGATTCATTCATCATAAGTTGGGCATCTTCCTTCCTGCCATCCATGGCTGAAACAGAGGAACTCAACACTAAAGAATCTGCTACGATTGAAGCACACAATCGTACCCTTATCAACTTCATCATTCTTTGAATGTGATATTTACTTTGGCCACGCAACCTCTCTAATTGGTGTTGGAAGCGTGTTATAAACACTCACAAAACAAAGAACCAAACAAGGAAAATAATTCACTTGTTTTGGAGAACTTTTCTTGAAAAGCTACAAACTTGATTCACACTTTTTTTCTCAATCTTATTTCTCTTTTATTGATGTTTGATACTTTTTGCTTTATGCTTGATATCTCAACCCTTACAACACATCCTATTTATAGGATTTCATGGAACAATCTAGATCTATAATTTACACCTAGATCTAACTCTCTTAACTTACTTCACTTTATTACATGCATAACTCACATTCTAACTTAACAAAAATTAAAATGTAAAACTTACACTTATTTAATTTCTTTAACTTACCCAATTGAATTTGCAAAACTTAAAACCATGTTTAATTTTCAACATCCCCTTTTAAACATGTTTTTCACAAACTCCAAGCATTGTCCTTAACTTGTTGAACACAACAACTTTAAGTGGCTTTGTGAAGATATCTGCAATTTGATCTTCTATCTTCACATATTCAACTTGAATCTCTTTTCTTGAAATGCAATCTCTAATGAAGTGGAATTTGGTATTTATGTGCTTACTACGATCATGTAACACTGGATTCTTGGCTAGATCAATTGTTGACTTGTTATCCACATGGATAACGGTTGCATCCTCTTGCAAAATTCCAAGTGCATTTAAGAAAATTTCTCAACCAAACTGCATGACAAACACATGATGATGCAACGACATATTCAACCTCACAAGTGGATAATGTCACAATAGGTTGCTTTTTAGAACTCCAAGTAAAAGATGTCTTACCAACAAAAAACACAAATCCACTCGTACTTTTTCGATCATTTAGATCTCTAGTCCAATCACTATCAGTATAACCTTTAAGCTTGAATTCTTTAGACGGTTTATAAAATAATTCATAGTCAAGCGTACCTTTGAGGTAACGAAAGATTCTCTTTGCCATCTTCAAGTGAGTAGTTGTAGGAGTTTTCATAAACCGACTCACCAATCCAACACTGTAAATAATATCTGGCCTTGTGCAAGTTAAATACCTTAAACTTCCAACTAAACTTTTGAAATATGAAAGATCTACAACATCTCCATCTTCATATTTGGCAAACTTTGTTCCAGTTTCCATCGGAGTTGTTACAGGATTGCAATTAAACGTCTTGAATTTTTCAAGGATTTCTTTAGTATAGCACTTTTGAGAAATAAAGATACCTTTCTCCGACTGCTTGACTTCAATGCCAAGATAATATGACATAAGCCCAATATTCGTCATTTAAAATTCTTTCGTCATTGCTACTTTGAGATCTTCAAACATCCTTGGACAATTTCCTGTAAAAATTAAGTCATCTACATATAGGCAAACCAACAACATATCTCCATGAGGGTATCTCAAATACCCATTATCAAGGAAGTATTTGTTGATTCTACTGTTCCACATTCGTGGCACCTGTTTCAGTCCATATAGTGCCTTCTTCAACTTCAAAACTTTATCTTCTTGACCTCTTATAGCATAACCAAAAGGTTGTTCCAAGTAAACTTCTTCTTCAAGATATCCATTCAAGAATCCTGATTTGACATCCATTTGAAGAATCTTCCATTTATTCTGAGTAGCTAATGCAATTAGCATTCTTATGGTCTCTAAGCGTGCAACAGGAGAAAACACTTCATCATAATCAATGCCTTTCTTTTGAGAATAGCCTTTTGCAACTAATCTCGCTTTATGTCTCTTCCCTTCTCCTTTTTTATTTCGCTTTATCTTGAACACCCATGTGACACCTACTACTTTCTTTCCTCTAGGAAGAGTAGAAAGTTCCCGAGTATCATTCTTCTTTATGGCCTTCATCTCTTCATCCATCGCATGCTTCTATTTTTCATCTTGTGAAGCTTCTTCAAAATTTAAAGGTTCACTATCACCAAAAAGACAAAAAAGAGTAAGATCATTAAAGCTTTGACTTAACTCTTCTGTTTCATCATATATGTCTTGCAAACTTCTCATGCGATGAGGCCCGTCACTAGAACTTGTAGATGATGATGGTGTGTCTTATTGTAAAGAGATTGGTGATGTAGGTGGTGTTGATGGAGAAGTAACGTCATCACTCAATTTATCATCATCTTCTGGAAACAAAAGAAACTTGTATTTTTTTGGCTCATCATTCCAATTCCATGTTGCTTCCTCATCAACACAACATTTCTACTTACTATTGTTTTTTCCGTAGTTGGATTATAAAGCTCATAGCCTTTTGAGCTTGCATCATATCCAACAAACACATGCTTCTCACTTTTATCATCAAGCTTACTACGCTTTTGATGCAGTACATGAGCATAGGTTATGCTCCCAAATACTCGCAGATGAGCAATAGATGGTCTTCTTCATGTCCATGCTTGTTGAGGAGTTTTATTCCTCACACTTCTAGTGGGAGCACGATTCGACAAGTAAACAACACATTCAACTGCTTGTGTCCAAAATTCTTTTGGCATATCTTTACTTTTCAACATGCTTTGAGCCTTATTGAGTATGGTTCTATTCTTTCTCTCAACAACGCCATTTTGTTGAGGAGTGTATAGAATTGTCATAGGTCGACGAATTCCATTTTTTTTCACAATATCGTTTGAATTCATTCAATGTGAATTCACCTCCTCTTAAAGCTTTTATGTATAAACTACTTTCTTTTTCAACAAGAGATTTGAATCTCTTAAACATGGTGAAAGCCTCTGATTTCTCCTTGACAAAATATAACCAAGTTTTTTTGGCTAAAATCATCAATAAATAATAAGAAATATTTATTCTTACCAAAATAACTTGGTCTGATTGGTCCACAAAGATCAGTGTGAACGAGCTCTAGTGGTCTTCTTGCTCTTGAAGAAGATTCTTGTGGAAAACTCATTTTTGACTGTTTGCCATAAAGACAACCTTCACAAGTTTGATCAGGATGTTTTACATATGGCAAACCTTTCACCATGTCCTTCCTTGCTAGCAATATCAGACCATCGATGTTCAAATGCCCAAATCTCATGTGCCAAATCCAGGATGGATCTTTCAAACATGACTTTAAACATTTCGCAACATCAGTTTGAATCTTTAACAAAAACATTCTATTCTTCGTCATTTGCACTTGAGCAATCATATTATCATGATTATCTCTTATTGAAAGCCTATAATCCTTCATCAAAACATTATAGCCTTTCTCCAAGAGTTGTCCCAAACTTAAAATGTTGTTCTTCATATTTGGCACATAGTAAACATTAGAGATAAACTCATGCCTACCATTCTTCAAGTTGATTAGAATATTTCCTTTACCTTTCACAAGTATTTTTGTAGCATCGCCAAATTTGATATTTCCACCAATTGATTCATCAAGTTCCACGAACATTGATTTATTTCCACACATGTGATTCCTTGCACCGCTATCAAGATACCACGAACTACTTTCACATGTTTCTTCTCCTTTACATGCAAGAAGCAAAGACGACTCACCATTTTTAATTTCTTACTCAGCATAGTTGGCATTTTCTTCAACTTTATTTCGGCATTCCCAAGAATAATGACCAAATTTATGACAATTGTAGCATTCAACTTGACTTTTATCATACTTCCTTTCATTATTATTTGATCTTCTACCATATGGTCTTGAATAATTTTGTCTTCCACGACCTCTTGATGAACTAGTACTCGAAGTACTCTCATCAAAATTTCTTTGATTGAAATTTCCTCTACCGCGTCCTCTACGTCCACGATTATGACCACGTCCTCCTCGACTACTTTTTTCTTGATCATATTCTTTTTCTGTCAATTGCAACTTTGATTGGAAAAGTTGCTCAATTGTTTGTTTGTTCTTCTTGATAAGCTTCTCATCATGGGCTTGCAAAGTGCCAACGAGTTGATCAATCGACATCGTACTCAAATCTTTTGATTCTTCTATCGTTACAACGATAAAATTGAATCTTTCCTCCAATGAGCGAAGTATCTTCTCAACTACTTGCTCATCATTTATTGTCTCACCATATATCTTCATTTCATGTACTACTGCCAGTAATCTTGAAGTATAATCTAAAATTGATTCAGACTCCTTCATGTGTAGTGATTCATAATCACCTCTCAACTTTTGAACGTGAACCTTATTTACATGATCTACTCCTTTGTACTTATTCTCCAAAATTTTCCATGCTTCTGTCGCAGTAGTTGCTCCAGAAAGCTTCTCAGAATTTGTATCATCAATTGCTTGATGAATATTTGTGAGCGCCTTTTGATCTTTCTTTCTAGTAGTTTGAAAAACTTCTCTTTGAGCATGACTTATGGTGGTGTCATTTTCGGGCTCGTCATAGCCTCTATCAACAATTTCCCAAACATCTTGTGAACCAAGTAGTGCTTTCATTCGTATGCACCAACTATTATAATTTTCCTTCGTCAAGCGAGGCACATGGAAATGAACCATACTATTGTTTTCCATTTGCAAAAACAATTCTTTCTTTCAAACTCAAGCTCTGATACCACTATCTTGGAAGCATGTTATAAACACTCACAAAACAAAGAACTAATCAAGGAAAATAATTGACTTGTATTGGAGAACTTTTCTTGAAAAACTACAAACTTGATTCACACTTTTTCTCTCAATCTTATTTGTCTTTTATTGATGTTTGATACCTTTTTGCTTTATGCTTGATATCTCAACCCTTACAACACATCCTATTTATAGGATTCCATGGAACAATCTAGATCTATAACTTACATCTAGATCTAACTCTTTTGACTTACTTCACTTTATTACATGCATAACTCACATTCTAACTTAAAAAAAATTAAAATGTAAAACTTACACTTATTTAATTTCTTTAACTAATTAACAAATTGAATTTGAAAAACTTTAAACCATGTTTAATTTTCAACAATTGGAGCGAGCTATTACACCTCTTGGTAGAAGGCCTTTGTTTATTGCCCTAGCTGGTAAAAATAAGGAAAGATTTTTCATGAGAGAAGTCAAGAAACCTAGATGGAATATGAAGCTTGCAGTTTCTTGGAAATGCAATGTTAATGTCATCATATCTTAGATTATGAACTCGGTTTCAAAAGAAATCTCTACAAGCATCATATACAATAGTGATGTGAAGAAAATCTAAGATCAGCTATCTGAGCGCTTCAAAAAAGCAATGGCCCACTAGTTGAAGAAACGATAACCCCAACTCAAGGTACATTTTCTATTGAGGCCTATGTCACAAAGCTTAAAACAGTGTGGCAAGAACTAATTAAGTTTCACCCTTCGCCCTTCGATGAATGAACTTGCTCTTTCTTAAGCATATCAATTCAGAATATGTCAAGTTGTTCCTTATGGGTTTGAATCAAACAAATACATTGGTTCGAAGCCAAATCCTTCTTATGGGGTCCATTCCTTCACTTAAAAGGTATTTCTTTGTTAATTTAAGAAGAGTGGCAAAGAATTGCAAGCTCAACTAGCTCCTTTGTTATGGATCGAATTGCTCTCTTAGAAGTCGATACCAAAGAAGGCATATCCTACTGGTGGTTCTAAACAAAAAAGACCAGACTCTTCTAATTTTTTAACATTGTGGTATTAAAAGGCACATTAATGAAAAATGTTACCGTTTGTACGATTTCCTTCCGGGTCATCTTTTCTCATCACGTTGCTGCCTTATATGATAGTAAAGAGAGGTAGTATTAATAATAATTGAACAACATGGTTTCTTTACAAGTCTGGCTGATACATATTATTCACAACTAATTGAGTTACTAGATTGTAATGGCCCAGGTTTTCATTCCGGTTCTTCAGGTACGTTCGGTTGTTCATTCAGTGGTTTGGTTGGGCAGTTAAGGCTATTTGAGCCTTCAGGGGAATTTTGGTCATTTGGCCTTCAGAGGTAGTTTAATTGTCCAAAGTTTCGGGTAGTTTCCAAACTTGTGCTGAGTTGATGATTGTGTTTCAGTTTTAGGTTCCAGGACAGGGAGTTGCTGTTGAGAGGTTTGGAGATCGTTCGGTTTAAAACATAAAATAAAAGGTTAATTGTGCTGTTGCTAGGAATCGAAGGGGGAACCCCCTGGAAACTTGGCACTTGGAGGATTTTTGGAGCAATTAAATTAAGAAAAATTAAAAGAAAATTCATTTTTTATGTTTCCCTTCTTTTTCACCTAGCCGACCCACTTGCCCTACTTTCTTCTCCTTAGTTTTTCTCCTGGCCAAACCAAACTCCCCAAGCTCTCCATCTCCATCGCTTGCAATCGTCGAGCTCTCCATCGCCAAGCACAGCCATCCTGCATGCCAGGAGCAGCAACATCGCCGAGAGCTGCCTCTCATCCACTTGCCCTTGCCCGTCGCGCATCTCCGCAAGCCTCACGCCTGCACGCATCTCTCGCCCCGTCTGCCCGCTCGCCAATGCAAGGAACGCCGCACAACTACCCTAGCCTAGTCGTATGTTGCAGCACACGCCCGGAGTAGCTAGCCAGCATAGCTGCCATTCCACGCCGAGCCACTGCAGCACTAAACGCATACACCTGCCGAGGCCTGCCACACACGCCCGTGTCCTACCACATGCACGCTACCGAGCAGCCTTGCCGCATTCGTTCACCCACACTTCTAGCCCGCATGTCGCACCTGCCAAACCCCTAGCTTCCAAGGACTAGGCCTTCTCGGTTTGGGTAACAACCCTAGTTCCCGAGCTTTGTTTGTTGTTTGTTGATTCGATTACCTAGGGTATTGAAGTGTGATGTGTTATTTTAATTTCTAGGTTGCTTGTGTTGATCCTACAACTCGGGAGTACTATTCGATTGATTGTCTGTCTCTAATTTCAAATAAGGGTTCCTTATCGGGGTTGTGTGGACCCTGCGCACGACAATGATATCTTGTAGTTTGTTTGTTTGTTCTACATATTATATTGTTAGTGGATAGGTTTGTGCAGGTTTCCTGGATGCTGCTCTGTTAATATTATGTTCTGTTCCTGTATGTCTGTTCTTGTATTTTGTGTGCCTTGTTTCATATGTTGTGGTTAAACATGTTAGTGGATAAGTTTTATCTGGATTGTTTGTTAGGGCTTGCATGTAGAATGATGAATTCTGTTAATGTTCTGTTTCTGCTGACACTCACTATTAATGTTCTGCCATGCTAGCTCTAGGTTAAGGAGCAATAGGTGATTTTTGTTAGGTTTACCTAGGACCAGCCCTGTGTGTGCTATCCAAGGTTGGCTCAGTGTGTGCTAATCGGGTTTGCTCAAGACTAGCCCAGTGTGTTGTTGTCTCCTGTTAGCCCAATGTGTGCTGACTTGGTATAAGTTGGACTAGCCCAGTGTGTGCTGACCAGATTATCAAGGATTGGCCCAATGTGTTGCCGATCCTGGGCTACCCCAGTGTGTGCTGCCCGAGTTGCTTAGGACTAGTCTAGTGTGTTGCTGTACCCTGTGGGCCCAGTATGTGCTGACCAGGTATGAGCAGGACTAGCCCAGTGTGTGCTGTTTAAGACTAGCCCAGTGTGTGCTAACCATGTTTGCTATAGTGATAGAGTTTTCGAGATTACTTAACTGTTTCTCCTACTGTTATATTTGTTGAGACTGCCATGATTCTTGTGTTATGCTTGTATTCTAAAGGATTTGTCTTGCATATTGTACCCCGATTGGGGAATCTTTACTAAGTGCAATTGTTCTCACCTTTTCTGTGGTTTTTCCACCAGGTAACTTGGCACGACATCGAGGTGGCTAGAGGAGGAGCTAGATGATCATGGGAAAGGTTGCTTCATCCTCTTGTTCATTCATATTTATGTAGTTGAAAAGTTTTACTTGGGGCTTGTAATGTTTTTAATTATACTATGGCCAGAGGCTAAACCATTTTAATGTTTTTAGCATAAGATGTTTTGGGATTGGTTCTTTTATTTTATAAATGAATTTTTTCAATTCAGTCTTAATCCCTGTATTTTTAATAATGCATCATTGAGTAAAGGTTAATTAGGACCATTTAGTGTCGGGTCTTTACAGTTGGTATCAGAGCTCAGAGTCATAGATTCTATAGATTGACCTACCGAGTTAGGTCGTTGTGTCCCATGATCATCAGCCTCCAACAACCACCAGGTATATGTTTAAGTTTATGTTAAGCTTTTAAATTTACAATACCTACATCTAGCATACCTGCTTTGTTTTGTTGTTGGCAGTGTTGGTCCGAGCTTGGACTAACTTAGTATGGTTTGGGTACAGATCGCCAGTATGTCTATCACCCGCAGAGGAGCAAGATCGTCTGGTACCGCCAATCGAGGTGTTGGCATTGAGATCACCACTGATGAGACTACATCAGGGATGGATCAGACATGTAGGCCGCCTGTGGCCCCAGTTGCTGATATGCCCTGAGCAGGGGGAGAGACTTCTCAGCCCTAAACTTCAGCTCCTAGAGTAGAGCTGGCATCAGTGATGAGAGAGATGATGCTTTTGATGGCTGAGTAGAGAACAAAATCACAGGCGCAGTTTTCAGCACAGCTTGTAGAGCAGCTCGCAGTGCAGAGAGAGAAGTCCCGAGCACAGATGGCTTAGTTGACTCAGTTGCTCAAACAGACACCACTGGTTGCACCAGCTGCTCTAGCAGCCCTAGCGAACCCTCAAGGTGGTCACGAGCCTATGGATGTTGAGGCTGTTGTAGGGAACGGAGCCGCCGAGTACGGCTAATGGTTCAAAGACTTTTGTAAGTGGAAGCCCAAGGAGTTTGATGCTTCTGAGAACCCGCTGAAAGTAGCTAAGTGGTTGGCCAGGATAGAGTACATCTTCCAGGTGATGGATTGTCCTGACATTCAGAGCCCGAGGTGTGCTGCACATGTACTCACTGACATAGTAGTTGTAAAGACTCGACTCTAAATGGTAATAAATGGCCTTTACTAAATGCCATAGTTCAAAATTTGCTAACCTTAAAGATACAAGATTTCAAACATTCATCTCATTAAAACATTCAAGTTCCAAATACTTATTCAAAGGTCATTAAAACATTCAGCCTCTGGCCAGAGTACATTAAAATCCATTATAAAACATAAGTGAAAGGTTTCAGTAATAAAATGCAATAAAGAAAACAGATGCAACAGACTCATCCCCATGATCGTCTAGCTCCTCCTCTAGCCACCTCGATGATGTGCAAAGTTACTTGGTGGAAAACCCACAGAAAGGGTGAGTACAATTGCACTCAGTAAGGCTCCCCCAACCGGGGTACAATACGGAAGACAAATCATCTAGCATCCTAACATACAAGCATAACATCAAATACATCAATAATAGACGACATGTGTCTAGCAGGGTCAGCACGCCACTAGGATGACTAGATAGGAGGAAAGCCTAAGTGACCTCGGTCTTTGGAATGTCTATCTCTAAGACAACACTAGGTTAGCATGCAACTGGGCTAACTGGGACAACACGCTACTGGGCTTGTCCTGGATAACACGCAAAATGGGCTTGTCCTTACTGTGCTGGGCAACACGTAACTGGGCTAAACCTTGATACAACTCAAACTTGGCTGTCAATGGACAACACGCCACTGGGCTAGTCCTTAGCATAGTCGGGTGGCACGCAACTGGGCCAAACTGTAACGGCCCAGTTTTCTATTTTGGTTTCCCAGGTGTTTCCGGTTCATTATTCGGATGTTTGGATGGGCCGTTAGAGCTATTTTAACCCTTAGGGGTATTTT
Source organism: Sicyos edulis (assembly GCA_036507275.1). NCBI lineage: Eukaryota > Viridiplantae > Streptophyta > Magnoliopsida > Cucurbitales > Cucurbitaceae > Sicyos > Sicyos edulis. Next base: position 14,539,911 of record CM071856.1, on the reverse strand, counting down.
GGTCTTTTTGCCCCCGGTCAGGGTTTTGTGGATTTTCAGGATTCCAGGGTCACTCCTGCCTTTGTCGAGGCTTGATTGTTGTTTGTTGCAGGACCCAAGAAGTTCGGGTTAGTTGGTTGGAAGTTTGGAGGTGATTTGGTAATTAGCAAAATTATTGTTAATTTAAGTGCTTCCATTGGGATTTGAACCCTTGCCCTTGATGGTGATTTGAAAGCTTGGTTTAAATGAGTTTTAATAAGGAGAAAAGGTTGCTTCAAATGACTTGAAGGAGGAAGCCTGGGGAAGGGATTTAGGTCACCAAGACCTATTTAAATTAGAAAAAGGAAAGAAAATCAAGAAAATCCCATTCCCCTTGTTTTACCTATCTCTCTCTCTCTCTCTCTCTCTCTCCTTGCCGACCTCACCAAGAAACCCAACCGAGCCGCATTGAGCCACCAGCCCAAAGAATGCCCCTTGCACACACCCGCGCAGCGGAAATTTCGCTGTCGCCCGACCATCACCACATCGCCCGACCAGCGGCCAGAGCGCTGTCGCGGCTGCGCGCCCGTCGCCAGACGCGCGAGCGCCAAAGAATAACCGCGCTACCGCGCGTCGCCAGCGCACCACGCCCCAGCCCATTGCCGTCGCGCACCAGACGACGATCGTGGCGCCAGCGCCCGTTCGCTCGCCCGTTCCCTGCCACGCCAGCGCCCGTGTGGCCGTGTCAGCTCCGGTCCCCTGTCGCGCCAGCGCGCCCAGCAGCGCCTTGTCTGCTCGCCCCAGCTGCACGTCTTGCCTGCCCACTTGCCGCCGAGAGCCTGTTTTGCCGAGATAGATGGGATCGAGACCTAGTGTAACGACCAAGGTTTTTCTTCCCGGTCTTCCGGTATGCCCTAGGGGTAATTTGGTAATTTGGTCGGGCCGTCGGTCGTCGTTGTGTCTTTTCGGCTACTAAAATTATTGGATGGTTTTGTAGGTTTTGGAGGGGTTTGAGGTTTGGTTTGAGCAAGGTTTGATGCAAAAGTAAAAATAAAGGAAATTGTGCTTGCAAATGGGTTTGAACCCGGGTCTCCCAGAAGCTTGTAGAAAGGTGTGCCAATTGAGCCATTAGGTGCTCTTGTTGCTCTTTTTCTGCATCACTTCTTAGTTAACCTTGGATTTTGGAGTTTTGGTGCATTTGGTTAAATGAAATAGAATTAGGTTATTCCATCTTCTTCTCCAAAACACCTCTTGGCCGCCCAAGCTCTCCATCTCCATAGCCTTGCCGATTCTTCATCCTTGCATCTCCTTGGGTTCGATCATCATCATTCCGGGTAGGTATTGATCTTCTTCTTCTTCTTCTCATCCGTTTGGTGTGCGTTTGGCCAAGTGAAAAGAGGTGTGTTGTGTGTGTTGTGTTGATTGCGGCCCGGTACCGAGTGTAGCCGAGCCAAGCCGACAGATCGCCCCGATCGCTCATGACGCGCCAGATCTCATCCAGAAACCTTGCCGCTCGCCCGGCCGACAGAATCGCGCTTCAGTTGTCGCCGACGTCCACCCGATCGCTCGCCACGCCCAGATCTGTCTGCAGCGGCCTTGCCGTTCGCCCAGCCGAAGAAGACGATCGCCCGTCGCTCGCCGCGCCAGAGGTCTCGCCGGCGCCAGCGCGTCGGCCCGCGCCGCGCGCCGCCCCGCGCGCGCGCGCCCCCTCGCCAAGCGTCGCGCCGCCATCGCACGCGCCTCGCCGTGTCCGCTTGCCGAATCGCTCGCCGCGCGCTTTTTGCCCAGACGTTCGCGCGCGCGCGCGTCCTGCCGAGCCGCTCGCCGTGTCCGCGCGCACGCCAGCGCCAGCGCGCCCGCCGAGCGCTCGCCAGCGCGCGCGCGTCCTCGCCGTCGTGCCGCGTGCATGCACAAGCCAGCCAGCGCGTCCTGCGTCGTGCAGCGGCAGCGGCAGCGCGCGTCTGCTGCCGTTAGCTTGCTTGCAGCGACCCCAAGCTCGTGTCGTCGCCGCGTGAGTTCCCTTTGAGCCGAGCTTGTCTTTCTATTGTTGTTTAGATATTTTAGATGCCGATTATTGTTGGTTTGCTAGGTTCCCGCTCGCTAGCTCTCGGGATTGTTCCATGACTTAGGATTTGTGTGTAGAAGTCTTCCACCAAGGTAAGGATTTCTTATCGGGGTTGTGTGGACCTGCGGTATATTTGTGATTGTTGTTTTGTATGCTGTGTATGATTACTTGCATGTTTATCTCTAGGTGCTCTGCTCAATTCTGATGGCATGAACTCTTGTATTGTTTCTCATGTTAGCCCATGCTAGGTTGTTCTATTCTAGCATGTTCGATATCCGCTTGCTTCGTAGTATCATGCTAGGTTCTTTGTATCCGATGAGCACGTATTGGGTGCATTGATTGAATCGTTATTATTGTTAAGGTTTAGAATTGAGGTAGATAGAATCATCCGGCCCGATGCATAAAGTATCTTGCATCTATGGCAAGGACGTTCGAGACAGTTCTCAGTCCTTGGACCCCGTGAGGATTAGCTATCCCAACCGTAGGCCCCGCAATCTTGGGTGAGGGTGGCGGTCGTTAAATGCCCCAACGGTCGGGAGGATGACTTGGCATTGCCTCGTCCCGGCGATCGACACGTCCTCGGCGTGTTCGGCCGTAGCCCTTGATTGCCACTGTTAGGGCAAGGACCGCTTCGGTGTAAGCCTACCACGACCGGTTCCTTAGCCTCGGTGCGGTGGTGCGGTGACATAGTTCACGTGTCCGTGTCTCACACCCTATGTCGGTGACACCGATCCGGAGATTTAGTTAGGCATGGTGGTCGAACTCGGGCGACTTGCCACTAGACCCGGCACCCCCGAGTTTGCGGTAGCATGCGGTGCGCGCTTACGCTCATTACTGAGCCGATGGAGAGCTCCTCGGGATCTTGAGCTAGTGCACCTTTCGTATCGACGATGAGGCGCCGAGGCCGGGACTTGTTCCCGTATAGCGCGTTTAGTGTGTTGTGGTATTTCCGGACTAAGACCACGAGTTGGCATCCGAGGTCCAAGTGTGGACTTAGCTATGTGCTCCGCTCTGTGTTTGTACTCATAGCTTGCATACATTCTTCTAGATGATCATGTATATCGTATTGTACCCGGTTGGGGATTCTTCTGGGTAATTCGTTACTCACCCTTATTCTTCGTGGTTTTCCACGGTAATCAAGGCGGGAGACAGGATGGTGAAGGAGGAGCCGTGATCATGGAATCTCTTTGTCATCTCTCGATTATTCTATTTTATTTATCATGACTCTTGACTTTTGTTATTTCCCTGAATGCATGTAGACGGGCACAGAGCCCCGGGATGTTTTCTTACGTTTTATGGATTCCAAATATTTGTACTTGTGGATTGTTTTAATGGTTTAAATAAATCTCTGATCAGTATGCTTTTAGAAATGTATGTTTTGGTTGTTGAATGTTTCTGTTTTTACTTGGGATCCAAATGTATTTTTCATAATGTCTTTTATTTTCACTACATGCATTGGGGTAAAGGCCCATTTAGAGCCCCTTTTGGGTCGGGTCTTTACAGTTGTATATCGAGCTCGAGTCATAGATTCTGTAGAGACCGACCTTTGTTGTAGGTCGTTTTCCATGATCATCGAGACTCAGGCGGTCATCAGTGCGCCTAGATTTATTGTTTTAGAAAGGAAAAGGGTTAAGAATTTACAATACCTATCATCTAGTGTATGCCTTGTTTGGTGTTGTGGAATGGTGACAGTGTGTTTTGATTCGTTGTTGGTTTGGATGTAGATCGCCAAAGATGCTACCACCCGTCATCGGAGAGGAGGTTCGAGCGCAGTCGAGGTATCGAGATCGGATCGATCTCGCGGGGACATCGTCCCAAGCCGACATCGATGGCATTCCACCAAAGAGCTCCTCTGTACGCCTAGAGCGGGCGTTGAGGCGATCGAGCGCCGTGAGATCGCTCCTGGGAGCGAGTTTTGCCGAGTCTATGAGGGCTTTTATGGTCGGCATGTTGAGTGACCAGAGCGAGAGACCAGTGCCTTGTTGGCGGCCACGACAATGGGAAGAGTCCCGAGCCCATCGAGCGGTGACTCGATTGGTTCAAAGAGAGCTCGAAGAGCACCTCCACTCCACAGAGCAAGTAGCCCCGAGGCGAGATATGGCGAGGTGCCGAGGAATTGGGTAGGTGGTGAAGGATTTTGTGAAGTGGAAGCTCGAGAAGTTTGATGCCACCGGGTGATGCGTTAGCGGCAGCCGGTGGATTGCCCATTTGGAGTACACCTTCCGATCATGGTGTGCCCCGATATTCAGAGGCCGAGATGTGCGGCTTATGTGCTAGGAGGCACAAATGAGATGGTGGTGGGAGTCCACCTTGAGCGAGAGACCACCGGGTCTCCACCCGCTACTTGGGAGTTCTTCAAGGCCGAGTTCAAGGTAAAGTTCATCGGTGATGAGGCTCAAGAGAAGATGGTGGAGCTCTTCCGGAACTCTGGCGAGGGTTACGATTCCATTGAGGAATATGAGCGCAAGTTCTCGGAGTATGGATATTTTGCTCCTCGATTGATTGCCACCCGGAGTGAAGATTCGGAAGTTCATATCTGGATTGAGGCGGGGTGTTTCCACGGATGTCGTGGCTCGTGCCCATGACACTTATGCTAGGGTCATCTAGTTAGCCACGATCTATAATGGGAAGTATCCTGCTGAGCGGGTTGTTGCCGCTCTCTGTTCGCGTCTGTCCCAGGTGTTTGTGGGGCGAAGAGGAAGTTTGACTTTCGGGAGGCGGCCACGCCGCCAAGGCGCTTCGAAGCAGAGATCGGCGAGAGCTCCACCGTTTCAGCCCCGACAAAGCAGGAGGACCCGAGCGATTTCCGCTTGTGCTACTTGTGGGAAAGTCCACGCCGGAGCTTGTCGGCTGGACCTAGATTGTGCTTCCGTTGTGGTAGAGAGGGTCACATGGCCCGTTTTTGTGATCGGCCACTATGGCGGCTCGGCCAATATTGCCGGTCGGTCGAGTGTTTGCTACGACCGTCAGAGGCCGCGCGTACGGATGCCGCTGTGGCGAGTACGCTTCTTGTTTTAGATCAACTGCGCATTTGTCTTGTTTGATTCTCGGTTCCACGCATTCTTTTGTATCTGTGTTGTTTGGTTGAGCATGCTAAGTTGAGGCTAGAGCCTCTAGGTTTTGAGTTATCTGTTGCAACTCCTTCGGGAGTTAATATGTTGGCTAGAGATAAGATTAAGGATGGCCGGATCGAGATATCCGGAGAGTTGCTTGTGGCTACGCTCATAGTTACGCCTATGAGCGGTTTTGATGTGATTCTTGGTATGGAGTGGTTAGTCGCTAACCACGCGTTGATTGACCGCCACCGGAAAGAAGTAGTGTTCAGGCCGCCAGTCGCCCACATTTTAAGTTTCGTGGAGTCCAGTGGTGGAGTTTGCCCGCCGATGGTGTCACCGTGAAAGCTCGTCGTTTGCTAGCTCATGGAGCTTGGGGCTATCTAGCCAAGTTGTGCAGGAAGAGCCGCCCCCTCACCATGCTCTGCTGATCAAAGCCGGTCGTGCAAGAGTTCGCGGATGTGTTTCTGAGGAGTTACTGGGTTGCCCCCAAAGAGAGAGGTTGACTTCATTATTGAGCTCGAGCCGTGGACCCTCCCTATCTCGAAGGCTCCGTGATCGCATGGCGCCAGTGCCGGAGTTAAAGGCCAAGATTCGATTCAGCGGGAGATGTTAGACCGAGGGTTCATCCGTCCAAGTGTGTCCCGTGGGAGCACCAGATTCTGTTTGTGAAAAGAAGGATGGTTCTATGCGCTTATGTATTGATTACCGCGAGCTTAATAAGGTGACAGTGAAGAATAAGTATCCGTTGCCCCGTATCGATGATTTGTTCGATCGGCTTCAGGGAGCTTGGTGTTCTCCAAGATAGATCTCGAGATCCGGTTACCATCGATTCGGGATCGGGGATGCCGACATTCCTAAGACGACTTTGAGTCCAGATATGGTCACTATGAGTTTGTGGTTATGTCGTTTGGATTGACCAATGCCCACCACCGTTCATGGACATGATGGATAGGGTGTTCAAATCATTTTTGGGCGAAATTCCGTCGCCATCGTGTTCATTGACGATATTCGATTTATTCGAGGTCTAAAGAAGACCATGCGAGCATTTGAGGCGAGTATTGGCGGCTTTGAGGAAAACCACTTTATGCGAAGTTTTCCAAATGTGATTCTGGTTGGAGCGGTGGCCTTCCTAGGCCACGTAGTTTCGAGAGATGGTATAGCCGTGGACCCCGCGAAGATTGAGGCCGTGAGTTCATGGGCCAAGCCGACTTCGATTGCCGAGATTCGCGACTTTCTGGGTTTGGCGAGTTACTACCGTCGGTTCGTCAAGGACTTTTACGCTTTAGCCTCGCCTCACACTCGTCGGACGAGGAAGGGTGTCGAGTTTGTTTGGGACAAGAGTGTGATGAGAGCTTTGCAGTGCTCTGCCGCAGCTTTGACTTCAAGACTGTGTTGCGATCCGGAGGGGACAGTGGTTTCGTGGTCTGATGATGCTTCCAAGTTTGGATTAGGTTGTGTGTTGATGCAAACGGGAAGGTCATTGCCTATGCTTCCGTCAATTGAAAGCCGTATGAGCGAGAACTACCCGACCCATGATATGGAGTTGGCAAGCGAGTGGTGTTTGCCTTCAAGATTTGGAGGCATTACCCGTATGGTGAGCGGATTCGGATGTTTACCGATCACCGAGCCTCAAGTATCTGTTTACTCGTAAGGAGTTGAATATGAGGCGAGAGGAGATGGTTAGAGTTGGTAAAGGATTATGATGCGAGATTTTGTACCATCCGGTAAAGCCAATGTAGTGGCCGATGCTTTGAGCGAGAAAAGACGTCGCACTCTGCGGCGTTGTAGAGTTCCCAGCCAGGTTGCGAGAGAGTTCGAGCGGGCCGAGGTTGCGATGTTGTTGGGAGAGGTTACCGCCAGTGTAGCTCGATTGACTGCTCACCCGTCGATTCGGCAAATGGATTATAGACGGCCAGTTGGGTGACCCCGCACTTAAGAGATTGGTTGACAGAGTCGATCTTGACGGTGACTTTGACTTTGTGTATTCACCGCATGATGGGTTGACTTATAGAGGCCGGTTGTGTGTTCCGGACATTGCAGGTTTCATGGCCGAGTTGCTCTCGGAGGCCCACAGCCCCTTTTTTGCTTGGCACCCGGGGTACCAAGATGTATCAGACCTTAGCGGACCTTACGGTGGATGGGAATGAAGAGAGATGTGGCGAGTTTGTCACCCAGGTGTCTCACTTGTCGCAAGTGAAGGCACCCGAGCAGAGGCCACTGGTGGTTTGTTCTGCGACCAGCGAGTGTACCCCAGTGGAAATGGGAAGAGATCTCTATGGACTTTATATCCGGTTTGCCAAGGACTCAGGAAGTTCTCTCGATTTGGGTGATAGTCGACCGTTTGACCAAGAGCGCACACTTCATTCCCGGACGAGACACTTATACCGTGGAACGAAGGCGCGATTGTTTTTGGAGCGAGATCATCCGTTATCATGGTGTGCCTTGTGAGGATTGTGTCCGATCGTGACTCGCGGATTCACTTCTCGTTTAGAGAGCGCTCCGTAAGGGTTTGGGCACGAGTGCGATTTAAAGATGCTTTTTCACCCTCGACGGATGGTCGGCCGAGAGAGTGAATCGATTCTCGAGGATATGTTGAGGGCTTGTGTGTTGGATTTCCCGAGCGATTGGGGACCATGATCTCATACTTGATGGAGTTTGCCTATAACAACGATTACGATCGACGATCGGATGGCTCCATTCGAGGCATTGTATGGTAAGCGTTATCGGTCCCCGTGTTCGGGAAGAGGTTGGCGATAGACGTGTTTTGGGTCTCGAGTTACTACAGCTGACCAATGGTGCAAGTGCAGAAGATTAGAGCTCGTATGTTGTGACTCAGCAGAGCAGTAGAAGAGTTACGCCGATGTTCGGCGTCGAGATTTGGAGTTTGAGGTTGGTCGGCATGTGTTCCTTAAGGTTGCTCCGATCGCGAGGTGTTACGAGGTTTGGTAAGCGTGGGAAGTTGAGTCCCCATTTTGTTGGTCCGTTTGAGATCCTAGAGAGGATTGGCGAGTTGCTTACCTGTTAGCCCTACCTCCGTCACTATCAGTGATTGTGCATAGTGTTTTTCATGTATCGATGTTGAGGCGGTATGTGCTGGACCCGTCGCACATTGTGGACTTTGAGCCTTTGCGGTGAATGAGGATTTGAACTTTGAGGAGAAGCCGGTGAGGATCCTTGCCTTTGAGACCAAAACGTTGCGTGTCGCGAGATTCGTTTAGTAAAGGTTCGATGGAAGAATCGGGGTTACGAGGAAGCCACTTGGGAGCGGGAAGACGAGATGAGGATGCATTACCCGAGAGTATTTTACATCTTAAGGACTTTCGAGGACGAAAGTCATAAAAAGGAGGGAATATTGTAACGACCAGTTTTTCTTCCCGGTCTTCCGGGTATGCCCTAGGGGTAATTTGGTAATTTGGTCGGGCCGTGTGGTCGTTTGTGTCTTTTTCGATTACTAAAATTATTGGATGGTTTTGTAGGTTTTGGAGGGGTTTGAGGTTTGGTTTGAGCAAGGTTTGATGCAAAAGTAAAAATAAAGGAAATTGTGTTTGTGGTGGGTTTGAACCCTGTCTCCGGGAAGCTTGTAGAGAGGTGTGCCAATTGAGCCATTAGGTGCTCTTGTTGCTCTTTCTGCATCACTTCTTAGTTAACCTTGGATTTTGGAGTTTTGGTGCATTTGGTTAAATGAAATAGAATTAGGTTATTCCATCTTCTTCTCCAAAACACCTCTTGGCCGCCCAAGCTCTCCATCTCCATAGCCTTGCCGATTCTTCATCCTTGCATCTCCTTGGGTTCGATCATCATCATTCCGGGTAGGTATTGATCTTCTTCTTCTTCTTCTCATCCGTTTGGTGTGCGTTTGGCCAAGTGAAAAGAGGTGTGTTGTGTGTGTTGTGTTGATTGCAGCCAGCCGAGTGTAGCCGAGCCAAGCGGACAGAGACGCTTCGATCGCTCGCGCGCCCAGATCTGTCCCCCGAAATTTGCCGCTCGCCCAAAGAAGACAGATCGCCCACAGCCGCCGCCGCGATCCCGCAGCGATCGCTTCGCACGCCCAGATCTCCCAGCCAGCCTTGCCGTTCGCCAAAGCCCAGACAGACGCTGATCGCCGCGACGCTGTGAGGTCTCGCGAGAGAGTCGCCAGCGCCGCCCAGCGTCGGCCAGCGCTATCGCGCGCGCCCGCCGCGCGCCCTCGCGCGTCATCGCGACGCCTCGCCAGGTTCGCCCTCGCCCTCGCCGTGTCGCTTGCCGAAGCGCTTTCGCCGCCTTCGCCCAGCGCCCGCATGCGCGCGCGCTCGCTGCCGCTGCTCCGCCGTGTCGCATCGCGACGCCGGCGCCGCCAGCCGCCTTCGCCCTGCCGCTTCGCCCGCGCGCGCGTCCTCGCTCCTGCCGTGTGCGTGCCAAGCAGCAGCGGCCAAGTAGCGTCCTTGCCGTGCTGCCGCTTGCAGCCCCCCAAGCTCGTGTCGTCGCGCGCGTGAGTTCCTCGAGCCGAGCTTGCTTTCATTCTATTGTTGTTTAGATATTTTAGATGCCGATTATTGTTGGTTTGCTAGGTTCCCGCTCGCTAGCTCGGGATTGTTCCGCATGACTTAGGATTTGTGTGTAGAAGTCTTCCGACCAAGGTAAGGATTTCTTACCGGGGTTGTGTGGACCTGCTGCGGTATATTTGTGATTGTTGTTTTGTATGCACGTATGATTACTTGCATGTTTATCTCTAGGTGCTCTGCTCATTCTGATCGCATGAACTCTTGTATTGTTTCTCATGTTAGCCCATGCTAGGTTGTTCTATTCTAGCATGTTCGATATCTGTTCTTGCTTCGTAGTATCATGCTAGGTTCTTTGTATCGATGAGCACGTATTGGATGCATTGATTGAATCGTTATTATTGTTAAGGTTTAGAATTGAGGTAGATAGAATCATCCGGCCCGATGCATAAAGTATCTTGCATCTATGGCAAGGACGTTCGAGACAGTTCTCCGTCCTTGGACCCCGTGAGGGATTAGCTATCCCAACCGGTAGGCCCTGCGCAATCTTGGGTGAGGGTGGCGATCGTTAAATGCCCCAACGGTCGGGAGGATGACTTGGCATTGCCTCGCCCCCCGGCGATCGACACGTCCTCGGCGTGTTCGGCCGTAGCCCTTGATTGCCACTGTTAGGGCAAGGATCGCTTCCTGGTGTAAGCCTACCACGACCGGTTCCTTAGCCTCAAAGTGCGGTGGTGCAGCCGACATAGTTCACGTGTCGTGTCTCACACCCCTATGTCGGTGACACCGATCCGGAGATTTAGTTAGGCATGGTGGTCGAACACGGGCAGCGGCTTGCCATTAGACCCGCACCCGAGTTTTGCGGTAGCATGCGGTGCGCGCGCTTACGCTCATTACATTACACCCGATCGAGAGCTCCTCGGGATCTTGAGCTAGTGCACCTTTCAGTATCGACGAGATACAGCCGAGGCCGGGACTTGTTCCCGTATAGCGCGTTTAGTGTGTTGTGGTATTTCCGACTAAGACCACGAGTTGGCATCCGAGGTCCAAGTGTGGACTTAGCTATGTGCTCCGCTCTGTGTTTGTACTCATAGCTTGCATACATTCTTCTAGATGATCATGTATATCGTATTGTACCCCCGGTTGGGGATTCTTCTTTGGGTAATTCGTTACTCACCCTTATTCTCGTGGTTTTCCACGGGTAATCAAGGCGGGAGACAGGATGGTGAAGGAGGAGCCGTGATCATGGAATCTGCTTTGTCATCTCTGATTATTCTATTTTATTTATCATGACTCTTGACTTTTGTTATTTCCCTGAATGCATGTAGACGGGCACAGAGCCCCGTGATGTTTTCTTACGTTTTATGGATTCCAAGATATTTGTACTTGTGGATTGTTTTAATGGTTTAAATAAATCTCTGATCGAGTATGCTTTTAGAAATGTATGTTTTGGTTGTTGAATGTTTCTGTTTTTACTTGGGATCCGAAATGTATTTTTCATAATGTCTTTTATTTTCACTACATGCATTGGGGTAAAGGCCCATTTAGAGCCCCTTTTGGGTCGGGTCTTTACACCTAGTACCTTCTCGGTTGGTAATTCCTGAGCCTCCACTCTTTTGGACCCTAAGTTGATTGGCTGTTGTTATTTAATTAGGATATTTTTATTAAATGCTTAGGTTGCTCGGGTTCACTTAGATGCTCGGGAGTCACTTGATTGGCTTATGGTAGTTATTGTCTGCTTGTTTCCATGTAAGGATTCCTTACCGTGGTTGTGTAGACCCTGCGATATTATCATGATGTGCTTGTATGCTTGTTGACTGTTATGAGCATGATAGTGATAGGACAGCTATGTTTGATCTCTTGCTAGCATGTTTGCCTGATTGTACATGTTAGTGCCATGCTAGGTTTGTTCTTCCAGCATGCTTATGATTCCTGCTTTAAGTTCTTAGTATCATGCTAGGTTATGTGTGATTGATGTTGATATGTATGTTTAGCCAGGAATCAGTTAGTTTGTACTCTTAACTAGTATAGTAGGGTTTGTCATCATCTAGAGGTTGAGAGCGGACATAACGTACTTTGTCCCCACCGGTCGGGAGTAGAGCGAAGCATAACGTACATTGCTTCCCCCCGGCAGCCGATGTGGATTTAGCTACCACATCGGCATAAGCCTAGTTTGTAGCTCCTGCTAGAGCGGAACCGCCAATGGTGCAAGCTGCCTTGGCCGGTTCTTAGCTTCGTGTCGGTGGTACAGTTTTGCATGGATGAGTGCCGAGGGCCTCGCACTACTGTGTTCAGTGACACTGTTTCCGAGTCTTTAGACATGCTTACCTAGCCTGCGTAGTTTGTACTTAGGCCCCCACATTTACGCCGGTTGCAGCAGCATGCGGTGTGCATGCACACGCGTTAGTCGCCGGTTCGAGAGCTCCCCCAGGCTAATGTTCATGAGTACACCAGTTCCTTCCAGTTTAGAGCCAGACTTGGGTACTCTCCCGATTGTCCAGATTTGTTAGCGAGGGTAAGAGGCCCTTGAGGACACCCATTGGGATTGGCTTTTGAGCTGATCATATGGTCGAGGGAGAAAGACCCTCGAGGGTGTCGGACATCTTTGGGATCGGTTTTTGAGCTGATCAATTGGCCGAGGGAGAAAGACCCTAGGAGATGTCCCGGGATTGGTTATGAGAACCAATCATTAGGCTGGAAGTAGGAGACTTCCGAGGATTCAGTCTCTCGCCTTGTAAGCTCGTTGAGCTATGATCCATGTTGGTAACTGTTTGCATGTATGCTAGGGTGCTAGATGACTGATGTATCGTATTGTACCCCGGTTGGGGATTCTTACTGAGTATGTTTATACTCACCCTTATTTCTGTGGTTTTTCCACCAGATAACTTGGGACAGCACCGGGACGGCTAGCGGAGGGAGCTGTTTGATCATGGGAGCCGCCGACACTCTGTCTTTTATTGTTTGCATAATTTGTTCAGCATGTAGACGAACAGGAGTCCTAGGGGGACGTTTTTAAAAGTTGTTTAAACTGTTTTATATGTTTTTATAAACACTGGCCAGGCTTGTTTTACTTTGTTGGTTTTTCTTAAATGAAGATTGTTGTTTATGTTTTAAGTGTTCCCCGTTCTCAAATGTTTTGAAAGATTTAAAATATGAGCACTAAACCGCTTGATGAAGTTTTTAACTTGCATGCTGAGTGAGAACCTAGGTTTAGGACCGTAATTTGGGTCGGGTTCTTACACAAACCCTGTATTGGCAACGCCATTAGGCCAATCTGGATCGACAACATAACTGGGTCGATCAAGGACCGCACGCAACTGGGCGAGTCCGAAAAGAGGCTCAGGTGGCATGCCACTGGCCAAACCCTAGATCAACTCAAACCTGGAAGATCATAGACTGCACGTAAATGGGTGAGTTCTGAGCCAAACCAAGCCAGCATGCAACTCAACTGTCACTCTGGACACCCTAATAACTCTAACACTCTAGGCAGCTTAGAGCTAACAGGTTCCCACATCCAACTGGCTTATATTCAATAGAGTATTTGCAGACATACAAAACATATAATAAACATGAGAGTTCAACAACAAGGTACAATAAACTAAATGCCAAGCCCTAGCAAATAGAACGAGCATAAACACGATATTCAAGAAACATGCCATACATGACAGAACAGAGCATCCAGAAAACCTGCAGAAATTTATCCACTAACGGTTCATAATAACATCAGATAACCTGCAGCAACCTATCCACTAACAGTTCATAATAACATTAGACAACCTGCACAAGCCTATCCACTAACAGTTTATAATATCAAGCAGAACAAACAAGCTAGGAGTTATCAAAGCCATGCGTAGGCTCCATACAACCCCGGCAAGAAACCCTTACCTGAAACAGAGGCAAACAATAACAACGATCTCGAGCTATAAGATCAACGCTAGCCACTCAAAATAGAGGAGTTATGCGGCTTGGCAGCAAGGTTGCCTTGGCGACGGCACGGGCGAGGGGCTGTAGCAGAAACAACTCGCGGGTGTGCGGCAGCAAGCGAGCCCAAGCTGCAGGTCGAACGAAAGCGTGCAGACGGTTGTGGAGTGTGAGCAGCGCGTGCGGGGCTGTAATAACCCAGGTTTTCCTTCCGGTTCTCCAGGTACGTTTGGTTGATTTTCAGTTAGTTCGTTGGGCTGTTAGAGTTGTTTGGCCTCCTGGGGGTATTTTGATCACTTTTCAGCCTTGGGTTGAGTTAATTAATTATTTTGGTTCTTGTTCCAGGCTAAAGAGTTGTTTTGAGAAGTTTGAAGGTTTTCCGGTTAAAAAAGAAAAATAAGAAAAATAAGTGTTGTTGCTAGGTTTCGAACCATGGTGGTTTGGGAGTTGAGTTTGAGCCAAATAGAGATGTCCAATTTCCCCATGGGGCCGGGGCCCCGTGGGGACCCGCCCCTATAGGGGCGGTGAATCCCCGAATAAGCGGTGAATGGGGAAGTGAGTGGGGATGAAAAATTCCCCGCAAGCTAAATGAAGATGGGGATGAGGAATGTATTCCCCATCCCCGTTTCCCCGTTCCCCACCCCGTCCATATTTTATGTATATATATTTTTAATTTTTCTAAATACATTAATAATCATAAAGTAGTAAAAATACTTATTTGGATTAATATTTTTCTTACCTAAATAATTATTTAATTAAAAATCAATAAAGATTTCTTTTAGTATTGAAACAATTATCTAAGATTTAATGAATTGAGTTGACAATAGAGAAAGTTTGCAAAAAGTTAAGAATAAAAATAGAAAAAAAGAAGAGTTAAATGGGGAATAATTCCCCGTGGGGAACCCGATCCCCGTGATTTACCCCCGGTGAATCCCCGCCCCTGTTCCCCACAAAATTTTACGGTGAATTTCGCGGGGATGGGGATTGAAATGAGTAGTGGGGATGGGGACAGTAAAGCCATCCCTGTCCCCGCCCAGCCCCGTGGACATCTCTAGAGCCAAATGTAGAGATATTAAAATGGATTTTAAAAGTGCACTTGATGGGATTTGAAGGTGGGATTTTTCCTTGGATTTATCTTTTTAAAAATAGGGAAAAATACTCATTTAGGGCTTCATCTCTTTATCCTTTTTCCTCCTCTTGGCCGACCCTTCATCTTCTCCTCTTGTCTTCTTCTTCTTCTTCCTCCAATCTCGCATGGCTGAATCCACCTAGTTCCTCAAAGAACAAGTTGCTTCAAGTCTTTCTTCTTCTTGCTTGTAGATCTAAGCCCTTTACTCTCTTCAAGCTAGTTTGCTCAACTCTTCTCCAATTCTCCAAGCTTGGTCGAGAGCTCCAAGGTAGGCCTCCTTGTGTTTTGGTTGCTTAAACTTGTAGATCTATTTAAGAAGCTCCTTGTTTGCGTGTTGGTGTTTTAATCTAGATGCTTTGCTGTTGTGCCTAGCCTAGTCGAGACCCCCCATTGGAGTTGCATCTCCTTCCTTGGCCGAGACCTCAAGGTGAGTTTGGGTTGCATTTCGGTTGTGTTCAACTTATGTCTTGTTGATTGATTGTTTGGGAAAATGAGTTACTCAAGTTCTCTTCTTGGTTGTGCAAGCTAAAGCCTAGCCGAACCTCAAGCTTGTGGGTGTGCTTGTCGAGACCTCTAGTGCTTCCTCCTTGATCAAGACTACTAGGTGAGCTTGTGTGATGTTGGTGTTTGATTCTTGCCCAAAATTCTCTTGGTGGCCGAGAGCACCATGTAGAAATGTTGGCTTGTGTGTTGTGTTTCAATTAAAGCTAATCTTTTGTGTTATGTGTTGCCCTAGCCGAGAGTGGAAGGAAGGATTCTTTGGAGTTGCATCTTGGTGGTGTTCCTCAAGCCTTGGCCGAGACCACCTTTGAGAGTTGGAGTTTTGCTCAGGTTTTGGTAAAACCCTAACTCTTGTGATTAGTTGCTTAGGATGTTTGTGAATTGGATTGTAACCTTATGTTTTGTTGTTAGGGTAGCTTGTGTGGTGATCTGCAGCTTAAGGATTGTTTCTGGGTATAAATTCTACTGTTTGACAGGTAAGGATTCCTTGCCGGGGTTGTGTGGCCCTGTGCAACTCAATGATAACTCCTGGTTGTTTGTTCACATGTTGCTTTGCTAGTGGATAGGTTTTTCTGTAGGTTATCTGAATTATATTGTTAGTGGATAGGCTTGTGCAGGTTGCCAAATTATATTGTTAGTGGATAGGTTCTTGTAGATTCTCGGATGCTGCTTGGTTAATGAACATGTTATTCCTGTATGAATGTTGGTTAATGAACATGTTATTCCTGTATGAATGTTGGTTAGTGAACATGTTATTCCTGTATGAATGTTGGTTGATGAGCATGTTATTCCTGTATGAATGTTGGTTAATGAACATGTTATTCCTGTATGAATGTTGACCTGATCTTATATGTTGTTTGTTCTTGTTCATGTGTTGTGATGTAAGCATGCTAATGTTCTTGTACATATGTTGTGACGTAAGCATGTTAGTGGATAGGGTTTCTGGATTGTTGTTAGGGCTTGCATGTAGAATGATAAACACTGTTTATATCTGTTGCTGCTATTCCTATTGATAGTGATGAACTATGCTAGCTCTAGGTTTTGTAGCCATAGTTGTTTCTGCTTAAGTTTACCCAGGACTAGCCTAGTGTGTGTTGTCCAAGGTTGGCCCAGTATGTTGCCAATCAGGTTTACCCAAGACTAGCCTAGTGTAACGGCCCAGATATCTGTTCCGGTTACCCAGATATGATCGGTTTAGTTTTTGGTTGTTTGGTTGGGCCGTTAGGGGTTTTTTAACCCTGAAGGGCATTTTGGTAATTTTACCCTTAGGGGCAGTTTTGTAATTGTTCAGTTTTTGGGTTTTCCAAAACTTGTGTTGCCTTTGGAGAGCTTGGAAGTCACTTTCTGGTTAGAGGAGAATTTTGAGAGAATTTGTTGTTTTAAAGTTGTCCCTTGGGCTATAAATAGGGGGCTTGGACCTCATTTTATCTCTTTTCCCACTTTTTCCCAAGTCCCAGCCGAGAAAACTATAACGGCCCAGTTTTCTATCCCGGTTTTCGAGGAGCTTCCGGTTCAGATTCAGTGGTTCGGTTGGGCCGTTAGTGCTGTTTGGACCCTTAGAGGCATTTTGGTCTTTTTGCTCCCTAGGTAGGATTTGTGGATTTTTAGGGCTTCGAGGCAGCTCCTGCCTTTGTTGAGGCTTGTTTGTTGTGGGCTGCGAGTCCCGAGATGTTTGGGCTTTTCGTTTGGGAGTTCGGTTGTCATTTGGGTTTTGGGCAAAATGATGGTTGTTTGGGTGTTTCCTTCGGGTTTCGAGCCGGGCCTTCAGTGTTGGTTTGGAAGGTTGATTTCAGTGAGTTTTGTTGTTTGGAAAGGTTGCTTCAGTCGGGTCTCGAAGGAGGAAGCCGGGAAATGAGATTTAAGGATTTTAAGGATTTTTGGAAAAATTGGAAAATGGATAAATTGGATTTATTTGGATAAGTTTGGATTTTAAATAAAAGAGAAAAAGAAAAAAAGAAAAAAGGAAAAAAGGAATTATTAAAATAAGAAAAAAATCCTCCATTTTTCCCATGTGTTTTATTTTTTCCTTTTCTCTCTCTCTCTCTCTCTCTCCTCCTCACCCGACCTTAGCCCTCACCCGAGCCCTTGCTCGCCCAGCCACCCAGCCAGCTGCACCGTGCGAGCCACCTCGAGCCAGCACCGCCCCAAGCCGGACCTAGCTCGCCCAGCTCCAGCCCTCACCGTGCAGAGCGCCCGCGCGCGTCCCCTGTCGCCCAGGTGTGTCGTCCGAGCCTTGCCCGCGCGTCGTCGCGTCTCTGTAGCATCGAGCCCCCCAGCTCGCGTGCCTTCGCCTAGCCGAGCCTCACCCGCGCGCCATCGCGTCCCTGTAGCTTGTCCGCGCCCGACGCGCCCCCAGCGAGCTCCCCTGCCGAGCCAGTGCGCCCCAGCGAGCCTCCCTGCAGTGTCTGCGCGCCCAGCCAGCCTTTTAGCTGCCGACCAGCCTGCCCAGCTGTGTTGTCTTGGCCGAGCCTTGTGGCTTCTCGGATGGTATTTCCCGAGTCTTTTCTTCGTTGGGCCCGTTTATTGGCTCTTTGGTTATGGATTTATTGGGTCATTTTATGTATTTGATTTGGGTGCTTTGTTTGATGTTCAGTTGTTCGGGATCGTCTAGAGGCTCGAGGATTCGCTCGTAGATTTATTATAATTATTGTTTTCTGCTTGTCCCATGTAAGGATTTCTTACAGTGGTTGTGTGGACCTGCGATATATCTCGATATGCCTTGCTTGTTTGCTTGATTGTTATGAGCATGTTAGAGATAGAGCGATTGATTGAATTCTTGCTAGCATGTTTGCTCGATTTTACATGTTAGTGCCATGCTAGGTTTGTTCTGCTAGGCATGCTTGTGATTCCCGCTTAAGTTGTAGTATCATGCTAGGTAATGTGATTTATGTCGATCTTTGCTTGCTAGCCGAGAATCATTGATTTTTGCTCTGTACTCTTAGATAGAGTTGTAGGGTTTGTCATCATCCGGTGGCCGAGCGACACATAACGTACTTTGTCCCGATGAGCTCGGTCGGGAGTAAAGTGTGCGAAGCATAACGTATCTTGCTACCCGCCCGACCAGCCGGTTGTGGAGTTAGCTACCCACTTCGGCATAGCCTAGTTTGTAGCTGCTAGAGCGGAACCACCGCCAGCGGTGTAAGCTGCCTTGGCCGGTTCTTAGCTTCCAGTCGGTGGATCGTTTTGCACGGATGAGCGCCGAGGGCCTCGCGCTCATGATCGATGACACCGCTTCCAAGTCTTAGGCATGCGTGCACTGCCAGCGTAGTTTGCCCTTAGGCCCCGCATTTACGCCGGTTGCGAAGAAGAGCATGCGGTGTGCGCGCACACGCGCGTTAGTTGCCGGTTGGGAGAGCTCCTCTCGGGCTAATGTTCGTGAGTACACCATTCCTTCCAATTTAGAGCCGGACTTGGGTACTCTCCGATAGTCCGATGTATAGCGAGGGTAAGAGGCCCTTGAGGACACCCAGTGGGATTGGCTTTTGAGCTAATCAATTGGTCGAGGAGAAAGACCCTCGAGGGTGTCGGACATCATGGGATCGGTTTTGAGTGATCAATTGGCCGAGGAGAAAGACCTCGAAGATGTCCTGGATTGGTTAAGAGAACCAATCATTAGGCCGGAAGTAGGAGACTTCCGATGATTCCAGTAGGAGACTTCCGATGATTCCAGATCTTGTTTTATTGAGCTCGTTGAGCTATGATCTGTGTTGATGGTTGTTTGCTTACTTGTTGAGGTGCTAGATGACGGATGTATCGTATTGTACCCCGGTTGGGGATTCTTACTGAGTATCTTTATACTCACCCTTATTTATCTTTCAGGTAACTTGGGACAACACCGGGATGGCTAGCGGAGGAGCCGATTGATCATGGGAGCCGCCAGCACTCTGTCTTTTATTGTTGCATTGTTTATTCAAAGATGTAGATGGACAGAGTCCTAGGGAAACATTGTTTAAAAAGTTATTTAAATTGTATTGTATATTTTGATAAATACTGGCCAGGATGTTTTACTTTGTTGGATGGTTTAAATGAAAACTGTGGTTTATGTTTTAAGGGTTCCCCCTTCTCATATGTTTTGAATGTTTTTTTAAATATGAGCACTAAACCGCTTGTTATCATATTTAACTTGCATCTTTGAGTGAGAAACCCCGGTTTAGGACCATGTTTTGGGTCGGGTTCGTCACGCTTGGTATCGAGCACGAGTCATAGATTCTCGTAGACTAACCTGCTTTGTAGGTTGTTTGCTCCCATGATGATCAGCACTCCACGGCCGCCAGGTTTGTCTGAGTTCAATTAAGCTAAGGGGTAAGAATTTACAATACTTTTCATCTAACTTTTATGCCTTGTGTAGGGTTGTGGAGCGGAGACGAGCAGGTTCTGACTCGTTGTTGGTTTGGGCTTAGAGAGCCATCATGTCGACTTTCCGCAGTGAGAGCAGCTTGTTGAGCAGTGAGAGCCCCAGTGTGGGCCAGCATTTATGCTCGTGCAGATCGCCTGTGTGTGGATCGCACTCTGAGGAGCAGGACGCTTGGCATGTCCGACCGAGGAGTTGGACTGTTTGTATTGATGTTGAGGCGCGTCCCAGGGTTGTTTAGCCCGTTGGCGAGTTGGCCCCGGCGATTGAGTTGCCTAGAGGAGGGGTAGAGGCTAGCACGCCTCGAGCGAGACTCATTGAGCGAGAGTGTGCTCCACCATGAGAGATTTGATGGCGTGTCTTGACTATCGAAGAGCGGAGACCTGTGCGCAGCTTTGTAGCGCAAAATGAGGAGTCCCGGCACAGATAGCCCACCGGCAGAGTTTGTTTCACATTTTTCCCCTCGGTAGCTCTTGTAGCCGGAGGTTCCCGGAGGGCATGTTCAAGCAGTTTATGCGATCGAGTTTGTTGGCGTTGATGAAGCCGCCCGATTTGGCAAGTGGATGCCTGTAGAGCTCGTTGTTTGAGAAAGTCCACCGCTAGTAGTAAAGCGATTGGCGAGTTTGAGTTTAGCATCCGTGTGTTGGGATGCCTCATTGCTCAGAGGCCGAGATGTGCTGTTCTGTCTTTGTTGGTACACAAAGCAGTTGATGGTGGTAGTCCCTTGAGAGAGGTGGACTAGCTGAGTCTCCACCAGTCGCCCGATTGATTGGCAAGTTGCCGTGTTAGTGGCTTGAGGCAGATGTAGAGCCATCTTTGCCCCCCTTGCAAGCTTCTTTGTCGTTGTCACGGCCAGTTCTTTTAGTGCCCTCGTAGCCAGGGTGCAGTTTAGAGTTTGCTTGCCAGGGATTTATCCATTTGTGGATTTCAGCGGGCTAGTAGAGTGGAGCACTCTTTTATTTGGATGTTCCCAGTGTGAAACTAGTTGTTGCCACCCGAGTGGTTGGCCTGAGCTTTTGTTGAGCATCGAGTGAGATGCAGGAGTTAGCCTGAGTTTTGTTGAGCATCGAGTGAGATGCAGGAGTTAGCCTGAGCTTTGTTGAGCATCGAGTGAGATGCAGGAGTTAGCTTGAGCTTTTGTTGAGCATCGAGTGGGATGCAGGAGTAGGCCCTGGCATGTCTGTTGGTCGAGATGCCAGAGATTAGGCTGCTCGAGTTCTTGGACTCTTGTGTTGAGTGCCATTGCCCCGTCACTTGGAGTGTGACCTTTCCTCAGAGGGGCATAAAGCTCGTTGTAGGCTGATTCGTGTTGTAATGGATGTAGTGCCTGTTGGCACCAAGCTTTGAGAGGAGGCCTAGATTGAGGTCAGTTGGCTCTGTTGTGCAGGTGGTTCCATGGTCGCCCAGAGTATAGCATCCCCGCTAGTCCTGTACCCATTTCCTGAGGTTGCACCTGTTTGGTTGCATAAGAGATCTAGCTCGGTGGTAGTTAGAGGACTACAAATATGAGGTTTTCGAGGGAAAGTAGGAGCTTTCCAGTGTCACCGAGAGTTGGTTGCAAAGGATCTTTGTAGGGTCATTAAGAGCTAGCGCGTTCGAGTTCTCGCGCCTGTGTTGTGAGCCTGTGAGCCAGTTTGATGGTAGCATGATTCGACTACCCTTTAGTTACCCTAGTATGGGTAGTGTTGGCATCGAGGATGCGTGATGAATCTAGTGTTAGAGCCATGAGTTGGATGGTTGTTCGGAGCGCGTTTAGTTAGCACATTGGCTTGAGGTTTGATTTCTTGGTATGGATTTGCTCTTGTAGAGTAAGTTGGCCAATGTGGCTTTTCGTGGTGAGTTGGCCCCGAGAGGGTTTGAACTCTTGTTGCTCCCTGGTTAGTAGTGGCTCTGTTTGGAGGTAAAAGTTGCCCTGTGTTAGAGCCCCTGATGGCATTGGATCTAGTTGGAGTTGTACACGCCGGTGTACTTTTGTGTAGCTCGTTCCGTGGTTTATGTTTGGAGAACCACGAGAGGTTCGTGTTGAGGAGCCAGTGCTCAGTCTTTGAGTTCTCAAGGCTTTGGTTCTTGGCAAGTGCCCTAGCTTTGGTTGTAAGGATGCCGTGCTCATTGTCGGGTTGTTGTTTAAGCAAGTTTTGCTTGTTGGTCCTTAGCCTGGTCAGAGTTTAGTTGGATCTGATCAAGAGCGGTGGTAGTAGCCGCGTAATTTCTGATTGTTATGGTTGAGAGAGCTGTTCGGATCTTTGCCTTGGGCAGAAGGTTTTTGGAGGCTAGTTGGTGCTTGGTGTTGACCAAGTTTTGGTTCTCTTGATGTTTCAAGAGCTAGCTCAGTTCAGCTAGAGGCGTTGCCACGAGGATCTGCTCCTAGTCGTTGTTTTGGGAGTTGACCCTCCCTCGGCGATTGAGTAAGTTACGCGCTTGTTCGGTTGGTGGTCCAATCGGTTGGGTTTCCCCTGGGTGTTGCTTAAAAGAGAGTTGGTTGTTGTTTGCCCTTGGGTTTGAGCTAGTCGGCGCGTGTGTGTAGTTCATTTGCCCTTCGTGAGTTTGCTTCTTTGGAAAATCGTTCCGTTGAGGAGTCAGGCGTAGCTTCCGAGTTGTGTAGTTGATCGAGTAGCGCGGTGGTTAGCCAAATGAGAGGGTCCTGCATGGTGTTGTTAGCAAGCGAAGTTGGTTGTCCTCGCAAGAGCGGCTTGGCCAGGTTTAAGAGTTGAGTTTTTTTGGTGAGTTGTTGGTTCTTTGGGGTTTGAAGAGCCCCTAGTTTTCTATGGTGGTTGAGTTGCACCATGGATGCCAGCCTCGAGTGTTATCTTTGGAGATAGCCTCGTCGGTCCGTTTTCCTTGCGATGTTCCGTGTGTGGAGTTTCTAGTCGCAAGATGAGTTAGGCTTTGGCTAAAAGGAGGAAGTCCTTTGAGTAGCCATTTGGACTTAAGAGTTGAGTGGTAGCTTGGAGGCGAGCTTTGCTCGCAATGAGCTTGAGTTGAGTTCTGCTGAGCAAGTCCTTCTCGGGCTTTGCTTCTTGTTGTTGTGCTTTCGCAGCTTGGCGTTAGGCTGAGCCTCGATGGAGTGAGTTGGCACAGAGGTGCCGTGGCATTGGTTGGTTAGCCTTTGGGCCGTTCTCTCCTGCCGTTGTTGTGTTCTTTGGTAGCCCTGTGAGGGTTTGGTCCTTGCTGCCGAGATTTCCATGAGAGAAGCGTTGGTTGTTTCCTTGCCTGGCAAAGTTTCCTTTTGCCAGTTGCTAGTAGATTTTCGTGGAAAAGTTTGTGTTCAACCGTTGAGAGGCTCCAGTTTGTTGGCTAGGCCGAGTGGAGCCTATGCCTGGTTTTGGCCATTTAGGGTTGGCCGTATCTGAAGTTTTAGCTCGTGCAAGTGGTGTTAGCCGTCGGGTGTACCAGGATGGTGCCCCTTGCCTTTGGTTCGACGATTTCTCCTTAAGACGATTGCTTAAGTGTTGTAAGCTTGTGCATGTCGGAAAAGTTTGCCTTTTGGATCAATCGCCAGTTGGTGATTTGTTTGCTTTTCGTTAAGGTGTAGGCAAAGCTTTGTGGTTCATTGGTCTCTTGTGAAGCGCGGAGTAGGCGATTTAGTTCTTTGGAACTCCGAGAGGTTCAGATTGTTTGGCCAGCATAGTGTAGAGTTGAGGTTGTTTGTTAACAGCTGTGAGCATTCAGAAAAGTTACGCCAGTGCGTGGCGTTGAGTTTTGGAGCTTGTGCCAGTCTGCGAGTTTGTTGAGAGTAACACCGTAGAGAGGTGTTTCGTGTTGGATTAGTAGGGTTTTGTATGAGCCCCTGGTTTGTAGGCCTTCTGAGATCCTTGAGCGGATCGAAGCAGTGGTTAGCTTTGCCCAGTCTTTGTTGAGCTAGTCTTTGGCAGAATGGTTAGCTTTGTGGCTTTGAGCCTTTGAGAACCCAAGATGGTTTGGTTTTCGTAGAGGGCTAGTGTTGTATTAGCCGAGAAGTTCGGGTTGGCTAGGAATCGGTGGAGTATTCCTAGAGCCGTTTTCGTCTTAGGACTTTCGAGGACGAAAGTCTTATAAGGAGGAGTATTATTGCACGCCCGATTTTCTATCCCGGTTTTAGAGGAGCTTAGTTCAGTTCGAGTGGTTCGGTTGGGCGTTAGTGCTTTGTTTGGATCCTTAGGGGCATTTTGGTCTTTTGCTCCTGGTAGGATTTGTGGATTTTTAGGGCTTGAGGCGCTCCTGCCTTTGTTGAGGCTTGTTTGTTGTGGGCTGCGAGTCCCGAGATGTTTGGGCTTTTCGTTTGGGAGTTCGGTTGTCATTTGGGTTTTGGGCAAAATGATGGTTGTTTGGGTGTTTCCTTCGGGTTTCGAGCCGGGCCTTCAGTGTTGGTTTGGAAGGTTGATTTTAGTGAGTTTTGTTGTTTGGAAAGGTTGCTTCAGTCGGGTCTCGAAGGAGGAAGCCGGGAAATGAGATTTAAGGATTTTAAGGATTTTTGGAAAAATTGGAAAATGGATAAATTGGATTTATTTGGATAAGTTTGGATTTTAAATAAAAGAGAAAAAGAAAAAAAGAAAAAAGGAAAAAAGGAATTATTAAAATAAGAAAAAATCCCCATTTTTCCCATGTGTTTTATTTTTTCCTTTTCTCTCTCTCTCTCTCTCTCTCCTCCTCACCCGACCTTAGCCCTCACCCGAGCCCTTGCTCGCCCAGCCACCCAGCCAGCTGCACCGTGCGAGCCACCTCGAGCCAGCACCGCCCCAAGCCGGACCTAGCTCGCCCAGCTCCAGCCCTCACCGTGCAGAGCGCCCGCGCGCGTCCCCTGTCGCCCAGGTGTGTCGTCCGAGCCTTGCCCGGGCGTCGTCGCGTCTCTGTAGCATCGAGCCCCCCAGCTCGCGTGCCTTCGCCTAGCCGAGCCTCACCCGCGCGCCATCGCGTCCACAGAGCTTGTCCGCGCCGCCGCGCCCCCAGCCGACTCCTGCGAGCAGTAGCGCCCCAAGCGAGCCATCTGCGAGCCCAGCCAGCCTTTTAGCTGCCGACCAACCTGCCCAGCTGTGTTGTCTTGGCCGAGCCTTGTGGCTTCTCGGATGGTATTTCCCGAGTCTTTTCTTCGTTGGGCCCGGATTTATTGGCTGCTGGTTATGGATTTATTGGGCTGTTTATGTATTTGATTTGGGTGCTTTGTTTGATGTTCAGGCTGTTCGGGATCGTCTAGAGGCTCGAGGATTCGCTCGTAGATTTATTATAATTATTGTTTTCTGCTTGTCCCATGTAAGGATTTCTTACCGTGGTTGTGTGGACCCTGCGATATATCTCGATATGCCTTGCTTGTTTGCTGATTGTTATGAGCATGTTAGAGATAGAGCAGTTGATTGAATTCTTGCTAGCATGTTTGCCTGATTTTACATGTTAGTGCCATGCTAGGTTTGTTCTGCCGGCATGCTTGTGATTCCTGCTTAAGTTGTAGTATCATGCTAGGTAATGTGATTTATGTCAGTCTTTGCTTGCTAGCCAGGAATCATTGATTTTTGCTCTGTACTCTTAGATAGAGTTGTAGGGTTTGTCATCATCCAGAGGCTGAGCGGACATAACGTACTTTGTCCCAGTAGCTCAGGTCGGGAGTAAAGTGTGCGAAGCATAACGTATCTTGCTACCCCCCCCCACCAGCCGGTTGTGGACTTAGCTACCCACTTCGGCATAGCCTAGTTTGTAGCTGCTAGAGCGGAACCACGCCAACGGTGTAAGCTGCCTTGGCTGGTTCTTAGCTTCAGTCGGTGGATCAGTTGCGCAGAGATGGCGCGCAGAGGGCCTCGCTCATCGTGATCGGTGACACCGCTTCCAAGTCTTAGGCATGCGTGCTGCCGGCGTAGTTTGCCCTTAGGCCCCGCATTTACGCCGGTTGCAGAAGAGCATGCGGTGTGCGCGCACACGCGTTAGTTGCCGGTTGGGAGAGCTCCTCCGGGCTAATGTTCGTGAGTACACCATTCCTTCCAATTTAGAGCTAGACTTCGGGTACTCTCCCGATAGTCCAGATGTATAGCGAGGGTAAGAGGCCCTTGAGGACACCCAGTGGGATTGGCTTTTGAGCTAATCAATTGGTCGAGGGAGAAAGACCCTCGAGGGTGTCGGACATCATGGGATCGGTTTTTGAGCTGATCAATTGGCCGAGGGAGAAAGACCCTCGAAGATGTCCCGGGATTGGTTAAGAGAACCAATCATTAGGCTGGAAGTAGGAGACTTCCGATGATTCCAGATCTTGTTTTATTGAGCTCGTTGAGCTATGATCTGTGTTGATGGCTGTTTGCTTGCTTGTTGAGGTGCTAGATGACGGATGTATCGTATTGTACCCGGTTGGGGATTCTTCACGAGTATCTTTATACTCACCCTTATTTATCTTTCAGGTAACTTGGGACAACACCAGGATGGCTAGCGGAGGGAGCTGATTGATCATGGGGAGCCGCCGGCACTCTGTCTTTTATTGTTGCATTGTTTATTCAGCATGTAGATGGACAGGAGTCCTAGGGGAACATTGTTTAAAAAGTTATTTAAATTGTATTGTATATTTTGATAAATACTGGCCAGGATGTTTTACTTTGTTGGATGGTTTAAATGAAAACTGTGGTTTATGTTTTAAGGGTTCCCTCTTCTCATATGTTTTGAATGTTTTTTTAAATATGAGCACTAAACCGCTTGTTATCATATTTAACTTGCATGCTGAGTGAGAACCCCGGTTTAGGACCATGTTTTGGGTCGGGTTCGTCACAAAAACTCTCTCAACTTTGCCTTCGCCAAACTCACCTTCGCCAAGCCTAACCGAGCTTCGTTTCTTGTTCGCCCTTGCCAACACCAGTTTCGCTCGGCCGCACGCTCGTTCGCCCCAGCGAACACCGTAGCTGAGTCGTTCGCCTTCGCCCTTCTTGCTTGTTGCTCGTCCAGCCGTGCCTTCGCAGTTCCCCGCAGCCGCAAGCATCTGTTGTTCGTCGCAGCACTTCACCAAGCGCAGCAGCTTCGTACCGCACGTCTCCGCATCTTCTCCTTCGCCGTCTCGCCAAGCGTCGCAGCCGCGAGCCTTCGCCATCGCCTTCGCCGAGGCCTAGTGGCAAGACCATTTCCTTCAGTTTTAGGGTAACGTCTTCTCGAGCCTTTGTGTTGGTTTCTTCTCCGTTTAGCCTTCGATTAGTGTATAATCAAGGAGCAATTTACTAATTTTGTTTCTGCTTGTCCAGGTAAGGATTCCTTACCGGGATTGTGTGGACCCTGCGAAATACTTTAATAGCACATTTATATTTTGCAAGTATGTATGAGCATTCTAGTGGATAGGATCTTTGTTTCTAAATTGCCGGCATGTTTGTTGATTTATCCATGTTACCTATTTTACGTTCTGAAGAGCCATGCTAGGGATTTTTCTTACTCTGGCATATCCATGTTTTCTGTTTAAGTTCTTTAGAGCTTGGTAGGATCGTATGGTCATAGATTTCTGCCTGGTTGGACTGCTAGCTTATATTACTGTGATTAGGAGACTGTTAGGAGCCGTTAGTGCAGGTCTCGCATGGGTAAGTCCCCGAAGGGTACCAATGCGTTGTCAGTGGGTGTAAGTCCCCGATTGGCATCATAGTGCTTCTAGGGAGTGTAAGTCCCTGTTGGGCAGCTTGTGAACCTAGTAGGAGTAAGTCCTTGATGGTCGTCCTTGAGCTTAAGCTGGTATAAGACCCCGATGGGCTTCCGTGTATTGAGTAGGTGTAAGACCCTGATGGGCATCCTCGTGCTTAAGCTGGTGTAAGTTCCCGATGGGCAACCTTGAGTGCTGCTTGAGTAAGACCCTATTGGGCTTCATCGCACTTAAAAGTGAGTAAGTCCTCGATGGGCATCCTTGTGTTGAGTTGGTGTAAGACCCCGATAGGCATCCACGTGTTCTAGATGGAGTAAGACCTCGATGGGCATCCAAAGTGTAAATTGAATGTAGGTTGCGGTAATAAGTCCTTGAATAAGCAAGTCCTAGAGCGGCTGTTAGCCTGAGCTAGGTTGTTGCTTATGTGCTTGTATTGTACCCCAGTTATGGATTCTTACTGAGCGACTCGTTGCTCACCCTTATTTTTCTGTGGTTTTCCACCAGGTAACTTGGGACCGAGACTGGATGGCTAGGAGGATGCTGCTGGATGATCTTGAACATAGTACTCTGAGTCGGGTCGTGTTTTTCTTGATTCTTTTGCATGTAGACAGGGCATAGAGCCCTTATGTGAACTTTGTTGTAATTCAGTTTCTTTGTTAAACTTGTTCGGATGTTTTCTTTTGCAAATAAATGATACTCTGGCCAGGGTTGGTTTTGGTAAAACTTTTGACAGGTGCTTAGAAACAAAATAACAAATTTTTCTGGACGATTTTTATGTTGTAAAGTTTTCTATTTATTTCCGCATTCATGATTTCGGGTTTACTTATATGCATAAGAGCTTAAAGGCCTAGGTTTAGGACCCTATTTGGGTCGGGTCTTTACACCCAGTGTGTGTTGTCCAAGGTTGGCCCAGTGTGTTGCCAATCGGGTTTGCTCAGGAGTTGCCCAATGTGTTGATGTCCCCTGTTCGCCCAGTGTGCTGCTGACAGATATGAGCCAGACTAGCCCAGTGTGTGCTGTCCCTTTGTTGGCCTAGTGTGTGCTGACTAGTTTTCAGGATTGGCCCAGTGTGTTGCTGCCCGTGTTGCTCAGGACTAGCCCAGTGTGATGTTATCCCCTGTAAGCCCAGTGTGTTGCTGATTAGATATGAGTAGGACTTGCCCAGTGTGTGCAGTCCAGGACTAGCCCAGTGTGTTACTGTCCTTAGTTAGCCCAGTGTGTGCTATCCTTGTTGTTGTATTGACATAGTTTCTGAGATTACTTAACTGTTTCTCCGGTTTGTTTGCCTAGTGTGAGCTAACCCTATCTATCTTTGAGCTTAGACCCATGTTGTTGTACATCCTACTGTTTGTACTGTTGAGCCTGCCATGTCTTTGTTTGATGCTTGTATGCTAGGATGCTAGAGGATTTATTGTGCGTATTGTACCCTGGTTGGGGAATCCTTACTAAGTGCAATTGTACTCACCCTTTCTGTGGTTTTCTCCACCAGGTAACTTGGAACAACATCGAGGTGGCAAGAGGAGGAGCTGATGGATCATGGGAAAGACCGTTGCATTGTCTAAGTCTTTTCATTTGTTAGAAGTGTCCTTGAAACTTGAACACTATTATTGGAATTTTGTATTTGTTTTATAAACTCTGGCCAGAGGCTTGTTTTACTAATTTTTCCTTGTGAACTCAAAGAGGTTTTAATTTTAGTATTTTAATAAAGATGTTTTAATTTTCATTCTATTGCATGTTTTACTGAGTTAACATCTTAAAGTAAAGACTATTTAGGGCCATTTAGTGTCGGGTCTTTACAGTTGGAATCAGAGCTCAGAGTCATATATTCTGTAGACTGACCTACTGAGTTAGGTCGTGTGTCCCATGATCATCAGCACTCAAACAGCCGCCAGGTATGTGTTTAAGTTTATGTTAAGGGTTAAGCTTACAATACTTGCATCTAGCATACTTGTTTCGGTTTGTTGTTGGCAGTAAAGGTCCAAGTGTGGACTAGCTCTTTGTGGTTGAGTGTAGGTCGCCAGTGTGCCGATCACACGTGGAGAAGAAGCGACGTCAATTGTTGCCAACCAAGGAGTTGGTGTAACGGCCCCGTTTTCCTTCCCGGTTAATAGCAAAATTAATTGGGAATTAATTGGATCCTTTGGGATTTGAACCCTTGCCCTAGATGGTGGAATTGGAGTTTTAAATAAGAATTTGAACTAAAAAGAGAAAAGAATTTCTTTAGCCGGGACCCGCAAGAGAAAAATCCTTGGGAAGGGAATTTTAGGTTTCCTAACCCTATTTAAAATAAGGAAGAGAAGGAAAAATCAAGAAACCCCTATTTTTCCCTTTGTTGGCCGTCTCTCTCTCTCTCTCTCTCTCTCTCTCTCTCTCTCTCTCTCTCCTAAAACCCTAGCCGAGAGCCCTAGCCACACCATCGAACCACCTCCGAGCCACCCAGCCCTAGCCGCACGCACCACCTGGTCCATCGCACCACCCCTGCCCGCACAGCCCCTGCGCCGCTCTCGGCCTGCGCGCACGCACCACGCCACCCGACCTCTGCGCCGCCCGGCGCGACGCCTGCACTGAAGCCCCACCGCCGCACACCCATCGCCGCCGACATCGCGCGTGGCGCCAAAGCCTGCCCGGCGTTGCTCGTGGTCGCCGCACAATGCCGCAACGCAGCCAGACGCGCGCGCCCGCAGCTGCCCGCCCGCTTGGCAGCGACCCCTCGCCGCGCGCGCCAACCCGGCGAGCCGCTTCGCTCGCGCGCTTTGCAACAGACACCGCTACATACGCCGCCTGCGCGTCCCGCCCGACGTGTGCCGCGCGCCAGCAGCCTGCAGCGCCCAGCGCCAGCCCAGCCGCACTGCACCAGCGGCGCCCAAGCCACCCTCCTCCTTGCTGCGAGGCCCGTGTCTTCTCGGTGGTAATTCCCGAATCAATCCCTTTGTGTTTTCTAAGCTTCGTCATTGTATGTATTTACTTAGGATGCTTTATTTATGCCTAGGTTGCTCGAGTTCGTATTAAGCTCGAGGGTCTTTTTGGTTGTGATAGCTATTCTCCACTTGTTTCCTGTGTAAGGACTTCCTACCGTGGTTGTGTGGACCCTGCTATGCTTTCTTAATTGTGCCTTGTATGCTTGTTTACCTTTATGAGCATGTTAGTGGATAGGATAGCTAGTGATTGAATTCTTGCTAGCATGTTTTGCCTTTTTGTACATGTTAGTGCCATGCTAGGTTTGTTCTTCCAAATGCTTGAGATTCCCGCTTTAAGCTCGTAGTATCATGCTAGGCTATGTATGATGGATGTCTTTTGTGAATGTTAGTCGTGAATCACGTGCTTGGTAGTCTAAGCTAGTATAATAGGGTTTGTCATCATCTAGAGGCCGAGAGCGGACATAACGTACCTTGTCCCCAGTCGTCGGGAGTAGAGCGAAGCATAACGTACATTGCTTCCCCCGACACCGATGTGGATGTAGCTACCACATCGGCATAAGCCTAGTTTGTAGCTGCTAGAGCGAAACCACGCTTAGCGGTGCAAGCTCGCCTTGGCGGTTCTTAGCTTCGTGTCGGTGGTACAGTGCGCATGTGATGAGTGCCGAGGGCCTCCACTCGTGTTCGGTGACACCGTTTCCGAGTCTTAGGCATGCGTGATCGGCCCGCGTGGTTTGCCCTTAGGCCCCCGCATTTACGCCGGTTGCGAAGAGCATGCGGTGTCGCGCGACACGCGTTAGTAGCCCGGTTCGGAGAGCTCCTCCGGCTAATGTTCGTGAGTACACCAATTCCTTCCCATTTAGAGCCAGACTTCGGGTACTCTTGTAAGAACCCGACCCAAAACATGGTCCTAAACACAGGATCTTACTCGAAGATGCAAGTTAAATATGATAACAAGCGGTTTAGAGCTTATATTTAAAAACCTTTGAAACATATGAGAAGGGGGAGCCCTTAAAACATAACCAACAATTTTCATTTTAAACAATCCAACAAAGTAAAACAACTTTGCCAATGTTTAATAAAATGTACAATACAATTTAAGCAACGCTTTTAAACAATGTTCCCCTAGGACTCCTGTCCATCTACATCTTTGAATAAACAATGCAATAATAAAAGACAGAGTGCCACGGTTCCCCATGATCAATCGGCTCCTCCGCTAGCCCTCCCGGTGTTGTCCCAAGTTACCCGAAAGATAAATAAGGGTGAGTATAAACATACTCGGTAAGAATCTAGCAACCGGGGTACAATACGATACATCAGTCATCTAGCACCTCAATATGCAAGCAAACGGCTATCAACACGGATCATAGCTCAACGAGCTCTCAGAACGCCCAGTTTTCATCCCGGTCTTGAGGTATGCCACAGGGGTATTTTGGTAATTTGGTCGGGTCGGGTGGCCGTTTATGTCTTTTTCGAGCCATAAAATTATTGGATGGTATTATGTAAGTTTTTGAGGCTTTGTGG
This sequence comes from Sicyos edulis, assembly GCA_036507275.1. NCBI lineage: Eukaryota > Viridiplantae > Streptophyta > Magnoliopsida > Cucurbitales > Cucurbitaceae > Sicyos > Sicyos edulis. The sequence goes on along the minus strand of CM071856.1, from coordinate 14,508,449 downwards.
ATGGGTTTGAGCATGGATAGATGCAAAAGTAAAAATATAGGAAATTTGTGTTGCGGTTGGGATTCGAACCGGGTCTCCTGGAAAGCTGTGAGGAGGCGTGCGGTTGAGCTATGGAGAGCTCTTGTTACTCTTTCCGCGTCATATCTTAGTTACCCTTGGATCTTTGGAGTTTTGTGCATTTGGTTAAATGAAAAGAAATTAGGTTTTGTGTTTTCTTCCCCAAAACTCCATGGCCGCCCAACCCTCTTCTCTCCCAAGCCCCTTGCCGTGATTTTCTTCCCTTGCGGCCGGCGCTGCTCCGCCAGCCAGCGCGACCAGCCGAGCAGCCCGGTCGAGCAAATTTCACCAGATCGCACCAGCGAGCCCAGCGCCCAGCAAGAAGAGGTCCGCGAGACGCCAGACGCCAAGCGAGACGCAGCCAGCGCCCGTGCCGTCGCGGCAAGACGATCCGCGCGTCCGTCGCGTCATGCGCCGCGATCGCACCGTTCGCGCGCGCCAGCAGCCTCGCCGCCGCCGCCGAAGCTCGCGCGTCGCATCGCAGCCTCCGCCTGCCGCGCCGTCGTCGCGTCTCGCGCCGCGCGCCTCGCGTCTGCGCCGTCGCCGTCGCCGTCGTGCCCCCTCAGCGCCCGCGCTTAGCGCGCCATCCGCGCCCAGCGCTGTCCGCTCTGCGCGCTGCAGCGCGCGATGTGCGCCCATTTGCCGCCCATCAGCGCCAGTGTCGCCCATTTGCCGCCATCAGCGCCCATCCGCGCCCAAGCAAGCAGCCCACCGTCTTTGCTGCCCGTCCGGCGTGTCACCGCATCGCGTGAGTTGCTCTGAGCCGAGCCCTATTTATTTTATTATATTTAAGCCTTTAGAGTGTGATTATCATTGTTTTTGTTAGGTTCTCGGTAGCTAGCTCAAGGTTCGATCGCAGCTTAGGATTTTGTGTGTGGTTGCCTCCCGGCCGAGTAAGGATTTCTTACCGGAGTTGTGTGGACCTGCGATGTTCTATGTGATTGTTGTTTGTATGTTTGTTTGTGATTATCAAATGTATAGTTTAGGTGCTCTGCTTGCAATTCTCGACTAGCATGACTTAGTATGTTGTTCTCTCATGTTAGCCCATGCTAGGTTGTTCCGTTCTAGCATGCTCATATCTGTTCTTGCTTCGTAGTACCATGCTAGGTTCGTTGTATCTGTTGAGCACGTTTGGATTGTATTGGATTGTATGTTATTGATATGATAGGTTAAAGTGTAGGTAGGTAGCATCATCCGGCCTGATGCATAAAGTATCTTGCATCCATGGCGGGGACGTCGAGATGCAGTTCTCGTCCCTGGACCCGTTAGGGTTTAGCTAACCCGACCGGTAGGCCCTGCAATCTTGGGTGAGGGTGGCAAATCGCTTATTGCCCCAACGGTCGGGATGATGACTTGGCATTGCCTCGTCCCGGCGGCCGGCACGCCTCGGCGTGTTGGCCGTAGCCCTTGATTGCCACTGTTAGGGCAAGGACCGCTTCACGGTGTAAGCCTACCACGACCGGTTCCTTAGCCTCAAAGTGCGGTGGTTCAGTGACATAGTTCACGTGTCCGTGTCTCACACCCTATGTCGGTGACACCGATCCGGAGATTTAGTTAGGCGTGGTGATCGGACATGGGCGACTTGCCACTAGACCCAGCACTTCCCATAGTCTGCGCAGTAGCACGCGGTGCATGCTTACGCTCATTCAAATACGCGGCCAGAGAGCTCCTCGGGATCTTGAGCTAGTGCACCTTTCGTATCGACGGTGAGACAGCCGTGGCCGAGACTTGGTTCTCGTATAGGGCGTATTGTGTGGTGTGGATTATTCCGGACTAAGACCTTGAGTTGGCATCCGAGGTCCAAGTGTGGACTTAAGCTATGTGCTCTATTATGTGTTTATGTTCATAGCTTGCATACACTCATCTAGATGACCATGTGCATCGTATTGTACCCGGTCGGGGATTCTTCTTGAGTAATTCGTTACTCACCCTTACTTATCTTCGGGTAACCATGGCGCGGGCGGGATGGTGAAGGAGGAGCTATGATCATGGGAACGTGCTGTCGTCTCTGACTTTTTATTTCTATGACTCTTGTCTTTCATTTTCCCCTGAATGCATGTAGCCGGGCACGGAGCCCTAGGATGTTTTCTGAATGATTTTGTGGATTCCCGCTTTATTGAATTTGAGATGTTCCAAATGTTTTAATAAATCTCTGATCGAGTGTACGTTTTGGAAATGTATTTGCCTTGAAACAAAGTTTCAAAAAAAGTATATTGATTTCGATTGAACCTTGATTGTTTTGTTTTAATTGGGAATCAAAAACTTATTTGCATATTGTCCTTTCCTTTGAATGCATGCATTGGGGTAAAGGCCTATTGAGCCCTTTTAGGGTCGGTCTTTCTGAGCTTGGTATCGAGCTCGAGTCATAGACTTTGTAGACCGACCTTTTGTTGTAGGTCGTCTTTCCCATGATCACCAAACGACTCAAACAGTCATCAGTGCACGCTAAGTTTTCTGTTTTTAGAAAAGGGTTAAGAATTTACAATACCTTTCATCTAGTGTATGCCTTGTGTAGTGTCTTTGTGGAGCGAGACGAGCGAGGTTACGACTCGTTGTTGGTTTGGGCTTTGTGAGCCATCATGTCAACTTTCACAGCAATGCGGCCGGTTTGTTTAGCGACTTGTTGAGGTATCCAGGATAGATACGGATGCCCACAGGACATCGTTCGAGAGGGAGGCGAGCTTAGACTCCGTTGGCCACTTGTGGCCCGATTCTTTCTTTTCCCTAGTGAGAGGGTGGTGGTG